>JAFREQ010000030.1:6632500-7832500 GCA_025331565.1 Holacanthus passer | reverse complement strand
AATGCTCGTTTAAGTTTAGGAAAGAACACAGCAGAATCTAATAGCACAAAATGGACAATGGACAATTTCTACCATGAGTCTGATGTAGAGCTACTTATGTATTAAAGTGCTTTTGGAAACAGACCAGACAGAGACATCCACCTTACCCTGTATTCTCACCTATTTTTTTACCTATTTGTCTTCACAATAGCACACACTTGTAGTACATTCTTTCACTGAGCCCTGCACATAGATAATCTGCCACAAAGATTTCCACCTTTTGCAAATTCTCTAAACACTGAAGGCATCTTCCTCTTAATGGATGTAGGCCTTTATCTTGCTTATTTATTCAAGCTCCTGACCTGGAAAATATTCTTAAAGCTTGACTAATCAAATAAATAAATTCAAATCATTACACACACTTAACAAATAATGTTTTTATTTATCGTATTTTAAGTGGGGATTCAGGCCAAAAACAAAGCGTTTTGATGGGGGCTTGTTATTTAAGGTACCAGCGAGAAGCTCTTAAACCAGGGGTCTACAACCCTCAACAATAAAAAAGCCATTTTGGCCCCCTTCCCACCAAATAAAATTCATGTGGGGCCATGTGTTGTTTGACCCCTAAAATGAAGATAACACAGCATATAAAGTTTTACATATAGCTATGCCATATATAAGAGAGATATAGCCTAGTTTATTGCATTGCATTCATGAAATATGTATTTAACAAAATTCATTAAAAAAATGTGTTACTGTTTAGCTTCAATAACCAACTCCAGCTTAACCAGTAACAACAAATAGGTTATCGTTATTTCGGGAAACATTCAGAAATGAGATGTTTTGAAGTTACAAAGACTTTATTCTATTTGCACAGAGTTCGGTTTAAGATCACATAACGTTAGTTAACTAACATGGAGGGCCTTTATTTCACAGCCTCACACAGTATTAACACCATATATTATTACACTTATTACGTTTTGACTTCAGCTCCAGGTTTAATAAGTGATGCTACCAGACACTCCAGTTAGCATCGTTAGCTTAGCTCAACCTCCACCGTCTCCCCCCGGAATAACTCGTTAACCCTAACCCTAACCCTAACCCCGCATGCAGCTCTTTCATCCCTCTGCAGTGGCTCCCTGTTGCTTTGATAAAAAACAAAGCTTGGGATTTCAAGCTCTGATCAAACTTGAACCAAAAATATTAGCGTCTACCCAGCCCATCTGTGGCAACACATACACTCTCAAGCTAGTGCTGTGTGTGCGTTTTACATTTTAATAGTTGATATCTGCCATAAAGCTCAATACCTTTTACATTTATCTTTCTCAAATGTATGCAAAGAAGGAGGTGTGGTTTGAATGATGGTGGGTGGGACTAAAATATAGTAGCTATAGTAGGACCCATCTGATAAAATTTTAGCACAAATAATCTATCCAGTTAATAAAGTTAACTGACACATTGACACGAAAGACACATTAAAAAAGAAATTAAGATTTAGGTTTTTTTATCTCAACTGTGACAGCACAAAAGCAGCTTTACCAATATAATAATGATAATAATACTATAAATAAATAAATAAAACATGTCTTTGAAGAAGAATTTGATTTCTTGTTAAAGTCCATGGTGAAAACATGGAGAGCATTAAAGTAACATGGCTGTAATGCCAATGTGGCTGTGAGACAAATGAATAAAAAAAGCCCTGCACAGCATCAGAAATCTCCCATGTCAGGCAAATGTCAAGTGGACTTTGAATATGCTGCTCCATTTCTAATTTATTTCCATGTCATTAACTTAAATGCCAGACTGTAACATGCACGTTTGTATATTTGTGTGCCCTTGTGTGCATGTCGTCAGTCAAAAGACCGATAGACGGTCTGCTGCCATCATTCACTCGTCATGTAAACTGCTTCTTCTCTACTTAGGAGGACTGACTTGAACTTTTACAAGAAGGGTTGAAGGAATGCCTTAGAATACTTTTACCTCATTACTTCAGGAGCTGACTCAATCACTATACGTCCATGTACACAACTGGAATCCTCCTGCCTACACTACTGAACTGCAATACATTTTGATCATATGAAGCATCTGAAAAATTATATATTCATATTCAATACAAAAATGTTTTGTTCATCTATAACTATATCATAACAAATTCTGATGTCCAAACGTATACATTATGTGTTGTTTGAGTACAGTATGGCAGAGAATCAGTCAAAAAATGAAGTAGGTTGGGACAAAAATTGTTTCACTTGCAGAGTGAGCTTTCTAGTATTAAAATGAGGAAATGTTAACATCTGGGCTCAGCTATGGCTGAAATGGCAAATACATCTCAAACAAGGTTCACTTTGCATTACATATTATGTAACTGATCATATAACACTTCATGGCAAAAGTCATAAACATTCATAGAGACTCCTTCATGTTCATGACAGGTGTCATGTCATGGTTGTGATGATGTCATGTCAGTCTTATGCACATCCCTACAAATAAAGTGTTATTAAGCAATATTATAGTTTAGTAAGAAAAAATACAACAATGTTAGCAGTTACAGGTACAGGATTACCATGACATCAGTCAAAATGATAATATTCATGTTGTGTTAAATATTCAGAGTTGTTAGATTGGGTTTCTGGTTCTTTTTAACGCCTGCAAAAATTAAAAATGCCGAATTGGCATCAAACTAAGCAAACGCATCACTTGAACCATTGTGTTACATCCTGTGTCATATGATTGACACAAAAGTGTGTTGGAGTGAAGGACAACTACAATTATCAGTTCCCCACTCTCTTTCACCTCTCACTGGTTTACTCAGATTGACTGTCCATCTTTTCTGTCCTCTCACCATCCCCTTCTGTCTGTATTTCTTCTATGCACTTGTCTTTATTCTCTCTTTCTTTGCCCTCCTGTCTCTTCGTCCAGCTTTGGTGGATTAAGCCACCAAGGCCCGGACAGTTTAATTTCTTTGTGCTTCCTATTCTCCTTCTCTTTCTTTTAATCTTTTCCTGTTTCTTTCTGTCTGTATCCAGGCAGACTCATCCTTAAGCCTCGGGCTGGTAGAGAGGAATTACCAGTCTTCCTCTCTTCATGTTCATCATCCCAAGACAACACCGGTCATTCACATGGACATAAAGGCCTTTGCATATATCAAAGCCAAAACATATAACGCTCCTTGACATAATCCCTGCTTTCTCTGTCTGAGTTACTTTCTACTCGCTACTTGTCTCCACCTATGTCAAGGTTCAGTGAGGTGATTAAAGGTCAGCTGACAGGCATTTGCTTCTTTGCATGGAAAAAAAAATGAAGATAGCCCTGCAAGTCAGACAAATTTCTTAAGTTGATCACAGTGAGAACCGAAGGCTTTAAGACAGGTATTTACACAATCCAAATAGAGAATGCATGTGAAAAATACCAGCAAAAGGTCAACAACAAATTACAGAAACAAACTAAATAAACACTTAATCCATATGTCTCGGTTTAATGCTTTACTTGTTTTCCTCGTTTTCCTTAAAAAGTTTCCTACACGGCAAAATAGAAGTTACCTGGTTGTAACTAGAGTATAAATCCAGCTGAAGGTAGAACCAAAGACAACAACAATAACTTTCCACACAACATCAGAAAGTAATGAAAAATCAATTTAATCTGACAAATGATCAAACAATCACTATTATATACACCTGCCAACCACTCAGTCCAAGTGATTTGATCATTTTTGTACTTTCTCTGTGACCACTGATTTCCCTTCATTTTAGTTGATAATGATAATCAACTTGTGTGTAACAGTCAGCATTTTGTTACTGTTACTGTTGTGTCAATACTGCCTGGAATGCACCTACGGGTGTTTTTAAAACAGTCAACACGAGCAAGAGATGATGCCATTTCTTAGATCACAATCAATTTGACAAATTGTAATGGAATACTAATACAAGTTTCATTAGAAAGGTAATAATATCCTGTGTAGGTGTTGATGATTTTTCAAATGTTGAATTCAATCACACATCAACTAATAATGCTGAACATTTGTAGTTTGAATGGCATTCCCATAGCAGTGCTCCTCACGGAACTGCTGTCCACTATTATCCTTTTCTATCATGTCAAAGCAAAAACCCATCACAATGCAAAAATTAAGTCATACATTATTCCACAGTGTATTTGTGTGTTTGTGTGTCAATGTTGGTTTTCTTATGAAAAAAACTGGAGAAAATCAGTCCTCTATGCATTTGCCATTGGTGGTGTGTGTTTGTGTGTAAAACCAGAAAGAGTAAGAGCACAGGGGTGCGAGAAAGGGAGAGAGAAAGAAACAGAGATCACAGGTATTGATTTTCTTACTTTTAGTGTAGGTGAGAAGGCAGGCAGGGATTTTCCTGGTGGGGAGAAAGTGAGAGAAAATGTTGTTAGAAAACAAT
Organism: Holacanthus passer; assembly: GCA_025331565.1. Taxonomy (NCBI): domain Eukaryota; kingdom Metazoa; phylum Chordata; class Actinopteri; family Pomacanthidae; genus Holacanthus; species Holacanthus passer. The sequence continues at coordinate 7,828,121 of JAFREQ010000030.1, read as the reverse complement.
AAACACACACACACATCCAGGAGTAGCTTGCTGTGGGGTATGGTAGTGACAGTTGAATTATGGATTTCTGTTATGTGGAGGACAGAGAGAGAGGGCGAGAGTCAGCTGGGCTTAGCTTTACAACCGCATTGTCAAACTGACATACTATACACACACATGCACATGCACGCACACACACACACACACACACACACACACACACACACGTACACAGGCATCACAGTATTCCCTTACACTGTAGAAGACCAGAGAGAGACCAGGAACTTTTGCATGTTTTTACTGTCCCAGCTAAAATGTGATGTGTATGCAGGTGTTTCATGTCGAGCTGTTAACCATTAGGTGTGTGATCAAATAGGCAGTATTTATTAGGAAGTTTCCCAACTTGCAGCTATGGTAGGACCTGATGGAATCCTCTAAATGATAAAAAAAAAAAAAAAAAAAAAAAAAAATCATCCATCCTTAGTCTTCTGATTTCTAAAATGCTCCTCCTCCTCAGGCTTGCACGGGACTCAAGCCTATCCCAGCATGCAGTATACGAGAGGCAGGGGACCAGACTAATCCATCCAGTGTACTCAACAGACTAGCACATTCACACCTACAGGCAATTTAGAATTTCCAACTCACTTGCGTGTCTTCGGAGGAAACTCGAACACACACAGACAGAACATGAAAACTCCACACAGAAAATTTGGTAGGTTCAATCCCAGGACCTTATCTCTGTACACTCTTTAAAATGGAAAGCAGTTCCTTGCTTGGCGCCTGGTGGCCAAGTAGTTAAGATGAAGGCTGTGGCAAAAATCATTCCACAACATTACTAGGTTAGCCCTAGTAACATTATTGTAACTCAACACAGCACAAGGTTGTCAAATTAACAAAAAGGCTACAGCAGTATTAAATACAAAGGGGAATTATTAATTATCTCTCAGTCATCTCTTATGCAGAAATGAAATATATTCTGTTTAAGAGACTTTGGTGAATCTGATTTGGAACACTCTGACCTCATGAAAAATTTTAAATTGTAGAGATAAATGGTTGTCCACGTCATATCTGCCAGCACACTTCAGGAGGCACAAAATCATCCAATTGGTTGATTTAACATTGATGGACCAAGCCCAATATGTGGGCATTTTCTGGGATGCAGTTAGTAAAATTGAATAGCAATGAAAAAACTGTTGTCCAAGACGGACTGTTGGTACTGGAGAACAGTGGAGAGTTGGAAAGCAATATCAAGGAAGAATAGTGTTGAGGTCTGCAACATTTTTTTGTATTTTTAATTTATAGACTGATCTGACATGATCTCCTCAACAACTTTGGACATGGCTCATGCACTGTGTTGCCCAGTTTAATAACTGTCTTGTCACAAATTGCTCATGTCAGCCTGATTGCCAACTTTTGTTTGGGAGGTGCGTGTAACAAGATTTGCTTATTAGCATAATCTACAACCCTAAAAATCCCATATTAGGCATTCCGGTCCCCTTCATTTGTGGACAAATTTCATCCACAAAAAAAGTTAGCAAATAGTAAAAAGACGACTTCCACACTGCAGAGCTCTTCAGAAATCAGCAGAAAAAAAGATACATTTAGCCGTACCAGTAGAGGTGTTACTTGACAATTAGAAAATATATTGTAGCGTGTTGGAGAATGACTGGGGCGGAGACTTCCCAGCATGCCTTGTTACTCTATGTTTAAAGATTGTTTATGAAAAGGTTACGTTTACTTGATGTATGTCATGTGGGTGGATGTTGCCAGCTGTGCCTGTTATTGTTTGTTGTTCATGTTTATGGCTATTTAAAATGTTTATAGTTACTTATATTGATGGGATGTTTGGCACCATGGGTCAGGCTGTTAGCATAGCGAATCACCCTTGACTTGAGCACAGCAGGTTTGTTGAGCATTGCTTTGTGTGAAACTCAATACAGAGCTGAATAGTTAAGAGTTCATCTCTAGCTGCCTCTTCCTCAGTTGAGAAATCTGAAGCTCGCTGCAATATATAGCTCAGTGGCCAAACTCATCAGGGCGGTACTGTACTATGACAGCCAAATAAAGAAAGAAGAAATGGTCTAACATAAGGTTAGATGCTAAGAATACATTCTAAAGCAGAGTGGTCCATGGTGAGAGGTGGTCAAGGGGAAATGACATTCATATTAGAGATATTAGACGAGAGAAATTGCCAATAATAGGTGATCTGACACAGCGTGTAACAAAGGATAATACTCAAAGTGTCCTGCACACACCCGAGACCCTGAGACAGCTGTCAGAATGAGAGAGTTTTCAGCAATGATAAGTTTGTGTGCCATAATATGTGCCAATAAAAAATTACATAGTCTGAAGCAAGTCATGATGATGATTATGATGATCTGGGGAACAGGATTTTGCATTCAGTATTTGAACAGAATTAAGGAATTCTGATTCTGACATCAGAATCACATTTTTTTGTTTGTTTGTTATTTTTACCCCAGTGGTGACAGGCAGACTATTTGTACGCAACTCATATGACAAGGTCTGAACTGCTCATGAATCTATTTTATACCTACACTATGTAAGTGAAAATTCTAAATACAAGAAAATGATTGAATACCACAAATTATTTTAAATCTCTCATACAGTACATGCACCAAACAGAATCATCTCTCAAATCATAGTGTTGGCTGCTGTCTTTTCATCACACCTTTGCTGCGATGTAACGTAACTATCCAGTGTAACCTAACCACTGTTTGTGTTAACCTGCGTTTCATCTGTAACTTGTCTATTGTTCATTTCCTCTGTTTTTTTCATCGACTGTTAAATCTGTAAGAAAGGTGTGTGTGTGTGTTTGTGTTTGTACGTGTATGTGCTTGTGTGTTTGCACGTGTGTTTGGAGCAGCAGGATAGCAGTCTAAGTAGCCTAGGGATAAAGTGTGTGAGAGGAGATAAGGATAACACACACACACACACACACACACATACACACACACACACACACACACAAATACAGACAGATCCTTCACACAATGTTATTTAGTACGGCACACAGTAAAACACACAAGTATGGTATATACACACTTTCCACCTCTCCATTCAGTTACCGTCAAACACTTGCATATGCACACACACATACACACACACACACGCACACACACACACTGATGCTCTACAGAGCTCTCTCAACCGTGTGTGAGAGAGTGTGTGAGAGAGAAAGAGAGCGCGCACGCGCGAGCGTGAGAGACGGAGCAGGTGTGTAAGAGTGTCTATATAATTAATTTGGTGTATCTGCAAATTAAGAGGTGTTTTAGTATGCATGTGAGTATATTTGTGGTATACCTGGTGAGAGCAGGTGTGTGTTTGTGTCTTTATTTTTCTATGTGTGTGTGGCACAGTACCTTTGATTGTTCCTTTGAAAACTTCATATGGTAACTACATAGTACATGTAACGTTATAATATAAATCTTATGTTAAACTTGTAAAGGTAAATCGAAAAGTGTTGAGCTGTGTGCAAATGTAATAAGGTGTTTATAACTTCCAAAAAATATTAATGTCACATTTCAGCATGATTCCAGAAATAACATTAACCTAGATGTTGTTACTGGTTGTGCTTGAACTGGTTATTGACGCTAAACAGTAATGTAAAACTTGACAGGCAGGCTGACTGTCTGAAGGAAGCATAAACTGATTATTGTCAGCTCTATTATGAGACAGGTGAAGTTATCAACACCGGCAACCATAGCCAAAAGTCCCATGTATTCCTGGGGCCAGAGCAGGAGACGTTGAATCCTATTTAAAACTGCAAGATGGGGATCATCACAAATACAGTAAGTCTGTTTTTCACATTGGCAGCAATGACCCCCAATTAGGCCAATCGGAGGTCATCCCAAATTAATGTTGAGTCGGTGTGTACATATGCATATCTCTGCTGGGCCCCTGCCTAATCTGACCAGTGATTACATATAGCCGCATGACACGTATAGCCGTGTATCATCATTCAACCGCTGGCTATCGAGGTGGTGTCCATTAAATGATGTGGGCTGTGATAATTGGCAGACTTTCTGGGAAAGACATGGTCTGATCAGGAGAGATGGCATTCATCCCAGTTTGGATGGTGCAGCTCTCATATGGAATCTGACTGAGTTTATTAGTGGACCAAAACCATGACAACCCCTCATAAATATTTAATAATGAAAATTGAAATTTAAAAATAAAAATTGTCTGAGGTCTTATCGGTTCTTTAAGAAAAACCAAAATATTGCTGGTAATTTTCATTTCATTCATGTGGATGTTGATAATGATAGCATTTGCACTGCTTTTATCTCATTATTAGATTCAACTGGCTCAGAGTGAACATGAACGCATTCACTGTTTTAACCACAGGCTCGATCTTGTTCTGGCATATGGATTTTAAACTGTATCCTTAGTAGTCTTTACACAGAATTGTCTTCTACTGGACCATTATTTAATAACTAATTTAAACCCATTAAATTCCTATTACTGGACTATACTCCACATTTAATTCAGAACTGTCTCATTATAATAGAGGACTCCTGTGATACCTTTAGTGCCTCCCGAATTGTTGATAGTACTGCACGCGCTCTGCAAATGATACTCATCTCTATTGTCCCACTAAAAAAGAAGATTACGAAGCAAAGGAGGTGAGCGCCATGGTATAACCCCCAAACCCAACTAATGCAGACAGCTGCCGCTAAGCACAACCCACACAAAACTGAAAGGTTCTACCAAACTGGAAGAATCAGAATTTTGTCTGCCAAGATAGTCTTAAGACATATAAGGAGTCCCTCCATAATGCCAGAGCAGTTTATAACTCATCATTGATAGAGAAAAAAAAGGACATTTTTTGACCATGGAAGAAAGAATCCAGGATAAACTGGAGTAAAGGAAAATCCTGAGCAGAATGTAATTTTCCTTCACTGCGTTATCAATCATGAATCTCTGTGTAAGTCTGTATTGCAGCTTACTCATGTCGTGAATCCAGGCATAAAACTTGTTAACTTTATACGAGCAAGGGGACTTCAGCATTGTCAGTTTATTACGTTCCTTGAGGAAACCGATCACTTGGACTTGCTTTACCACTCTCGTGTCCGCTGGTTAAGTTTGGGGAAAATGTGTCAACACACAGGAGATAGCTAATTTTTGGAGTTAGTAGGGAAATCCGCTGAATTTCCTGAGCTGAGCGATACGGGCTGGCTTTGTGACTTTGCATTTGCTGTGGACATATTTTCACACATGAATGAGCTGAACGTGAAGCTACAAGGAAAAGATCAATTTGTGGACGAAATGTACACAAATGTGAGAGCCTTCAAATCCAAACTGTCTTTGTTCTCCAGACAAATTTCAAACAAATTATTTGCTTATTTTCCCGCACTTGCCACGCAGAGAGAGGCCACTCGACACGTGAAGAAATACAGGAAATCACTGGATGACCTGCACGGAGAATTCTGTCGTCAGTTCTCTGATTTTGAAATTGACAACTCATTTCAGCTGGTGTCATGTCCCCTGCCAGAGGACGCTGGTGTTGTTTGGCTCTACCTACGTGTGTGAGCAGACGTTCAGCGCGATGAACATCAACAAAGCACGTCACAGATCCCAGTTAACTGATGAACACCTCGGCTCTGTCCTGAGAATTGCCACAACCAAACTGACACCAAACTTTGATGCACTGGCAAAAAAGGAGACCAATAACACTGTTCCCACTGAAACGAAATGTGAGTTTCTTTACTGTATTATGAAAAAAAAATGCATTTGAAAAATAATTCACACAATAAACCTTGCATAAAAAATCTTACTATTACATGTAACTTATATTAGTTCACACAAACACTCCATCCATCTGCCCCAGCCCCGGCCCCTTTGTCAAATTTTAGAACCTATTGTGGCCCCTGAGTCAAAATCTGAGTTTGCCCACCCCTGACCTAGATGTTGTGGGGGTTATATGAACCTAAAGCGTATAAATTGTACAGAACATCTGCATGTGTGTTAACAAGTCGGTTGAGTAGGAAGGGGGCGAACAAATCTCAAAAAAAAAAAAATGGAATCCAACTTCGCACTATAGTACCTAGCCAACAAAATTACCATTTTGCTGGCTCAAAGTCATTGCACATTACCTGTGCCGAGATTAAAACAGTGCTCAAAGAAACAAGACTGAATCTGAAGCATGCTAGCATCCCCTAGAGGTTACAGTATTTATTACACCTTACATAAAAGGAAAGGATAAACTACATACGGATAATATGATACTGATAATCAATTAAGACTTTTTTAGTAGCGCTCGAATCATCTAGTATCATCTTCTGGGGATCACAAATCAAATTTCATGGCCAGCAGGAGATATGTTGCTTGGACAGCCTTGACCCACACCAGGGTCTGAAAGCGTGATGACTACAACAGAATCTGCACATCATGCAGTCACCCATCCTTCCATTTGTCAATTCTCTGAAGCACGTTCTATCCAAGGCAGTGTGGCACTGGAGTCGATCCCAGCTCACACTGGGAAAGAGGAGGAGTACACCGTGGACAGATCGACAGCCAACCACAGGGCGAAATATATGGATAAAAATATTTGCACTTGCAGGCCATTCATAGTTTCTAAGTCACCAACTGCACATCTTTCAACTGCGGGACGAACATACACACATAAAGAACAACCTCCACAATCAGCCATATTGGGTTCAAACACAAGCCTTCTTGCTGTGCCTGCCCTAATTAATATCATGACTGTTCGCTGTTTTTGATCAGAGTTAGATATTGATAGCAACCCTGAAATAATTCTGCAACAGAGGGGCTCAAATGGGTAACAATGCTGCTTTAGCTTCTACCATGTACATACATACAGATTGTTTTTGTTTTTTATCTACATAGAAATGTCTCCATTCAGATTGTGAATATATATTATTATGCATGATATATATATATATATATATATATATATACACACACAAAGGCAAGACAGAGCCAACAATATCATGAGCACCATCTTTAACACAACACTTTACAGACTAATGCAGACAGCTGCAGCTAAGCACATTAAGCTTGGTGTTCAGTGTGGATTAAAATCATCACATATTGATCTGCCACTTGCTTGTGTGTGTGAAGCAGACAGAGACATCTCTCCATTAACTAATTGTTTTGTATGTGACAGCATCTTTTGTCCAGTTCAGCGTCGGACGCTACGCATCATATAAAAGGGTCAAGCAGGGAGCATAAAAAAGAAAGATTAGGGTCAGAAGAATTCCACAGGCTTGGAGAAATGAGAATAGGCAATAAAGACTGGGTGGAAAATAGTAAACTGCACTGAGTAAGACACACACACACACACACACAAGATAATCAGTATGATGCTTTCTTTTGATGGAGAATAGAATGAGAGAGATATTTATTTGAGAAGATCATAATACAATCACAGCATCTATTACTTTTCTGAGCTCCTGAAAATATCAGCCTTTCAATATGCCCTTTAATTTAGTCACTATTGCCTTAAAACACAGTAAATAACATTTTTAACCTAGTCTACACAACAGCTGTTAAGACAAGTTTCTATTCTCATATTTTCACTTACTTTAATAGTGTTAGATGTTATTAGGTTGAGCATAAAATTGATGTAAATGACCAGTAAAAACATGATTAGTTCATAAATGAGCCTCTTTTTTCTGAGAATTTGTATAATTGACTCTCAATGATTTCATATGAATCTAGGTGTTTTCTCGCTCAAACTGAAGCCCTGTTTTCAAAGACCAAGACAAAATCAAATGCAACGATTTGACCTGACTTCCTAAAGGCTCTGGCAGAAAGGCCTGAGAGCAAACTCTTCCCACAAGGAGCCTGACTGACCTATGTGTTATACATTTTTGTTCACCTGAATGTTTTTTCCTATCTTCATTGTGGTAGATACACCTTTGCAAATTCCTTCTTTAAATTTTACCTGTACATACACAAACAATCAATACCCATGTAAGCCCACGTAATCTTCAAATAAGAAAATTGTTGAGCGTTGGGAGATATTTCCTTTATTTATGTATAAGTTATTTCTCAAGTCATCTCTCTGAAGCAGACATGAGAAGAAGCTTCTAATATTCCTCAAAGAGATGCCACAAAGGAGAGTCATTTGACTGGCATGCTGTGTGTGAGTGCTTGTGTGTGTGTGTGTGTGTGAACAGGAGAGGTGTCCTTGAATGGCTGGATGGTGAGATAGAGGGCATTTATTTGAACAGCCAAGAAACAGAGGAGGTGACACAGAGGGGGGTTGGATACACCGGGGCCAGTAATCGGGGAGGTGTTTTTGTGTGTGTGTGTGTGTGTGTGTACCTGTACTTGCTACATAGTGGAGACCAGAATAAGTTTTAAAACCATCAGAGACATTTTTGGAAAGTGAGGACATTTTGGCCAGTCCTCACATTTTCAAAGGGCTTTTATGAATGTTCAGATTTGTTTCTAAGGTTTAGGCTAGGGTTAGGGTAAGAGCTGAAGTTAGACATCTGGTTGTGATGGGTAAGGTTTGGGTAAGGGTGTAGGGAATGCATTATGTCATTAGACGGTCCGTGTGTATGTGTGTAATGGTAGTACACTCGGTACGATGTGGCATGATGTGTATATTAGAGATAACAAGGGAGTGAAAGAAAGGGGGAAGAGGAAAAAAGGGGGAAACGGAGGAAGAGAGAGTGTGTGAAGGATAAACAAGGGGAGGAGGTGAGAGACACAAAGAGAGAGATGAAAGCAAAAATGGAGGGCAGATGATGAGGTCCCTCCAATGAAGATGCCATACCCGAACAGATGCCAGCTGTTCCACTGTGTGTGTGTGACTGTACGCAATCATCCTCATGCTGTTATGAGCTCATTACAGGAAGAGATCTGAAAAGATTGGTGATGATGGTAATGATGATGATGATAATGATGATGATAACATGATGATGATAATAACATTATCTGTCAATCTCAGTCTGAATTCACTCTGATGCAGTGGACTAAGGTTAAAAGAAATAAAAGAATTGGTCTAGTTTATCAATAAAGACTATACTGACCAACAAATCATTATCAGATTAGTTTTGAATTTCTTGGCACCATTAGAGTGAACAGATGCGAGTATGGTTTTGACAATATCTAAACTACCAAAGTTTCTACAAATCAGAACCACAGTCCCCTAAAACCATGATGCTGTTTTTCTGTCTTTGTGATGAAGAAGATATATATGTGAAACACAGTTTTGCATGTTTTTTTTTTATTACTATCTGCAAAATACCATTTCACATGGAAAAAACACATATAAGCACATGTGGTTTTCAGACATTTCACATAAACAAACATGCTACAGGCAAACATGTAAAGTGACGAATTTGCGTATAAGGTCAAGAATTTCAGATATTTCTCGTACGAAATGTGAAAATATAATTTATCATAAAATTTGACATATGAATCAAATTTTATTGAACTATTTAATCTTATTGTCTGAAAGCTGCATGTGCCTTTGATTTGTTAGTATCAAACTGACATAAAGACAGGTGGTGCTGCATCTGCTTTATTCATGAAACCATTTTTCAAATTGTACAAGAAGATAAGATAAAAGAAACCTTTATTCATCCCACAGTGGGGAAATTCACAAAGTACATCAGCGAAGGGGATAGAAGCAGTTAAATAGTAAAAAGAGCAATTTAAACAGCAAAAATAATTTTAAAAAGACAGAATAAAGAGGAAAAAGCTCAGCGGTGAGTGAGCTTCTCCTGAATTCAGAAAACAGTGATTCCAAATCAACACATTTAACAGGTTCAGTTGTGAATGTGACAAATCAGATTTTCTAAATTCCAGGCCCTTCAATTGTCCATGTTGATAAAGGAATGAAATCGAGCCTCTAAGACTTGTGCTCAGTTGCAGAGGTATATCGCTGTGTAACTTTCCTGGCTGAAGGTCTCACTCATACTGTTTTATGTTACCTCATTTTCACTAAGACTTCAGTGTCAAAATTGGTTTTCTATGTCATTATAACTGGCCTGAAAAAATGTTGGAGTCAACTTGATGCAACTTGCCGACACCCTGAAGCCAACAGGTGAGCCTATTGACCCAAGAAAAGCTGCCAGTCGATACCAACAAACACTACAGGCTCGCAGGCTGGAGGGGTGAGATTAGATGGAAACCTAACAAGTGACTTTCTTGTAGCTGACATGTCTAACTCTGCCCATACTTGGGATTTAGACAAAGGGGAAAATGGGGAGGAGAGAGACAAGATAGTGAAGATAATGACAGTCTCTCAAGCTCACACATCTCCCAGGACATAGAAGGACAAACAGAAAGATAAGCAGACTGACAAGTGAGTATAGCAACCTCACCTACATGACAAGCCTCCGCTTGCCTTTCCTCTCAGGATTTAGATACAAACACAGATAGACAGAAGAGTAGAAAGACAGAGGGAAGAGCAGTGTGTGCCTTGTGGAAAGCCTCATCATAGCATTTTTAGGATTGTGTTTTATCATGAGCTTTTACAACATACAATGGAAACAAGACTAAAGCTGCACCACTGATCCCAAAATACAAAAATGTCTATGTCACCCAACAATACCAACATATTGGACATAAACATCAAAGTGACAGTTTTTCTATTCTTGGAGCCTTGCCAGTAGTGGAGCTAAACATGTTAAGTTTGACGAGGGAAGGCTATTGGAGCATTAAAGTCAAAGGTGGTCATCCCATTGGGAGCAGGGATATGATTTTGAGATACAGTATATCGTGTAGAAGTGGGAATTTTGGCCTGGGGGTGAAAAGGTGGGTCGTAAAGCGCTTGAATCTGACGAGAAAGACTGCTGTTTGCATTCAGTTTCCTGCCAACAGTCTATATTGTATGTTTTCACTTGAAGATGACTGCAATCATTTCTTAACCTTATCCAAGTTATTTTAACCGGCTCCACTGATTTGCTACTCAAAAAGTCACTACACTGAAGTTGTAGTTCAGTGGTAGTCACACGAAAAAAACACTGGTGACAGCACGGCCAATGTCTTTGCATAATCATGAGATCAGATCAACCATGGCATTGGATTTTGAGCAACAGGGTTGATTTGTGATCTACTGCATACTGTTTTAATAATGTGTATTTGAAACTAGTAACATACCTGGTTGCCAAGCCTTCCAAGAAGCTGGCAGAGAGATGACACCATGCATGGTGGAAGACACTGTACCGGATAGTGAGGACAGCTAAGAAGCTCATCGGAGTCTCTCTGCCCTCCATCACAGATTTTTACATCACATGCTGCATCCGCAAAGTCAGCAGCATTTTGGATGACCCCACTCACCCCTCACACAAACGCCTCACCCTCCTGCCGTCTGGCAAATGATACCGAAGCAGACTGTGTAGACAGTTTCTTCCACCAAGCCACCCACAGCACAATTCATTCTTATATAGGAAACATTTCTGTAACTTACTGCTAATGCAGAAACAATTTCTGGCAATCTGACCTCATCTCATCTTTAAAATATGATGATGAACACACAATATGACAGACAAAAATACAAATGATGTCACGAATGAGATAAATTTGAAAAATGTAAATCAAAGGGAAAATTTGACCTGAGGATAGTACCAGAGCAAAGGTGAAGTGGCTCAGCAGAATTATGAATATTTGTGTAACTGCCATGGCAATGTGGGCAGTAGTTATCAAGATATTCTGGACCAGACATTAGACATTGGCATCCAAGAGAAAAGTATAAAAAGACAGAAACAGCAAAAAACAAAACCATAGTAGATGTTATTTTTGTTTTTTTAAAGAAATAATACAATGAGCTCGACTGAAAGCCTCTCTGCCAGCCAACATTCTCTACACAGACTTGAAAAATCTGCCTGGCATCACAGCACAACAACAAAACACGAACCATAGATCAAGTTTACAACACACTGTAAATCATACCACCCTCCACAGTAACATTTATTAAATCACCAAATCCTATTGGCCATGAACTTGTGGCAGATTAACAAAGCCCCCCTGACAACCACACATTTGTCTTTCACAGGGAAACTCAAATATTTGTGGGTCATAAAACAGAGGGTGTTTGTAGCAGCAGGTTTATGGGACAGCCACTACCGCTTAATGTGAGGCATTTCAGACTAAGTGTAATGCTGCTCTGGTTTGCATGTTGGCAAAAAACTATGAGAACAAAAACATTAATTTAAATGAATACCACGCATGTTTTTTTTGTTTGTTTGTTTGTTTTTAATAGTTTTATTAAATGTTGGAATAATTTATATCTGTCTTTTTTGTATAACCATTTACTGAACATTAGTATTTAATATATGTAAGACATTTTATTTTTAAACTTTCTTATTTTTTGTACACATAATTTTTCTGATTTTGTTTAACGTGATGTGTTATGTAATCTACATCATGTAATGATTTTAACATTGAGCATTATTCTTATGTTAACACAAAATTTCCAGCATCCAGCAGAAGAATTTTAGGATGCGATTCCAAAGCTTGCCATTTATTTAAACGGTTTAAATTTAGATTTGTCACATCAGCTTTGATATAATCAGTGCATTTAATTATTAAAAAGTGGATAAAAATATTGGATATGATGTATACATTGTAATATAATACTGTAATATAAGGGCCATCATTTTTTTTTCTTGTTAGGTTAAAGAATTCCAGAGTTGGAAATTATTTGACCCCATTAATAACAGCACAGCAGCTCAAAGTGTGCTGTTGTTCTCTGGGAGTCTTCTGTTAAGTGTCTGTGTCTTGTCCCCTATTTGCCGTTTGTCTGAAGTCAGGTTATAGATGGCTGTGTTGGTATCCTGTGTAAATCAAACACTGAAAAAGCACAGACACAAGGCCAAGACAAAGAGTCCGACTAACACTAAATTGGGCCATTTGTCAATCTATATAGACTAGATATATAAATACACACATGACTTAAAGCCAGTTTACAAAAAATCAAGACAAGCTCCACTCACTACTCCTTTAGGTTGCACTTTTATTTATATACATTATTATGCCTTACTCTAGAATTTTATCTTATGGGTCTATAAAATCTTAATTATTTTAGGATGTGCTGTTTAAATAAGTGTGTAATTGTAATTTGCACTATTTATGGAAAGAATCCAAATGGTACACTCATACCAATTAAATGCTAAGCTGAATATGCAAAAATGTGCAATTTGTCTAAATGCAAGCACAACATACATGAAGAGAAAGGGGGGTGGTGCAAGAAGGAAAAGTTACCAAAGGGTCAAAATTATTTGTATTCATCATCTGGGAACCATGCACAACTGCAGCAAATTTCATGGAAATTTGGTTACTTGTTTCAGATAACCCTGTCATGTACAAAAGTGTTGGTTTAGAAGGAGTTTTGGCCTTAGGATGGTGGTAAGAGAAGGATCAGGACATTCAATATCCATGATAGATTTACAGTAACAACAATCTGGCCTGTAGAGTATTTTACCATGCAAACCATAACGTCAACCTAGATCTCTTGTTATGTCATATGTCTTTTTATAATCTACTTTTTATGTCCTGTTCTACATACAGACAGTTTACAAATGAAAGACTCAAATAAATCCTGTAGTATATGTCCTGTGACATATATTTTGTCAAGCCTTAACTTCTGGGAGCCGGCTGTCCGTGAAGACTCTCATCAGGTCACGGTTATGGGAATCTAGGACAATTGGACTTAGTTGTAGATACTTGAAGATGTTTCACCTCTCATCCAATGGGCTTCTTCACTTGTAACTGCTTATATATATGACTTATTATCAATTATATCGATACCACCTGGTTCATTAGTGCTCCTGGCAGTTGCAACGACAGTCATTGAAGTAGCTGGAGTCACCTGAGGCCAAGTGTAAATGCTCATCATTGGAGTTGTCATATGAGGTCAGGTGTGAATGGTGCGACAATCTCCTGGGAAGGACAACATTGTAGGTGGTGTCTTAGACCTCCTTTTCTGTTGAAGGAGAGTTTCTCCACTTTGACGTCAATAGTCTCCTTTACTCCTATTTCTAACAGTCTGTGTTCCCTTTCCACAATATGTACATATCATCCTCAAAAGAGTATCCCTTCTCTTTCAGGTGGAGGTAAAGTGCTGACAACTTACAACAGCCAGGACTAACAAACCAAGTGGTATCAATGACCTTGGCAACATAACCTCAAATGTTGTGGGAGTGTATCTGTTATCTAATCTCACATACTACTAGATCCATCAGCATTTTGTGCACATTTATGACTGTATGCTCAATGACCTCTTGTGGTTGTGGTGATTGTTTTGAAAAACCTGTTTTACTGACTGCTCTATTTTATACTGTCTTTTGAGCAGTATACCATTTTACAACAGTTACGCATTTCCAGCAGTTGGCTAGGCTAAAAACAAGATGCACCTTGTCTGTTGTAGGTCATATTTTGGCCTTAATCGTGGCTCAAACCACTGACATCCATAGAAAGGTTTAGTCTCATCTTTAACCGGAGCATCTGCAAATTAATTCAATACCTGATAGGTCATGATTCACTAAGTTAGGCATGGTACGAGATGAATAAATCCCAGCTATTGTTGTCTTTGTTGCCATCTTAACTATTAGGGTGCCAGGAGGGACAACTAAGTGAGATTTCACCCTTCTTTGTTTGAGAGGGGAAAGGGAGGGTTTTATTTTGTGTGTTGTGTTGCAACAAAATGTTCTCAATAAATAACAATGCTTACCTTGATAAGTTACATTTATTGTTTCCTTATCAAGTTTATACAGTTAGGTATTGTGATTCGCCTATGGAAAGGCAGTCAAGGATGCATTTAAGGGTTAATCAAATGCCACCGGCCTCGGCCTCAAGCCTCAACACATCTAAACCAGTAACACTAACATCTGCAGTGAAAGTGGCTGTAGCTTCTGTCAGGCAGGATCCAGCTGGTGGTGGGCCTTTAAATAGACCCGCTGCAGTTACAAGGCTGGAAAGGGTGCAGAGGTTGCTCTGACCTCAGCTTAGCTCCTCATACAAATTGAAAATACCTTCTACTTTTCTTTGACTTCTGCCTCATATCTTTAGTTGTCCGCATCATTAAACATGTCCCTCAGAAGTGTTTTATGTGAGGAAAGATGTAAAATCCAGAGGTTTCATATGCATATACACAAGTTTGGTACAACTTGTGTAAATTCTAAGAATACTGAAGACTATCCACACACAGACACTTATGTTTTAAACTGATTTTTGTTCTGCTCAGACTTTGATTGAACGAACAGATGGTTGGAACCATAGACATAAAAAGAACTGATGTGTCTTTTATAATTCATTGTATACATTGCAACAACAATGTCTCAAAGCAATAATTAGTTTACACTAAAATATGTAGTAATTAAATAGATAAATTAGTAGTTAATTAATAGATGTAATAAATTCAAGTGAAACAAAACATTATTCTAAATGATCAAATTATCATGTTTTTTTTCAGAGTACATTCAGTTCGATCAGATATTATGAACACTTTATGGCCATCTACCAGTAAAATAGCCCCTCCTCCTTTTGCCTTTCAAACCCTTTCCAACTTGAAACACACAAGACCTCCAAAAACTCTTTTCAAAGAGATCTTCACTGTTATCTCTCACCCATTCAACCTCTGACTGTTGTAATGTACTACCATCCAAATTTATGATGCACTATAGCCCTTAATAGCACCATTGACTGAAAACTCACTGGAATGTTGTTCATCTTCTGTAACTATGTGGAATATGTCCTTGTTATGTCTACATTCCCCCTGTCATGGTGTGCTGGTCTGTGTCAAGATTCTTTCTGGATGAACGTATCTGTATATTTCTGTGGAAATGAATTTCCTCTCTGACATTTAAGCTCTGGGAAACATTTTGAAGACAGGACGTTAATGCAGAATAGTGAAGTTTCATTAAAAGCTAAAATCCACAAAGGCTGCTGTACTCTGATCACTATTGGACAGTACTATACATGAAACATACACAGAGAAGGTATGGTTTCTGACGTTTCTGAGGTTTCTGTCATGAAATATTTAGAGAATTTCTGTCTCTCCATGTCCTCTCTGTTTTTCTCTTCTCTGTGTAGGAAGCTACAGTATGGAGACACTCATTTGTCATATTCTCAAGGTAACTAATTTTGTTTCACTCACTACTACACACACATAGACACAAGCATTGACACACACACAGACAGTCATGATGTAAGACGTGTAATAATGAAACTTAGTTGTTGTAATGCGGACACATGCTGCACATTCATATGAAAAGCAGCAGAAGAAACATGTTGTTGACAATTAATGGATAGCACATAGTGACTACGAATCAGAGTTGATGGAGTCCAGTAGACCTTCCAATTACAGGACATGTGTTTACTATTGACTGTATCGATGCTGGTCCAATAAACAGCAAAAGGTTACAGTCATGCTGATTGATGATTTTGGCTCTCAATGCAAAGGCTCATGATATGCGATTTACTTGCTTTTCACAAATGCGTGTGCATAAACAAGCAGCTGTGATACAAGAAGCATTGTTCACATACATCTTACCTGCATATTTTGTGTGTATACTTGGTGAATTTAAACAGTAGGAGAAACGCTCTCATCTTCTATGTTACGGAGAACATCATTGTGAATAACCTTCTGAATATGTGCGTTTGTACAAAATGTTTGTTGCCTCTTTCAACAAGCCCACAAAGTATCATTTATGGACACTAAACATTTGGGAGGATACATTGTACGGCTTGTATTCATAGACTGTATAAAACATGGATGTAGTCTTCGTGGTGTCACCCGTGGATTTCTGAAGAGCAAAAATGAAGCTAATCATAGCGCGCAGCCATCTTGGCAGTAGTGACGTCACCTAACTCTGGTTAATCCAAATATGGACAAAGAGGTGGAGCGAGGGCAGAGCTCAATGAAGCCTGTTTGATGAAACATGCTCACTGAGCTAGCTGGCTAACCCGGTGGTACCAGCCAGCTTCTGCACCAGTTACCGTACTTTTAATAAGCCAGCATAACGTTATATGTCAACATTTCAGCCTCCAGCCCATCACAATCAGTCAGTTTCTGGAGTATAATTAACTTAAAATTTTTGTTTTAGCAGTAATATAATATAAATAATAATGTTTGAGTTTGTAGACCGCCAAATTTACTGTTTATCTTCAATAACCAACTCCAGCTTAACCAATAACAACATCTGGGTTAACGTTATTTCTGGAAACACTCAGAAATGAGACGTTAATATTTTGAAGTTACAAAAGCTTTATTGTATTTACAAACAGTTCAGTTTAAGATCACATAACGTTAGTTAACAAACATGGAGGATCTTTATTTTCCAACCTCACATACACACCTTTTACTCAACAGTATTAACACCATTAATTAAAACACTTTTTTTACTTCAGCAGGTTTAATAACTGAGGCTACCAGATGCTCTCATCAACATCGTTAGCTTAGCTCAACCTCCACCGTCTCCCCCTGGAGAAACTCGTCCTGGACACCCGACAGAAACACAGTCAACACGACAGCACAGCCAAACTCCAGCCAACAGGTAGCTCCACAAACACCAGAACAAACACACCGAGAAAACAGCGCAGGCGTCCTGGACAAAGACCCCACACAGCCGGTGGCAGCTAGCTGGAGGCCGATGCTAATTCATTAACTGGCTACTTACTAGTAAAGGGAAAAACAGAGCGCCAACTTTTGGACAGTCAGTTAGTACAATTACCCGCTCAGCAAGCCAAGTTATTTATCCAGTATTTACATGAAAAATTATTCGAAAGGCAAAAAGAGTACAAACACAGCTGAAATTCAGTGACTGAATGAGCTCCGTGTTTGGAGCCGACACCAGCAGGCAGCTGTCAATCAAAGTGACGTCACTCTTCATTATGCACAATTTCAGATTTTAAAGAAGTGTGTCATAAAAAAATTCACCCCCGTACAGTTGTCATGAAGTAGAAAATCAGCTAAAGAGACCAAAACCATTTTTTGGACCAGGCTGTAAACATGTTTTCTTCTGCTGTAAAGTTGGACATTTTAACATGGGGGTCAAATGTAATTAACTCCCTTTTGGAGCCTTCCCCTCGTGTTCGTTCGAACTGCAGCTTTTTGCACTTCCATGTTGGCTTCATTTTTCAGTGCCGGAGTTTGCCACTTGGTTGTATTCCACTTGAGAAAAACAACTCAAAAAACATCTCAATATTATGTGCAAAGACTAAATTCTCAGCAAAATAAGTATTTTAATTTATGTCCAACTTTAAACATAAGGGCAATATTTGAGGAGGTTCCTATATTGTCAAGAAAAGTAGCAGTGGTGACAAGCTCGGTTCGTTTCTCTTCAAAGCATTTTGCAATGTGCTTAAAAGCATATTTCAAACACATAGCCATGAATGATACTCAGTGCAGTTTTGACCTCTAGTCACACTGTGGAAGTTTATTTCATCAGTGGGTCCTTGCTTTGTTTGTACTCATGCATGCACACATTCCTGTCAATCGTTTCATAGTATTTCACTTTACAGTGAGAAAGGCAGTATGCACCAAGACAGGCAGAAATACACCAACAAGGGCAGGGAAGAAGACTGCCTTTCAGATAACATAGATGTAAACAAAGTAGGTCTCAAAATATTCAAAAATACTGGCCTTGGAAATGTTTTATGAGGAAGGAAATGCATTCAATACATTTGCTAGACTTCAAGGATGCAAGGATTTTGGTAGCTAATACTGAATATAAACATAACACTTTTAACAAGTAAACTCCACAGGGCACCTTTAATTTCGTACTGTAAAACTTCAGACAAACTGAACTGGGCGTTTGCCTGGTTGTACCCATCACACTGGCCTATCCATGTACAACAAGCCAGAATGTTCTTTTATCAGCCCTCTAAATATTTACAAATCCTCTCTTCCATAAAATTTATATAATTATATAATATATGTCCAACTTTTAGTCCTGGGCCCTTAGTTCCTACAAAGGGAAATCTTAAGGCTTCAGTATGCACCAAATGAAAGACTTGGATGGTTGAACTGTGCTTGTGTGTGTCTCATTTCCTATCTTGTTAATTGTTCCTGTGATCCTTTGGGTTGTCCTGAACCAAATGACCTAACCATGAAGAATGGTCCCAAACCAAAAGTACAGTACCTACCCTTTTTTTTTTTTTTAACCTGTTCTGTACAGCAACTTGGGCAAATAGTGTGATGTTCTAGATGCCCAGTCGTGCCACACAGATTTGCTCTGCTAGAGAGAGGTCTGAGATACTTCTCCCATAGTGTGATTTATATTTTATTTTTTGTTTGTGTGACGACCGGACCAGAACAGGAGGGAAAAGGATAGAGATAAAGAGAGGGGGATGTGGGGACAAGAGACAAGAGAGAACATAACAACAACGACAACAATAGTAGCTACAGTACCTACCTAAAGTACCTAGCCAAGGCTGTCCACATACTTTTGACTATACCTGGTTTTCCTTTGACTGTTCTTAACCTTAGCTATGTGTAGTGTTCTCTGTTCCTTCCTTTCTAAATTTGAATCAAATAATTTAGTATCAACTACAGTTGTGCAACAACTTATAATATTAATGGTAGTTTTTCACTTGAAAGGTCACACTATCCTTTCAGAGTTTTATCCGACTGCTGTAGCAGCAGTGGTGTGAAGGGACAGTGACTGGCATATGGATGTCCCCACCTGTCTACATGAAAGACCAGCAGCCCGCTGACAGATCTACTTTAATACAAACAAATCTTGTAGCATTCCGCCCATTACGCTGAGGGATTCATTTATATTTAAACAATTAGCGCAGCTAAGCCCTCTCTATGATGGCAAGTCTTTCTCCTGTCTTCGAGTGTGGCAGAACAACTATAAAAACTTTTGCCTTCTGATATGGTCGAACAACATGTCATATGTGCTAGTCCATTTAGTGCATAGCCCACCTTTAATGTTACAACATAAAATGATATTTTAGACAATGGTTTACTTTCCAATTCATAACAGTTTATGTTTGTTCCTTTTCTGTTTCAGCATGACAATGCCTCCAAAGCATGCATGCATTATGAATTAGTTGCACAAGTTGGAAAAAATTCAACTTCAGCAAAACAGTTGTGTTGCTTTGTTACTTCCTTTCAGAGAGGTGTGTGTGCAGAGAGGACAGAAAGTGGTAGAGTGTCTGCTGAAAATAACAGAGAGAACCATTAAATTCACTAATAAAAAAAGAATTTACTCCAATATAACCAAGCTAACTGTACTTGTTTCATCTGCTGATCATGTAAGACTGCAGACACACGAGTCGACCTGATACATGTCCATATTTTATTTTAGTCTCATAAGTAGACTAGAGACATGAAGTGTATCCTTGTGGAAAGCAGATAGTTATGCTGACAGTAAGCTCTGTAAAGCTTGTTCTCTTGCTCTACTTCTCTTTTTTACACATATTTCTAGATGATGGTAAGCTTTTTAAAGCTGGAGGAACACTTCTGAAAGCACTAGTATCCAAGGGTTACACCCATGAAGCTGTCTGCCAATATGTGAGGTCAGTACTTCACTTTTAGAGTGATCTGATCTCAAAACTGACCAAAAACTCAGTTTTATTTAATGAAATCAAGTGTGTTGTTGGCCAGGAGGTTGAGAAAATGCCACTTGTCTAAAAACAAAGTGGAACTAAGGCAGACCTGTGATATAAATCTTCAATAAAGAAATTGCCACAAAAGTATAAGAAACAGCATTGGAAATGCAAATGTTTCACCCCATGAAAACAGTTTTTCCATTTGTTTTGCGTAACAAAATGTCATTACCCAGAATAAGATGACATTATTTAAAGACTGGCTGTCTGAAATGCAAATCTTATTCAATTTAGCTGCCTAGCTGAAGAACTGGAATTTAACCCTAAATTTAACCCCCAAAAGTTACTTTTCTTAAGTGGTTGTCAAAGTTGTCAAAGTAAGGTACCTTGCAGAGATCCAGGTCATCTGCACAGTAAGAATTGGCTTAATTTTACTATTTCATTTCACCAAAATGATTCAAATTGATGGCTCCCAGCTGATTAAATGTGTCCCCCATGCTTATTTTATAAGGCTGTTTTTGGGTGGAATCTGATCATTTGAGAAAAGAAAAAGCAATGATCAGTAGCTTTTTATGTCTTGTCAACCAATCAATCAATCAATCAATCAATAAAATAAATGAATAAAGAAAAAGAAAATAAGAAACAAAGAGGGCTAATAATAACAGAGAACAGCCGTGAGAAGCATTGATTAAAGGTAATTAATTTATTCAAGCTATTATGTGATGGGAAGTACAATAGACTGATAATATATGACATATTGTTTCAAGCATTTGACTGTGATAAGTTTAAAGGATGTTAATACAAATGTAAATGATGTGTGGCTGGTGTGTTGTGAATTGTTTAGTTGGACCTAACCCCAATTTGCTCATGCAACTTACTAATCACACAACCCGTTACATGTTACCTGTTTCCTCATACATTTTTACTGACATATTAAGTTAACTAGCAAAGTTGCTTTTCATTGGTACCATACACATGAAATTAAAGTGCATTTATGTTTCACAGAACCTATATATATAAAGCTCTGCAGTGTTATGTACAGTTGAATCTAATGTAAAAGCTGCTAAGTTACTTGTCATCAGAGTGCAAAGAAATGAAACTGGTTCAGCAGTGGAGCTTGCACTGCGTGTTTGCTTTAATGATGCTGAGTTAAAAGGAATAGTTCAACATTTTTGGCAATATATTTATTTGCTTTCTATATGAGAAGATGGATAACACTGTAATGTTACGGAGCTGGAGCCAGGGAATGAATAGCTTAGCTTGCCATAAAGGCTGGAAGTGGGAAGCAAATAGTCAAAGTTGTTGTTGCAAAAGTTGAAAAACACACCTAATAATGCCTGAAAGTCATTACTCAATACTCAAACAGAAACATTTAAAAAAGCACAGCATATAACCCCCTTAAAGCCATAACTTGAAGGTTTTACATGTTTGTGTACATATTAAACAAATGTGATACATGTTAATTGTGAGTTTAAAGGTGTTGGTATGAGTTTCTTCGAATGTTGGACAGAGCCAAGATAGCTGTTTCCAACTGCGTATATCATATCAATTCATCTCCAGCAAGCACCCTTTTGATGAAAAGGTAGGAAACCAACACTAACCAGAATGCACTGTGCCACACCAGAGTACTAAATACCCCCGCTGATGGGTGGTGAACTGCGAGTTGGGTGGTGCTTGGTTTTGGCTCATTGAGTTTAAAGCAATGGCAGCC
This sequence comes from Holacanthus passer, assembly GCA_025331565.1. Classification (NCBI taxonomy): domain Eukaryota; kingdom Metazoa; phylum Chordata; class Actinopteri; family Pomacanthidae; genus Holacanthus; species Holacanthus passer. Next base: position 7,805,935 of record JAFREQ010000030.1, on the reverse strand, counting down.
TGGTCACATTACACAATACATTAACATATCTTTCTGAAAACATTTGAGGTGAGAAATAGGCATTGCAGTAACAGCATCTTGATTCTTATTTGTACAATTTGTAGTTTGAAGAGTAGCCTCATAACCAGCAAAAATCTGCCGAATGCAAAATGCACATGAGCAGGGAGCTCTTGGTGCACGCAACATGAGGGAAGGTTAAAATGATTTATTTGCATATTCAACCCACATTGTAATAATCCAAAGCTGGTTGAAAAGCAAATAGTCATTTTGTAGCATAGTCATAGCAGAATATCAAAGCGTTTTTGGTATGATTGTGCAATATTAGTGCCCACATGGCGTAAATTATTTCTGTAATGTATTTCATGTTATATATGAATCTCCATTGTGGCTTAACTAAATGCTGTAATTCTCTCTTTTACCTCTTAAAAATGTCATCTACCTTCAGGCTATGAGTGGTATTATTGAAAGGATGGTGCTTTCAGAGTGGCCACATTCTGGAAGCCACCTCACTTTTTAGTGATGTAACATTTCAGGATTGATGGCCAAATTTAACTCCAGTTTCATTATTGTGTAGTCTGACCTGTACCGATAACCTTTCAAGAAAATGAAGATGTTCCTGTGATCCTTCTATGATGTACTTGACAGATGCTTAGAGCAGTTGTTGAATCTGTCTGAGAAGCAGCTTGGCAAGTTCCGACATCGGTTGTCAGCTATTGGGAAGAAGTATAATGAAGCCTCGGAAGCTAAACTCTGCGTCTGTGCTAGAGACCTCAGAGAGTCAGTTTTTAGGAGTCTCTCTGTAATTGGGAGTTTCGTTTCACTCCTGTTTGCCTGTTTGTCATTTTACTGATACAGTGGCACCAGTAATGTTCAAGTGTTGTATGACAGAGTTGTATTCGTTTTCAGTCCCAGTCCCAGTCGTGCCTTGTGTCACTTTATTTTTTGTCTCTGAATGATAGCAAATCTTCATATGTGTGTGTATGGTAAAAATGCTTATTCTGTTTTGGCACAGTGTTTTGATCTAAGGTGTCTGTAAAGAAATATTTTTTAATGAAATAAATAAATAAAGTGTATGATTGATAACTGCATTTTTTAGAAATAAAATATGTAAATTTTATAGTGGTATATTATCATTTATGGTTACACTTACAGTATCATGCAGAGATAGAGATAGATACTCATCAGCCGGGTCAGCTGTGAACTGATGCTTTCACCATGGATGGCCGTACCTACCATTAATTTTCAGTGTATTTGCTGTTTTTGTAACAATATGAGGACAAGAGAGTTGAATTGATCACCCCTTGTAAATCATACTGTACATACTGTAACCCATACAATGATTCCAGAACAAGTGTTGAGGAAAGAGACTGTGATTTAAAAAAAAAAAAAAAAAGAGATCCAAAATTTAAAACTGAAACTTACAGGATTTCCAAACTTTGAAGCACAACATTTTGGTCACCTTTAGTCATCAAATCCTGAACATCATATCATATCATATCATATCATATCAAAGATGTTAATTTAATTAATTACAAATGCTGACCATTAAATGCATTCAACTAATTTTTGCAAATACCAACAACTGATAAGAAAAAAGTTGATACGTCATAATTTCTGTATAAATATTGGAAAATCAGCCTCGAATAATTTTATGTGAATATGCCATCATTATCCTGCAACCCCAGGATGCTGTGTGTTTGTGTGTGTGTGTGTGTATGCATACTTGTACTTTTTATTAAAGTGGTAAGATTTGTAAATAGAAAGTGCTAAAAGTACACAGAGGCAGTGCTTTCTACAACATTAACAGCACATTGTGAAACATGAACCCTAACCTTGCAAACAGTTCAGCCAAACACACATATGACTACATTACATTTAATCTTCTAAAATAAATTGTTATTCTGAAAATGCTACCAGGCCATTCAGTGGACAGAGTAGGTGGAAGACAGAAGGAGACAAAGAGAACAGGTGAAGAAGAGAGAGAGCACATTTAAAGGAATGAAGCCCCCAGGTCTGCCCTTAGCATGTCATAATGTCACAGTCATGAGTTGATTCTATGTTTTAAAAGTAATTAATAAGTGGCATCAACACTTAATCGTGCTTTGTAGGAGTAGCAGGAGATGTGTATTCATGGGAACAATGTTGAAAATAGAGAGCTGTGTCCTCGTTTCAATCATGTGTAACTCCAGTTTGTCAGAAATACCAGAGTTTTATGACAACCAACAACAAAGTCCAGTCAGAGCTCTGAGGAAATGCCAGGCGCCAAGCAAACACCCCAAAAGCGCACACACATTATGTCTTTGAAATTAAAAACAGTGCAATTGACTCACTTTTGAAACTGAAGGCACTTAGCTGTTTTTGAATTGTGTGTGTGTTTTTGATTCAGTAAAAATGTTAGGTGATGAAGATGTTAAGTCCCCTAAATATGTCTGTACTGAACAACTCTGCACCTCAGAATATATGTTCAAAGCCAACATTCACTACCAGATAAGGAAGTAGGATGCCCTAGGAAGAAAAGGTGTGGAGGTTGGGTTGGTGGATGGTCACGTACTGTAGCACACCTGACCAGAGTTCGTAACCTGTCACAGAACTCCAATTGTTGTTAGGATTTTTTTATTATCTGTATACTGTATAGAGAGCAGAGAACAGTACTTCAGCCATGACTGACGATGTTCAGATAAGAATGCAGATTAAATGAAGGTGTGGTGTGATCAAAAATGATCTGTTAGGTCTTATTTGGATCTATTAGAGAATCAGTAATATGACAATCTTTCAGAATATTTTACTTACTACAAGTATATGATCCTACACGTTTAAAACAGGGCTAAAAGTGATTAATATTTAATTGAACAAGGGTATATTACCTTCCATTCATATTTTGTATGAAGTGTAGAAACAGCTGGAAGCCATAGGTACATCTGCTTGAGTGTGTGTGTGTAGCATATAAAAATCTACAGATGTCAGCTGAGAGTAGAGTGATTAGCACAACAAAGATTTCCCACCCTACTCATCTCATCACATGCTCACACACACACACACACACACACACACACAGTAACACAAGCACACACACAGTAACCTCAATTTTCTCATTGAGAGTACAGCACAGCATGGCTTCCACATCCTGACAGGTGAGGAGATGAACTTAGTTGTGCTGCATTTTTACATGTACATGTGTGTTGTCATTCATGGCATTGTCTTACTATCCATCGATGAAAAGTTGGCAGAAAATAAACCTTTCAATTATTGTTGTGACTGTGAGTTGCATATTTATAAGAGCATGTGCATATACAAGTGTGAATGTGAACCAGTAAGGCCATGACAGTGGAAAATACATAATTGCTTGTATCAGTCACTGAAGTCATCTGTTGTTGCAGTGGAGTGATGAGTGACTGTCGGTATAAACAGAATTTTAATGTGGATTTATAAAGGACTGATGTGAATTTTTAGATTGCAGCTGCTTTGTGTGATCAGTGGAGGATTTTGTTCTTGTCGGGATGGAAAAAACCTTTAAAACAGGTTAATAATGATGAACATTAAAGTACAATAAATGTGCAACCAGTCAGTGCAACAGAGTAAGAACACAAAAAGTGGCAGTGTGAATAGAGACTGTGTTCCATTAATGTATTTACCAGAGACTGCACTTTGTAGCTGAAAACTGTTATAGTGTAAGATGGTGGTACCCAACCTTTTTTGCATTGTCTTCTTGCAACCATCTTGCATGTCTATGCATTGTGTGCTGTTCTCAACACAAACAGATCCTAGGGCTTCAGCTGGTGAATAACTTGGCCCCTTATGCCCATAAAATTTCACATCACTTCCATCTAGGAAGTCAGAGCAATTTTGAAAGCCAGGTGGCAAGAGAACACTAAGTGACTGTGAAAGCTGATAATAATAATAATGATAATAACAATAATAAGAATAATAATAAGAAAAAAGCAGAAGAAGAAACTATTTTAAAAAAAAGTTAAACAAACTAAAATGTGAGAAAAAACAAATGAAATTTCTGAAAAGCAATTTTTAAAAGTGGGCTTTTAAAAGTGATTTAAAGATGAGATAGTGTTTGGAATCCTGATGTCCAAAGGCTGGCTATTCCAAAGTCTGGGAGCCCTGACTGCTAATGCTCTGTCACCTTTGTGTATTAATCTGGACCCTGGAACAATCAAGAGTGAACGAGGAACTCGGGGAATAGGAAGGGACATAGGTTGATGAAAGACATAAGATAAGATATTCCTTCATTTGTCCCACAATGGGGAAATTTATGATGTTATTTTTATAGCTTGGGGCAAGGCCTCTCAGGGCTTTGTAAGTAATCAAGAATAGTTTGAAATCAATTCTGAATGCAATAAAGAGTAAGGAATTGGTGAAATGTGATCATGCTTCCTGGCAGGTGCTTCCAATCAATCCTGGCAGCAGAGTTTTGGATGAGCCAGAGGGGGAGAGGAATTTTTCACTGATTACACAAATTGAAGTGGTCTAATTGATTGGTTGTGAAGGCATGAACAACAGTTTCCACATTTTTGGTGAAAAGAAATGGGCTAATCCTTGAAATGTTTCTGAGGCGGTGAAAGCAGCATTGAATCATTAATCAAAAATGATATTTGATTATATTTCTGCACTGCTGAGTTACTGAATTGGGCATTTGATATTTGGTTATTTGTAGTATCTTGATCTATGCACTATGAACTATGACATCCACTTGGGGAGGCAATGTGGAGACAGTTTAGCAGATTGCAGCATCGAGCCTTGGGACATCCCCTAGTGAGCACCTGTTGCAGCTGACCTGGTGTCAGCGATACCAGCACAGACATGCCTGTCTTTTCAGTAGGACCTAAACCCCTGAGGTTTCAAGATGGTCCTAAAGGATATCATGGTAAGTGGAATCAAATCTTGCACTTCGATCCAGGAGAACTAGAATGGATTTAAGGCCAACATCCACTGACAGTAAAACGTCATTTATGACCTTAACAAGTACTGTTTCATTATCATGTTTTTGGTTTGTTTGTTTATTTTTTTTAATTGAACTTTCGGAATTTCTCTTTTCATGAATAAAAGCTAGCACTTGATCTGCTACAATCTTTTATAAAGCTTTAGCTAAAAATGTGAAATTCGAAATAGGCCTAAAATTGTGCAAACTGTTATCAGCAGAAGATAAAAGTGGTTGAGTGAGAGCAGTTTTTAGGATTCAAAAACGGAACCTTTTTGACAGAGAGCAGTTTGCAATTTTGCATAATAGAAGGGGGGCACTGTGTTAAAAGCACCTTTTTAATTGTTTACAAGGAGATTATCTAAAGGACAGGTCAAGAGTTTCTTTTTCATTGTCAAATCAGTTAGTGTAGGTCGAGAAACGAGCAGAATGAGCAGAGGGAAATTGCACCAGGCTTTTCAACAGTAATTGGAGAATCTGGGGGAGAATCAGGGAGAAATGCAACTTCTTTTTATGTGTCAAACAAAAAAACACTCTCATATCTTTAATCAATACTTAATACCTCCACAGTGGAACAGTGGCATGACTTGTACAAGATTCATTTTAGCAGGAGTCAGTATCTAATAATGATTAGAGCAACGACAGCTTATAACTGCATTAATTACTTTTTTCGGCCGCGGGAAGGTTGTTTAGTAACGTGAAAACACAACTGTTATATTATCACCTTATGAAGTCATTATAGTGAGCAAATATCTATTTATTTGCAAGCAAATTTAGCAATTGTCTATTAAGACACAAAACAGCTTGAGCATTTACTTTAAGTGTTGTGTCCAACTGATGAAGGTCAGTTCAATATTCAGCCTGCTCAGTCCACCAACTACCGAGAAAAAAAATGTGGTTATTTAGCTGCTGTTTGGTGCTAGGCAGGTACCACACACTCTGTATATCAGATTTTTCTCACTGAAAACAGCTGCACACAAAGTTAGTGAAAACATAGCTTGCATTGTTGAAAACAACATGCTTCAGGGTGCTAAAAAGCTCAATGATTCTGAGGCAAACTGCAGCGTGATGAGCCTCTGTGGCGTCTGCTGTGTTCTGGGTGGTTGCCCGTCTTTTTGGTTTGAGTTTAGATAAATGCATGAACTACAGCATTCAAATTTTCAGTAATATTTAAAGTCTTGAAAATATGAGTCTGACAGAATAATCTTAAAATAATAATTCCTCTCTCTCATTCATGTTGTCTTTATCGCCTGTTGCCTTACTTCTTCTTTTCCACCTTGTTTCTCTCTCTGCTCTCTCGCTTCTCATCTTCATCTTTGAGTGTCTCAGTGTCTCACCTGCTGTATGTCCTTGCTGTTTGCTCTTACATCTTACATGTCTGGATGACATGAAAAAAACGGGAGAGGACACACAAGGACAAGATGTGAGAAATGAGCCAACATGTCAAAGAAGAAGAGTTAACAAAGAGAGGGCAGTTAAGCAAGGGGACGGAGGGGGGAAGAGAAAGAACAGGAGACGGGAGAGAATGCATGTATGATGTCTGTGTGTACATCATTGTATCAAGTATTATGGCACTATACGAAGGTTGCAATGTGGACAAGCAAAACAAAATATGAGATGGCAAAGAAAAGAAGCATATACAGTAATGAGGAGGGGAAAAAATGCCAGTAATCAAGGGACGGCAGAGGATAGATCAATATTCGACGTTTTGTTCAATGTTAACAGACCTAAATCAACAGTGGATGTATCTTAATAACAAATATTGTCTGTGTATCCAAAGCCTAATATATCTTATTCCTCTGTGCCATAGAGCTCTATTGTTGTCCAAAAGCTAGTAACACTATACAATATGGTAGGTACACAAAAAGGTGAGTACTTAATAAGGAACAAGTGAGGAATGAATCAGGAACAACCTGATAATTACTAAATTGTTAATGAGTAATTCCTGAATAACTGTGAGTCAAGGATTATGTCTTTATACAGAAGGAAAGATAGCTTATTGATAAACCATGAGTAAATAATTAGTTCATCTGTGCACACACACACTAACCACTTTCTTCACTGACTAACAATGAATGAGGTGCTGAGTGGCACAAACTAGTAACAACTCATTAATTACTAATTACTTGATCATGAATTACTCTTTTTGTGCCCACTTGAGTAATGTGACGCGTTATACTGAGTACTTACTAAGTTGTCCCTTATTGCTTCATGATCATGATAAGTAGCTACAGTTTTTATTGTTCACATGAGTTCCTTAGCCCCCTGGATTCTGGTATTTTCAGACACTAATGATTATGGCATGCTCTGATATTGTTGTCAGTTTGAACAAATGTAAACAGGATTTTCAGAGACAATAATATCTAAGTAGTATGCATTTCATGATTGAACTTGTTTGTTCTGTTTTTTTTGTTTGTTTGTTTTTTTTGTTTTTGGTTTTTTGGTTTGGTTTTTTTGGTGCTCGGGGTTATCCAGAATGGATAACAGTTTGAAAGTGTCCAGTTTGCAGCCAATAATTGATCCAGCCTTTTTGATCAGTTTGTCTGTCTTTATTTCCTGCTCCAATGCTGCTTCCCCAGAAGACTACGGCAAAGTACAAGGCATTGGCCACGACTGACTGGTAGAATATTTCCAACATTCTGCTGCACACATTGAAGGATCTCAGCTTCCTCAGGAGAAAGAGTCTGCTTATCCCCTTTTTATATACAGTTTCAGCATTGGTCTTCCAGTCCAGCTTGTTGTCAATGTGGACGCCAAGGTACTTGTAGTCCTCCACCATGTCCACATCCTCTCCCAGGATACACAGGAGCTGTGTCGGTGTCCTCCTCCTCCTGAAATCGATCACTATCTCCTTGGTCTTGGCCACAATCAGGTACAGGTGATTTCTCCTGGACCACTCAAGAAAATCATCCCCCAGTGATCTGTACGCTACCTCCTGCTCATCCTTTATACACCCAACCACTGCAGAGTCATCAGAGCACTTCTGCAAGTGGCACGGTCCAGTGTTGTAGTGGAAGTCAGAGGTGTACAGGGTGAACAGAAATGGAGACAGGACAGTCCCCTGTGGAGCTCCTGTGCTACTCACCAGCGTATGAGACAGAGTGCTGCCCAATTGGACAAACTGTGGTCTGCCTGTCAGATAGTCAGTAATCCAGGAGATGGTGGGCGTGTCCACACTCATCACATGCAGCTTCTCACTGAGAAGCTGTGGCTGGATGGTGTTGAATGCACTAGAAAAGTCAAAGAATAGGATTCTCACAGTGCAGAGTGAACCCTCTGTAGCAGGTAGATGACAAACAAAAACAAACTGCAGAGGGTCCAGTGATGATTTCACCTGCGGTCTGGGGTGAGTCAGGACCAGTGCCTTCATCACATGAGATGTCAGGGCAACTGGTTGGCAGTCATTAAGTCCAGATGGAGTCGACTGAGGATCAAGGACATCTTCCACAGCTCCGGAACCTTCTCCTGACTCAGACTAATGTTGTATAGATGACACAGGAGAGAAGACAGCTGATCTGCAGAGGTTCTCATAACCCTGGGTCTCTTAACTTGACCAGTCGTCACAGTCAGGTCGGGGAGGGTGCTTGTTGAAAGTGGGGTGGTTGAGTCCGCAGTGTATCACTTTACTTGAGGGGGCACCAAAAGAGTAATTCATGATGAAGTAATTAGTAATTAAACAGAAGTCACTAGATTGTGCCACTCGGCAGCTTCATAGTTAGCCAGAAACAACTCATGAAGAATGTTGCCAGTATGTCAATTTATATATATATTTATGAACTAATCATTGTCGGGAATTACTCTTTAACCATTCATTTATGTCGTTATGTCTTATGGACTGACTAATGTCCCTGCAATATTTCAGGAATTAGCAAATGACATCCTCTGTAACATGATCAACCAGTTTGTATACCTTGATGATGATGGCTGAGAAGCATGAGTTCCATCTACCTTCAACATCACTTCTTGGTTTCATCATTGCACAGGGGCAGGTGGTTATGGATCCCAATAAAGTGACAGCAGTTACAGAATGGCCAAAACCCAAGAACCTGAAGAAGTTATGACTCTTTCTTGACATAGCAAACTTCTACAGAAGGTTCATTAAAGATTACAGTCGCATAGCTGCTCAGTTCACTGCCCTCACCTCCACTTCCACTCCCTTCCTGTGCTCTCCCAAGGCTGAAGTGGCCTTTGCCTCAGGCCCAGTCCTCATCCAACCTGATTCTACTTGCCATTTTGTTGTCGAGGTTGATGCCTCAGATACTGGGGTACATGCAGTACTATCACAGCGATCCTCAGTTGATAACAAACTCCATCCATGTGCCCTCTTCTCTTGCAGGCTCTCTCCTGCTGAGAGAAATTATGACATTGGGAACCTTTTTGCTGACAAGCTGGCTCTAGAGGAATGGTGTCACTGGTTGGAGGGAACTGCCCATGTCCTCTTATATATCCAATCAGCCAAATGACTAAACTTGGACGTTTTATTTTTTCTCTCACCTACCTCCCAGGTTTCTGGAATGTCAAGCCTGATGCTCTCTCACAGCAGTTTTCTGTTCAGGAAGCAACTGCAGTCCCTGAACCCAACCTACCATCCACCTGTTTTGTTGCCTCCATCACCTGGGAGACTGAGTCACTGATCAAACAAGCTCATTGTCAAAGACCAGACTCAGGTAACAGTCCCACTCACCATGTATTTATCCCAGACTCTGTTCGCTTCCAGGTTCTGCTGTGAGCCATCTCCTCTTGCCTGACTTGCAATCCCAGAAGTAGTTTGCCTTCCTCAACCAGAGGTTTTGGTGGCCCACCATGGATGCAGACACTTGGTCCTTTGTCTCTGTCTGTACAGTGTGTGCTCAAAATAAGTCTTCAACCAAATTCAACTCCAGCCTGCTCCCCAGTCACCCTTGGTCCCTCCATTCCATCAGACATTGTGTCTGATAAAGGCCTCCCACTGCACTCGTGCACCCACCTACACACACAGCCAAAAAGTATGGCTCTGTTCCAAGGATCTCCCTCTTAGATTGTAATCTAAGGAACTGTCCCCCTCGTTTTGTGGGTCTTTATGAGATTGATTCAATCATTAATCGCTGTACTGTCTGCCTCAAACTTCCTGCCTCTCTCCACATCCATCCCACCTTCCATGTAAACCAAGATAAACCCATCTCATTCAGTCCTTCCCTCTCCCATGCCTCCCCCTCCTACACTCAGTTCAGACCATCATTGATGGTCACCCTCTTTTTTCTGTCCAGCAGTTGCTGGATATGTCTGCTGTCCCTTGTGGACTGGGAAAGTTACAGACCTGAAGAGTGCTGTTGGATCACTCATCAGATTCTGGACCCATCCCTGATCCTGGACTTCCATCAGAAACACCCAGGCCATCTCAGACATGCAGCAGATGGTGCACATAGAGGGGCAGGTACTGTCCATTGACATTGAAATTAACAGACGTGTTAAACAAAGAAGACGTGTGAAGTGGGAGCTTCACTACTGTTGTTATTGTCATTATGTTTAAGGCCAATTTAATGTTCCTGATCTGTGTAGGATAACAATGCCAGGTCGGGAAAGAGGATGGTTAGTAACATGCAACACTCTTACAATAAAGCTTAGACAGCTAATAAACCAAATCAATAGATATACATTACATTGATTAAATTTAAGCAGTTCTGTACTTAGCTGTGTACACTGTTACACTATGCTATGCCCAGTTAATATCACCAGTCCATGAAGGGAGAGGGGTTACTTTTGTGTGCTGCTTGTTAGCTGGCATAAGGGGGTGTGTCTCCTCTGAGCAGACCATATGCCGGTCAGAGAGTCATCAGGTAAGAGCATGGGAACAGCAGAGACAAGAGAGAGCAAAAGGGGGCTGGGGTTTTGTTGACCTCATCGGGGCCATACTCCAGGATATCAGATTACAGTTACAGGAAGTGATTGAAGGAGAGGTGCCAATGTTTACATAACGGCTTACATTTCACATTAAAAGTTCAGTTTAAGTCACACAATGACCAGATTCATCTGTGGAGTTCCCAAGGTACCTACAACAGCAACCAATTATCGGTCAATGTAGTGTATATTCTGCAAATAAAATCCAAACCTGCACTTCAAGGCCCCCATTCAACGTGTGATAACTATGATCCCGCACATTCATTACAAGTCATACTGTGTGAGATGGGTCCAATAAATAAACAGCCTGGGTCAAACTGTGTGTCATCAACTTTGTGGCATGTCGAATTGTGTGGATGCCTGGAAATTGTAGCAGTGAGAATTTGATCCTAGTTTTTTGAAGCTGTCTGAATTTTGACAGATTTTGCTGCCCAAAACTGTCTGCCTTATCAGGTAGATTACAGAAAAATAAAAATAAGGGACATTATAAAGAAAGAAACACTTTGCAAAAAAATTAGTAAAAATAAATGTAAATGTGAATAAGGAGGGTTCACATGGTAGAAACCCATCAAAAAAGAGAGGACAGACAAAGAAGAGGACAGGAACAGTGAGCATGATATAACAATACAAAGCAGAATGAAAGGAAAACAGACAAAGAAATAAGGAAAGGACAAGAGAGAGGAGGAGAGGAGAGGTGGACAGAACAGAAGAAAATAAGAGAGAATTGTTACAAAAGCAAATAGGAGGTGCAGAGGTGCAGAGCCGTCCAAAGAGGAGTGATATGGAGATGCCGTTAATTCCAAGTTCAGAGAGATTTTTTAGCTTGACACACTCGGCAGGAGGCCTTTGACTGCTGCTGCCTTTGAACTACGGTACACACTCACACACTCACACATTCATGGTTGGCCAAGGATAATGTTCGCTTGGAGGTAAAACAACACCAAGAAAAAGACAGAGAGAACAGCAGAAATGGAGAGAGCCATAGAGCCTGTGTATTAAAATGTATTGGTTCATCTTATCTTTAAATGTCACATACTATCAAAAGCCCCACTGGATTCGACATACAAAGATATCATTGCTTTAATGAAGTGAAACATGAATATTTCCTGGAATATGATTGTCTGACATGGAGCAAAGCTCCTCTTGATGGTCATACTATGCAGAGATGCTGAATAAATGCTGTTGCTGATAATGCCAATAGGAGTCTTAACCCAACATGGAGAGATGACAATCGACCACCCTCCCTTAACACATTTCCTTGCTCCCCATAGTCCCTGTATTCCCTCATACTCTTCTTTCCCCATCTCTCCACCACTTGCTTCCAATGTTTTCCTGCATTTTCAAATCACAGGACCTTACACATCCACCCATTTGCTCCCCAACCCCCTTCCCTCTTCCCTTTCTCAGACTGCCAATGTAGTGTCGCTGTCATTACGTGCCAGCCTTTCCTGCACGTGCCTGTGTGTGTTACCATTCCTGTCTCCTGTTCATGCTTACATGTGCTCTGTCTTCTTACTGATGAATGAGCATTTCTTTTTTCAATAAACTCTGTCATAGTTCCTTTAATACTGCCTCTTCTGCCAGTGTTCTCTTCCCCTTTATCCATACCTGAATTGTGAGATGAACTGTTCTTATTCTCTCAACAACTGAGATAGAATTTATTGTTGGTTTGGTTTTATAATAACCCATTGGAGAGATTGTAACTGTACAGCACTATAACACTGTAACAATACAGTCTTAGTACCTGGTCACACAGGAAAGTGGTACAGTGCATATCCTTAGAAAATGACAGATGCCAGAAGTTGGTGACATCGTGACTTGTGCTCTCAGTCACAAACCAGACACTCAGTCACTAACCACACAGTTAGTTCAAGCACACAAGCACATCTCCTATTTCACAACTGACTGCAAATCATTCTGGCTCTCTTTCATGGAGTAGTTTATTCTCCAACATAGCAGACCTATACACAGTACTACAGTGTCAGACAGGTAATATAGTATGATGTAGATATAGTATGAGTGTAGACAACAGTATGTTTTGCTGTGGCCATTACACACTGCTACATTTGTTGTAAGAATTACAAATAATATAAAATATATAAAAATAACAAGTGGGTTTCATTCTCCATCTTATTTTGCATTAATCATGGCATTTTATTTCTCTTTTTATGTTCATTCTATGTCTTTTCGTTTCATGCACGTGCATGCACTTTTGTTGTTGTAAAGCACTTTGAGCTTTGAGCTGTCTGGTATGAAAGGTGCTGTGCAAGTAGCGTGTATTATTATCATTATTGTCCCTAAACCTAAAGTTTAACTTTGCAGAAGGTGGGTCTTCTGTAATACAATTAAAAAAAGAGACGAAGAAAAAGAGGAAAACACCAATACAAGAAAGTTAGCATGCCACAGAGTAGCGAGAAGCTCTGTCATCTCAAAGAAGTGATTGCAATGGACAATAATAACCCCTGTCTTTGAAACATTTTCTTTTAGTTTCTGTCAGTATCAGTATATGTATATGTTGACCTAAATGGACAGATACAAATGCTGAGCTGTGAGCCATTTGTATACGGCTGGTGACACACCAAAGAACACAAGGCTCAACTCCCACCACCCAGTTGAGAAAAGCAACACAGTGGGAGACATGCCCTCTCTTTGGCATCCCCTTCTTAGGAGTCTGCTACAGCAGTCCACAGTCCACATTCATTAGATACTGGTACTTTGTAAGAATAGAGTAGTAGCAGCAACAGTAACAGTAGAGTTGATCAATTCCATGTTCCATGTTCCAGTACGGCAACAGTGGCCTCACCGAAGCATGGGAAACCACTGTTAAAAAGCCTTTATGATGGACCCTTAAAACCGAGGAGGGACAATCCTTTTCAACAAATGAGAAAAGAAAACTTACGGTGATATAACCGTGTATTTAAAGGCCACCACTAGCACAGAACATATTGGCCTGATTCCTGGTCAAAAATTTATCACAAAGTAATTTTATTCATGAAGTGCTAATGACAAAAATCCAGTTTAACATTGACTCACATCAAGTGATTCATGTAGTACAAAGGTCAAACTTTCTCCCAGATATATTTACAGCTTGAACAGCATACAGCATTTTATAAGGGTATGAAGGCAAACCAAGCACACAATTTAATATGTTTCTAAGGCTGTTGGCAGAGTGGAACAGCACTTTGGACTTAAGATGAAAAATGCAGCTCATTTTAGTAAAAGCCAACTCCTTCTCTCTCGTTCACACACACTAAGAACAGTGGTTATATTCATCAGTCTCTTCATATCCTGTTTTTTATGCATGGATCTATTTTTTAAGTGTGAAGTTGCTCCCACATTATTTTAAAACCTACCATACTGAAAGGTAGTGTGTATGTATGTGCTTGTTTGTGTGTGGACACCCTGGGGCAGGCAAGGAACAGGCAGATCGAAGGATCCCACGAGAGAATGAACTGATAAAAAACCTGTGGCAGGATGATGATGAAGAGGATGATAGAAAGAAGGGGATATTTTTTGAAATGTATTAGCGCTTTGTAATGAAAGTGCATTGATCTTTGTTCATCAATATTCTACAGATCAGCAGAGGTCTGGGTGAAGCATAGGTAACACAGTGGGATACACAAACACATTAGTGTAACTATACTTCTAAGGGCCCTCCATTGACTGCATGCCTTCCTTAATCCAGTTGGAATTGTATTAGGGGGAATACATCAGTTGCTGAGGCTTTAGACATAACCAGTCAAATCACCTTGTTCCCTTTCCTTTAAACATACAGGACCTTTTTGCCATGGTGCTCTGATAATTTAGTTGCAGAATGGGAGCGTTCTCTTCCATCACCAAGGCTTCTCCCCGGAGGAAACTGACGTCCTTGTGCACAGAACAAGCCAATATATAGCATCTTCCATTAAATGTGCTCCAGAGGAGATTACACATTTAGTTCATTTGTTCTGCTCTGGTCTTAGGAGAACAGTTGCACAGTATAGGAAGTGAACTGAAATGGTGAAATTGTATTTTTCCAGTTAATTGACTAAGAAATTGAGTAACATGCAAGCACACATTCTGGTCATCCATTGCACTGTAGATTGATCCACATGTTCTCTTGATAACCTCCAGATTCTGAACGTTCCATACTCATAGAATGATGTGGATGAATTGGTTTTCATCAGTCCACCAGAAAACAAACATCTTGCATGTAACCCAGAGCAGCAAATGACACAGAAAGTCTTTCGAAAGCTGTTCGAAGAGGAACAACTGGTACAGCATGTATATATATATATATATATATATATATATATATATATAGTTAGACAGTTTGTAAGCAGGTAGTAATATCAATTGTCCTGTCAGCGAATATAATTAAATTTATGCCCTGTTGTACTTTACTTGCAAACATTTTTTGTTGGTATTTGAATGCCCTACTTTGCTAAAAGGCATATTTTTTTATTATGAAGATATTGTGCCACCCTGCCACAGTGCCTCTCAACAAGATCATGTAATAAACTGCACGATGCTTAAGCCCAAATTAGACTTTCTTGCATTTGCAAATTTATCATCTGCCCATATCTGCAAGGATCAGCACCGACTGTCTGCATGTAGCACAAAATATATGACTGTGCTGACTGTATGCATGGACCATTGGACCATGTGGGCCATATGTGAACAAATCCTTGTGTCCAGACACCCAATTTGGTACAAACAGAACTGCATGCAAAACTGCATAGATATTAACATTTCTTGTAACAGATCTTGGATTGTGCCTAAAATCAAATGACTTACTTTAGTCGATTGTAAAAGGAATCCAAAAAGAGGCACTTAAAGAAAAAAAAGGCCCACATGATGTGATGGATGTTTTAGATGTTTTACAGTCAATAAAGAATAATTTGCATCACTTTCTCACATACACATAATAGTTCACACAAACTTGTGTGAGAGAACTCGAGGAGTCAACTGTACATTCATTCAGACTCACAGATCAACCTCCACTGTCTGTCTTTATAGCGTAACAGAGATAATGTAGTGTGAATGACAAGATTTGTGTGTGTGTGTGTTGTGTGTGTGTGTGTGTGTGAGTTATAAAGAGAGAACCAGAGACACAGAGAGAGACAAAGATAGAACAGCGTGAGTCTGTGCCATACACTCCTTTAATTAAACTCCTGCTGTGTATCTAAAAAGTGGGGGAGAGTCTTTCCTAAAAACAACCAATCACTGTGCTTGATATAAATACTATGATAATCTCATTGGCTGTCCTAACAACCAATTCAACTGCTCTGCCCAAATATGGATGTGTGGTAACCCGGTCACCATCAAATCACCAGGGGCACTCGTTTAATTCTTTGAATGTCATGATTTTCTTTTTCTTTTCTTTCTTTCTTAGAGGAAATTAAGATAAAGCATGCACATATATGGACTACATAATTCAAGCCATCACTACATTAATATGGCAATTACCCAACTATAAAGGAGCAGCAATGATAAACGCTGTTGCTACTACGATTGCTGTTTCTAAGTTTAAAGGTCAATCCTCAGATTTTACTTTTTTTCCAATAGTATCACAGGTTTCAATTGTTGTGATGATGATAATTGCATGTGTTAAATATTGTGTTCATGCATCAGTGTCAGTTTTCAAGGTTTTAGAGACTTTTCATTTGTCATTCATGACGGGAAAATTCACTAAAGGAGGGTGAATCCTCCTTGACGGTCTGTTGTTCCTTTGCGTCATGGAAGCAAACAAAATGTGAACATTCCCATTCGTGCAACACTTGTGGTTCAGTCATTGTTTCTTGTCATCAGAAAACAAAGAATCAGCACCATGCCCTTTGTACACACAGAACAATCAGGTGGCCTCATTTTCATCATAGCTCGACACTCTTATAGCGTATGTAGTAATGGACTCAGTGACAATCCAGCTATGAAGCAGCTGTATCATGAGTTGTGTATGATGTTATTTTGTGACGGATACTGAGGGTATCTGTATTCCCAGTAGCAAAATGTTATAAAATAAGTTTCCAATGAGAGGAAACGTGTGGCAGTTCTTTGATCTTAGTGACACAGTGAAAGTGTGACAGGATGATGTCGTAATTGCTGCACCTTTGCTAAAGACGTGATTCATTTTGGCTTCACTGAACCATGGCCTGCTGCATGCCCTGGAGCATTTCACAATTGTGTACGATGCAGTTCGAATGAGTACCTCTAGGGCTGACACATATTGTTTTCTCCTAGCAATTTTAAGCTGTGTTTCCACCAAACACTTTTGGTATAGTACCCTTGGAACCTATACGTAACCCATGCAAAAATGCACCTAAACCCAAGATCTATTTGGCGTTTCCACCACAGACAGCACTCTTAAATGTAGCCAGGTTGTTACCAGGGTGAACCCCCATCACATTTCCAGCATTTGAGAAACAACAGATGAAATTTTTCTTGATCTTGAAAGGTTGCAGCATTGACTAACTGACACGATATAACCTTTACGGTACATTTACTGCTACATTGACAACTTATTGCAATGTCACGTTACTGTGTTATGTCTGTGTGTACAGTGGTTGTCTAAACATGGTCCCATAGTATGAAACTAAAAAAAAGCAAGTGTACTGCACATTTTAGATATGCACTGGGAAAAATAAATAAATAAATAAATAAAACTAAAAGCAAAATATTTCCTATTTGAGAAAATAGCATGAGAAAATCCCCATGATGTGGTTTCCTCATGTTAATCACCTGTGATGGTGTGAAGCAGCATAGTGAAGGGTGCTGTGAGCTGAGGACTGGTAACAGTGTTAATCAGTCAACCAACGGACATGACAGCCTTAATCAAGGCAATGAACGTGTGGCAAGAGTTCATTTGTACGTCTCAATTGCTGAGTGCAATGCATATGAATAACTTGCATGGCCCATTAGATTCATCAGACATCACACACTGACAGAAACATACTAGGTTACATGTGCACATGCACAAATGCTCCAAGAGAGGCTCACTCCGATGACACTCGGAGTTGTCAGAGTGAATTACCTGCATGTCAAAATGGAACAGATAAATTGTTGGGAGAGCACAGCAAATTGACTCGGTCAAGGCTGTTGATCTATTGTTGTAGTGCAGAGAGGACCACAGTTAAACTCACTCTTACACACACATACACACACATACACACACACACACCCTCTTCTGCTATGTCTTTCACTTTACTACCTCTGTTTTGGCCGGAAACCATTAAGTCCAGCTCCAATTGGACTACATTCAAAAACATTTAAATCAAGAATTAAATGTTAATTAAATATTTAAAAAAACAAAAAACAAAATACAGACCGCTACTCTAATGAAATGCCACTTGCCTCACAAAAAATAGTACTAGGATGAAATAACTCTACAAATAAGGAGGAAAGCAAAGCAAAGTATTCCTGAAAGTCTATGTACCGTATGAATAGTGTGCTGCTATATACATGTTTGTACTGCCTTGCTGGTATTACTAGTATTACTTTGTTTTTTAATTACTCTATGCAGAAATAGCAAGAATAATGCATGTTGAAGCATATTTACGTAGCAATTCTAATTAATTTCAAAGATACTTCAAAGGACAATTGTAGAATAAGTTGACAATGACTTGAATGAAATGCATGTGAAATTAACTGTTGTGCTGAGCTGCATGATGGGAAATAGAATTGTGTATGGACTTTTGAAAAAGCAAAAATAGGCTTGCAACCACTTGTAAAACACTGAAACCAAACACATTTGCTCAAACTACAGTTACTAATAACTAGCTCACCACTTTCTGCACTGATGAATTATGTTATGTCAAACATGGGCACTGCAAGGGGACTTGTACGAATTTCATTTGTTGTGCTAAATGATCCTTGTTGACTTTCAAATCAGTTTTTTCATTGAAACACCACCACGAGGCTTCCTTGATAATGCAACAATAATCAAAATTAAAATCTAAAGGCAGCGTCACTGTTTTCTGAAGTTGTTTTTCAAACTGCATTAATCTGAACTGACATGGCAGGTAGGGAATTCAGAAACCACTATGACAGGACATCAGTTAGCAATAATGTCAAGTATACATAATGTGTAGTCGATGGACTGAACATGTAAAATCACTGCAGACCTTCTGAATCCCTTTGGAAATGTACTTTATTTGACAAAAAAAAGTGGCACTTGTATAAAGCTTCCCTATATAAATATACAAGTGTGGAGATGTCTGACTTGTGAAAAGCTGAGTTCATTCATTGCTTCATTTGTGTCACAGTTGTAGCCGCAGCAGCAAAAACGTGGATGAAGTCATAGTTTGCTGTGTATGATGAGTCTATTGATGATCTATTTGATGTTCACCTCTTTGAGGACTCAGGTATTTTCCATCCACAAGAAGACACAGAGTATGAGTGCCATGTATTTGTCATGTGTCAGCCAGTTGTTTGACTGTGTTTATGTATAGTATGTTTAAAGATTCCAAATAATCCCATAAAAATCTAAAGTCTAAATATGTCTGTCAGTCTATCTTTGTTTGTCTTTGTATGTGTGTGGACCTGTTTAGATTGGCAGTCTGCCTAAGGTGTTAGATTCCCAGTACAAGCTGGAATATGCTCCACCCAGCTTCCACGGCACGGATGATGAATGAATGATGTCAAAGATGTAGCAGAGGCATCAAAAATCAAGAGGTTTGTTTAAGACAGAAATATAATTTATGTCTGCCTTTTTCAGGAGAGAAAAAAAAAATCAATCTCCACCACCTGTGCAGTACATAAAAATCCCACTTTTGAACCCATAATCACACTTGCAAATGCCCCATATTTCTCCTAATGTGAATTTGGAAAAGCTTGAAATAAGTAAAATCGACAGTAGCTATATCAGCTGTCACCACCTTTCTTTTCATTTTTCTCCCATTCTTTTCCTCTCTCTCATTTTTCCTTTTACCCCAGACACAATATTGTGTCCAATGAAGCAGAAATACAGAAAACAGTCTTCAAAAGAGAAAAGAAATTGTCCTTTGCTCCACTTCTAACCTCATGGTGATTCTTTGTTGGCCCTATCCCCTGGCATGCACTACAAGACATTTTCAGACCCACTTTTCCACTTTAATTTGACCATCCTCTGAATCACCATGTTTAATTTCCACATTACCTCACTTAACTGCCAACATAACTGCTTGGCTGATGTTAATGTGAAATTGTCTTATTTAAAATCTTTATAAAGCTTCATTTTTTTTGCCATAATGCATCCAATAAACCAAGCTGCACAGTGCAAATTAACATAAAAGATATGAAATGAAAGAGTGTGGAGTTGTGTGAGTAACCAAAAATAAAATAAGATGGAACCAAGGGAAATTGTTGCACAGCAGTTGCAATACAAATTAGGAAAGAGTGCAAATATAAAGAGTGAAAAAAGAAATGTCATGAACAGATATCCACAATCCACAAAATTCAAAATGTAGGCATGGCCAAAATTATGAACAGTGTTGACGGTGAGGCCTATAAAGGTCACCTTCATTATTACACCTGCAGTGGTTCTATCTATATGAAGAGTTAGGGTTATTTTACAGGCTTTTTTTTTTTTTCTTTTCACAGAAGTACTAGACAAATACAGTGGTTAAATCTTGGCCATCAGTTACCTATTGCATACCAAAAAAAAATAAATTCATTAAAAAAAATAAAAATTAAAAAAAGAATAAACATAAAAAAGCAAGAATTTACTTTACTAACCTTTACTGTGCCATCATAAAGACACAAACGCAAACATCATAAAAATATATTAAACTCATTTTGTTGCACCTCTATAAACAGAGTTGCAACTAAATGACTTCAACCCATTACACTGAAATATAAGAAAATTAAGAGATATGCTTTCCTCAATGCTTACTACTCAACAGGACCAGCTGCCTTACATTACCATCGGCATGAAGACAGTGGGATGAGATGTGACAGATGTGCAAGGTGTGGCTCATAGTGATGAACGCACAGAAAATTATCACCCCACTCAGTTTCCCTCATCTCTAATCTACTAACCTGGTTCCTGACATCTGAATTACCACCCACATTTCCAGTTTCACATCTGGAATTTTGCCCATCGGCAAGTGTCTCGCCTGGCAGTAGAAACAACTGACCAATCATCATCAATGAAAAATAACAGTTGTTAAAATAGTTTAAATGGCCACAAGTGCAAGTGAGATTGACTCAGCTGTGTAGGTTGTTGTAAACTGACTTACTAAACTAATCATTCTTAAATAAGCACTTTTTTGTGATTCTAAGTCTGAAGTAAGTCTAAGTCTGAATAAAAATAAATACGCTGAATGACTACGACTGATCACACCCTTGCTTTAGACCTACCACTGCTGCTACTGCTGGTTTGGCTATGCTTGTCTTTTGCCTGCTGACCAAGCTGGCCGGCTGCTTGACCGTGGATGTGCCTAGGAATTGTCTGGATGTCTACTCACGGATAACTGAAGATGTCCATCGCTTATGACAGGATCTAAGGAAGAAGAATGAGCTCCACATTCTCACACTGCTCTGGCTAAGCTCATTTTATGCTCCGTGTCCTCAGCCTTAGTCCCACTGGATTCTGACACCATCCTGAATAGGTTTGGGTCCATTCTTGCTATGGGTGAGTCAGCCCCATCTAATGCCCCAGCAGCTGTCAGAGAAGATGCACAGTTGAGCCTTGGAGTACAGTCAAATTTTCAAGCCCTGTAGACCACAATTCATGTCCTGGATTCCTTCATCTCGCTGACCAACCCCAATCCTTCATGTCATCATTTGTACTTTGACCAGCCCCCCTGTGACCATGCCTCACACGCCACTACTGCAGCTCCCTCTTGCCTGATAGTTGAACTTGTGACCTCCACCTCACTCCTCTGTCTGTGTGCACCCTGACACCAATGCAGTTGTCGAGGACAATCATACCAGATATCTTCCCATGCTTGTTGTTGGGTCATCCATGGTCCATCATGTTCAGACTAACAAGAGCTGTGCCTCCTGCCACACGGATGACCTTGTTATGGACATTAACAACTAATTTCTGCTTCTGTGTTTGACATTCCTGTGCTGATCACTAATAACCCTCATAAACACCACCAACTCATTTCCTGTTAGAACTTGAAATTTATAAGATAAGACAAGATAAGATAAACCTTTATTCATCCCACAGTGGGGGAATTCACAAATTACAGCAGCAAAGGGGATAGAAGCAGTTAAATAGTACAAAGAGCAGTTTAAAAAGGCTAAAAAGACAATATTAGCAAATTTACATTAGAAATTCACACAAGGCTTGCATTGTTGGATTAAATATGAGATACAATATATATATATACTAAACACAAAATATTGCACACCCTGAACATTTAATCATAAAACCCAAACCTCAAACAAGTTCTAAGTTGCCATTTGTGAGAAAGCTCTCCTATAACTCTGGCCAAGTCTTATTTAAACCCACATGCTTTCAAATCCAGAAACAGCATGAGCTAGAGACATTTAAATATCAGAAGTCCATGTCATTAATTTAAATGAGATCACCTGAAAATTCTTGTATCACAGACTGAGCCCAATATCCTGGTTGTGACGGAAACCTGGCTTAAACTGAGAAAACATGAGATCTGAGGTTTTCTTATATAATTATAAGTTGTACAAAATGGAGTTGGCAGAGGGGATGATATAAGATAAGATAAACCTTTATTCGTCCCTCAGTGGGGAAATTTGCATGGCTGTATATGGGAAGTCATGTTTATGTGTTACTGTTTTAAATGCTACTGTTACACTTTATTTTTCAATGTAATTGCTCTGAAGGTTAATTTATCTAGTAATAATTCAGTTAATGTGGTGGGCGTATACAGACCACCTTCAGCCATCTCCAGGGCAATTAATAATATAGCAGCCTTACCTATTTGGTTCAGTGACTCAAAGATGCTGGTTCTAGGTGTCTTTGACCTCAATTGGTTGCAAATGATTCAGATAGTCTAAAAGCGATGTGTGACAATCTCTGTGACAAGCTGACTGATGAACCGACTAGACTTATTTTGGAGGATCCTTCCAAAATCAACATTGATTGATTGGATTCTGTGCAATATAAGGGGAAAAAAAGACTACCTCTGAAGTTTTTGTGCTTGGACTTAATGACCACTGTCCTCCAGTCTATGTTAGAAGTACTTGACTGGAAAGATCATGCTCTAGAATTGTTGTCAGAACAATTTCCCTTTTGTGGGACTAATAAAGGAATACATTATTTTATATTATCTTAAATTTAAAACACTTTCACTTTGAACAGGCTTTTCTCAGTGACCTTGCTGACAGTAATACACTTCTTAAATACCAGACCTAGAATCAGCATTGGAATATTTTACAAATTCATAACTTGATATTATTGATAGATACGCACCTCTTAAAAAAAGATAAAAGAAAAAAAGAAAAGTTAAAGATAGATCAAGTCCCTGGTTCCCCACTGAATTTTCAGTGATGTAATGGTCAATAGGAAAAGTCTGGGCTCTAGCGAGGCGTACTGGTGAAGCAGCCTGCTACGCTTTTGACAACTCATTAAAAAAAATTCTCCTTGAGGAAAGCAAAAGCCATTTATCACATAGAATTAATCTTCAGCTCTTCTACAAACCCATCAACATTTTGGAAAGCAGTAAATATAAATACAAACAAATCTTCTATATCTAGTCCTTCTTCTGTTACATGCACTGACTGATTATGAAATAAGTCATTGAATTTTTGCCTTGCTTTCATCACACATTTTACTGCAGCTGAGAATCAGTCCAATGTGTTGTACCCAGGATCTGTTTAATAGTCAACCATTGGCCCATATGCCATCCTTAAACCATTCCTCTCAGTTCACCATACAGGCCTTCACTTAATCTGCTGTTTGGGAGGCACTGCAAGATATCAGTATAAACTAGACTCTAAGTTTTAAAGCTCTGTGCCCCTTTCAACGCTGAACAAATAGCACATCTATTTCATCTCTCCATTTCTGCTGGAGTCATCCCTCAAGTCCGGAAATTTGCATATGTAGTCCCGCAGCCTAAGTGTGGTGACAAAAGTGATTTGACAACTATCAGCCAATTTCTGACCTGTCCTGTCTTGCTAAAGTCATGGAGTCATTAGTTTATAATCCGTTCAAATCATTCATCTCAAAAAGTCCTGTGTAAATCCACACCAGTTTGGTTTCAGAGGTAAACATTGTACTGTTGCTGCTATTCCATTGGCTACGAACGAGTACAAATGACAAAATTGTATCTGCTGCTGGCAAAGGGAAATACTGAGCTGCCCTCTTTGTAGATTTAACTAAAACGTTTGATACGGTTGATCATGCTATGCTCCTACAGAGGCTCTGTAACATTGGTTTTGATTCTAATGGTGTGCTCACACCAAACATGAAGCAAACTTTTCATGCAGCATGATTATATACAAAGCCAATGCAAAGAAGCAAATAAATACGAATTTGCTCAGTTCAATACTGGGCTATGTCAAAATTTATATAAACAATATTACATCCTCTATAGCAAATTGTAACACCCATTCTTTATGCAGATGATACACTTCTTTATTGCTTTACTAATACTGCACATTCAACCACTGAAATCCTACGACGAGCCTTTGACAAACTGCAAGATGCAGTTTTTTGTTGTTTTTTTTGCTTCAGCCTCCACTCTTAAACCCCTTGATTCAGTTTGTCACTCTGCCCTAAGATTCATTATTGGTGACAGTTATTCTACTCATCATTACATCCTGTATGAGAAGGTTGGATGGGCATCTCTAACAGTAAGATGTGACTGATGTAGATTTCTATTTATCTGTCAAACCCTTAATGGCAACATGCCATCATACATCACTTCCTTATTAGACTGGTCTCAAAGTCACTATTTATCCCGTTCAAGTGATTGGCTAATAAAGTCCTGCATGCAAATGCTAAATTTGGGGGGGATATTTTGTGTGCTTCACACACTTAAAAATTTATCAGAAATGTACCTGTTTTCTCATTATTTTTTCTTGGTATGTTCCCCAACACACTACAATATTTATTCTCTTTTAACTGTGCTCTCAATATCATTGGAAAGGGGCATGCCCTTGATGAGTCTTTAAATACAGTCTGAATGAATGAATGAATTAAGGTCACACCTTTCTCTCAGTTTAAATAACACTTGACTGCACAACATAAAATAATAATATAGTAATAATGAAGTTACTGTTGGGTTTTTGCATAAAAAAATGTGCATCAAATTGCTGCGTTGTTACATCATTTCATTTCATGTTAGAAGAATTTAATCCTGACGGACAGCACAACATCTAATCTGCTATCCACAGTTCACAGAGCTCACGAGTTTGTGCTGCCTTAAGAAAACTTTGCTCATCTTTGGACTTTTCTCCACAACCAGTGACTCTAAGCTAGTTCAACGAGCCTCCCCTTCACGTTGGATGATGAATGTTGGCTAAGTTGTCCCTGTGCTCTACTGTATAACCAGCCTCTCTGCCTCTCCAGACACTTCTCTATAAATGCCGACCCACTGGGCTAATTTAATAAAAGCCTTTTCTATGTTACCACAGAGACACACCAGGTAATTACACCCACAGCCTGGCCTGCATGCACATGTTATTATGAGATACAGAATTGATCTGAGTGTGCCCAGGGGTTGCCAAGGGAGACGGATGGACACTGCCAAGTGTCTTGTCTCCCGTGGCCATGGAAACGCAAGGCAAATGAGTGCGTTAACGAGGCGTCCACTAACAACACCCTCCACACACACATATGCACAGACACACCACTGAAATTATAGTTTGGCTAATTTAGTCTTTAATCGAACAGCTAGATTAATATGAGACAGGACTCCTCTCTATCTCTGACACCTGTTCAAACAGCAGCCACTTCATTTCAATCCACGAGTCAACACACTCATCAATCGTTTGGCCTTTTAGTTCTAAGAGAAAGAATGAAGTAATAGAAATGAGCAACAGAGAATGAGAGGGAGAGAAAGAAAGCATGCTGCAACCTTTTAAAGCCTTCATTTAAAACCCTGGTGTGTTTTTAAGTTGTTTCATTATTGAGACAAGGTGGAGAGAGCGAGAGAGGATATGTGTGTGTTATTTCATTATTAGTAGGGGAGTGAAGAGCAGGAATTGTCCAAAGACTTTTAATTGGATTGCTAAAGCACTTTCTTAATTGAGTTCTGTATTCCTGCTAATATAAAAGGGTACATCTTTATGTTGTGTTGCACTAACACACACACAGGCATGCCTGAACACGGACTCACACCTAAATTGAACCCAGGGGGTCAAGGGTAGCAAGAGGAGATGAGATTTGATGAGTTGAACGCCGGACGCTTCAGCAAAAATTCAATTTAGACACCCTTAGATTGACTGGTTAATTTCTAACAGCTTACCTATAATAGCTTTCCTTACTGTCGCCTTAATTAAGTTCTCACATTAATGCTTTAGCTGGGGATCGGCGCTCTTTAGAACCTGTTAACGCACATTTCCCTGGTGGTCAGAGCACACAGGCACACACACACACACACACACAGCTCACACTCCTATAAGAGGTGAGGGGAAGTAGAGAAATTAAAAACACAAAACCTTTGCCTCTCATCGACCATACACACACACACACACACACACACACAAACACACAAATTGATAAGGTAAAGGGGCCCTCAGGAGCTGCACCTGAAAACACAAACAGCCAAACTCATCTAATGTCATTCCTCGGAGATTAGGGCCGCATGCACATATGTTTTCCAGCCGTGACGAGCAAGGAATTAGGCCTCTCACAGAGTTGCAATCATAGACCAAATTTATTCCAAATTGTTTTTCATTTATGTTCCGCCTGTTTTTTTTTTTTTTTTTTGTTTTTTTTTTTGGTTTTGTTTTTTCTGCTAGAAAGTGAACAGAGAGAAGATGCTGACATTGTGAGTTCATTTGGACTTCTCCTACCTGTAGGCTATACAAGGAGCATCTGCCACACCGTGCTAAAACATGAAATTCAATCTTGTAACATGATTGGAGTGGTTTCCTCACTCCACTGCATAGGTCTGGGTCTGGGAAGTAAAGAGGGAGGGTATCCAGTTTGGCAGGTTAAAATAAAGCCTGAACGTAAAATAGAGTCAATTGAATTCCAATTGGTTTCACTGAAGGAGTTTGCAGATTCCATTTGGAACCTGTTGGTAAGGCATATTAACTTTGTATTACCACTTTACACTTAAGTGTATGAATTGATCAAGTGGACTTAATGAGTTTAGCTCTTTTCTTTCCCAGCTCAGAAGCTTTCCTCAGGTTAGACGACACATATCTGTGTACACCAGGAGCACTGTACTGGTAATGTCTGATCATCAAAAGTCATCTTCCCTCAGCTGGATGTTGTAATGCTTGTCAGGTTTATAGCTGGCATATCAATGTTATGCCATAGTGACTGTTCCACTGAGGATGGTGGAAAAATCTTCTTATTCAAGCCTTATATGAAACACTTATCTCTCTGGACAGAGATAATAAAACTTCCATCTGCATGTTTCAAGCAACAATAAAAAGTCAAAACATAATACTATACAGTGCTGATATTTGTTAAACTATCAGTCGGTCTTACCCACAAAAGAAGAAAGTATTGATCTTGCAAAATTATGGTCCACATATGCAAAATGCGGCACAATGAAGAAATGAATTTAAATCGAAATATACTTGTCTCCATAGGAAAATTTGTTTCAGCCACAGCACTGCTGTTCCACAATAAATTAGCAAATAAACAACAATGGCAATAAGAAAACACAGAACACAAAATCCGAAGCACACATTATAAAACTACCAAGCACAGGAAAAAAAAAAAGAAAGAAAAAAGAAACTGTCATTGTCAAGGTGGAGCAAACATTTATAGATATGCACATTCATTGATCATGACGGTGAGTAAGAAATATAAATCAAGGGAATCTTGGCTATGATCAGTTATATATGCAAAATGTATTTAACACTTTGACCTGTTTCTAGTGGAGTTCAATGTAAATGTTCACCCCAGGATCAATAAATTCTTATCTTGAACTATCCTATCTCATCCTATTGGTCTCTATAGAAGAATACGACATCAACACCATTTACCAAGAAAAGAAAAGAAAAAGAAGACCAGAGGCTGATACAGGATTTTTTTAAATGTAGATGAAAATAATGATTGTAAACAGATTGAAATTAATCAAATTATTCAGAGTATGTTTATTTTATTGACAACATACTAAGTTGTTTTTTTTGTTTGTTTGTTTAACAAGATCTTACTGTATCTGTCCAATACAACATACTGGCTCACACCTGGTTCAAAACACAGCCCCTAGATATTGGCCATGAAATGCTTCTATTCAAAACAGACAAGATGGAGACTCAAAGAGAGATCGCCAGCGCGTTCATGGTTGTGGAACGGCATATAATAAGTGATCTTATTGATGAAAATATAAGCGTAACACCAAACTAAGCAGGGCTGAACTCACAAATGGAAACAGACCCAGTTAAATTTTTAACCTTGTATCTGTTTTATCTTCGGGTCATGCGCAATGCGGAATAATCAGTCTCCATTTCCATTTTTCCTGGACCTAAGAAAAGCCTCATTATTAAGCTGAATGTGTTTTATGACGAAGAAAAGCTTTTTTATCTTGAATCTTCCCTTGAGTAAAATGCCAAGTCAACCAGTGTGGCTGCAGGGTAAGAGAGATAAATGGCTCTGATGGCTAGTTGCTCTGATGGCTGGTTGATTTTTTTCTTTTTCTTTTAATAAGTAGAATTTTCACAGTAACCTTGCACTTCTTCTTTTTTCTCAGCTTGCTATATAAGAGTGGGTGTTAAAATGACAAAAGATCATGATCATGATATTCCAAACTTCTTCTCATTTCAACTGAACTTTAAGTTTGTTGCTGCTCTTATTTTTTTGTGGTGTGCGTGTGTCTGACAGAGAGAGAAAAGGGGGCTTCTATAGTCAGTATGTATAGTTAGCGTAGCATCCTATGATCATAACCGTTATCTTACATTACACAAAGTAAAATTTAATCTTACATTCATATGGGGAGAAATGAATTGGAGCCCCAGAGCTCCCTCCAGTTCACCCGTACTGTGAGGAGATGGAGATTTTTTCTTCTTCTGTGCAGCTAAATTCCCAATTCAAAGTGGACATTAACTAAAAAATGAGTTTACATTCCATATCCCTGTGATCTCACGCAACTTTTTTAAAATTTGTGAACATGATCAAGTGCCTCTCACAGCTCTGGAGCTGATCCATGTTCAGCTATTGATCAGGCATCCAAGAGATCACAGGGACAGAGCAGAAATCAATTCTGTTTCAGAATTAATGGTCATGGAATCATTACTATGTCCAATCACATGAGCGTATTGTTACAACATAATACTGTTCAATTATTGTCTTTTTGCAAGGGATATTCTTTACATTTAAACATATTTTGATATTTTATTGTGATTTTGAAAGAAATGAATGGAGAACAGCAACAACATCAACAACAACAACAATAATAATAATGTGACATTAATTTACTTCTGCAGTTGTAAAAGTAAACTTTAGCTTCATGACATGTTATGATAATCAGAGGGCAATCTAAATAAATGAGAGACGGAGAGAGATTTTGGATTCACGAGTGCTCGTGTCAGGGCAGGACTAGAACACAGAGTTTGCAAACTAAAACAGGGTCAGCTGCATTTCCAAATGTCTGTATGAATGTAGAAGAAGTTATGTGTTTTAAATCAAAAACCTGGACCCATGCAAGAACAGCATAACTGATATAGAAATAAATAATAATAAATATTCCTTGCAGCTACCAAGCCCTCCCCTAATTTGGTCTATCAGACCATATTTCCTTGCTTCGCCAGCCTACTCACTCTCAGCTGATTGAAAATGGTCAAACCATCAGTCTGGAGCTGTACAGGTCTGTTTTCAGTGCAGAGACTGGCGCATATTCAGAGATGCTGCCACACAGGAGAACCACGTCAATCATGAGAAATATACATTAACAGTGGCACCATACATCAGCAAATGTGTTGATGATGTGATGATCACAATGACAATAACATATTTTTCCAACCAGAAAGCCTGGATGAATGGAGAGGTCAGGGGCTTTTTCTTGGAAACTTAAGAAAAATAAATTCCCACCCTCATGTGAAGTGAGAATTTTAAACATGTTGTTACTGAACTAGGGCTCGACAGTCTTGTCCAATATCTACATGCCATGTCTTGAGTTGAATTTCACTTCAGTTTCAAAAACATCACATCATTTTGTTTCAGGGTCAGCTGTAAATCACTTAGTTGTCATTGCAGCAGTATAAGTGGGCTGAAAACAACCTGGTTAGTGGTGAGACGCGGAATGTGATCCAGGGAGTAATGTTTGAGAAACAGAACCATGAGTTTGTAGGCTTATCAGATGCCAAAACACAGTACAAATATCCCCTTTTAGGGGAATGACTTTTCCACCTTGATAAGAATAAAAAAATCACACTTACACTTACACATGTAATGCGAAGCAAATTTACATTTGGTTAAAATATTAACTTTGGTTTTGTTAGCTTCAGTTAAAAACTGTTTCAATATCAGCCTCACACCCGTTTTGGCAACAGTCTCTAAAGCCCTACCTGCTGGTGGAGAACTTTTCTCGACCTTATACTTCAGTGTCACACCCGTAATGCCAGCAGCCTTATCTGTGTATGGGTAAATGCATGTCTGTGTCTATGGTAATTAGTGTCTTTGTGCATTTTTGTGTACATACATACTTGCCTCTGTATGTGTGTGTGTGTTGTTAAGAAGTAGAGTTTTACAGGTCAGACCCTGACATAAAGCCTTTAGCAGCCTGTCATGGAGCGTTATAAGGTTAAACTGAACAAGGCCTAATCCACACCCAGAGAACATGAGGTAGGTGTGTAAGTCTATCTGTGTGTGTGTGTGTGTGTGTGTGTGTGTGCGAAAGAGAATAAAAGAGAGAGAGGCTGACATTCAAAAAGAGCCTGATCTAGACTGGTTGGCTAACATCTTTGTTCATCTTGGCTTTCTAGCAGGAGAGATCTTTTGTGTATGCATTCGTGTGTGTGTGTGTGTGTGTGTGTGTGTGTGTGTGTGTGTGTGTGTATGTGTTGTACTTGCACTAGCTACATAGTGAGGATCGGAATAAGTTTTTAACCAACAGAGTGAGGACATTACTGAAAAGTGAGGACATTCTGGCTGCTTACAACTTCTAAGGGCTGTTTGAAGATTAAGACTTGGTTTTAAGGGTTAGGTTACTATTAGTTTTGGGTTAAGGTTACGATAAGCAGACAGGCAATACATAGGGTTAGTCAAGGGTTAGGGTTAGCTATAGAAGTACAACTGTGTGTGTGTGTGTGTGTGAGAGAGAGAGAGAGAGAGAGAGAGAGAGCATACTTTTAAAAAAAAATAAAAACCTACATGGAGATTATCCAAATTTTCACTTTAGCATTTGCATGTGTAAAGAAGTTAAGTGTTGTATGAAACAGCTTGGTGAATTTCATTCTAATTATACCGATTCTTTCTTTTGGTCTCCTTTTTCCTCAGAACATGTAGAAATAATAATAATTTATATAAAAAAACACTAAACCAATATGAAATGTACTGCCTGGGAGCTAAAAAAGTGCAGAAAAAAACCTCACAATCTCAAATTTTCTCTGATTGCTCCATTAGCTCAGTTAAAGGTGTAATTACCGAAACTCCTAATCTTTAATCATCTTTTAATTACCATATCATGTAGTCATTATAGCAGCTCCTGAAGGGAGGAAGTTAAACTTTCTACTTTGGTGTTTAAGGGTAATTATTTGGGCCCTGAATACTTGGCTGAGTGCAGACGTTTTCTTATATGTGATGATACACATCTCCAGCACCTTCTTTCCATTAACCAGCTCTTTGATTTCACACCATCATTATCTGCTGGTAATATTGGGCTAATAATCTTCTTCACAGTATTTTGGCAGTCTTTTATATTAACATTATAAAACGCCACAGTTTTTAGGGGCTTTAAGGTACGTCTTGTAAGTATTTACTAGCTCTCAAGATTTTATTATTTATTCGTATTTTAACTGTCAACTGTTTAATCCACTAGTGAATGAATAGCTTTTTACTAAGCTTACAAACTGACATTTTGAGGACAGAGTTGATGCTGTAATCTTACCAGGTTAAAAAAAAAATTAAAAAATAAAACCCTTAACACTCTTTGATATCCACGGTCCAGGTTCAGCTGTGCGACGTGGATTCTCTGCTATGAGCTGACGTCTGTGACTGATGGAAACAGCTGTCAGGGCAAAGCGGCTGGCTTCCCATGTCTCTTAACCAGAAAACATCCACCCTAAAACATAATTCGCATACTAATTCCCCAGATTAAATTCTACATGAGTCTATTTTGGATGTATTTTAAAAATGGAGGGAATTTGCTGCTATATGGTTGAGGGGAATTCTGTGGGTGTAGGTCTTTGTACATCAAGGACAATGCCCTACTCTGAACATGCACATTTATTACACAGTGACACTGTGTAATAAATTTTAATTTTTGCATTGATGTGATTTAGTATCTGAATCTGCTGGACAAAAAACAGACAGTCATGTCAGATTATTTTATTCATAATTAAAAAAATGTTTCCTTTCACAGCATATAGCATCTCAATATTGTGATACAGACTTAAGATAGAAGATTTTTTATATATGGCCAACTCCTACTGCAAAATGTCCTGCTCTGCATCTCCAAAGCAGATGAGACTGTCGGTGCAAATGACTGGTGTCGATTCACAGCAGCACCCCAACATTTCCACTTAAACTTGAATCACCTTATGCAACTATGTCATCACAATATGTAAATGCTCACTGATGGGTACAGTATGGATATCAGATATCTGAACATTTAACTAAATGGGATTTGGCTGCTTGCCTAACTTAGAATTTTAAATCAGTATTTTAAAGTGCTGACCTTAAAGTGGGTCCCCACCATCCACAAATTGAAGGAAGTGACAGGATTACGTTTCACTTTCAGATCGTACTATCTATGATTACATGTGACAAATAAACTTGAGTGATTGATTGACTGATTAAAATTTTACCTCCTAGATTTACATTCACTGTTTCTCTGCACTTTATGAAGCTGGATTGATTATTATTTCATCAAATATATTTCCTGATGGTGCTTTTAAACATAAAGGTGGATATACTGCATCACTCTGAATATTTCTGTATTGCAGCTATTTGCTGACACACAATTATCATGGATTCTGAAAGTATGGGGACATTTTCTTTCTCTAAACCGCTGCATATTCAATTCCAACTTGATTACTTCCTGTGAAGTTTAATTACGGATATCTTAAAACTAGACTGGTCCAATCCTGCAGTAGTTTTGGCTGCCATTTTAAAAATGGCCACCAGGGAGACATTATGCGAGACATTATGCTAATTCTCTGATAGTACTATTGCTAAAAGCACTTATAATTAACACATGTGTATGCCAAATTTCAGTCTGGGAATAATTAGTAAATGTGTATGCCAAATTCCCCTCTACAGTACATTGTTGTGTGCACTGGCTGGTGCTATGAAAGGCAATGCAAAAACATTGGCATGTTTTTAACCTACATTGAGGGACCTGCAACATGTAAAATATTTATATCTTGATTTTTTTTATGGTCAAAACAATTTAGTTTATAGTCTATTTGATGAGGGATTCAAAGAAACCGAAGGTCCGATAATGAGAAAAGCGTGTCTGAAGCTGTTTTAAAATAAAAAATTCAAAATATTTTTATGTTGACTTAGTAGAAACCTTCATAGATCATGTTAGGTAAATTAATTTAATTCAAATAAAAGCATAAGCAGCATCACTCAAACTGGCACATATTTTTTTAACTATGACAGCATCAAATCTTCTAACTCCCTCTGGGCTCAACACCGCTGCCACATTAGCATCACATTTGCATTAGATTAGTGTTGCAGAAAAGTCGACAAGTTGAATCTGCAGCTGTCCCGCGATCATCTAGAACCAATATTGATACAGTAAGACTGCTGCTTTAAAAAGCATAGAGAGAAGCGTTGACAAGGGATGTGCTGAAAACATGGGCACACACAGGCAGACACACTGGAGGCCTACAGATGCAATTAAATGTATGTCCCAGGTTTGGCGTAGCATCAGTGTCCAATCGGGAGAACAAAACTTGAGCTGATATTGACACTGGTATAGACTGAAAGGAAGGAGGGAGAGAACCATCGTTTGGCATCATTTTGGTCACTCAGAAGTTTTTTTTTCTTTATTTATTTCATCACCGTAAGTGCTACAGGTATTGAGTAATAGAAGTTTGAACAAAACGTTTTTTGTATGAAATCTTACCTAGTCCAGGTTTCAATAATAACTGATACAATACCACAATACCACAGAAGGGTATGACTCGTTTCCAAATAGGCCATTTACTATATTTATCGAGATAAATATCTATATTTAGGCCATCTGTATTTGTACTTAGACCATTTACTATATTTTTCATTTCAAGCCCTGTGTAATTTCCTGATTTGCACTGAATTCCTTGTCATGGCTTTAAAGCCAACCACTGAAGCAGCATATCCTCATTTTCTGAATTTCATCGGCTATACAAAGAACCAGTCATCTGCACAATCAGTTGCAACTGACTCAGTCTTTACACGAAAGAAGAGGGACTGGCACTTTAATACGCAGATTCTTGTTGGTTATTGTAGGTTGTACATAAGACATGGAAGCTCCTCTTGGGTCAAGTAATATGTCAATCGCAAGGTCAGTGCAGCTGCCATTTTGATACCAACGTATTGGCTATGTTTACATGCTAGCTGGAGTTATGATGGAAAATATGTGGAAGATTAGCACATCTGCCGGCTAATTTGAGATGATGCAACAGAAGTTTGTGAGTATTATTTATGTAATAATGTGTTTTGGATTTAATGTTTTACCTTGTCAGTAACTGTTTTTGTGGGAGTGTCAGTGGATTACTATGAGCCTTCATAGGTGAGTAGCCTCAATCGTGGACATGTTTGTTTGTTGACGGTCTGTTGACTGTGGGGATCTGTGGTGTATCTTGAAATGGTTTGCATCACTCCGATCACAAGAAACCTAGCTTGGCATATCCAAAGATGTCTCACGTGAGTACAAACAGCATTTCTAACAAGTGTTATGAGAGATAGGAAATAAATGCCAAAGACAACTCAGGTCAAAGCACCTAAAGACAAGCATGAAGGGAGAGTCAGGAATCTTTGTTTCCGCCTTAGCTCTGTCCTCCAGCCATCCTGACATGTTTGTTCTACATCACAATAAAAGAGAAAGATGGGTCATGACAAAGGGATAATCTACAGAGCATGCTGTGCCACACTCTGGCCTGAAAGCTAGCCTTTACTGTGCATCACTTGCAAAGGACAAAGGATTTTTTATGGGTTGGAACTTATTTGGAGGGATATCCTTTATTTTCTGCACCAAATGTCAATAAAATTAACTGCTCTCTTCACAAAATATCCTATAAATCTATTTGAAAAGACACTACTTTACCATCCCTAAAACAACATCCTTCAAAAAAATGAGTTTTCTCAATTTGAACCACAACAGTTACAATCAGTGGACCACAACTCAGGCTTTACCAGGTCACCAGTCTAACCTCAATATAGCTCATCCTTCCAGTTTGCCCTCCTTGAACCATGACTTAAGCTTTTAAAAGATCCCGTAGCAACAGCTTAGGCTCACAAAGAAAGGCTTAACCTCCATAAATCTTGACTGAGGCTTCGTAAGGATCACTTTAACTTCTTTGAGACATGACATTTAAAAGGTTTTTGTAGTTAAGGTTATTGTAGCCAAGAATTTTAGAAAGACAATGTATGACAAGTATTGTATATGTATGTATTGTACATGTATTATTTGTCAATGCAGAGGGGTGTAGTGTAAAAACACTACATAAGAAGGCTCTGAATGTAATGAAGGAGATGATAAAAACTCTCATGGACTGTGTAGCAATAAATATAGCAACTACAAACCAACATATAAGCATAATGATCTGAATGATATTGTGTGTTTAATAAAAGACATGATATGATCATAAAAATGTATGTTAGTCAGAGGTTATTTGAGGACTGTATCATCCAGTGTCAGCCACCTGTGTTATCTGAAGTTTCGAGCTGAAAGTTTCAAGGAAAGCACTGTGCTATCTGAACGTTCTAGCTGACTCGTTTCTCTGACTAGCAGGCTTGTTTCTTGATTTGTTATACTATTTGATGTTCCTTTTTAATTAAGAATATGTCAGCATGATTTGTTATATTTGATGTTTTTTAATTAAGAGCATGACAACATGATTTGTTATACCATTTGATATTTCTTTTTAAAAAATAGGAAGTGAGTAAAGCCAGAAATAATGGTGGCTGAAAGTACTATGAAAATACAAAAAATAATAATAAGGGCCATGAAAAATACCGGGAAGACCAAAAAGCCTGTGGAAAGTACCAAGAAACCCGAACATATTGGTGTCACGGAGCCAAAGATGAGGTAATTTACCTACCCCTAGGGGGCGGATACGAACTCAACAAATTATAATGGTGTAAAGAAAAAGTACATTTGGACCAGCCTCTAGGGGGCAAAACTAAGAGTCAACAAATTTTTATTGGTGTAAAGTCCATAATGCTATAGGTTTGTGGGTTGGACAATAGGCGTGGAAATCCACCCTTCAAACACTATAAAAGCAAATGTAAGTTTCATTTTAGCTCAGAGAGCTCTTGGACTGTGCCTTGTGTACATGCTATTTGTTCTCTCACTTTGTTATTGATAATAAAGGATTGTCACAACATCTTGGACTCCTGTTTGAAGATCTTTTGAGACCTGTTTGAAGGTGTTTTGGAGCAGTTTCCAACAAGATTTTTAACCAATTTGCTGAAGGTTCTGAAGAAGTTTTTTGATCAATTGAACACCTTTAAAGCCTGATTTTGGGCCATTGGCCTGAAACTTGGGTCCAGAAAATTACCCTACAGGGGTTAAATGCAAGGTAGTGCAAGGACTCCCACAGAAGGAACATGTGGACAGGTATGCTGTTTTTTGATTGCACTGGTTTTTTGCACTCTGTGTTGTTTTATGTCATGTAAACTCTTTGTTTAATCTGTTATGTGTTGTGTTGTTTTTGTCTTAACTGTAGCTGCTACAACAAAAGAATTTCCCAGTTTGGGACAAATAGAGTACATCTATCTATCTATCTATCTATCTATCTATCTATCTATCTAAGTAATCCCATATTAGCCCCCCCCCCTCAATATTTTTGGCAATATATTTTGACACTTTAATTACAGTATATCTTGCATATGCTGCACTCACATGTGCTGCATGAATGTAGTGTGATGTACATGCTTTATGTATACAGAATACATCAAAAAATGTTGAAAAAAAAAGTTGTTCAAGTGATCAGAGACTCTAATGTCTGCCAAGAAAAAGAAAAAAAAAAAGAACAAGAACAAGAAAGAGTAACATAGTAACTGCAAGCAACTACGCCTAGGCAGGCCTGATCTAGCTTAAAGTATCTTCAAACTGCAAGAGGTTGATAGAAACTGCAACATATTTGTAAAATACACTAAAATAAAGCTGCTGGGCTAAGGAAGCCCCTAAAGACAAACTGTGCATAAAGGCTAATAGCTAAGCTAAATGAATCTATGGAGAAGTGTGCAGAAAGTGTTATGACCCTGCCAAGCCCGTCTGAAGGAAGCTCTGCCTGCACACCTGTGGACCATCACCTCATGACCTCATCACTCCGCCCAGTCTGCACACCTGACCCTCACCTTTCCTCACCGCCATTCCTTCCTGCCATCTGGGATCCTCACTCTCCTCAGCATCAACCCATATTCAAATCCAGTGTTCAATAAAAGCTTTTGTCCCTGCATCAATCTGCTCTTGGCTCCACACAAGTGCTCATAACCGGAAAAGGCATTTTGAGCAGCAAGTGGAAGGAGAAGGGAGGATGAGGAAGAAGACCGAACATGAGGAGGCAAATGACAAATACAGCAGAACTGCCCTGACCGTAACAATCTGTATCTTCTGAAATTAAAAATATCTTTGGACTTAAGTGTGTCTAATTCGCACAGCACAATGCCTGAATCAATCATTGAGTTACTTTATCTAGACAAATACAGAGATGTTTGTAATGTATTTTTACAAATTGACAGTCTGATGTTCAAAGCTCTATTTGCATTGACTGCAATAGTTTACATGATGATAAAATTCAAAATACTGTCAATAATTCTGTTTTTGACATACAACTCTGAAATGTTTTATCGTTTATTGCCATGAACTTTGGAGATTTATCAAGTGGTTTAAAGGCTCAAACTCAGGTTAGTTCATTCTGACTAATTGGACCCAAAATACATTGTATATGAGTCTAGAGTTAAGAAAGGAACACCTCCCAAAAAGTCATGAAATACTGGTTAGTTACTGGAGTGGCATTTTTGTTCAATGACAGCGCCAAGCTAAGCAGCAGTAAGTGACTGACTCTGTGAAACACGTCGATCTCTGACCTCTCTTGCAGCCCAGTAGTTATCTCAAGAGCTTTGAACATGTTGGAGAAATAATGTGGTGGATTGAGACAGAGGTGCTGCTGACTTCATCATATAATCACTACACTGACATACAGAATATTTTATCTGTCTCAATAAATCACTCGATGACTGAAGAAGTACCTACCAGAATGTGAAATAAGGTGATGTGGTAAGGCGCGCGGTAACATCCACCAAGGCAAAAGATGGGAAATGCATAGTTGAAATAACAAGTAAAAGGAGACAATATAACTTTTGTAAAAAGAAATAAAGTGTCTGACACAAAACAACAGACATTTAGCTGGTGAGCATAGTGGAGCATTTAGCAGCTAAAGAGACATATACTTTCCATAAGAGCTTGTGGAGCCCAATCCAGAGCTAGAAAGAAAATAATATTGAACGTATATTTGTTGGCTAGTCATACTCCAATGAATAATAGTATTGCTCTGTGTCTGCTGGATGTGTAAATGTGCAACTGTTACTGCTAACATGTTTGCAACATCTAAAACAATTGTATGATTCCAATGATTACCAAATGTCTTATCTTGTAGCATTATGGGTTGTGGGTATTGAACTGTTTATCACAGAATTTCACATATTATCTTCAAATGTCAATTATTTCTGAAGAAGCAATAAAAGTAAAAGGTTTTGTAGTGGGAAAGTAGAACTTTAAACATTACAGTACATTAAGTGCCTAAACTGTGATTCCAATCTTTCTATTTATTTGGACATACAATGCCTTAAAATCCTTTTTGTTTCACTTTACATATCCAAAGATGGCTGATGCAACAGCCAAGATTATAAGTGCAGTGAATGTCTTCTTGTGACAAACTACCATATTGTTGTAGTCGTTGAGGTTGCTCTAAATGGAACAATAGAGCGGTTGAATTGAGTGTTTTTATGATCTCTTCTTTGTTCTTACAGTATATGTCATAATTAAATAACAGAAAAACACACTATGGCGGTACCTTGGGAATATCCAAACTTTACTATTATAACATGAAATTCGGTTCAGATTTCTTACTGGCAGCTATATTGATATTTGTGTTTAGTGGAAATACAGCTGTACAGTGGTAAATGGACTGCATTTATAAAGATTAAGCACTTCACAGAGCAAGCCAGCAAGGAGTGATTTGAGGTCAGTATCTTGCCCAAGGACACTTCAACATGCAGACTGCAGGGGCCAGGGATCAAACCATCGACCTTCTGATTAGTGGGTGACTGCTCTACCTCTGGAGCCACAACTGTCCTAGTTTATTTAAAGACATATACTCAGTGCACCTCCTCACACTGTTTCCATAATAGTATGTCAGTAATCATGTGTGGTGATCATGTAGGTGTATGAAATTACTTTTGTTTGAGTTATGATAGCACTCACCTGATGTATCAGCTGTTTAGATCCTGAACAGAAGTGCAGGATGAGGTGGACAGACAACAGTATATGGCTAATACAAATATCCTGCCACCAGTTGTTCTTCTGTAAATGTGTTTCGTCATTAATGTACTTTCTTCCAGTTAAATCCCATATATTTAAAGACAGAGTTTAGATGCATAAGAGTATTTCAAGAGTACTGTACTGTAATGTTCTACCAAAGTAGAAAGACAAAATAAGATATAAAGACTATGACTGACATGACTGAAGGTGGAATTTCAAAATGTGAGAAAGAAAAGCAGAAGGGGAGAGCGAAGGAACTGAGGAAAAGAAAGACAAAAGTGTACTGAGGTGCTGCTGAGTTGACTGAATAAAAGTGATGTTGATATGATGAACAGCCACCTCTTTCCTCTACTGTAATCAGTCATTCAGCCCTGACAGATGAGACTCAGTCATTTACTTCAAGAAGAGGCTAATAGAGAAGTGTACAAAGATAGATGGATGAATCGGAGAAAGAAAGACAGTCAGCAATAAAAGAAGGCATGGAGAGACAGACAGGTGCTAGAAAATAGGAGGAGGGCAAACAATGGTGATACAGAGTGGGGGCAATATGTATGAGACAGGACATAAAGAGAAAGAGAGATTGTTCGAGAGGCGAGGGAGTGAAGGAGATAAGTACCCTGTCTGGACTCACCCAGTCTGTGCTTCATTTTGCCCAGTTAATAATGAGGTGATTATTAAGCTCTGATGAACATCCACCTGATTAATATGGTGAAGTAAGGAGGTCATAACTCTGATACAAACTTTGGAACATTCAACTTCAACAATATGACTTGTCACTCACCTCCAGATGGCTGAGTTAAGCTATATTTGTACTGCACAAATTATGTTGTTTGTAAAACTATTATTTACGATGTCAAAAATGAACTGCCATGCCTGGCCACGATAGAAAGTGGTGCATCAAAATCCATCCGGGCATCTTCAAGAATATATTCCTCTAGAAAGTTAAAAGTGCCCTCTTAAAACAGTGTCATTACAATAAATTGATGACTGACAACATGTTTTTGTTCTCATTTGCTTTAATTCCACAGCTGACAGCTAAAAAAATGTACTTTTAAATTCATTGTTTGAGCCAAATTATTTATTTTTGCTATACATTATTATATGCAATGAATTCAAACCTCAACCTTATCAAACCTAAATGGGAAGAATGTGACAAAAGATACACTGTACAGTCAGGCTTTTTGATGAGTGTTGTGTAGGAGAAAATAGGAGGAGAAAAATAGGAGAAAGTCGAAGCCACAGGAGCCAAGTGAATAACTGTGCTCTTCCATTTCCAGTTGGAATTGCATGTTTTCCATGTTTGTGTCTGTAGTCTGGTTTATGCTCTTTTGTTTTTGTGACACCCTAACCTTTCCTTCAGCGCCACCACCAGCCAAATGGTTTCATATGAATACAATCCCAGAGGATTCATTTCTTTTATTAGTATGGCCCTCTAGCCTTTACCTTTGCAAAGGACTAAGAGTATTAGGAGTATTAAAGAAGTTACTATTCTTTCAGATAGAACTGCATTGGATTCATTAATCTGCTTCTTGTAAGGTTAACTAGCTCTCCACTGAACTCCACTTTATGGTCTAACCAAAAAGTCTGTGGGGCTATTTTAGCTCTCTGCCTGATTTATCAGGACAAGATTTATCAAGCAACTACATCATACATATGACTATTTTCTTTTTGTGTGACATAAAGGGGGGATATGAGGATAAACCACTGTGTACACTGTCTACGGTGCAGACCTTCTTAGACAGACACGGACATTAGATTTGATACAAAAACGTCTGATAAAACATCGACCTCTGAGTGCAAGTATTATTCATTTCCACTTAGCGCATACCCCATGATATAGATGTAGACACTCACACTCTCAATTTTGTCAGACACGCAAAACCACACACACCCATGCATACATATATACATAATAATGCTG
The DNA here is from genome assembly GCA_025331565.1 of Holacanthus passer. NCBI lineage: Eukaryota > Metazoa > Chordata > Actinopteri > Pomacanthidae > Holacanthus > Holacanthus passer. Next base: position 7,764,288 of record JAFREQ010000030.1, on the reverse strand, counting down.
CTTTGAGCGAGGTCGTCCAACCACATGCACACAATAAAATGCATATAGCATCAGATCTATTATCTTTGAGGGAGCTTAGGATATTGGAGTTACGGGAGAATGGGTTTTGTTGCTGGCACTGTTCAAAGCCCACTCCTTGTTGCTTTGTTTGTTTTCATGAATTTTAATCAGAACATCTGTAAACAAAAAGCCAACGGCCTGCATTAGTTTTGGCCTGTTCCTCATGTTTCAGACTGATGCATCAGCACTTTCTCTCTTCCTTCTGTTTAACACCGCTGACCTTGAGAATGGAATTTGTGGAAAAAAGGGTGGCTGCTGTGCAGGTTGAGTATTTTAAATAAACATGCCCAGCCCAGGGCTCCTGGGCACCCTGAGGCAAAAATGTGGGCCCCTGATGACACCCAACATGGTGTTGGAAATGATTGTCATATTCTGCCCTGCTCCTTAGGTCATGTTTATGTTTATTTTGAACAACTAAGTCTCTTCAATCGGCATACAAAAAACATGACTTTACACTTTCAAATTGGATGCAGTGCATATCAAAGTCCAAATCTGGGTAATACGTCAGTCCTTCCCATGAACTTCTATGGAGAGCAGATCCACAGTCAGGTGACCATTGTCATCATGATACCAAAAATAAACATGTGGTTAGGGTTGTGAAACAGTCACAGTTCGGTTAGTTGTAGTCGCAGTTTTGTTAGGTTTAAGCAACAAAGCTACTTGGTTAGATTCAGCAGAAATCATGGTTTAATTTAAAATAAGTACGTTACCTTATGATACCTACAGGACTTAAAATATGTTGTGACAGAAAAATGTTACCTCTGTACCTTGCCTGTTTTTGAACTTTGGTTTGTTGCCTGCTCCCTTCTCTGGTGTTGAGCCTTGCCTGCCTCAACAAATCTATCTGCCTATCCAAAGCGACGTACATTCACATGCCAATGGAAAAGCCATCTGGGGCAATTTGGGGTTCAGTATCTTGCCCAAGGACACTTCAACACATAGACTGCAGGGGCCAGGGATCGAGCCACGACCTTCCAGTTGGTGGACAACCGCTCTACCTCCTGAGCTACAGCCGCCCCAGATTTATATCCGATTGAAAATCTTTGGTGGGATTTAAAGAAGGCAGTTGCAGCACGGAAACCATCAAACATCACTGAGCTAGAGGCTTTTGCACGTGAAGAATGGGCAAAGATTCCGATGGAGTGATGTAAGAAGCTTGTCAGCACTTACCGACAATGTTTGTTAGAAGTTATAAAAGCTAAAGGATGGTCCACAAAGTACTGAAGCTGGGGGTTAAATAATACTGCACATGTGTGAAAAGAGTTACATTTTTCATTTGAACTTCAAAGTTAAGTCAGCTTCTGTCAAAATAACTCAAATATGTATCAATAAATATTTTTTGTTGTTTAATGACGTTTTTTGTCATTTATTGTTATTATCTTTCATCCACATCATTATAATGTCTTTTGAAGTGAGGGGGTTGAATATTTGTGATTGCAACTGTAGATATTCTGCTAATTAGTTTAGTCAGTCTAATTAGTTAATGAAAGGCCTGCAGTTTGAGTCAAGTTAAGCCTTCAAACTCATGACAAAATGTTGCTCAACTACATTTTTGTGTACTTAATTACATTTTATTTATTCGTGATGGCTTTTGTCTAATATCATTTTCATAGTTACTATTTATATATGTTGTATATGTATTTTTATATTTATGTGTAATGTCCTATATTGTACTGTAATTAGTTATGGTGTGTATATATATAAACATCACTTATTTAAACTGGGATAAATGAAGTTCATATCTTAGATAAGTTGTTGGTCATTGCCTTCCAAAACAGCATATGTTTGTGCTGTTGATTGTTTTCTGATAAGACACCCCTACCTGTATCAACAGACCACATTTTTGTCAGTGCCTTGCCCAGATTGCTACTCTGGGTATACTGTGATTTTTGCAATGTTTCTCAGATGGACAGACTACAAGACAACACTACAACCAAGTTATTGATATGGTGTTTGCATTTCAAATGAGGGTCAATTTTAACACCAAGAAGACCCAGACTTTAACACTTTGACATAGGAACAACTGGGCCATATATGAGCAGTTCAGCATTGTCAGAATTTAGGTGAAAAAGGTGAAGTGACATTAAGTTCTTTATCGAGACTTAATAGTTGTGGAGAGTGTCTAAGTAGCTGGACTCATCTTGTTTTACTAAAACATATAGCTGAGTTTCATCCACATAACAATGGCAGGACACAACCAAAGAGACTGGTTATCTGGCCCGAGGGAAACATGTACAAAGAGAAAAGAATAGGAGCGAGGATTCACCCCTGAGGCTCCCCACTGAACAGCGGAGAGGATGAGGGCAAACTTATTCTTACTAAACTTAATGCATAATAATAATAATAATAATAATAATAATAATAATACATTGGGGTTTTTTTTTATAACTATACAATGTTGAAGTTGGATCTGTGACTCATCTGCTCCTGTTTGTGCCAGGCCACCGGTCACTTTCAGCTCCTTCCTGAGAAGCCTTTATCTTTTGCTGTCATATACAAACATTAGAAAGCTCTGTCCTTGGAGAAAGGGAGGAAAGATAAGACTCCAAGTGTAACTTTGTTATTAGAGCTTGTATTATTTAAGCAGACAGAATGAAAAAAAATCTCTGTTACAACCTTCACCTTTTTGTGACTACTGGGGAGGAGAATGAGAGGCAGATCTATTATAAAGTTAGAGTGTTGCACAAGAAATGAAAGGTAATTTTGAAATGAGTCTGCCATAGTTTGATGGATCAAGACCAGGTTTTTCTGAAAAGCAGCTGGACACAAGCTGTCTTAAATTGATCAGGGATACACCTGGAAGTGAGGTGAAAGTTTATAAGAGTGAATACAGCAGGAATGATGATAGGGAGTACTTCTTTAAAGAACTTTTCGAGCTTCAATGTCATACCAACAAAACAGATTTTCTTTCTGACCATCACAAACCGAAATGTTGAGAAATACAAGCTTTATGAGCTGGAAGTAATGATTGACTTGGTAAACGTCAGTAATTTTGTTTCTTTTCCCAGTGATTATATATATATTTTTAAATATATTACATATTTATAATGGAAACAAGTTGACCACAACATCTTTTTATCTCTGTTCTAATTTATTTTCTTCATAATAACCCAATATTCTCAAAATGGCCTGTGTCCCATTTTCCATTTACATTCAGTCTTAGAAGCCAACGGTGGGTTTTTTGTGTTTGTTTGTTGTTGTTGTTGTTGTTTTCCACCTTTCTCATCACCCAACCATCCCTGCCCACTCACTCACCTGCTTCTCATTTCCCTAATCATACATACTTTTTCATTTCCACAAGCACTCCAGATAGTTTGGTTAGCCCTAGCTAGCCAGCCCTTTTGCATGTTGGACCTTAAATTCCCTGCCTGGTTTTAACCCTTGCCTGTTATCTTGACTTTTTCTTCTTCTTATCTGGTTTTCTCTGAGCTGCATTTTATATGCTTTGTGTGAGCACATCATGACCAGCAGCCGACTGTATTGTCTTCTTTCAACACTTTCAGCTTATTGCATTTTATATGATACCAAATATTATTAGGTGAAAAGAAAACATGTGGTATATCTTGAACTATAAGATGTTCAGTCATTTAAATGAAAAATAAATATTGAGACACACTAGAATAAAAAAAAGAATGAAGTGTCATTTCTCCACATGAGATAAATGTGGTACTGGAGAAATTAAAGGGAAAAAAAAAAATACCTCACACATCTTATTTGTTGGAACCAAGGGCACATTGAAAATCTGAATAGGACTGAAGTAATAAATGTCATCCTGACAAATGTCCAATGGTGGCCTACAAATGAGATAAGTGATGCAGAATACAGCAAGATTTCCTATAATAGGGAATATTTTTACCTTCTGTGGTTTATTTTCTTCCAGTCCTTGTAATTTAAAAATGAAAGTATTTCATATTTTCATATTTTCAATATTAAAAATGAATCAAATGATGATGCATAATAGATAAAGTGTTGCATGTCGTGACAAATCATATTTTTTTTCATAATAAGAATAGATCAAATGACTATGTGTAATCTGACGGGAGTCAGTCGTAGACATGAACTGACCGAGAATTATCACCAAACCCTTGAGTTCCCCTCTACAGACCATTTTAGCCTCTTTTAGCTCATTGTTTTGGTTTTCTGGACTGCAACTTCAGTTTCACCCTCAGCAGGCAGTGGAATTCAGCAAAAATCTGGTAAACACTTCCTGCCCAGCACCAAACAGCAGACAAACAAATTTAGTAATTCACTGGTGAATGTAGTGACGCTATAGAGGATATGTTTTTCTGTGAGGTTAGTGGATATCAAAACAGACCTCAAAAGACAGTGCATGCCAGACTTTCATTCGTCAGGTTGACAAGCATGACTCCAAATAAATGTTAATGTTTCTCTGTGTCTGCTCGATGTGGAAATAGGCAACAGTTTGTCCAAGCCATAACAAATTTATTAGGTGATATTATGTACAGCTGCTCTGCTGCCCACAAGTGACCCAAATCAGTCCCTTAAAGCAGCTTTAACCTGTGTAGGGATGTGAGTTTGTATACACCATCTCTTGCTTATGCTGCGCTATTCTACTATTTAAACTACTTGCTTAACCCTGTTTACTCACAGAGAAAGTTGCAATCATGATAAAAGTAGAGGTTAAAGTATAAAATGGACAACATAAAAATGGAAATGACTGTAACAACCTAAAACACTCAGACTATCCTTGCTACACTGTAAAAAAGAAAACTACAATCTATTCAGCAGAGCTGGTATTCTGATTTGTTTGAACATGAAAATTGAAATAGCTATACTTAACTAGAAAAAACACATCAGACCAATCATGTAAACCTAACTCTGTCTAAATTTGAAATTGTGAATAAACTGAAATCGTAATTTGTTGTTGGTACAACATATAGAACACATACAACAAATAGACATGCATTATATTAAATAATAGCGAATGACTTGATGATAAGCGTTTGCTGTTTTGCCAAATGTACTAGAGTAAATTGACTACTTGGGTACTTGGCCAGTAGCTAAATTAACAATGCTAGTTAAACTAGCTAAGTTACCGGTCTGCTCCCTCAAGATTTGCGTCTCAGTTGCGCTTTTTACTCGCGCATGTAACTTAGCAAAAACGCTTTTATTTTATGTAACCAGGTGTTAAACAGATAATCGAATAAATAAGAAAACACTGAAAAGCACTAAAATCCCTGTTTGTAGCTCTTCTGCTGATTTTCGTTTTGGACAGCAGGGGGCGTACTGTTGTTGTATTCACGCGGTAACGTGTGTTTTGAGGTCAAAGTGCAATGATACAGGAAGTTATTCTGACGGAGATGCCCGCGGATGGGGATGGTAGGAGGATGTAATTAATCACATAAGGAGATTTATTAATGAAATATAGTGACAGAATGGTACATTTTTATGTTATTTACATCTAAAATCCACATTCTGTTTGTTTACGGTGCTTAGGCGTGCCGATGGTTAGAGAATGAAAACACCGCACGTGCGCCGCCAGAGCTAATTAGTCAGTGTGCTAGGAATGAAACTTCCAGTGTATCGTGTTATGTTCTTATTTTCATGAAATATGAATGTATGTATGGTTTTCTGGTTAAAAATGAGATAGTAGTAACTGATTTATGTTACTGCAGTATGTATTTAGCACCGAAGATTATACAGGGCACTGTGGTGACTGTGTGTTTTGTTTGTCCACTTGGTGCCACTGCCGTATGTTTCTAGTACCGTTTCTTGCATTTTTTTTTAGTATATGTAAATTAATCGGGAAATAAAGAACCCCACAAAAAATAATTAAATTTGAAGTTTTTGGTGTGTGATTTTGACCGGCTTCATTTGATTTATGCAGCTGTCTGCACCGACTTCGTCGTGCACGCGCTTCGGCAGCGTCTCACGCGCGTAAACGCCACTCAAAGCCTTGATTTACACTTTTCGGCAATATGCACGTAAAACGCGTGGTTGATGCCCAAGAAAAGACGGGGTTAGGGTTAACTGCATGTAATAAATTCGCTCCATGTCTCTCCCTCGCATTATGCCAGCATGTAGCCAAGCACACAATGCAGTAACAAATTTGGGCATATTTGTTTTTGAAATCTAACAATTGAGCTGTATTACACTGTACCAGCTCATTTAAACAAAGCAGATTCCACACATTGTTTGCTAAGAGTAACAATCAGTGTAGGTATGCTTGCCTAAACATATGTGGGACCCTAGATAATATTTGACACTAATGTGTAACAAGTCTAACATGTATATAAATTAAGAATTTCTTTTGAATAATAGGGTGTAATTTCCTTATAAATTGTTGTTGACTGTATTTTTTGTTTGTTTTAGGTTGGAAAATTAAGACCACATGCAGTGCAAGTTCTGCAGTTTTACTGCAAACCAGGAAAATCTAATCAGACACTACGAGCTGTATCACAGAAGACCTCATCATTGGCCTTGTGTCCATTCCACCTGTGTTTGTGTCTTCAAAACCCGAGGAGCTCTGAAATCGCATCTGTCTAGATTTCACAACAAAGGTGAACCTGTTCATCAGTCTAACAATATAACTTTCAAATGTGAGCTTTGTGATTTCCGAGAATTGTGCTCCGAAAGAGATATTACAAAACATCTTGGAAATCATCTTAAGGTTCAGGAAACAGTTCAGTGTCCTTTTTTGGATTGTGAATTTAAAACAAATAGTTACTCAGGCTTCAGCTCACATAAAAGCAGAAAGCACAAAAGACACACAATCAGTGACTTAAGAAGTGTGGTTAAGTGTAGTGCAGGTAATTCAGTTGGCATCACTGAAGTGACCAGTGAAGCCTCAACATCTATACAGGATAATTCTAGTAGTGGTTCAGGGGAAGATGGAACTAATTCTTTGGATTCTCTACCTTATGAATCAATAGAACATAAAATTGCAAACCTTTTTCTGTCTATGCAAACTGTCTTGCATATCTCTCGAAGTGCAGTTCAAGAAATAGTTGAGGCAACTTGTGATATACTAACGTCATCAAAATTGCATTGTTTTCAGTCTGTAGCAGAGGTCCTTCAAAAGCACAACATTTCAGCTGAAAATGGTCTTGTTCAAGAGATAGTGGAGTCTGTATTTTCATCTAATCCATTACTAATAGCAACATCAGCAAAGGGCTGTCTATCTACAGACTACAGAAGGAACTTGTATTTCAAGAAGAATTTTACTTTTATTGAGCCAGTAGAATATCTTTACAAACAAAACTGCAAAACTAAATTTGTCTACGTACCTCTGACATCAGTGCTTCAGAACCTATTGAAGCGCCCTGATTTTGTCAGTGCTTTGGTGTTCAGTCAGGAACACTTAGCAGGTGTTTACAGGTCATTTCAGGATAGCTATTACTTTAAGCAGAGTAATACTTGCACTGACAAAGAAAAATACATCAGTTTAGCCCTGTACATCGATGAATTCGAAGTTTGCAATCCATTGGGTACGTCAAGGAAGATCCACAAAATAGTTGGAGTTTATTGGATTGTTTTAAATTTACCTGCACGGTTTAGGGCAGGTCTTACTTCTATCCAGTTGGCAGCATTAGGAAGAAGTATTGATGTGAGGAAATTTGGGTATGAGAATTTTTTGGAGCCATTGTTAAGGGATCTGAAATACATTGAAAAGTATGGGGTAGAAGCCTCAGAGAACTTTGGAGTTAAACTGTTCTGTGTCTGTGCAGATAATCTCGGAGCACATAGCCTAGCAGGATTCCAAGAAAGTTTCACTGTGGATAAATTTTGTCGTTTCTGTTTGGTCAGTCGTAGTCAGATAGCAACTGTCAAAGCAAGAGACTTTCATTTGAGAACTGCTGAGCAGCATAACAGATTTGTGGAAGAGCTTAACCAAAACCAAGCTCTTAAGAGTGTGAATGGAGTAAAAGGAGAGTGTGTATTAAACAAGCACTTGGCATACTTCCATCCTGTGACTGGGTTCCCCCCGGATATTTTACATGATTTATTTGAAGGAGTTATTCCAATTGAATTAGCCTTGTGTCTCCAAGACTTAATTTCTAAGGGCTTTTTCACACTCGATAGGCTTAATCATAGCATCAGGTCATTTCCTTATAAATACTCTGACAAAGTCAACAAACCTAAGATTATTCCTAAAGCAGCTTTCTCAAAAGGTTCTATTGGGGGAAATGCACATGAAAATTGGGCATTGTTGCGGTTGCTTCCTCTCATGATTGGTGGCATTGTTCCAGTTGGTGAACCATCATGGGAAATTCTGATGGATCTGAAGGAGATAGTTGAAGTTGTTGTATCTGATAAATTCACAGAGGAGGCATTATGTTACCTAGCATGTAAGCTGTCAGATCATCGCTCATTGCTTAAAGCAACATTTCCTAACTTTGTTTTGAAACCAAAACATCATATTATTGAGCATTACCCACACCTCATACGCTGTTTTGGGCCATTGGTGGACCTCTGGACCATGAGGTTTGAATCTAAACATGGTATCTTCAAAAAAGTTGCCCATGATGTGCATAATACAAAGAATTTGCTGCTCTCCTTAGCAACAAAACATCAGCAGTCGATGGCCTACTATTTGGATGGGCAGAGTCTCTTTAAATCTGATTTTAACATTGAAAAAGTTAAAACTGCTAAGGTGTCATCTTTGGATTCTCCCCACAGAAATGCTATTTTGACAAAATTTCCACATGCTGACACAGTCACCATCTCCTGTAAAGTACAGCTGTTTGGAACAGAATATGCTCAAAACATGATTATCATGGCAGGACATAGCTTTGGAGAGCCAGAATTTTTCAAGATATTGAGCATTGTGGTCTATTCTGGTAAAGTGTCCTTCTTGTCAAAAAGACTTGCTGCTTGGTACTTTGAGCATTATAGGTCATTTGAACTTGAAGACAGTGACTATGCTGACGTTATTGTTCTTGATGCTGAGGAATTGTGTCATTACTATCCTTTGACAGCTTATTCTGTTGGAAGAAAGATTTGGGTGACACTGAGGGCACGTTTGTATTAAAGACAGAAAATGGTAAGTATTATCCTGGAAATATATCATAACTGATAATCATAGTGATAGAGCTTTGCAGGTTAACAAAACTATCTTCTGTGTTTCACAGGCACTGTTTCGTGTTGTGATCTCAAAAGAGGAAGCACGGCGTGTTCAGCTGTCTCAAGTTCCAGAGACAGTGGATGCCCTCATTGATGTTATTAAAGAAAAATTACAACTTCAGGGAGACTTTTTGTTACAGTTTGAGGACCCTGAATTCCAAAATGCACTGTGCAATTTGTCAGAGATTTCAGAGCTACCCCATGACCGTGCAGTCCTACACATCAAATGGAAAAGAGTATCTCAACCAGAAGACTATGACAGCCAGTCACTTGGCTCCATATCTTCCCTGGACACTGTGAGCATGAACTCTTCAGGAAGCCAGACAAACAGCCTTTCTACTTCGTCAAGGTATTTGCGTAGCGTCTCAGAGTGGCCTGATCCATTTCCTATCCCTCCTTTGTCTCTTGATGTTGAACTGAAATTAAGAAAGGGCAACGAGTCGTATGAAAAACACAAAATAGGCATTGATGTATCAAGAGACATGAAGATTGAAATTCTGGATAAAATTGCCCAAGTAGCTTTTGACATCAAGGCCTATCCAGATCATGATGAACTCGAATCCATTGCTTCGGCTCTGATAATCAAATACCCTTGCCTCAAAGAGCCTAGTAAAGGCAAAGGCTATGAAGGATGGCTGGTTAGCATTCGGAACAAGCTCAATAATTACAGAGCAAAGCTGCGAGAGGCAGGTTGCAGTGAAGTGTCAGTTAACAAAAACGAAAAGCATATGGGGATGAAACTAAATACACCCTTAAAAGAGCTAAACGTGGAGAAGTGAACCATGTTCCTGAACATCCAGAGCAACATGATGATGCCTCACTTGAGGAGCAAAGAATTCTCTTGGTGGAAGCCTCCAAGAAGGCAAGACTTGATCATTCATTTATTAGAGAGAAGATGGATTTAACTTTCTCTCTAAGGAGAAGAGAGGTAGTGGAGGAGCAACCCATGGTGATGGAAATCCAGAAGAGATGGCCTGCTTTGTTCTTTAAAGAACAGGTAAGTGTTTACTATTTTGTGTCCCTTTGCATTTTTTGTATGTGTAAATGTTAATTTATCATTTTGAATTCTTATTAATTGGTCTGATGTGTACATATCCTGAATATGTTTTGGCAGATCTGTGAGGAGTTTTTCCGCATCACAAACAAGGATTTGCTGGGAACATTCAGAACTGCAGTGGACAAGTACACACCAAAACTTCTCCGGCTGTACCGTGCCCGAAAAGGAGCTTTTGGGAAGGACATGGAAAATCTCTTGGAGAAACTTGATGATGAGGTACAATGTTATAAGTTTATTTAACTTTGGTTGGCCATGTGAAATAATTTTTGTTGTTTGCAAGCTTTAAAAAAAAAATCTCAATACAGCTTTGTATATTTTATAGACCTCTAACATTGTCAGACAGCGCAAGGATGCTGCACTTCGAGGCCTTCCAGTGTTCCTTCGGGACGAGCCCAAAGAACTTTTCAAACAATGTCTGGTAAGTATTACATATCATAAAAGAGCAGCATTTTGATTTTCTGAGATGTGTGTATAAGAGTTAAGTATAATATATCATACTTAACTCTTTTTGACTCTGTTATACAGTGTGTGATTGGTGTAAAAAAAAAGCTGCAGTGTTGTGTTTGAAGCTTGCTTATGATAATCTAACAGATGATGTATTTTCAGCCTTTTTGGTCCAATCAACATATTTGAATCAATAAATGTGTCCAAATACATTTGTTTTTAGGGCTATTCCACTATAGGAAGAAAAAATACAACACATCATAACTACAGTGACACATCTTTTCTTCTTCAAATTAAATGAATTTATTAATATCTTGTGGGCTGAATCAGAAGTCTTGGCAGGTCGAATGTGACCCGTAAGCTGCCATTTGATTTGAAAGTCTAAAATGTCTAAGTGGTGGTTTAATTTGTTTGGCATCATGTTGTCACCTTTTAACACTGCTCTGATTTTACAGGAGTCTGATCCCGAAGATGAGTCTACCAAGGGGGTGGCTGTGGGCATACTCTTTGTTTTAGAAGACTGTGTTGCAACGACTTTATCTGCAGTGGTGCAGAACATTGCTGTGATTCTGGAGGAAACCATTGTCCTGGAGGACGTCCCAGATCTTTCATCAGCACTGGCATATCTTTTTGGCCTTCTCTATGCTCTCAATATCTCCTACCCAAAGGCTCTCAAGTACACTTTTGAGACATTTCAACACGTCTTCATGGAAATTGGCTCTGATTGCACACAGCGTGTGCGTTCACTGAAGAACAAACTCTTACTTTAAACCTATGCAATGCACTTGGTTGTGTGGACAACTTGTTTCTATTCTTTTGAACAGATGTTTGACAACTGTGGTTTTAAGTTGTGTTTTAAACAATGGATCATACCTATGGTAGTATGTCTTTCAGTTTGAGCAGAGGTGTTCTCATTCTTGGCAGTGTTGGCCTATCCAGAATTATCCTATATGTATTCTTGTTCTAATGTTGGTGGCTGTGCTTCATTTCATGTGTCATTAACGGTTGCCTGCAAAAACGCATTGAAATATTGTGTAAATGTTTTCTTTTGGATGTTAAAGAGCACATATTGATAATGGAGTAAGCTACATCTTACATGCATGTTTGATCTACTGCACTAGACAACTTCATCTACAGTGGTGCAGAACATTGCTTTGTTTTTGGAGTAGGCCATTGTCCTGGAGGATGTCCCAGATCTTTCATCCACACTGGCATATCTTTTTGGCCTTCTCTACGCTCTCAATATCTCCTACCCAAAGGCTCTCAAGTACACTTTTGAGACATTTCAACACGTCTTCATGGAAATTGGCTCTGATTGCACACAGCGTGTGCGTTCACTGAAGAACAAACTCTTACTTTAAACCTATGCAATGCACTTGGTTGTGTGGACAACTTGTTTCTATTCTTTTGAACAGATGTTTGACAACTGTGGTTTTAAGTTGTGTTTTAAACAATGGATCATACCTATGGTAGTATGTCTTTCAGTTTGAGCAGAGGTGTTCTCATTCTTGGCAGTGTTGGCCTATCCAGAATTATCCTATATGTATTCTTGTTCTAATGTTGGTGGCTGTGCTTCATTTCATGTGTCATTAACGGTTGCCTGCAAAAACGCATTGAAATATTGTGTAAATGTTTTCTTTTGGATGTTAAAGAGCACATATTGATAATGGAGTAAGCTACATCTTACATGCATGTTTGATCTACTGCACTAGACAACTTCATCTACAGTGGTGCAGAACATTGCTTTGTTTTTGGAGTAGGCCATTGTCCTGGAGGATGTCCCAGATCTTTCATCCACACTGGCATATCTTTTTGGCCTTCTCTACGCTCTCAATATCTCTTGCCCAAAGGCTCTCAAGTACACTTTTGAGACATTTCAACACGTCTTCATGGAAATTGGCTCTGATTGCACACAGCGTGTGCGTTCACTGAAGAACAAACTCTTACTTTAAACCTATGCAATGCACTTGGTTGTGTGGACAACTTGTTTCTATTCTTTTGAACAGATGTTTGACAACTGTGGTTTTAAGTTGTGTTTTAAACAATGGATCATACCTATGGTAGTATGTCTTTCAGTTTGAGCAGAGGTGTTCTCATTCTTGGCAGTGTTGGCCTATCCAGAATTATCCTATATGTATTCTTGTTCTAATGTTGGTGGCTGTGCTTCATTTCATGTGTCATTAACGGTTGCCTGCAAAAACGCATTGAAATATTGTGTAAATGTTTTCTTTTGGATGTTAAAGAGCACATATTGATAATGGAGTAAGCTACATCTTACATGCATGTTTGATCTACTGCACTAGACAACTTCATCTACAGTGGTGCAGAACATTGCTTTGTTTTTGGAGTAGGCCATTGTCCTGGAGGATGTCCCAGATCTTTCATCCACACTGGCATATCTTTTTGGCCTTCTCTACGCTCTCAATATCTCCTGCCCAAAGGCTCTCAAGTACACTTTTGAGACATTTCAACACATCTTCATGGAAATTGGCTCTGATTGCACACAGCGTGTGCGTTCACTGAAGAACAAACTCTTACTTTAAACCTATGCAATGCACTTGGTTGTATGGACAACTTGTTTCTATTCTTTTGAACAGATGTTTTAAGCTGTGTTTAAACAATAGATCATACCTGTGGTGGTATGCCTTTCAGTTTGAGCAGAAGTGTTCTCATTCTTGGCAGCGTTGGCATATTTAGAATTATCTTGTATGGATTCTAGTTCCAATGTTGGTGGCTGTGCTTCATGTGTCATTAACATTTGCTGTACTGGTCCTGGTGAAAAGAATTTAACTACCTCATCTGACCTTGTATCTCCAATTTGTACAGAATGCACAGTGGACTTTAAGCACAGACAAATAAAAGTGTGGAGAAAATGCAATGCAAATGCACCTATTTATCTATTCTATTAAAATGCATTTATTTATTTTAGTAGTTAAAAATGATTGTGGGGTTGATTAGCTTTTGGTAGTTCTGTGAATCACACTATTCAGCTAATAAACAAGTTTATATTGGCCAAATGAAGAATTAATAGTAGTGACTATTCACAGGACAATGTAAATGTAACTGGTACAACAATGAAATATGACTTAGGACAATGAAATGGCAAATCGTTGAGGCAATTCAAAAATTTTACTGCAAAAGGTTGCCTTGAAATTTTAAGTTTTCTCAACTATTCTTTTTTTACGGTGTACTATTCACTGTTTCTAAACCAGCCTTACCCAGTCCTCTCTGTGCCAGTTCTCACATTTCCCCTGCCCTTTGTTCCTCATTTTCTCTCTTTCTGTCCTCTGACTGTGGAACATCAGGGGGGTTCCATCACCATCTGACCTCCTGATCTGCATCCCTCAGTCCACTTCTCTTCCAATTTAACATTCCCATTCCACATTCTGATGAAGCATTCTCTTTGTCAGTTTGTCAGACATGTCAAAAGACATGATGTATTGCGCAGTACCTTCTATGGCTGGTCGGCTTTTTAAGATGTTCTTATCTCTCTACGAGGAACCTGATAATCTATGATCATTTCTTAGACTGTCTCGAGTTAAGATGCTTTACCAATGCACATGTAAGAAGATGTGTAAGAGGGACTTTACAGTCATCCCAGCCTTAAGATACTTTTGAGAAACGGGGCCCTACTTAGATGATTAACTGGCATAAATGATACTCTCAACGTTGATTATAAATTTAGAAATCTTGTGGGGGGAAGTATTCTGACAACTTCGTGAGAATTAGACAAAAGGTTAGAGTTACCATCAGCTCTCTTTTATAAGATTTGAAAATGGCCTGTCCTGATCAGCATCCTGTGTCAAACTCAAACATGTCAAAAGAGATATTCTCTCGACATCCTGCTCCATTGTCACTTTAGCCGACACTGTCAGTGTGACAGGACCTTTTGCACATACAGTCTTGCGAGATATTGTAACTTTCTAGGTTTTTAATCATATTTGCTTTTTTCTTAGGTAAAAAGAAGAGGAGGAACAGTCAACTTTCGCATAGATTTCCATTTCATGTCATGGTTCATATCTGGCAGAAACATACATAAATAACCAAAAAAGAATGGATTGGATATTTGTCTCAAAATGTTATATTCCCCTTACTATAAGGTTGTATTTTTAAGGGTGATGGTGGCAAAAAAGAAATAACTAATTTCGAAGAGACAAGTGGGAATGAGATGAAGTTGCCACAGTAAAATCTAACTGGGTTGGTTAATCAAGTCTTAATTGCTATCTAATTTCTGGATATTGGTGAGTTAAGGTGGAATTATTCAAAATGTCCAATGACAATCACAGAAAAAAAAGAAGCTTTGGATGAATCTAAAAATAAGTCACAAATATATAGTTCAAACAAGGTCAAGTCATTTTGTGAAACAGTAGGGATTAATACATATGTGATGCTCTCGTGATTATTTTGGGAAGCATGGCGGTGTATGAGGGACTGAGTCACAATAACAATGGAGCTCTGCGGCACAGAGGAAAAAATATATATACAACTTTGATACGCACACAACACTTGGTAGGAGCATGATCAATGCCTTGATGGTTCAGGTATTTTCATGGGAAAAAGACAAATAGAGTAAAATGCCACTTTCAGTGCTAAAGACTCCTGTGAAACAGAAAACCTTCCTCAACATGAAATAATGATCGTTGCTTAAACTGTTCCTGCCAAAAGCTGATTTTTACCTGTAGCGTCACCGTCTTCATCTACAAAGACTGCACCATGTTTGATCGCTTCCTGATGAAAAACTAATCTTTTACTAACGTTTTCAGTACGCACCAGGCCAGTACATTACATTAGGATTTCCACCATGATCAAATATTCTTTGATAATAAAAAAAAGGTTGTGAAATCAACTGAAAATTGACTGTAAATACACACGCGCGAGTGGCTCCTGGCAGTAAGCGACCGGTGTGTGTGTGCTGTCACACTGAGAGGCAGCGGGCGAACATTTCACACTGAGAAGTAAATATTCACTTAGAGATACCATCAGAAGCACCTTTCTATGCTTCTCTTGCCTCCTTCTCCCTCGCTCGTCCCTCTCTTTCTTTTCTCTGGGTAAATATATATGTATATATCAATCTCTCTCTCTCTTACTGGTTGTAGGTATACTTCACTGACTACACAATTCCCCTGCTTATCTACACAGAGCAGGCTGCGCAGTCAGTAGCTGTGTGTGTGTTAGCAGATATAGTGGCAGGAGCAGTGGATTGTGGACAGCAGGGTTTGGCCGAAGCTTTTTTTTTTCACAAGATGGATTCATCTATTACTCTCTCTCACACACACACACACACATACACACATTAAACAGAGCAGAGGGTGTAGATTGTGGTACTTACACCTCACAGAGGGAGACATTCTGGGGGTGGAGGGGGTTCAGTTAAGACGTGGCACACAGTGAGTTGAGTGGCTTGTCTTAAAAAGCACTAGTGCTAAACAGATTTTTATCAGGTAGAATTTTTTGCCAGGGTGCCACAACTTAAAGGGGAAGTCCACCAAAAAGAGGCAGCTTTGGGAGCTTTAGGTTGTTCTGAGGAATCACACCAGCAGTATCTGTGGGGATGCATGTATAGGTCCACAGATGCAGCTGAGACAGTGCTTTGTCTGCAACTAAACCAGTCTCTGGTGAAGTCGTAGACAGTGAATTCATTTTTTTTCACCTTTTATTTATTTGTCTAAAGGAAAAGCAGACATTCTCCTGATAAACCTGACATAACTGTTAAATGAGTCAGACTTTCTGATGCAGTAGATCACGGTCTTTTCCAATAAAAGAACAAGCTACATATTTAAATTCACCAACACGTATTAACCAATTGCATTTTTTTCTATCTCATTTTAGAACATTTCTTATTTACATGCTTTCAATTTTCAACAAGAATGCTTGGATTGGATTCTTGGTGTGAGAAAAAAAGACTACTAATTACTACTAGTTGACTATATTGATAAAAAAAATATAAATAGATAAATATTGTTTTTTGCTTATTTATACGAATAAAATGGATACTTATATATAATTTATATAAGATAATACACACTGAGTGGGCATCATGTAAAAGTGTGACCATGACTTACTCATGGTACAGCTGTATTGGCTACTGACATGATACCAAATTGAACAGACAGGTTCATCTATAAATACTGTTAATGTTAACCAATTCTACATTACATAGTTTTGTTCCAGGTTCCTTTTAGTGCATGTGGGGTGACTGTTGTTCAGTCAATAGGAGTAGGTTGACCATTAATCATAGGGAGTGTCATTTGATTGCCAGTTCTTCCTGTGTATGTAGCAAGTGCAAGTAGTGGGATGTTCATATACTGCAGCACAGTGAAAAGTAAATGAGCTGAGATCAGCTGGTGTAAGGGCATAAAAAAATTGTGAAATGTGTATGATGTCCGTAAATGTGATCTGCATTCACATCCATTTAATAGCAGCAGTCTTTTTTTTACTGTTTGTTTTTGGCTGATATTTTTTTATTGTCAACAAATTCCATGAAAAGACCAAAACCAAAATAGAAATGATTTTTTGAAGTGTTGTATGTGTATCCTGATATACTATCGTCTTCCTCTGTGCCATAGAGCTCCATCAAAAATACATCAATGAGCCACACTGTTGCACTGGGTGACGTGTTCCTTCATTATCATGAAAACACACACTTACAGCATACACTGCTCCAAATATTCAGTTGAGCACCAAATTTGCAGATGAAAATAGTCCACAAAAATGCAACATGTACTTCTGTTGGTGTAGCATTTGCTAGAAACTACAGTAACAACAAAAGTATGTATTCATGACCTGTTATTAAAAATGTATTCAATGGGAACAAATGACCTTGCAGCAGAGTCACAAAAAGTCATCAAGTATTGAGAGATAGACAAAGGACTGTTAGTTTTGATATTTGTAGAAAAATATAGAATATTTAAGTAAGGGTTCAAAAGGTAAAAAGCCATTATAATTGTGATCTTCCTCGCTCTTCCTCAGTGTCAAACAATGCCCATCATCAGGGGCAGCTGTGACTCCAGGAGGTAGTGCGGTTGTCCACCAACTGGAAGGTTGGTGGTTCAATCCCTGGCCCCTGTAGTCTATGTGTTGAAGTGTCCTTGGGCAAGATACTGAACCCCCAATTGCTCCCAATGACTGCATCAGTATGTGTAGATGATAAAAGCGTCTGCCAAATGCAATTGTAGAATCTTTCTGGGATTTTGCAAAATCATCTCATATCAATGTTCTGTTTGGCAAGTGGGTGTACAGAAGGTTCAGGTGTATTACCCTTTCCAGTCCAAATGGTCTGCCATGGATGTAGCTTCTGATTATTAGTTGAGTTGTGAGGTTATATATCTGCGCCAGTATTAACCAGTACTGCTTTACTGAATAAACTTTGTAAATTAAATGCATTTAGACACATTGCTGTCGTGTTCCATTGATTGGATTTAATCACCATTGTGTCCTACTCACATAATCCTACTCTCCAGCTCCAGCAAGTTGCAAGTCAGTCTTCCTTGTTGAAAAAACTGGCACGATGGATCCCAAGTCCCTGACCAGGCCTCTGTCCACATTATTCAAATGGCCTTAAGCCATAAAAGTACAAGAACCCCATCGGCTCCAGGGATGGTGTGACCTCTGACCTCCCTGCTTTGGGGGAAGGTACTGTATTATTAATTACCTGTTTAGTCACAAGCTGGGCAGACATTTCTGTTGACATGTCATCCATCCACTTTTCTCTTTTCTGTCTCAGGATTTATTGCGTTGTCATGCTCTCACATCACCAACACAAGTACAGAAACAAATGCAAACATCCAGCCACCTGAACTGCATGTTGTTGGACTGTGAGTCCTCTTGCAGCGATGTGTAAGCGCTCGCCACGAGCCACCATACCAAGACTAGATTGCCAAATTTGGGAAAATCGTATTTTCTCGTATGTCTACCTCCTTGTTTGTTACCGAAAACTTTCCAGCCAGAGGAGGGAGCTTGGGTCACCGAGGTTGTGATAAGCTGTTTAAGAAGCCATTTATATTTCATTTCAATCAGAGCAAATCCACTCTAATTAAAAAAATTCATTGTAAACTACTCAACCTTTACGGGCGACTTCCCATTCCCAATAATCAGGTGAAGTCATTAATGAGCGACCGCTAGCACTTAATTTCTCTTCCCACTAAGTCCACTCACTCTTTTGCATTTTTATTTCCTTCAGTAAGAACGGAGCAATAAAACGATAAGAGAAGTTGCCGGGGAGAAAACCTTTAACACTTGGAGTAATTACTTCTCTTTGTGTCTTTCTTTTTAAATTAATTTTAATTACAGGCATCAGCGTTGCCTGTAAATGTCCACTTTCTGCTAATCTAAAGTAATGTGACTGCTAATGAAGAGGGAATTGAATGTGTGGAGCCAAGTGGCCTTTTGGCTGTGAGACACACCCCCGCTGGCTCACTTACGCAGTGGTCAAGGATACATGGGCGGGTGGACAGACACACACACACACACACGCACATAAACAGCATGTGTTAGCTATATTTGAGCACCAGTAGCTTAAAACATCCACTTGGTCTCTCATGCACAAATGCATGATGATTAGTGTTAATAGCTTCATACAGTCATAGAGTGACTGAGGGTAAATAATAAGTAACACGGCACTAAATCCTCTCACACAGGAACATTTCGTTTCAATCAACTGAAACCTCATCGCTAATCATTCTATACATGCTCAGAAGGGATTTTATAAATTGCTTGAACAATTTATATTATTTTGTATAACAAGTTCTAAAATATTGATTTTACTTAATCCCTCAACATCCAGTGCCCCCATTTTATTTCCCTGCACAACGTAGGTGGCTTTAAGGTCAATACTAGACTTTTAGGTTACTATTTTTATTCAGAAGTATTTAACAGTGAAGTGTCGTGTATCTACTTCTTCATCTGCTTTTCATTGAAGCTAAGGAATGTCTATACGTATTAAGTGTAATAATAAGTATATATATATATATATATATATATATATATATAATTAAAATACTCAAAACCAAGATTATTTTGTTATTATTGTCTATTTATTTTTTTTATGGCTAAACCATTCCATCAAATGTAAATCTTCTAAATGACATTTCACAAAAGTTGACATACAGTGTAAGTAACTAAGGAATCAATTAATTAATTAAATTAATTAAAAAGTAAATTAATGCTGCTTTAGAATACAGTGTACAGCTGGGGTGGTGGGGACGGACAAATTCTGCTCATGGCCTTGGAATTTCTTGTGATGGAGACCCTTCCTTACCACAGCAAATCAATATGTCCGTTTTCACATAATGTCGTCTGAGCAGTGGAATCATTCTAGGGAGGATTTCCAACATTAGCAAAGCAATGGTCAAGATCACAGTCACTATTTAGTCAAGATATGTGGAGGAATTCTTCAATGGCTTAAATTGAAGTTTGATTTTGTGTCATATGAAATGCTTCATCTTTGAATCACCAAATGTTTGTTTGATGCTGATCTGCTGCAGAAGCCACAAAGTGAAACCACTGAACAATAACTGCTTTGTAGCCGTGGCATGCTTTAAGTTAATAAAAGGAAATTAACAGGTCCATTTAATCACTGGGGTCAGTTGTGGCTGAATGTAGGTGCACTTGGCAATTTTAGCTGTATGGACTAGTGTTAGCAGTAGAAGTCTCAACAGGAAACACATGTAAAGTGCTACCGCTGATGGTGGCAGTAGGACTAAATAACACTGTAACAACAGTAGTAATGGCTATAATAGCAATAGTGGAAGTACAGGCATTTGTGTCTAAAATGGACTGCCAACCACAAGACAAAGCATTCAGTCATCACTGAATTTCACTTGAATTTGAAATTTAAAAAAAACAACAGACCATTTTGTCTTAGGGTGGGTTGTGATTGGCTACACACATCCCTGCAATGCAACACAATAGGAAAAAAATAGGTCATGCCTCTACTTTCCAGACCCAAGCACCAGTATAATACATGTGTTGGAGCTTTGAAGACAAAGCAGCATTCAAAGGATTTCAAACAAGAGTCAGTGACAGTTTGACTTGTGGTTCATAATACATTTCAACTGCAAATGTCTGAACTTATGGACCCTTCAAATTTGTTTTTCAGTTTCTTCAAACAATGTAGTGGTAACTAAGGAAGTGGGTATACTCGTGCTCTAATGCTTTAGTAAATCATAATAATGCAACTCCAGAGTAGTTTGAGCAACTACTACTGCAAAATAATAGAAATGCCAGTTTTCTAATGGGTATAGGAGCTCCCATGCTCATTAAGCAAAACCATCTTGTGGCCTGTGTTGTTCTATAGTGTTAATACACAGAAGCAAGTCATAAACCAAAAAGAGACACAGGAGTGAGAGTTACAGTAAACCAATGCATTACATCAGAATGAAATACTGGCCTGATGAATCTGTTTCTATTTTTGAGAATAAGACATGAGAACAAGTATGAAAAATAATACACAAATAGAGACTGAGCAGAGATTGCTGTGCAGTGTTATGAGTGAAAGTGGTACTGAAGCAGATGAAGGCATCAGTGGCACTTGAGGTGTAAGAGTACTCAGCATCCATAAAAAAAAACTATATAGCCAAACTATTACAGCTTAGATCAGTATTATACTGTATTTGTTGTTCATATTTTTGAATTTCCAGATACCCCAGGTGTTTTATAATGATTTGATAATGACATTTATTTAGTTTGACCACCAACACAAAAAGGGTAAACATGGTTATAAAAAGTGGATCAAATCTGATGAGGAGATCTTCACCAAATAGCCATAAGGAACATCACTTAAATAAAAATATAGGACATGAGTGGACTAGGTCTCAGTCAGCGATCCAATTTCCCATCCTATTTCTAATTAAAATGGCTGATTTTACGTCAGTTTTCACAGTGAGACCTCATGATGCTGCAGCCAGCTGATGAACACTGTTTCCAACAATGCTCAAATTGTTATCTGGCAATTACAATGTCATTCTCTCTTTCTCTCTCTCTCTCTCTCTCTCTCTCTCTCTCTCTCTTAGTAAGAACATGCCCATACCTCCTTGGTGGTTCATCTTGTTGCAATTCTCCAATCCACCATTTTGTGAGCTCTCAGAAGAGGTACAAAAATATCCTAAAATGTCCGCCATGCAAAATGAACGCAACGAAACAAAACCCATGCTCCATTTTTAACTGGGAAAAAAAAAATATGAAGGGATCCAATGCCTGACTTAAGTTTAAGAAAGTTTCCATTAATATTTTTCATCTACAGTTTAACTGAAGTACTTTCTGTCTTGAAGATTTGTCAGGTGATTTTATCAGTTTTCCATGGCGACTTGATGAGCTTTGTGAAAACTCATCCCTCGGGTAGCAGGGCTGTGAGCCCATAATAATGTCATCTCTTTCTCCCTCTCTCTCCCCCTTTTCCGTCTTTTTAGAGATTTGTGTGTGTGATAGAGGCCTCAGTGAGAGACCAAGCGCTAACCTTTACTGCATTGGCTCACACTTAATCCCCTCACCCTGGGGTGACTGGCACACACACACACGCACACACACACACACACACACACACACACACACACACACACACACACAGCTTCAACCCTCCTGCCTCTACACGCACCCTCCAGCACACACACAAAGTAAAACAGAACATAGTATTACACACCCTTGGCAGTTGTCACATTCTGAAGACTCATCCAACATTAGTGTGTATGTTTGGAAGATCACGTTCAAGATCATTGTAATGGTCTCCCATTAGGAATCAATAATGTAAACTACATCAATGATTATTTTTTGTTCTATTTTAAAATACAACACATTTGTATTTTTATTCATCTAATTTAGTGTGCATACTTATAAGACAGGACTATTTCCTTGAGGGTCATCTGAGGTAAATAGATGTCCTGCCCTGCCACTATTTATTCATTTAAAGTGAATCTAATTCCTATATTTGCACACAAAACAACCTGTGTGTATAACTACCAGATACAGGTCTAACTAAACACAAGTCCATGAAGTTTAGCAGGTAAGAGCTGAAATTTGGGGCTGGGCTGGAGCTTTTTATTATTTCTCTGTGTTGTTGTGTGCTGTCCCTGTTATGTTTTGTTTTGGGTATTTAACTTTTTTAAAAAAATTTAACTTAAACTTGAATTGTGCCACTTTTGCATTTTTTAAGTATTGACACAAATGCCTTTCTAAGAGATTTATGTCTTTCGTGTTGATACAATGAATTACTGTTACAATAATCTGATTACTGTGTGCATACAAGCACTGCGATGAATTTTAGTAATAGTATAGTTTTTTAGCTTTGCTCATGGCTTTTAGTCATAGGTTAATAATACAGACGTCTGTCATCAGAATACTGTAATCAGGTTACAAAGCATCTGTTACTAACCATTAAATCCCTACACAGCAAAGCTCAAACCCTTACACACACATAAACAGCCCTTTGTGGATGACTCACACACTCACATGCACCTCAGAGGGAAGTAGTCAGAACATTGTCTCTTACCAAGCAACAGTGCTATCCACTGCTGGAAGCTTGGACATGAAAACACACACACTGTCTCACACATTCACACAGTGTCTCACACAAGTGTGCACATAGACAGACACACACACACACACACACACACACACACAGTTGTGTCTCCATCACTTCAGAGGACATTACATTGACTTACATTCATTTCTTGGTTACTTACCCTAACTTAACCCTAACCTTAACCCAAGTCTTCACTAAATTTAATGATTTACTTTATGTAGACTTGTGTTTTGTCCCTGTACGGAAGGTGGGGCAACACAAGGTGACGGTGTAAACAGATTTATGTCCCCACAACATGAGAAATACACGTCTACACACACACACACACACACACACACACACACACACACACACCTTTGATACCCTCAATAGGAGGGCGGGTACAGTGGGCAGGGAGTCGGACCCTTCTGTGCAGCTTTAGATTATGGGATAGCAGCATGATGCAAAAAAAAGAAGGAGGTGTGAATAACAGAGGGGAGGAAGAAAGAAGGAAGGGGATAGAGCTGGGATGAAGGAGGACGAAGCAAAAAATGAGAAGAGAAAGAAAGAAAGGATGACAGAAACGGGTGAAGGGAGATGGGAAAGACAAAAAGAAGGAAGGGAAAAGTAGAAGGGCATTTGAAAATGAGATGACAATAGGAATGGAGGGGGAGGAGGAATGAAAGGAAGGAGGGAAGAACAGGAAGAAGAGGGTTGCGGCAGAAGATGAGAAACAAAGAAATATGGAATTATGGAGGAGAACAGAAGAAGAAAACACAGGAATGACGGAAGGAAGGAAGTACAGTATGAAAAAAGAAGAAGAGAGGAGGGAAGAAAATAAGTACAGAGAGGGAAATATAAGATAGAGAGCAGAGAGGAAAGAAAGGAAGCAAGGAGTGAGAGGAGATATGAATGAAGAGGAAAACAGGGAGGAACAAAATCAAAATGACTTACCAGTGATGTTTTCCACTCCTTCACTTCAGAAGCAACTGATTGAAAGATGGAGGAAGCTTTAGAGAAGGAGAGAGGAGGAGAGAGAGGAGTCAGTTGAGGTCACTCATCATCCAAGAAAAGAATTTCCTGAAAAAAAAAAAAAAAGCTAAATACACAATACAAAAAAATGCAACCAGATATTTATGCTTCACTGTATTTATTTTCACCATATTTTATTAGTCAGTGTAATATTATATGTGATAAAACAATACAAATATGACTGCTGGCTTTCTGTGGAAACCTGTTTTATGTCAGAAAGTGATGATTCAAGGGTTTAAAGGTTTGAGGCAGAACTTTACAAAAAAACAATATATCGAAGAGCATGTGCTCTTAATAATATAATATAATATAACACAATATAATATAACTTGTTCTGTGTCTGGTCATCAGTGACACATGTTGAAGTGGCATCTCACAAACACAGACACATACACACACACACACAGACACACACACATAGGCCTCAAAAGTAAACAGTGACATTGTGTTGTAACCTTATGCTTTCAGTCCAAGCTTTAGTGTGGTGCTCCTAAACTATATCTGAGGGCACAATATGACACTGCATGTGTGTGTGTGTGTGTGCGTGTGTGTGTGTGTGTGTGTGTGTTTGCGGTACAGTTGTGCAGAGACTGTCCTGCCAACAACAGCTTTCTATCGCCATCTACTGACAAAGGAAGACATGCCGGGAAACTACCACAGCAGCACCGAACACTCCCGACACCAGTTAGAGAAGTAAGGTAGAATTTAAATTACGAAGAAGAAAAATGTGAAAAAAGAAAACAGATTTAAAATATAATATAAACATTTTCAACAAGACAATACACTCCATGAATTGTACCTAAACTGTAAGTGGGGGGAAGAGGAAAGGATGCAATGAGATGTAGCAGGGAGGTAATGAAGTAGACAGATAATGAGAAGAAAGTAGGAAAGAAAAGAGGAAAATAGTCAGCATGAGAACTAGTTAAAAGTAATGAAAATAAATGTGTTATGTTCTGTGTTCCCAATATTTTCTATGAAGGTCCTTTAATACATTAGGAATATGAAAAAGTGAGAACACCAATGAGAACACACAGAGCTCGCACCTGGAAGAAATTGAGCATTGACCGAATTCTAAAGGGAAACATGGTAGTTGTATTTGAAGGTAATCCATGTTAGAATCAATTGTAACAGGGAAAATATTTTCAAATAATTTGATTTAATATAAAATGAAACAAAATTTGATTCAATTTAATTAAACAATGAATGAATCAATAAATAAAATGTAATCCGATCAGTGTGTAATTTAAAATTAACATGCAATATTTATGCAGTTGATTTGTAGCATTATTTCCCTCTTTAGGGTCATATGAGGATAGAGTGTGTCCCAGCGTGCACTGTGGCAAAATGCTGAAAACACACACACACACACACACACACACACACACACTCATTCATACCATACAGTCCAAGCAATTCAAGGTTGCCAGTTCACTCTGAGCTCATGGTTTTTGGTGTGTGATAAAGACACACTGCTCACGGTAAGGGCTGCTCATGAATATCAAACCCAGAACATTGTGAGTATGATTCATCTGCCATGTCTTCACATCAAACTTGTTTGTATTTCTTCCTCACACTTTTAGCTAATCCATTAAATTAAAAAACTCTTTACACTTGGCATTGTTATTATGTATCGTATGTACTTCTGTTTCTCATATTAGAATTCTGTCACAGCTGCTTCTGTCAACTGTACGACATCTATTGTATGTCTGTCCATCCTGGAGGAGGGATCATTCCTCTGTGGCTTTTAATGGAGTTTTTTTTTTTCTTTTTTTTCTTTTTCTTATCTGACTCAAGGGTTTAAGGATACAGGGTGTCATATTACAGATTATAAAGCCCTCAGCATTTTTAAATTCTGAGCTGTATAAATAAAACTAACTCGACACTATCTCACAGTAATAATTATTATAGCTGCAAGCAGCAAAGCATCAAGAGGGCTCTCGTCTCATTTAGCCTTGGAGAAGAAAAAAAAATAGTTGTAATATGAGCAGATTGTCATGTTGATTTAAATTAAATCAAATAATTTGCAATATTTATTTCCTGTGTTCTTACATTACAATTTTTCAGCAGACAAAAGCCCCAGACAACACCTCTTAAAATATCAATAAATAAGTGAGTTTAATTTCTTTCTTTAAAATGTTTTTGATTTGTTTTATTATAATGTCAAATGGAAAAATATGTGTCCTGATCTAAAGACTCTGTACAGCAATATCAAGTTTTAATTAATTGCTTCACAGCTTTGGTAGAAAATTGACGTTGCCCAAGGTTGCAGTATATGTCCACAACCGGCCTACATTTTGGTGAAAGTTGCAAAGACACATTATGTTTCCTATTTAAATTTCATAAATGCATCAGAATGTTGACGAGAAGCAGTCTAGCTGAAAGACTTCCACTGACAGGCAGAGTAGCATTATAAATCAACAAGCATGATCTAATTCTCAGCCAGTTAATCGTTAGCTACTGTATTTCAACATCTGTAGCATCATGACAGACAGTACAGTGTCTCTGATCCTGGATGAGATTCCAATTAAACTGAAGTGCTGCAGAAGTGCAGCAGATCCAGGAGTAAATAATCAGCTATTTGTGTGGCAAATCCATAAATCCCATGCTGAACAGATGGATGTGTCTTCTACGCAGAGAATGAATTACAACACATGTACATTTGTCTACTTAATGGGCAATAACAATACAATTACTGCCTAGGGGTGGGTGCGTGACTGGGGGGGCTCTCTAATTTCAAACTATAGACAGCATTTTGAAGGGTGCAACAAGCTGGCCGTATCTGTGTGAGCTGATCATTTGTTGTCTGTCATTTGCTATCCAGATATCCTGCACCAGGATGAGAGAGAGTCAGGTCGGCCATCAATCATCTTCCCAAGTCAGGATGACTGGAGGTACTGACAGAGGAAAAGGCAGAGTAAACACTGACACTGCAAACACTCTGCTGGAGTTTCAACATGATCGGACAAAACGAGCTCATTGCTGAACACAAATATACTGTATGAAGTATAGTACAGTATAGTACTTTGGTCTGCCAGTAGTGCTGAAATTTTTAACAAATTAATAAACATAAAATCATATGATCGATGATGATCACATGAACTGATGATTTTGATAATTGATTGATGTACTAAGTCATTAAAATTAAGTTTATTTTTAAATCCTCGCTGGTGTCGTCTCAGATGTAAAGGAAATTTTTTTTATCCTACATTTTTATACTTTTTTTCCCCCGTCACTCTAGCAATACAAATAATACATTGTGACATTGTGATGGTGAAATTGGTTCCATAACTGTAAAATGTTATTAGTGACTTAACACTAAAATCACATTTAGCCTTCGAGCAGAAAACCCACAAAGCACTTGCTGCTGCTCTAAAGCTTATTTCTGTCAGTGTAGGATAATAATACTAATAGTAATACTACTACTACAACTAATAATAATAATAATACATACATACATACAATTCTCGCTAAAGAAAAAATGTGAGGATACACAAGGCTTAGACTGCACAACTTACACCCCACAATTCCACTCTTCTCTTACCACTAAGGGCCTCCCATTGGCAGATGACAGCTCAGTGGATGGGCCCCCTCGCTAGCTCCTGGCTGCCCTGAGGGGGGGTTGGGGGTTTTCAGAGGCAAGGGGCAGAATCGAGGGAGCTTCCCCCAGCTCCCCTCACCCCAACCCAGGCCTAATGGTGTGGAGTGAACCCCTTCCTCCCGCTGCTCTACAAGCATCAAAACTATGGACAGAGAGGCAGGAGTAGAGTCCTGTTCTCAGTTCCACTCTGCTAAACAGGTGCAGGACTGCCAGGTGTGAGCCAAAAGAAAGTTTTACAATGCACAAACAGGCACATACACACACATACACACATGGGGCTGGCACCTTTTGTCAAGTACATTGTGGAAGCACTGCATGAGTCTAACTTCCTCTGAGGAAAACACATTGTATTTGCCGAGGTTGTGTGTTTTATATGTGTGTGTTGGAGTCCCTCAGAGCAGAGCAGCACAGTTGCAATGACAGAAGTCTAATCCCTGTGGTTTTCAGGGTTTGAGTTAAATCAAGGAAGCAAGTTGAAGCGTAGTCGACCCCCTCTTACAAGTCTTTACCCGACTGGAACCACTGTCAAATAAAAACCTCTATCCAAGAAATACCACAGAGGAAGAGAGCCTCTGGCACCGCTTTCCTTCCTCACTGAGAGAAGTTTCTGAGAGTGAGCAGAGGGCTTAGCATAGTGTTAGGCTGATGCTTTGGGCTGAAATTGGCCTTTGATAAAAAATCAGTTTGTGTCCAGCCCGTGTGGTCTATCTCTGATATGATGGAGGTTCCTGCCTGACCACAGATAGTCATTTCATTCTTATTATTTTTATATCAGATGTTAGAGAAAAAAAAAATCATTCCAGCATTGTGTGGGAGGATTTAACTCCACATTCTGCAGTGGAACTCACCTCATGCTGCTAGTACCTCCTCCACTCAAACCCTTTTTCCAAACC
This sequence comes from Holacanthus passer, assembly GCA_025331565.1. Classification (NCBI taxonomy): domain Eukaryota; kingdom Metazoa; phylum Chordata; class Actinopteri; family Pomacanthidae; genus Holacanthus; species Holacanthus passer. Next base: position 7,735,627 of record JAFREQ010000030.1, on the reverse strand, counting down.
AGTGTCCTAGAAATTAAATCCATATTGGACGATACGGCAGAACACGATTTATAGGTATGTCCAATGTCATTGTTTAGTGCCAATACAGGCAGCAGTGATCCCTTTTTGTATAGAGACAGAAAGTAATGGTGTGGAGGTCAAGGGTGGTGGATGAGCATTTGATGTTTATGCATGTCATGCTATGAGACCAGAGTCAAAACACTCTTAGCAATGTGTTTTGTTGCCTAACCATAACTATACCTTCAGTGTAGTTTATTTGCAATAAACGTGATCTTTCCCTAACCTCAACTATACAATAGATGCCATACACAAACATTGTAGAAAGAAAAAAATTCAAATGCTGAAATAATAACTAAAATGTTAAGAAAATTAAATCCTGTGTTTTTCCTGATTCGTTCACTATCAGTGTTTTGTCTGGTGGGGTGCGTATATTGACACTTTTTTAACTGTGTTTTGCAAGAAATAAATTGATTTGTTGTTTTGCTATGGAAAAATTTGAACTACCGTTTGAAAAGTTAAGTGGCCTTGCCATAGATGGCCATGGTTGGCCCATAGAAGGGATCAACTGCATTGGTCAGAACAAAAATGAGTCATCTCAGTCTTGATCGAAGTGATTTAGTTGTATGCCACTGTATCATACATAAAGAAAGTCTGTGTGTAAATTCCCTGAAGCTGAACAACGTAAGGCATTTTGACAGGAGCTCTGTCCTTGCATTGACCTTTTATAGAGTACATGGTTTAAGTTGGTTTTTAGACATCATTTTGAATGACATCTTAGATTTTGGCTTCTTACTTCTGTTTTAAACCAGGCTAAAGGTTTTAGACATTAGACCCACTGAGCATATAGCGTGGACATTGTTGGGCGATTGATCAAATTGCAACATGGAAACCATCATGTACGCCACACTTTACTGCAAAGTACAACTGTTTTTTAACCATATTTTCTATCAATCTTTGGACTACTTTTATCTTGCTGTTTTCCATTTTAAAAATCTATTTAAAAAAAAGCTATTGTGGCTTTGTGTGTAGATTTTTGCTTTTTCACAGTTACGGGATGATACCCACTGCTTCAAGTCAGAGTCCTGAGGATTAGCTGATTGAACCCTTGGCCTTAAACGTGGTCACAGCAAGCTCCACACCAAATCAAGCCAATCTGTGGACCCAGTTGTCCTAGACAGGGGTGTGATGCTGCAATGAATGAGGCTTTGGTCCATCCAAGTGATGCCCCTGCAGTTTTGACTTCACCCAGCCTGGACCCCACTCTGGTTGTCACTCATTCCATTGTTGCTGTGTCTTCTCCAAGGCCAGCGTTAACCAGACCTTTCAATTCTATTCAATTCGATTTTATTTGTATACCTCCAAATCACAACATAAGTCATTTCAAGGCACTTAACATACAGAGCAGGTCTAGACCATACTCTAGACAGACATCACTCAACTGCAGGAAAGGACCATAGAATGTTAAAGGAGGGCGCCACTTGCAGTGGAGACAGCTGTGCTGGCTTTGTTGCCAGCAAAGTCCCCCTCCCTCTTGTTCTCACAAGTTTTATGTTTGATGTTGCCATTCACAGATTGCTGCATTGTACATTTTACTGGAATGTAAAGTGTTGGTTTGTGACACACACACACACACACACACACACACACACACACACACATTAACTGTTGGTGACTCCATAACCAGGAAGGAACATCCGACTGTCCAGTTCACCAGCAGCACTCACAGCATGTGTGAGAGCTTTCACATGGTTTACACTAAAATTACACATAATGGAGGCCACTCCATGCATCAGCCTACAAAGATCATGTCAGAACCCATAGGGAAGCCCTGAGCTGAACTTCACAAACAGACTGACTCTGGTTATCTCATCATACCGATCATCTTAGAGCTAAGAGCTATTATCTCGGTACAAGTTCTACCTCCCAGCTAGAAAACAATGTTTCCATTCACAGCTTTAGGTTTTCCACAACCCCATTTTTCCATGGTGTCCCCCAGGGCTCAATTCTTGGACCATTACTGTTTATTATTGTCATTCTCCCTCTTGGACAGGCAATTCATTGACATGGCCTCAATTTTTTTGCTACGACCCTTTTTTGTCCACTCTGTCGCAGAAACTCTCATTCACATCTTTATTACATCCCACCTAGATGACTGTAATTTCCTCCTAATTGGCATACCTACTTGGGAGTTAGAAGATTACATCTCTCCATGCCATGTCTCCCTACCTATCCAAACTTCATCTTCCCTACACACCTACATGCTCACTACATTCCCCTGAAGTGCATCTACTCTCCACACCTCTTCCAGGCTCTGCTGGGTGGTTGGCCATAACCTCTGGAATGCTCTCCCTCAGAGTTTGTGCCAGTGCGTATCCATTGATTCTTTTAAATTGCAACTGAAAACTCACTTTCCTGGTGCTTTGTAATTTTTATAATAATTCCTATACCTGCCTTCTAGAAGTAACTGACACATAATGTACATACAGATTCATTTTCTGCATACAATGAGGAATTTTGCTAAACTTAACTAAGGTACAATCTCAAGTTATATTAGGTATTTTGTAATAATTTATAAATTAATTTATAATTTATTTTAATAGAAATGCTTGTAAAACAATGATTAGGGTGTGTTACAATACAGGTACAATAGCAGCTTTCTCACTTTTAAAAAAAAGCAAAATAATAATAAAAGAAGTAAATTATTGTCGAGGTGGAGGAGCAATTGAGACTTTCAAGGAACACTAAAACTCCCCAGTGAAAGCCACTCTTCCACAGTGCAGAACAACACACAGAGCAGGAGTGCAGGCTAAGGCTAGACCTTTGGCCTGCTGTGGTTGTGATAATACTGCCACCTAGAGGCACACACACATAGGAATTCACAAGCGTGGAGGCAGTGTTCATCACACTCAGTACACTGTACCAGTCATAAGCTGGGTGATGCATGGTGAAAATTAAATAATCAAAACAGTCATTAGGAAATGATGATCATACTGAAATTTGAAAACTGCAAATTCAGCCTACAGAGGATTTAGTACAGAAGTTAGTTATTGCACTGACCACCTAATACTTAGTTAGTTAGTCCCTGTGCATGATGTTTGAAAAAATGTTGCCAGCCATCACTCAATCATAAAAAGGTTAGAAGTTCAATTAATACACTCTGCTTCAAGGCTCTTTAGCTTTAGATTTAGTGAACTGAAGCCACACTCCAGATGAAGCACGTAATAAACACTTAAATTCACTAATCATCATTTCTTTTCAATATAAAGCATGCTTCATTCACTCTTGAAAAATAGCAGAAATGCACATCTCCCCCTCCCGCCTCTCACACTGCCAGTGACTCCATAGATATCCCACAAGGTCACATGACAGAGACATAATGGAGTCATGGAGTAAGAATGATTTGCTCCTGATAATCAACATGATTCCTCTCCTTCTCCCTCTCTCTGTGTCTGAGCACTGTGTAATGACTGTGGTTAATTTCTCCGGGGAGAAGAGTAATAAGTGATCATTGACAAAAGGATTTCTATGGAGACATTCACATTATCTCTGCTTGGCCGGCTGGCTCAGCACGTCTGTCTGTCTCATTGTCTGTCTGTCTGTCTGTCTGTCTGTCAGCCACTGTCTGTCAGCCATCAACTATTTAAACAGCCTGTACATTCTGTGTGTGATGTATACCTGCATAAACATTTGTGTAGTCCTTTACATTTCAAGCTGATGAATTTAGCCAATAATCCCGACAAAAACAATGTTATTTTGTTAAAATGACTGTTGACATAGGAGCTGGATTATCAATGCAATAGGCTTGAGTGAGAGGTGAAAACAAAGCTACTATCCATATGTTTATGTCACAAAAATATCTATTTCTACATAAATACATTTATTTATTTTACCATTTGGACTCCTCAAACAGATATTTAATATCATATTTTAACCATGAATTAATCAAATAACGATAATTTAATAATAATTTAATTTAGTCTGGGTGGAAATCAATGGGGGAAATAGAAGGAAGAGGGAAAATACAAGTCAGAATTGCATTGGGCCATATTGCATGATTTTCTCCATAAGCTGTAGGTTGTAATGGGAGGAGGTCCAGATGAATGTAAAGTAAAATGTAAAGAGAGCTTATTACCAAAAAGACTATAAAAGCTCATTGGATCAACTTGAATAATTAAAGAAAAGGCAGATTAATCATGAGAGGAGGTCCCATGAAAATAAAGTTTATGTCTATGTGCATTTGTGAAAAAAACAAACAAAACAAAACAAAACAAAAAAACTACTATTGACAAAATTCTGAAAAACCCCTTGGCTTATATGCATGCACTTTTGAGACGACCCCTTGCTCAATCTGGTCAATTCACGTCAGTGCCAGTCTTCAGTATCGGTTATGACACAAAAATAAAACCAAATATTGATGCAAAAATGTGGATGATTTTGGTATCTGTTCAGAGCACATTATCTGTATGTATAGGAAAAATGTATTTGTATTTGTTTGCACCCCTAGTACATGGACAGGCAACATCCTGACAGCAGCAGAGCTTGCACAGAATGGTGACTCCCTGAAGGTTTGTAGAGCCCTGGTGGTCACCATGTTACAAGATTTAGCTGCCAATATAACTGAGACCACTACAGCTTGTGTTAATAGGGGCCTTCCTGCATACAACAGCATATGATGACTTTGGAGCTACTGACAAAAGAAAAGTCTGCCCTCCTACCGCTGGATATACCTCAACAGTTACATGCTCATCTCCATGAATACTGCCTATGCATGTCTTGTCCTCGCCCCACTTGAGGCTGGAAAGTAGTCTGACTGAAACTGAAACTGCCTCGTGTTAAGTAGAACAGGGACAGTATAGGTTGCCTCTTTAAATATATGCTGTCTTTTTGGGTTGTGAGCTGAACAAGAGAGAGATGGTTTAATTAGGTATGTAAGTGGACAAGTGTGGCCTAACATTCACAGGTAACATCTTACGTCTCATTACATCATGTTGGAGGATCTGAAAGGAGAGCTTTTTGCAGGGTTTGACTTGTTGGCATCATTAAATGTGATATCTGCCTACCACTGGAAACAAAACTCAACTATTTGTTTCTACTGCTGAAATCCAGGCCTTTATTGCATTATTAACAGTTATAGCTTCACATTCCCACGTTTCCTGTTCTATGAATATATGCAACCATATTTTAGTCTGAACTCTGCTCTTTTCTTATCTTCTTTGGTTCTAATTTCCTTTTGATGTTTGCTGTTAATACAAACTAAAACTTACTCTACAGAGTACAGGTAATTCCACTCCTGCCCCAGTGCTTCTTATCCAGCCTTTATTAGCAAATGGCCTTAATTTGAAGATCCGGCTGTTATTTGATTACTGACTTGATTACTGGCTTTTATTTAAGAATTTACTGCTGTAATATTTTTCACCTGCATAACATTGGCCCCTAACATACAAACTGAACCAGCAGACTGTAAAGTCTAGAGCTAAATGACACAATTACACTACATTGTATCTTTATATTTAAGTATATTTAAATAAGATGCTGATGTACGATAAAAACAAGCTGTGAAAGTTGTAAATTAGAGACTAAAACAAACAGAACAATTTAGTAAAAGTCGTTAGTAGTTGTTGTTTTTTTCTTTTTTAAAGAGCCACTCCAGAGTAATCTGTGAAGTTGGGTACAGAGCTACTACTTTTGTCTTCTCTTGCAATATTTTTGTGCCTCCCTGATTCATAGGAACACTTAGTGTATTGGTCCAGTCCAGTTATAACACAATATCTGTTTAGGGCACACTCAGATACCCAGATACTACAGAAAGGAGAAATGATAGGGCACTTTACATGATGTGTTTATTTCTGATTACTCCTTTTTGATTTTGATTTGCATTTGTGGATCCTGTCAATTAGTGTTATCGATACAGCTATGGTAGTTGTACTTTGACTACTTAGTCAATTTTAGCCAAGAAGGCACCATTTAGCCACACAGTGCGGTGCTTCTATCAGATATGACAAATGTGTTACCAATACACCACAGGAGTTCAGGAATATAGTAGCTTCAATACAATGCTCAGCCAGCACAAATTGAAATTGGACAGAAATTGGATCTGAAATTTAATGCCAGCAAAGACTTTTGTTGGCCCCCAATGACTTTAAGACCCAAATGGTGAGAATATCCATGTTAGAGGAGCCTTGAAATGTGGGCTAGTTTTATCAAGGCTCTTGCTACAACACGTCAATAACCTTATTTCTTCTTTGGAAAAGTTGAATCAGGCCATTCAGGATCAGAGTCAGAAACAAAGGCTCAATGACGCTCACTGGAGATGCACAGAGTCAGTTGCAATAGAGTTTATTGTGTCCTCCAAGACAGCAACACCAAACAAACCTTAGTCAGATTCCGGAACCAGACTGAAAAAACACATTCGTCAGCTTTTGTACTGTTTTAGGAGGTGCCTCTTTACCTCAAGGTAAGGATTCAGGGACGTGCTTGCTACCTGATCAGTGGCTGTTCATGTTCAACACCCTTCGATTAGTACTATTTCACAAGCGACTGTTGAAAAATGCCAATTAGGGAAGAGTAATGGGCCATAAATGTCACGAAGACATAGGGTTTAAACTGTATGTTAGTCATTAATGTCATATTGTCCAGATCACATAGAATTCATCAAGTTAAGGTCATATTACATCACTCCACACTTGCAGGTGCTCTACCCATACAAAGTTTCTTCTCCCCTGCTGAGGCTCACAATAGAGAGATCACACAGAGTTCAAAGAGGGGCTAAATCCTAACTTTTGCTTATCACCGAAGAGTGTTTAAGGACACTCAAGATTGTCCTTTGTTTTACACAGGGCTTGCAAAGACACTCAGGGTTTTTTTTTCTTCTTTCCAACATTTCTCCTCTTTCTTATCATCCTTTCCTGGTTTGTAATATGATTGATATGTTTCTGATTAATAATAAAAAAATGCAATATCCAGCAACACCAAATAACAAATTAGCTTTTTTCTAATTACTGAAATTTCCAAAGGTAGATTTATTCTTTAATAAATAATACTGAAGTAAGAATCTAACTGTGATAAAGTAGCGGCCCACTCAGCTGTTCAGCATATCCCTGTGAAGAAGTGGAATACTGACCCAGCAGTTATCAGGCACCTCTGCATCTGTTTGGTTCTAATACGAGTCTGGCAAACAGCTGGTATTTAACCCAGACCAGCTCTCATCATTAGTGCGGACCTTTATAGCTGGCTGAACTGTGAAAAGAACTCTCATTTTCTCTATCATGTTTCTCTCCATTCTAAGTACTAATACTGAAGAAGATGCTGCAGCTCACTCACATTTGCACTTACACACACACACACACACACACACACTTCCACACACACTTGCTCTCATGCTCACTCTCACTCTCTGTACTGTGTGACCCAGTGTGGGCTGACCCTGACATTTTCCTCTCCTCTAATTCTCTTTAAATGGGCTGCAGGGTAACTGGAGTCTTGTATGGCTCCACGGGCAGCCATTATGAGGCAAAGAGCAAAACCAGAGGGCATGGCAAGACATTACCTCTCCAGGTTTCTCCCGAGCTCTCTTTTCTCTTCTTCTTTCTGGGCTCTCTCTCTCTCTGTCTCTCTCATATATACACACACTCATACAAACAGTTACTCAGGTATTTTACGCTATTATGCAGCTTAAAATTAAAGAGACAGGCAGAGAGGGAGAGATGTGTTATTCTTACCATTAGAGGTCCAGCACCACAGGTGCTAGAAGCCCATTATTCTGCTAAAATGGCCTGTTAGTCATTATTTTTCAGCTATCACTGCTCTGTTCCTTTTGGGTTTGTTTGAACTAACTGCTTTCTCAGTGCTGACTATAAGCTTAAACTAATAAAGACTTATTTGATCTTAATTGCTCTCCCTTCTCAGGCTGCATTTGAAAGTCTATACGTCACAAATTTGGCCATTAGTTATGTTTAAAAGATTGCTGTGCAGCAGACAGCTCCAGAATCTCGGATGTCCGAATGCCCAACAACCCACTACCAGCCTGCCCACCACCGGTGGAATCTACAAGACGATTTCGCTTCATGCAGGACCTTTTAAACATTATTTTGACTATTTTAAATATCAGCATCACTATTTGGCTTTACAGATTTCTCTCTACATCATATATCACATATTGTATCCAGTTTAACAGGTCCACTCAACAATACAGCAGCCCTGCCATACATCCATAAGAAATGTATTTACAAATTTACTTTTTTTGATAAGATATGAAAGAAGACTTGATTCAATGCTGTGGCCCTTTTAGATAATGTGGTTTGTGGTACTGTTGAATTGTGCTGCATTATATTTAAAAGATTGGTGTCGGTGTATCTAAAAAGCAAGCAACCATGTTTGTACTTCAGTCAGATTTAAAAGTTATATATTGTGCCCAGTTTTCACAATGATGTTTGCTACATTGGCAGATATTGCCTACCTATCTGCAGGTATCCTTTTATCCAAGTATGAAGACCACGATAACCAAATAGATGCTGTGGGCAACAGACCAGGGCAGCTACTAACATGACTAAAGGCATAAACATTTTCAGGTGTTTCTGTTCCTCATCACAATGGAAAGTGACAGCAAAATGCAGTTGCTTGTCCCAGCAAAACTGGTGGTACTAGAAGCTTGGTGACATACTGACTGGTTGTAGGCTGTGCAGGAGCTACTATTAGTGGTGGTTTGTTCCATTAATGGCAAAATGGAAACACATTTTGAATGTGGAAACATAACAACAATTGGATTAACTGAGTGTAGCCAAGATCTCTGATGATAATTAAATGTCTTCAATATAGAGTGATTGTGTCTTTTATTGTTGCTGTACTACTCTCTCCCTTCTTGTCATATATTCTTAAGTGAGTGTTATTATCTTTATTGTTCTCATTACTCTTACACTTTTAATACTACCAGGGCATCAACTACAACTTTCCACATCAGTGTCATTAATCCCATCTCCTCTCAACTCATCTTATCTCCTCTTTTCTTTTCCCAAACCCCTTTACATCCATCCATCAACCATCCATCCATCTATCCCTCCCTTTCTCCTTCCATCAAAGTGGTGCCAGGGGTCATGGTAATAAAACCCAGGACTCATGATGTAATTATTATTACATACATTCCAATTTAAATGCTAATGGATCTGGTAATTATTAGGTATATTAGACAAAATACACACACATGCATGTACACACATATACTGCTATGAAAGCCAACATCTCTATGGTACACACCCACAAATCTACAAATGGATGGAGTGCTACATGGATTCACACACACACACACACACACACACACACACACACACACACACACACACACACACACACGCTTATTAATAATAAGATGAAATTCCCTAATTATAATGAAGTCTGTGATAGCTGGCTAGCCCTCCCAGTCATTAGTGTGAATACATTTCCCTTAGGTAATTATGAACATATTTCAACCTTGTGATTAAAAGATGATTCCAGATTTTTTTTTCTCTTCATCTTCTTAAGGTAATGGGGCTAAAGAACATTGACCCAAGGGTTTTACTTTGACAGTTACTGCCACAACTTTATCAGAGTGATACCAGCTTGGTGTACCTGGATTCACTGACCCCTGGTGTGGGTGTACCTCTGTCTGACATAAGAGCTCCCATGGTTGTGGAGTACATTAGTACCACCATTGTGATAGATCCTCCAGGGCCTGAAGAAGCTCATCACCAGAGCCCATATGTGCTTCAGGCTGACGATAACAAAGTCACAGGCACTGAGGGGGGGTGGGGGTGACAATTTTGGTTTGTTCCTTGGAGGCACTGCACTTTCATCCATCGAACAGACAAGCCTGTCAGAAGCCTAGATATTGCACCTTGAAGGACATGAGACATCTATCCAGGAAGTAGAGATAGACCAGCAGTATCTGTGGTCCAGCATTCAGCTTTTCTGGCTGAGGGGCAAAAGTGTTGAAATTGGGATGTTTTGGGGAAAAAGAATTTGATTCCTTAGTTAAATAAATGATATCTATCTGTATCTATATCTGTATATATATATATATATATATATATATATATATATATATATATATATATATATATATATATATATGTATATATATTATTGGTGATAGTAGTGGTAATATTGGCCGATCAGATTATTCAACAATGTAAAAACAACACTCCTGCTCTCTGGACTTGGGTTAGTCCGCAGGCGACGTTAGCTGCATAGTGCTATCGAGCACCTCAACTCCTCAGGAACCTAAGCCAAGATCCTGTTTGTGGCAGACTTCATCTCTCCTTAGCATAGAATCATTCCATCTCTGCTACAGGACAAGCTCTCCCAACTGAATGAGCCTGACTCTACCTGCAGGTGGATCACTGACTTCCTGTCTGACAGAAGGCAGCATGTGAAGCTGGGGAAACTTGTCTCTCACTCCCGGACCATCAGCATTAGATCCCCCAGAGGCTCTTTGCTATTCGTTCTGTATACCAACAACTGTGTATCCAGTCTTCAGTACATCAAGCTCCTTGACACATACAGTTTGCAGATGACAGCACCCTCATGGGGCTTATCTCTGTCCACCTACAGGTGTGAGATTAACCATCTGGTGACTAGAACAATATGGTGCTCAATGCTCTAAAGACAGTGGAGATGGTTGTGAATTTCAAAACCACCCACCCCCATTACTCCATGTGACCCCTAGTTGACACTGTGGAGTCCTTCCATTTCCATGGCATCATCATCTCCCTGGACCTCAAGTGAGCTCTGAACATCACTACTCTCACCAATAAAGCACAACAGAGGCTGCACTTCCTGCAGCAGTTCAAGAAGTTCAACCTGCCAAAGACTGTAACAGTGCACTTGTACACTGCCATCATAAAGTTCATCCACTCCTCCTCCATCAAGGACAAGGGCAGACTGCAGCGAATCATTCACTTCACCAAGAAGTTATCTCTCCAGGACCTGTACTGCTCCAGGACCCTGAGGCACACCAACCCCTCCCAAACTTTTGGTGACACTTCTCTCTGGCAGGAGGTCCATCAGGTAAAAAAAATAAAAAAACAAAAATCACGAGTAATTGTCAATTTTGTATTTCCTGTTATGCTTCTGACTTGCAGTATCTGTATCTTATATTATATCTTATATCTTTATCTTACATTCTCTTGTACTATGTTTGTCGTACACCAATATACCAAGGCAAATTCTGTGTAAGTGTACACCTACATGGCAATAAACCTGATTCTGATTCTTCCAAACACAAATAAACATTTTGACCAACTATCATGCCTTCCACTCTAAACAAAGGAACTATACAGATGGATTATCTCATGAGTGGCACACAGGACTGTTCAATATTCATGCTGAGGAGAGTAAATTGCAGTGAGGAGAAATTATGCATACATCAGTTCTTATGTGCTTATTACCAGCTATCAGACTCAACAAATCTGTAGCTGTAGCAATTTTTGTGTTATTCTATTCATTTTTCTTACTTGGTGCAATTTTATATCCTTTCAAATCCCGTACATGCCCTTATTACTGTTGCCTCAGTGAAGAACATGAGGTCTAGCCTTCCCCACTCAAGACATGCTTTAGACAAGAGTGGCTGTATTCAAATTAGAACAATGCACTGCAGGCTCGTGATTTCGAACTGTACAGTACATAATGGTAAATTTATATAGCACTTTTTTTAGTCACATTGGACCACTCAAAGTGCTTCATAAAGCAAACGCACATTCATACATGGTGGCTGATTGGAAGCCAATTGCCACCATTATTAACTATCTCAGTGGCATTTGGGTGTGTGTACATTTTTTACTGATGCAGTGAGTATCTCAATTTTGAAGACAGAAATTACAGAAGCATTTCATTTGCCCGATAGACTAGAGATCAAAATGACCACACCATGACATACCTTTTTTAAAACCAAAAATCTAAATGTATGGTTGAGTTTGTAAGAAAGTGGCCAATGTTGTGGAAGGGTGAATAATGTAATAAAGATGTGTACACAACATGTCAGCAACATAAATCTGTAACATTACGACGATATTCACAATGTTGTGTGATGACTATGCCGTTTTAAACACAGCGTTGGGGTAAGGCTATTAGATTATGCCGTCAAATTAAACTTTTTGTAATATAAAATATAATATCATATAATTGTAATGTATCTGCAAAGTTGCTTTGTGACACTCCAGCAGTGTTACAAAACAGCATAATATGATGTAATACGAATTGCATTAATACTACGTAATTTCATATTTAATGCAGACATTATGAGACCAATAGAAAACCTTCTCAGTATGTTGCCATGTACCCATTTGTTTGTAAGTAAAGGTTTAACTGAGTGAACAAGACTGATGTAACACGATATGTTAGAGAGAAGTAGTATCACTGTTCACTGTCAGTGCCACTGAAAAAATGACAAGCCGCTACCTGAATGTTTTGTACACTGCTCTTTGCTGATAAGAAAGAATTGGAGTCAGAGCTTAGAGAATCCATCTAGTGTTATTTTGTCATACATTATTTTGTCCTGCTGTCTTACAGGAGAGAAAGCTGCAACACTAGCACACTGAAGTAGAGAAACACAGTAGAGTACAGTAAATAAACGATCGGATTTTGATCGGCCTTATTTTAACCAATATTGATCCTTCAAAGGAAACCAGAACAAACAACTTCAAACGTGTTCACCCTTGAAAATATCGCAGTTTGTTACTCTCACTCTCCAGCCCTGACCATGAACACCTCCCCACCTCTCACGCTATATAAAACTGCAGAAAATGAAAACTTTTGAAGCCTTCTGAAGAAAATACAGGAGAATTGATGTTCCTTCAATTTTCCTTTGACTGATGATGACAGCACAAACGAACCCACACACACTCTGAGAAACACACGCACAAACACACACAGAGCTGACAGGAGCAGTAATCAACTCTGGTATGTCCAGGATGAATGGTTGTCCAGGGAACAGGTAGAAATAGAAAGGCAGGCGAGGGAACAAGGCGGATGGAGTGACCACATGTTTCTAAAAGAGGGATGCACGTGTGTGTGCGTGTGTGTGTGTGTGTGTGTGTGTGTGTGTGTGTGAGTGTGTGTGAGTGTGTGTGAGTGAGAGTCATTTCCACAGAGCCCCCAGTACAGTCCCTCACAGACCTGCATTGATTGAAAAAATGCACCAAGTTTAAACTCAAAAAATATTCCCTGACACATTCCACCCATCACCTTAAAATCACACAAAGAGGACATTTCCATTTCAGCTATCAGTGCTCATTCTTTACAGAAAGTGCATCAGTATTTTAAGGAGACAGCTAATTGATTGTTTGTGATACTGTATGTCAAAAAAGACCATTATCCTATTTATTTCACTGAGACGTGCACAACAGATTACATGGACTGACAAACTGCAGAGCACACTTAGTATTTGATTCAATATTGTGGTGATTTTTTCCCCCTGAACAATTAAGTGTTTTTTTAAATCTTCATTTCCCAGCAAAACCAAATTAGAGCAAAGGCAAAATCCTAACAAAATGACACAAATACTGCTTCAACACAATTTAGACAATGCAGGTTTTACATTCATGTACAAGTGGCCGATTCAACACATTCTTCAATATGTTTCTTGAGTCTTAAAACTAAATTTTGCTGATTTTGTTGCTCTTTGTACTGTGCACCTTCATACATGTGTGTACTTTTCACATCTAGGCAAGGCAAAACATATTGATACGGTGTACTCTAGTAGATTAGCAAGTATATTACAGGCTTTGGCGTGATGCTGGGCTGCAATGAGGGTTTTTTTTTTTTATTTGATCTTTTTGGAAAATGTCTTTCATATAGTGAAACAAGATAAATGAGTATCTACTATAACACCTGCTATAAGAATTCCACAATTTTAACAAAGTTCGTTACACTTACAGTTATATAGTTATAAACATAGTTTTTTTGATGAAGTTGTAATGCTGCAGTACACAGTGATAACTTTGTGGCAAACAGGAAAACAGAAAAGTCCCTGTAAACACAGTGATCATAATTATAGATGATGATGTGCACAGAGCCCTGACCTCAACCCACTCTAACAGATTTGGATGAACTGTAACAGCAACTGCAGACCAGGTCTTATCACCTAATATCATTGGCTGACCTATGTTCTTGTGGATGAACAAACCATTCTCATTCCCAATTTTGACATTTTGTCACGCTTGTCTCATACGCACAAGTTAACCTTTAGCACAGGGGTGGGGTACCTTTTTCATATCAAGGACAATTTCAATTTTTATAGCATCGTGGGGGCCATTTTAAATTACATATTTGACACATATATCACACTAACCTCTAATGCAATGGCTGTAACTGCTTCACTCTTATCGAGGTGTCTGATGTTAGTGATGATGACCTGCAGCTGGATTTCCAGGTCTGGGTCAGTCAGTTTTGAGGGGGAACCGAGAGGAGAGTTCGTTTTGAAAAGAACTGCTCACAGTAGTAGTTTTTTTTTTTTTAAAAAAAAAGCAAACTTGAGTGCACGTCTCTTTTGAATGGGAAAATCCTCAGGATGTGCATAACCTCTCGCTAAGTGCATGAAGGAGTTTTTGCACACTCACCAGCATATTCAGATGTCATAGTAAGCTTTTATTCTTACAGAGTAGGAAAATGCAAAGTAATACCCCTTTCTAATTGGTTCACTGGGGACCTTGGAGCTTGACATTCAGCTCTGAGAGGTACTTGGTAATGTCCACCATGAAGGCCAAATGACAGAGTCACTTGCTACCATTGAGTTCCACGACAGGTTTTCCCTTCATCTCCTTAGATTCTTTGACAGAGACTGACAATTTGGAACAATTGTACTTGTTCAGTGCTAGCAGCTCCACAGTGGCAACAAGGCGCTCTTTCACAAATTCTCCTGAATAAGGTTTCAGGTTCTTAGCCATTAGCTCGCTCACCACAAATCGCTTGCCTGCATAACATTGCCTCTGTTATAATGTGGTCTTGTGAAAGCTGCTTGTTGGGAACCCAAACTCTGTTGAAGAACGTTCACTTTATCCAAGTGCATTTGTCCAAGTTCATAATGATATATATAATAACTTTATTTGTATAGCACATTTCAAAACAAATGAAACGTGAAGAGTGTGAGGTGTGGAATTAATTTGAACAGTGTCAAGGCTTAGGACGCACGCACACACACATACGTAGATTCATACTTTCAGCAGACCATTGTAATGAGGACATTCCATTCAATTCATTCACTGTCTGTCTACCCTCAACCTTAACTCTCATTACAAAAAAGCTTAAACCTCACTGCTCCTCTGAAAGGAGAGAGAGAGAGAGCACAAAACCACTGTGTCCAATAAGTACAAAATGTTGTCCCTGCCTGTCTGCTCAATTTCCATGGCCTCTAAAGCCAACAGCAACTCCACCAACTGTGACCAAACAATCTTATTAGTTTCCCCCACAACTTCTTTCTTTTCTGTGTCTTACAAGGAAAATGACCACCCTTCCCTGCAACTGTTTTTTTTTTTTTTTTTTAATAGCATGCTGGAGACAGCATTACTTATTTTCCACACAGTGCTTATGTTGCAAACCTGGACTTGGTTTCTATCAAATATTCAATTAGTCACATGAAAAACTTCTAAATAATTAAGTCAAAGAATTTCCCCCTCTTAATTTTAACAGATATAACAGCAAATTTAAACATTAAATTTACAGTTTTTGATATGAAAAAGTAATTACTGATATCAGTAAATGTTTTAACTAGTTAATATTGGTAGATTTTCTTTTGATACCATTTGCTGTGATATCATTTTGCTATATATCTGATGTGAAAGTCTGGTGATTGATGACGTTACATTGAAAGATAACCAGAGCTGAACTCTTGCTCTTTTCAAGTCAGTGTTCTCTGCAATATAATTTTGTTTGAATTTCCTATAAAGTTAAGCTTTGAATGCCATTCCTTTCCACTTAGCAGGGTACTCTCACAAAATAACTGCAATGGCCTTGCAATGACAGCAGAATGTTGTGCTCAGTTTGAGTCGTGAGAAACGTTAATGGTTACAGTGTGTTTGAAATTCACAGTGAGGAAGCTCAGAGTGTAAAGTTCTGATAACTGTACTAACTGACTCTTATCAATTTACCTCATCACTTGCAGAAAGTTTGAATGCTATTGTTTACGATGAACAGGTTGTCCAGATCTCACAGTGTGGGCTTTATAAAGGATCTCTGACTCACTGTCTGCAGACAGACCATCCAAAGTTGGTCATTTCCCTCAGAACTTGTTGCATTTATGTGCAATGCATTTCTGTTTGAAAGTTAACACAATGTATATATGCATGATTACATTAAAGGATGGGTATATGGATGATGAAGGCAAAGATTGGATGGAATGGATGAGTTAAACTAAATAGAATTTTATCAGGTATGAGCCACAGAAAAATATGAGTGAGAGCTTTATGTTACATATAGGGACTTCTTTTAACTAGAAATTAGCTAAGAGTTCTCTACTAATGATAAACAATGGCATCTTGTTATGGAGTGTAAATGTTGAATCTTTGCCAACTGTAGCGAGCCACTTCTTCTGCATCCTTTAATTCAACAGTAACAGAATTCATTCTTCAGAACTGACTTCATAAATCATGTCATTAGCAGATTATTTTCTCATAGATCCTGTGCTTTTATTTCCAGTTTAATGACCTGATCCAGTTTTGCTTTTGATTGAACATTTTACCCAGTTTTGTAGGTAGTAGTTGAACCACTGAAACAAACAGCATTGTTTTAGCATAACTCATTATCAGCCGCTAAGATGCCCTCCAGTGCAACACACAGCCACATATCCAGCAACACTAAAGACTCTTATTTATTTTGCAATCCTATTTATGAAAAGAGAAGTGTAATCTGTAGTATGTATTATGCATGGTGTTATGAATTCATCTCGACTGCTTGTTTGTCTGACTTCAGTTTTCCTTTGGGCTGCTGGAAGTGGTATTAGACATTTTCTGATGCTGCGAGCGAGAAGAATGAGCAATTATCTCTTGTATTACTCGGACTTCACTGATGCAAACATAAATGCACACAAACACACCCACAGACTGTCTGAAACAGACAGAAAGGGCATTTATGAACACAGCCGAGACTCCAATTACAATTGTCATGGTGAAATTAGTTGTGCTTTGTTGGATTTTTATTGTGTTTCTATATGTCAACATCAATATTGTAATTATATGATTTCAAAATAATGCATTGCACTTAACTGACATGTCAATTTGCTCCCTGAAATATTTTCTAAATTTTATATGAGACAAAATAAATACAATCCAGCCACAGGCAGCTGTATTCAATAGCAGTCCACAGGTCAGCTGGTTAAAAAGTATGAATATAAGCTTTAATATACTATTTAAATGGGACAGCCTATAGTACTAGTGCACATATTAGTCCTCCAGGTGTATTTCAGTCAGTACTGATATGTGAAAAATAAACAGTTTTGGTCATTTGTGAAAATCAAGTGTGCTCTATTACTCATAGGGTCAGTGGTTTTTCAAGTACTTGTTTGTTGCACTGTATGTTGTTTTATGTCATGTTGTAACCTTGTTGTTTAATGTGTTATGTGTTGTGTTGTTTCAACTGTAGCTGCTCCAACAAAAGAATTTCCCAGTTTGGGACAAATAAAGTACATCTATCTATCTATCTATCTATCTATCTATCTATCTATCTATCTATCTATCTAAATCAGGTTCAAACAGTTTATTGTAGCATTTCACAAAAATGTATATGAAGTCTGGTGACTCACCGAACCAGAGACTAAAGAATTGTGTATGGATTCCTATGGATTCTTATTTATTTTCTTTCTTTCCTCTTTTGATTATAAAAATTTAATGATACACCACTAAGACTTTGTTTTGCTTTTAGCCTTTTTGCCTGCAATATTGTTTATTCAGTTTAAAGTTAGAATAGTGGAGTAAAAAAAAAATAATAATAATGACATACTATATATAGGGTGTAATAGAGTATGCCTTTGCTAAGATTCATACACATTAAAATCAAAATTGCAATTTCTGTCCTTTGCCCCTTATCCCCCATCCTCCCATCTGTGAAATCATTAGGAATTTCTCCTGGGGATCATTAATATCCGTATCAGATGTCCTGAAGAAAATGGCCTTTAGTTTTGTGAAATACAGTATCTTGCTCTGGACCAAAGACTTGGACACAGAAAGTGACAGAAGCTGCTGTCCACAATCTTTTTGGATTTTAAGCTTTGTTGCTCACTGTATCACTGTTGTTGGTTTTTTTAGCCACGATACTGGCATGGCTCTGTGGATGGTAATGTTGGTCTGTGTGGTGGGTTTTTCTTCTCCATTGACTTCCTAGGAGGATAATCACTTTTTAACTCAAACTTTAATCTGACCAGGGTGAGGCATGACAGCCCTCTCCTTGAAGAATGAGGAGGACACATAAATGCCAGAGACTGTGTATAGGTTTATTTCCAACAGGAGTTGTCTCAGCAGTAACTGTTAAACAAAGACTGTTGTGAATGTTCAGTGTTTCATACCCTAACTTGGATGGTGACAAACAGTCTTGGCATTACCCATTCAGTCTTCTACAAATAAAAGATGGGCTTGAAGGAATATATTTTAATTTGATAATGATAATATTATACTGACAGTCAGTGCACCACTTTGGTCCAGACTGATATTTCTCAGTAACTACTGGATGAATTGTCATGGAACTGGAACTGGGCAATGCCTCCCCAAATGACCTTTTGTGCCCCCAAAATTCTCAACATTCATTATGTTATAATAAACATTAAGTATATGTACATGTATTTATAAATACTTAAAACAAATTATTTAATTGCTTGCATTTGGCAGTATAAGATGCAGTGAGCACCATTTCCCTCGCTCTGAACGTGTGCCTTGCCCGAGAGAGAGTTCACTTTTCATACCGCTTGAGACCCACGATGGAGGTAGAGATTGATAATCTAGCTGACTATGGTTGGTATGAACTATTTTATTTACTGTTAATGTGATACATTGGTGTGTGTGTGTGTGTGTGTGTGTGTGTGTGTGTTATTATGGGATCATATTCAGCTTGGCTGAATACTTAATTTTGATTGGTCCAATGGTGGGCAGTAACTGGACACCTCTTCAGTGTGGCCAAACTAGTGTAACAATAATGTTACACTTGTATATATATTTGTTACAAACACGAGTCCCTCCCATGAATACCCAGTGCCCCCTTGCTGATAATTGTCTGGTGCCAGCACTGCCAAAGCCCTTTCTGCCTGTCACCTGGATTTTGACTTTTGATTTGTCACATTTCCTTTCCCTTAATCTGTTGAATACTGTCAAATATCAATCATCCTATGCTCAAAACAATTCACAACTTTAAATTCTATTCAATAGTTAGATTACATAAAATGTTGTTAAACAGCACAAACCCTGATGACTCATTATAATGAAAAATTATAATAAAAAAAGGTCAGAAACAATATTTTTTTGGGACCTGAGCCAAATTTTACCAGCTGTCCATTCATCTCAAGATACTGTCCTGGTCACTGCTCTGTGGCCCTGCACAATTAGCTGTCAGTAAGCACCGAGCATGCACTCTCTCTCTCTCTCTCTCTCTCTCTCTCTCACACATACACACACACACACACACACACACACACACACACACACACACACACAGACATATCCCTTAAGTGGCTGTCTGGCAACAGTGTTATTATCTGCACAGAGGTTGTTGCAGGAAAACAAAGAGGAAACAATAGAAGGGTGATAATTACTACAATGAGAGCAAGATGAAAAGAGGTAAAGGAGATGTGAAAGAGGGGAGCTGAAGAGAGAGACAGGAGGGATGTGGAAATGAAAGAGAGAAAGAGAGCAGAAAAGCAGAGTCTTGGCCTGTTAGAGTTGCTCTGTGTGCTGGACAGACCGCCACTGGTTTTGGCTCATCAGCTCAGAAAACAGTGAAGGAAATGACTCCTGGTTACCAGTCAATTGTTACCATTGTGCTTGGCTATTAGCCACCATGACAGTGACACAGCATCACATATTGCCTAGAAATAATTTCTTTCTCTAAATCCAATTTGGCAGGTCAAGCAAATTTGGAATCTGAGGCGATTTATTAGATCACTATTGACACCATTATGCTTGTTGCTGACAAAAGCTCCATTGGTAAGGCTGTGCAATTAATCATATAATAGTTGTGATCATCATTTGTGCTTTCATTATTCATCGGAGTCGATCAGTGTACCCATTCTGGTATATCACCAGCTGAAAACAACATCATTACAACAAACAAACAAACAAACAAACAAGCAAAAAAACATGATTAATATGATCTAATATGAACATGTTCAGAACCTTTTTTTATAGTGCTCTTCAACCAGACGGCAAAAGTCCTGCCCAGTTTGGACTGGGGTTTGGTGTTTGAAGGCACTGTACTAATGACCACAGAGATTATGAATGTGGTTGGGTTTTAAACCAATGTAATAGCAATGTTCATTGCAATATAAGGCTTTAGAGCTTGTAAGAGGTTGGTCAGCTACTTTCATGAAACTTGGTGGAACGATGTAGCATGGGCCACACCCATTGAATTTTGGAGTGGATCTGAATGACAGGACGGATACACAAATTATTTTTTACTTTTGTGTACTACTGTAAAACAGGGCCTTTGGTCTTGGTGGAATCAATCATACATCTTAAAATCCAATAAAGGTAGTAAAGTTCAGTAGTGACAAAACATAGCCAATTGTAGAAATGCAAGGAACCAGGAATACTCATACGGAAAGCAGTTGTTATGCAGCACTTGGGGACAGCAATATTCAAATGTGAATAGTCTGCAATAAACTCTACCATAGATATTATGGGTAAATGTTCAAACTTAACGCTTCACACAAACAAGCAATAATATTAGCTGTGATGTTTGTGTATTGTGTACTGTGAGTATTGCCCGAGGTCTGTGCTCTCCTTCTGGTTCTGTATTTAGTCAATTCTGAAACAAACTAGAAACCATGAAGCTAATATTAGAGGTGCATGTAAGCAGACTGGTGATTGATTGTCTGGTAGCAGGGTTTTGAAGAAAGTCAATAATCAAGATTGTTACTAACCTAAGTGTGTTACATAGTCCAAAAAACACCAGTGACATGCTTGTTTTCACACCCAAGGGTGCTGTGGATCAGAAGGTACAGTCCAATAACAGCAGAGTTGACAAGAGAGATCCTGAATCCTAAATTATTCCAATGGTTAGGCCTGTGCCTTGCAAGGAAGCTTTCTGCCACCAGTGTGTGAGAGTGTGTGTAAATGGGTTGTACTCATTATGTATATAAATACATTTTCACACGGTCAAAAACTACACCTGCCTATTAGTGAATTATTCACATGTGATTTACTGCTTCACATATGAGGTCTTACATTCCGTGTGGCAATATTGTATATGTATCTATCGCAATCTATATTTTATGTGAATAGATATGATGATAGTTTTTATTCATAGGTTTAGTACGTTTAATAGTGTATGTCATGTATTACGACTCTTTTTTTCATTGTATTTATTTATTAATTTTTTGTCAGGGAAAAACCAAAAACTGCAAATGTAACTAATGAATATCAATGAATCTAATATGACTAATAAGACATTAGGCATCTCATGAGTAGTTGACACTAACAGCAACCATTTTTCTAAAATCTAAATCAGTTTTCAGGCGGTGGAGTTTCACCAAGAAACCCCGTATTTCTCAGATCATGTGCCATGGCGTATGTCCAGCCAAGGCGACAAGAGACTGCAGAGTGAAGTGTCAGCTAAATCATTGTTATGAAAGGACAGAAATCCCCTCGTGGACACTTTAATTCTGTTAAACCTCATCGATCTGTGATCCACAGTGCTTTCAGGCACTTATTTTTTGATAGAGTGTGGAGATTTACCTTTTTCTTAAATTACTATGCTGGCTTATTTCTCTCAGCCGGCCCTGTCTAATTCTACCTCTCATCATTTCCCAGAATGACTTTCAACTGTCTCCGCAGTGAACTTGTTGCATTCAGCTGTTGGCTGCACGTGTGACAGGAGAGAGCAATAGCAGCAGCAGTAGCAGAGTGAGTGTTTCGCAGGTTGAGATAAAGCTAGTGTTGTACCTTAAACTCCTGGAGGACACGTTTGTGTGTCTTTCTATTCTGAATTTCCTTTTCCTACTTAGCTGTTTGAGTCAGAGGGACTTATGTTTACCATTATAAACACAGCTGAAACATGTCCTGCTACTGCACAATACTTTTAAGGAGTATTGTGTGTGCTGTTCATTTACTGTGTGTGTGTGTGTGTGTGTGTGTGTGTGTGTGTTTGTTTGTGTTTGAGTGTGAGAGAGAAATTTGGATTTGAATTGATAATGTTAATCAGATCTTAACAGTTCCAATTTAATATGATAAAATTAAGTTCATAATATGATTAAATGTGTCCATGTTCAGAATTTAAAATGATATTTTTCCTATGCAGAAATGGAAAATGAAGGAAAGAAATTTTACCCTGAGATAAAACCAAATCAAATAAAAATCTGTTTGCTTTTCCATCAGCATTTTCTGTAACAGGTAAATAAAATTGACTTAGAGGCAGAAACGGTGTCTAAATTCATAGATAGAGTTAAAAGTTAGCACTGGAAAACAGGCGTGTGTGTTATTACATGTCATCAGTTTGGCAGGATGGACATGTGTGACATGTGGTTGTCCTCTCTGAAAATCATTAACCACAAATACTGAGTACAAATGAAGCTTTAGCTGCCGATTTCAAAGTGAAATACGATTTTGAAAATGAATGCTGGATGGATGTTGGTGTGGCTTTGTCCATTGGCTGAAGCACAGTGTGGATCTCATGCTGTTCTTCTACAGTGTCCGGCTGGAGGGCTCCTGTCTGCAGCTAATCACATCCATGAGAAATAGTCACCTAACAGCCTGATAGAGGAGGCAGTGGAGTGTGCGTGCACACACACACATACACACATACACACACAGACACACGTTTGCGCACCTATCCTTGTTAGGACACTGCATTGACTTCCATTCATTTGTGGACAGCCTGACCAAAGTCTAACCCTGACCTTGACCAGGACCTCAGAAATGATCTTCTGTTGTATTAGGACTGGGTTTGGTCCCCATGAGAACTGCTGGTCCCAATAAGGTCAGTCTTTATACTGAAAAAGGTCCTAATGAGGTAACAAAAACAAGCAGGCACACACACACACACACACACACACACACACACACACACACACACACAGACAAATACACTTACAGACACGCGAACACACACAGCTTTCTGGTATCACTGAAGCCTGCAGTCATTCTGAGTGTGATATCCTGGACACAAGGTATTGCCTACAGCTCTCTCTGTCTTGCTCTCTCTCTCTTGGTGTATGGGAGTAACAAGCAGCTGAATGTAGCTGACCAAGTGTGTGTGTGTGAGTGTATGCGTGTGTGTTTGTGTGTGTTTGAAGGTAGTTTCATCCAGAAGAGATTGCCAATGTTTTTCCGTCTGGTGCTTGTGCCCACATTCATTAACTGTTCTGATGGAGCAGCTGCATGCACACTCACAACACAGACACACACACACACACACACACACACACAGATCCACACACAGGCAGACGTAAAATGACCTGCAGCAATTTCTAGGTTCTTTCTGCCTCTCAAACCAATCTGCTTTCCTCTTACACTTAACAGTGACTCTCTCTCTCTCTCTCTCTCTCTTTCTCTCTCTCTCTCTGTCTCTCTGGTCAGTGTAGTGTGAAATGAGGAAACATGACAGCTGAGTCTGACAAGTTCGCTGTACCTCACCTCAACACACCACACACACACCTGCAAAAACACAGTCACATACAGTATACTGTATACAGGTAACAGCGACCAGCTCAGTGACTCAAACTCAACGTGTACTCCACTGTACAGTACATTAGGTTATTTTAGCGTTCTGTATACTATAAATGTACAGTTCTATGAAAAAGCAGTCACATGACACACACACAAAAAAGAAAATACTTCTAAATGATCATTACACCTGAAAACTAAAAATCCTATTCCATCATTATTTTTGTCTTGAAATTGTTTTTTATCCATCTATTTATTCATTTTTTGTGCCATGTGCGTTTCTTCGTTCCTACCCAGCACAGCAGACAAACAGAGTTAGATATGAGCTGGTGAACATAACAATACATCAGTGTTGTGTTCAGTTTATTGTGCTTCCCTCAAAGTGGTGCAAAAAAGACACATTTTAATGAAAAATGCTCTGCCAAACATACACAGGGCTGAACAAAACTTTTAGTTTATATTTTGATGTTCAGGTGGAGATGTATAATTATTATAGTCTCCTTAAAACCACAGAATGCAATACTTGTGTATTTGGTGTCACTAGTCAGTCACGGATCTCCCATTAGGTATTAATACATTTCTCAACATCCCCTCCTCATTATAATCAAGTTGAGTCAGTATGGCAGAGCCAGGACCTGCAGAGAGAGCTTCATTAGCAGTGTTTACACCCTCAGACTGCTCCTGGTGTGTATGGCATTTATCAGATGACCCCTCTTAGATGGAGGTGCATATTGAGTCATCATTATGCCAATCCATAGATCATTTTTATTAGTCATGTAGCTCCAGTGTTTAGCTCCAGGAATGATTGTGTTTGTAAAGTTTTGCCCCGTAGCATGGTCATAGAGAAGGATATTCGACTGAAAGTCTGATAAAACATGGCTGCAGGCTCAGTGTCACCTCTGTCACAATTTAACAGCCTCAAGACCTGTCACTCCTTTGACAGTGTAACCTGACAAACGTATGTACAATGAGTGTGTACAAGCCAGGCAGAGAAACAATTTCAACCAAATGAACAATCAGACTGGGAGAAAAAACGTCAATGGCCAGTGTTAGTGATGAGATATACAGTCAAGCATGGAGGTATAATGTTGTATAATGTTGTTATCTTAAGCAATGTACCTTGATCCAAATTCCCCTTCATCATAGCTAGATAGAGTCATGCTGGAAGATTTTGCTTTGTTACTTCATGAGGTAATTTGCTAAATCAGGTTGTAAATTTTAACACCCAAATTGCTCCAAACAGCGTTGATCACTGATTGAGTGACTTTCTGATGAATGAACCTGGAGACCTTCATCCTGCACAGATGCAGGGAAGTAAGTAGTGTATAGGCAATCACCATTCAGGGCTGCTATGTAAGTGTATACACATGCATGATGGATGCACCTGCACTCATTATTGTGTACAGCATATGCATGAAAGAGTGTGCATACACAGTATGTGGGTGTAAATAAATACACAAGCAGCCTGTGAATAACAAATAAATATAAATAGAGGGAAAACCCTTCAAAATCTAGCCATAAAAATGTGTGTGTGTGTGTGTGTGTGAGAGAGAGAGAGAGAGAGAGAGAGAGAGAGAGAGAGAGAGAGAGACACTGTGTTGAGGCCTATCGCCACCTTGCCTGTCTTGTTAGTTAAACAGATTGGTGGCAGCGTTTCAAAGTGAAGAAGCCTCTAATGGTTCTGTTAGTTTTTCTTTTCTCCTCTCCCATTTGCATTACTTATCTCTTCTTCCTTTCCACACACAAACACATATATAAGCAGTATAGTGCACTAAATCTGTAATAAAACAGTCAAATGTGTAGCGCCCACTTGATACTGCCAGCAGTTACCAATTTATCAGTCCCCTTCCACAATGTTGAGGTGACACACACACACAAACACACAGTTCAGTGTAATGAAGCAAGGGGATCTGAGGTCACAGGCTGAGGTGCATGGAATAAAAGGCCTGAGTAGAGAATACTACAATAAAAAACATCAGTTGTCAGGTGACAGAAATCCATGTCGATGATTAAAAAAAATCACAATGATGTAAGAATGAGGACACATGCATATGCATACACACACTCTTACCCCTTCATTCTCCAATTACAAAGCAAAGGACAGAAACACACATGCACACGTTAAACAATCAAAAGCTGATTTTAAGCATGTTTTTATATATATATATATATTCATCTAGCCAGTGGACAGTCAGTAGTCACTCATTTGGAATGAGAAGTGACAGATATCAGGGAGTGATGGTCAGCTGGAGGATAGGTATGTTTATCTTTTGCTCTTCCGTTTTGTAAGTCTTCATTATCTGATAAAGGATTGACTGACCATTAGCTTTCAAGACACATTACTATGGAATGAAGATGGTGATGATGATGTGCATCACAAAGGTCAGAGGATTTCGAGGGAATCTGATCAGTAGATGCTGTGCTACAATATATGGCCAACTGTATGTGGAAACACGTGTGTATGTACTTCCTATAATTTTGATCTGGATTAGTTTTTCATGGTTTGGGTCTCTTAGTTTCACCAAAGGGAATTCTTAATGCTACTGCATTCAATGATATTGTAGACAGCAGTGTGCTCTCAACAGCGGAGAGAGTTTGGAGTCTTACCTGTTTCTACATGACACTGTGCCCCTGCACAAGGAAAACATAACCAAAGAACAGCAAAAGACATCAAACCTATCATCTGCTGAAAACCACAGAAACACTCGATAGACGACAACACTGTCAGTGTGATTGCATACTTACTGCTCCTGTTTCTTCAAACTATTACCATAATTCCCATAAACCCATTATTCCCTGTTTGTAAAATTATTACACAGTTATTTTGTTAATACCTTACAGTACTGATGATACTATAATAAAGAAAAGAATAATAAAGAAAATTGCAATTGTACATTGCAGCACAATTCTGGAGGAAGAGAAACACTGGTGGGGGGATGATGGAAGAACAAAGTAGGAAAAAACTGTGCAAGTGCAAGCAAGACTTTTGTGTTATGCATAATGCATCAGGCGTCTGTTTTATTGAACATCATGATGTGTTTCTTTATGGTTTTTAATATGTTGTCAGCTCCTCAAGGCTTCTCCATGCAATTACTTAGTGGCAGCATTGTACTTAAATTGCCACTACTTTACATCTCAGTGCACGGGAGGACTACACACACACATACACACACACACACACACACACACACACACAGGATGTGCATGAACATGCTGTGAGTTGTCTCTGGACATATATACACAGTGACACATTCATATAAAGGTTTGCTCACGTCTACATGGACTCATGTTTACACGTCCATACATGGGCACGCAGACACACACAACTATGTACACTATGTCTAATATATACACACAAGGGACCCAGCATGCTGCCCTGTAAGAACACACACACCCACACACACACGGACACTCATACACACAGATCTGTATGAAAAGATACACATTTGCTCCTGTTGTACACACACACTGACAGACATTTATGCGCATTCACTTAAACACATACACACATGCACAATATTGTAGGCGACACTAATGATATAGAGAAGTATTTCTAAGCCATGCAATATGCATGCCTGGAGAGCAGCATTGCTGAATAAAACTGCCTAACAACGTAAGGGAGGAACTGTCTCATTGTGAGTTTCCCCGGGGACTGTAATGTTTGGAGCACAGCTCTTATCATTGCTGGAATACTGTATGAATGGCCTCTCTCCCTTTTTTACTCTCCTCGGTATTAAAGAAAGAAATGTTGATGTTGTTTTCCTCCAGTTTTCTGTGTTTTAAAGGCTTGTAAGTTTTGGTGTGAAAACACCAAAACGTTTTTGGTAGATTGTCCCCTTGACCAACTTAAAAGTACAAATTACATGTGAGAACATGGCAAAATTTGTCAACAATAGGCAACACCAGTGAGGTGATGATTTCATGCTAAGACTTCATCATACATTGTGGGATATTTACTGAGGATCTGTGACCATTCTGTGGTACAGAACAATTTCATTTTCCCGTATTTCCTAAATGACTGCACCAAGATTTTGTGCCGATGAAATGGATGTTGCATGTTGCTGCACGGCTGGAAAGTTCATGTTATGCAATGTGTAATTTAATGCTTTCCTGTTTAGATTTGCAAAATACAGGAGGATGGAATTTATACAAATAAGTGTTGCATCTGATTTATCACCAAAGATTGACAGCTACAGGAGAGGATACTCTATATGAAATTTATCACTGTTTCATCACACAAACACAGACACAGAGACATATCCAGGTCAGACAGCAACAGTGAGACAATGTCAAATAGCTGAGGCGATGTAAACACTTTAGTAAAGAAGTAAAGTTGCTTTACAATAAGTAATTGAAAATCTACTCTTTTCATTATAAGCTATACATGTCATGAAAATCCACCAAATATAGTGAACTCTTTAACTCTTGTTAACATTTTTCACATGAACTGAAGGATCCAGATTAAAACTGCTCAAAAAAGTCAAACTTTTCTTATATTTGACTTTGCTTTAAAATAAGCATCACCAAAAGAAGAAAGCGGTATTTTATTCTCATTACTTATACCCTTCCATTACAATTGCAACTATTGTTGCACTTTTTGTTCTAATCTTTTGCTGTAATTCTGTTTTAAATTACATCATGGTGGCCAAAATGTACTGCATCTCGGATTTAATATCTTATAATTCTATGATTTTGTGAAATAAATGATTTGCCTAAAAACAAGGCCGAACTGTCAAAGGCAGACTAAGTCAAGGTGCGTTAAACTGCACAACAGCAGCAGATAGGACAGAGACGGGGGCAAATCCCTCCAATCCTGGAAAAAGAAACTTTTAACAGAAAAGTTAAACTTTACTAGCCTTTTAAAAGCAAATTATGCAAACTAGTGATTCCCCAAAGGACAAAAACAAAGACAATTAACTGACACTGTTGACATTTTGTGTTGCTTGCAAACTGCTGCTCTTGTGATGGAGGAAGAGAGTGAGAATAGGGAGAGAAATGAGGACAAAGCAAGGAAGGAAAGAATGGCAGATGGAGAGGTAGAAGAGATATTTTCAGTGAATCCTCTCCTGTTTTTTCGCAGCAGCAGCACAGGGGTATGGTTTCTCTGTTCAGGTGGCTTGCTGGAGCTGACATATGGCTCCGCCAGCTGTCTCACTACAAACATTAGTGCAAGTCATTGTGGACGTCAAGTGTCTCTGCTCACTATTGGCCAGGTTCTGCTTTATTATACACAGTCTTACTGCAGCCATCTTTTTGGTTTGTTTGTTTTGTTTTCTTGTGGCATTCCTATATTTGCACTGTAAAATCTACAGTAATGAGTCTAAGTATGAAGAAGTGTTAACTTCTTTATATGTTAGTTGGCTTTGGTCTGAGCCATAAAGGAAAAGTTTGTTAAGTTGTAGTGTTGATTCACTGGTTCACACTTTCTGCTTAACACACACACAAAGAGAATTAGGTTGAACAAAAATACTTTCTGTGTCTCTTTCATGTGATTTTAGTTTTTCAACAAATTAGAAAACAGCTCAAATATGACCATCATTTGACTGAGGCCTAATAACTTTATGGTTTAGACTACATGTTATCTGCCTGTTAATAGCTCAACCCAACAGACATAGGCTGTCGCGAACAAAAATGGGCATCATCTGGGCCACTTTACGATGTCCAGACATAAAGATGAGCATGTGAGATTTTCTTGCCTTCCATGTCAATTTCCATGACATGTTCCATAAGAGGACAGAGAGCTCTTCTGTGCGCCACTGTATGCATGGCAGAGCAAAGAGAAAAGACGCTGGTGCTGCGAGGCAGAACTGTCAAATAGAGAAAAGGTCAGTCATTTTCTCTCAGTTTTTCTAGGCTTTTGTGACCACAAGATAATATCATACACATTGCCTTGGACGCCATTGTTTGTTTATATTCTTGTTCATTTCAGATGACAACACACAGGTCGTGAGAGATGGCGGACTATGAGTGTCCGGGGACCAACGTGCAGCCTGTCATGTCTTTCAGTCAAGTCACGGCAAGAATTTGTGACTATGAGCACCTAATCTGACAGAGTGACCATTTAGTATTTTTATTTCATTGAATATCTTTTCATATTTAATTTTCCTGTCCATAGTGTAACATACTTGGTCACGTTTTTCATATATTCTCATGTAAATTTGTAAAAATTCCTGTAAAAAGTCTTGTGTAAATTTGTTATTAATACTTAATTTTTTTAGCCTGTTTAAAGTGTTAATAATTATTGTATTTCTTTTAGTACAATTGTTAATACTTTTAATGGTAGCCAAGCTGTTAATACTTTTTAATTAACCTCTCTGCTTATATTGTTTAGTGTTTATAACTATTTAACTGCTCTATTGTCTTTGCTGCTGGACAATGTGAGTTTCCCCACTGAGGGACGAATAAAGGAATATCTTATCTTATCTAATCTTATCTTATTTTGGTTTAGTTTGTTCGGATTGTTATGTTATTTTTCTGCTAAGCTGCAGCTCACCTCTCCTCTACATCATTGCAGCACTGCCATCATTTTGGTCACACCAGATACAGGACAAATCAAAAGAGGAAACACTCAGAGGCCACAAATACTGTATCAGGTCCCATTCCTGCACAACAGTTGATGGTGGTAGCGCACAAAGAAATGTCTAAATATGCCAGCATAAGGCAGGAAAGAAGAAACTACAATCCCAATTGTATCCAATCCAATCAATCTGGTGGTGCGGATTTAGAAACACATGAGCATATCAGACCTCTGTAACCCGCTTCAGATTTCTGCTTGAGGCTAGAGGCTCCAGGCTACATTAGCCACATACCACACCTGAATCTACAAACTGTGACCACACTGTCAGCAGTTGAGTTGCATTGTGGGTAACATAGGTCCAAGATAAGACCGAGATATTATAGAAATGCAAATCGCGGAGTACTCTTAACATTGACATAAACGATGGAAGTTTGCAAATATATTTTAAAAGTGAAAAAAGCAAAAATGCTAATTATTTTCAAATTATGCAAATAATTTGCTTTTTAGACATCAAGGAGACATACTATGAGTTTTAGTTAGAAAACAATATACAAAACCTGAAATACTCAAGCCTATAAAACTCCAATTTGACTGAGACTTACTAGTGCAGCTTTTGCAGCGTGGTTTGTTTTTTTTGTTTGTTTTTTTAAAAGATATATTAGAAGGTCACTGTAAAGAGATTTCTGCCAGTAAATTGCCATTTTAGCTGTCATCCTAATTAGTAATGGTAATCCTTACAGCACTTAAAGCCAATTAAATAATGTCTCCTCGCTTCTCTGTCTTCAACACATTCTATTCTTTTCCTTTCATTTCACCTTTCCTCAGCAAATCTATAGTTTACGCCTTTACCCAGAGGATCATTACAGGGTTTAAAACAGCAGTCTATGCAATGAATAATTAATGAAGGTTAATTTAACTCAGTTGACTGGGAAGAGGAGCAGCAAAACTCACAACAGGAAGGTTCACAACAGAAGAGAATACACTGACACCGAGCTGAGTTGCCACCCTCTCCATCGCTGCAGTCAGGGTTTGATATTAGCTCCCACCACTCGCCAGGTTCATTGTCATGTGACCTTCATGATCATCCATAGTCAGGTGACTTTCGTTGCTATGGTAGCAAAGATAAACACATGGTTAATGCAATTTGGTTAGGTTTAGGCAAAGATGAGTATGTTAACTTACGTAACTTAATGTCAGTAGCGTTAAATAGGTTGTGATGTAAATATGTTATTTCTGTACATTGAAACATTAAGTCAATATTAACTTTTTGTTTCACATGGTACATGAACACCAGTCTCCTGGGTCCTGTGTATGTTTAACCGCAACTTGCAGCCAACGTACACTTGCTTGCTCTTTTCCTACACAATCTAACAGTTATTTTTACTGGACACCTGCTCTTCACAGAAGTCAATAGTGAGGATTGGCTTATCACCTGCACATGAAATTTCACTTTGGCATCTGCACTGCACACAGTAAAGTTGTGCTATTTGTACACAGACTGAAGAGACTGAGCTGACAGAAAGACACATTTAGTAAAGTTAGTATATGAGTGGATAGAGCTATAAATTTGAAAGTCGCTTGCAACTGATACAGAAAAACAATGGGAAAGAGGACTAGCTTTGTATTTTCTCAGTTTAATATCATGTATATTAGTCCACTGTTAGAGTCCCTTGTGACTCTATCCAAATAAAACATTGCACCATCAATTGTCTGATCCACTTCCTTCATACACATATGACTGTTGTTGCTGCACATGTTTGCTCCTCTACCCTGGGGAGTACAGTATAGTACAGCAACTTTTATTAAATAATTCATATTCTGCCAAAACTTCATATTTTAGTATGATGAGTATAAGGGCCACATTAAAGTATTTTTTGGGGTGGATTTCAAGAATCAAGTTGTTAATTTAAGAGAAATGTGGCCCTATTATTCTGTCGTATTTTAGAAGAAGTTCTAAAAAAAAAACAAAAAAACAAAGCTTGTGAAAAAGTCCATTTCAGACCCTGGCTGAAGTATAAAGGTTTTAGGGTTTTTTTTAATTGTTGTTGCTAAATGACTTAAGCAGCTAATGATAATTACCCAATGTTTACATTTTTCCTGTTTCCTGTTTATTATAAAAACATGAACTAAATAAAAAAGCAAACAGCAATCTAGAGCGACAGCATTTCTCTCCAAAGAACCCACAGTATAGCAGACATCTGTGCCTTATTTGTATGATACATGCAAATTTCTCCTTGGAAAGACAAACTGTATATGCCTGATCGACAGCTATCCTGACCTGCACAGGGACCACAGTCGAGAAATAGCAATTTGCTTAAATCTGGTACATTACATCGCTCCTTGTTTTACATAAGGTTCATGTTCCTTGTGCGTTGTCCCTGTTCAAATAAAGAAACTTGAAATATGAATATCCACACCATAGTCATTAAGTTTTACAGTGTTCACTAGCTTTTCTAAACTCATATACTGTATTCCAGTTCTGTGGTAAAGGGCTTTAAGTAACTAGACTGAATGTTTCCATGACATATCAAAGAGCGATGACCACACACAGCTCTGTCGGCCAATACATGTAGAGAATTTGAGGGATCTGAAAAGTTCAGTTTAAGCTCAGTGCCTTGCTAAAGCACCTCAGTACATATTGTAGCCATATATATATATATATATATTTTTTTTTTCTTCATGTATTTTTGACTATTTTCCTCTCTCCTCTTTCTCTTAATCACTCACTCACTCAAGTACCATCAGCAGGCCATATTGCTCTGCAGCTCCACTCTTTCATCTGTCTCTCCAATCAATAGGCCACATTGGGGACAACACTGGAGGAGAAAATCGAGTGTTAGTCCAGGTTCTCATTTCCCCGAGCTCTGCTCTTTCTTGTACTCATATTGGCTTTCTATTAGTGTTTCTACCATGTCACTCTGTGTGTGTGTGTTTGAGGGTGTGATAGAGAGACATGCACACTGTAAAGTGGTCCATTCAAAGTATAGCCCATTTTAAATATACATGCTACACAAAGCAGGTCCAATATTGCACCTCCCTGTATGAACTTCTCTTCCTCAAACTTTCTCTCTTTTCCATGCCTTTTTCTATCTGTCTGCCTATCTGTATTTCTCTCCGTTTTCATACTTTCTTTTGATCCTCTATGCCAGTCTTTTCTTTTCATATCTGTTTCTTTAGTCACGCCACTCTATCTCCTATAATGCACCCCTCCCTCTTTCCTCCACTTTCTTTCTGAATGTACTTACTTTTCTCTTTATACCCTCTTTCCCTTTGTTTCTTCTCCTTATTGTCATAGTATCATTGCATTCCCTTAGCCCTTTCCTTTTCTCTCTCCCTTTCTTTCTTTCTGTTCTTCTTCCTTGCTCACCCTTTATCTCTTCCAATCTTCTTCTCTTTCCCCCTTTCTCTGTCTCCATCTAATTCCTCCCCATCATTTTCCCCCTTTCTTCTGTCTCTGTCTTCCTGTCTCTCCAATGATTTCACTCTTTGCATTGCTGCCTTCTGTCCTTTGTTCCAGTCCTTTCTTTATCTCTCCTCCACTCTGTTTCTCTCATCTTTCTGTCTTTCCTTCTGCCCAGTCTTGCCTGCTAAACTGCCCCCTCCCCGTTCTCATCAGTCCTCCCTCCTTCTCTCCTGTTATTCCATCCCTCTTTTTTCCTTTGGTCCATCACTGAGCTGTCTTCATTAAACAGAGTGCTGATTGGCAGCTGAGCTTCATGTCCACTTTGTGGATGTGCTTCTTTCTGATAGTCTTAATCTTGGCCCCAACATTGTTCATGAGCTCTATCAAGGTTGTGTCCTTACTGCAGCGACCACTACCACCCAGGCCCATGCCTGTCACCTTTGTGAAAACTGCCCACAGATCTGTAAATCATGCTTTATTATAAAGATGAAAAAAAGCAGATGGACTGATGATAATATATATTAATAATTAATATTATGTAACATGCTTGTTTGGTGCCTCCTGGTGGCCGTATGTCTATGAACATGATGTTCTGTTTCATGTACATGCAAGTCAAGACTGGGTTAACAAGAAAATAGGCAACTGCTCTAGGGCCTGAGATCTCCAGAGGCCCCCAAAAGCTGTGTGTCAGCTGGTTTAAATTGAAAATTAGTTTGAGAATATGCACCAAGCACACATCAACTGACATGATGGGTCCTTTGTGGGTGGGTGGGTTTTTTTTGCTTATAAGTTGGACATTCCTGAATTAATGTGTTTGATCAAATAACCAGAGAGTCAGTGTGGCAGCTCATTTTTGCCCTGGGTCCCTTTAGTAGCTTAATCTGGTCATGGTGCCCATGTGGTGACAAAAACTCTGTTTCTGGTGAAGACAAACACACACACACGCACACACTGAGTTAGAACAAGTCATATATGTCTGTGAAGCCATTATGTGGCCTGCTGCTGGTCAGGGCACCATTCAGTTTAAACTGTTCAAACACCCAGAGGAAACAGACACACACGTATACACATGGGATCATGTATACAATATGTTTTTCACTAGGTAAAGGCCACTACGGAGTCCTGCTGTTCACTTGTGTGTGTGTGTGTGTGTGTGTGTGTGAGTGTGTGGCAATTTTATGACAAGTCATAAAACAAAGACAGTAGCTGTTGCCCCAGGAGAGCCTATTTGGCTGGACATGGCTACCATTCACACACACTCATAAACACACACAGCAGGAGTCAACCTTCGCAGTGGCCCTTAGATCAAATAAAGGGACAGAAGACACAGCGAGAAAAGGAGAACAAGACAAAGGCAGAAAAAATATTGAGAGTGCCAAGAGAAGGAAGAAACAAATATTCTTAATTTTCCTAATTCCAAATTTTATGATGTTTTTTTTTCTTCCTCCCTAAATGAGTCGCAAGTCCCTGTCAATTCAGAGCAATTCTTATTTTCCTATCTCAAAAGGTGAGGCCATTATTTCTTTTTTGTTTTTATATTAGTCTGCAGCTTCCTAGTAGTGTCCCTTATGTATTCAAACCCGAACAATCACATTTTGGTCCAAGTACATATATGTTTTAGTGTCAAAATGCTATTTTCCTAAGCCCCTCTGAAAACCTTTTCCTACTGGAGCTGATGTAGATTTCTGCATGATGGCATTGCTAAGAGCTGTATGGGACTTTCCATTTGCAAAACCTGGAAAGGAATGCAGATGGAGTTGTAGTTGGATTTGAAAGATGATATTGCAAATTCCTAAACAAAAGTTGTGTAAAACATGTTGATAGCTCCTGAACACTAACACACTTGTTTCTGCTTTGCCGCTCTTTTGTTCAGTGTTGAGCTTCTGTCTGTGCAGGAAATGTTGGATATCATCCAAAATCAAATGGTAAAGTAGATCCAAATCTAATTAATCAGTGAGTGACAACAGCATTTCTGTGACAAAGAGAAACTCAGAGCACCAGGGTAGTGAGTGTAGGGTAGGGTGACCTCATACTCAAATATAATACATTTTAATTATAAAATAATAATATACTGTAGGTTTCAAATAAAGGCCTTGTTCTGTTTGCAGCTGAGGTAAATAAGGGCCACTATTTATGAATGTACAGTATATCTGGGTTGAGAGTTATTGACTGATTACCAAATGATGTCTCTGGCAGACAAATGGTGACAAATTTCAAGTGATACATGCTTTTTGCTGTGCTCGTAGCAGGACCGAAAATATCTCCCCTTTTTAGCTGTTAAGTCTGGTGACAACCTCCTACAGACAATTTTTTTAACATTAATTGCTGTAAAATCTGTTTACATTTGCAGCATATGTGTGATTTCACAGTTGTAAGCTTACATATCTTATTATCGTACAATATCATAAGAATAACTGGTAGCAATCTCTTGATTAATATTAAATCAAATGCTCGACTTGTAGTGTGTGTGTGTCTGTGTGTTTATACATATTAACCAAGTTAAGTTTTTTTTGTCCATTTGCCAGTGTATTTGGTTGTGTGTGTGTGTGTGTGTGTGTGTGTGTGTGCATATGCAGGTATGTGTAGTGTGGAGGTAATCTTGTTAGGTTGCCAGATGGATCTCAAAGGTGTGAAGTAATTCACTGGAGTGAGAAAGCGAACCTGATCCTGTGGATCACAATGGTTTCCTGAGGAGAAGAGCGGAACGAGTTCAGATAGTCACTGCTGCCCGACACTTTTTTGAATATACTTGTATTACAATGGAAAAAGTATGACATATTATGTAAGCCAGGATAGAGTGTTCTGTTCCGTTTTTTGATGCATATGAATATTTTCTTTTAAAAGACTGAACTTGCACACAAGCTAATTCTAGCAGACATGTAACACTAAAGGATCTCTGCTGTGCTATTTCCACTATTTAAGGTTTTGATTTCCTTTTTAAAAAATCTCTATTTATTTATTTTTGCCAACTTTGACAGACATTTGCCAGCCAAGGAGGTTTTCATGAAAGAAGTGCATTCTGGGATGTGTTGGAACCAGTGCTTTTGAAGCCTAATTCAGGTGCTTAAATTCAGGATTTCTTGGCCTCAACTGCATGGATTTTGACTATTTCTTTTTTGAAAAAATGTCACCAGCTTTAGGAGGTATAACATTACCTTTCTGGAGTACTCCTTTAAAACTAGTTTTTTTTTTTTTAAACTGTGTTTTATCCATCCATCCATCCATTATCTGTACACCGCTTAATCCTCTGCAGGGTCGCGGGAACTGTGTTTTATCTACAGTTTTATCTACACACTATACGAGTCTACTTTGTATAGATTCCAACAGCACCAGTGACTAATGCTTGTATTGGAAGGGCTATTCTGCAGCAAATTAAGGGCTATTTTTAAATACAAGCACCAGCAGTGACATTTTCAAGGATCACCATTAATTATGTGGTAATCCATGTTCTCTGATCCTTAAGAGTCCAGATTGGTGTGAGCTCCTCTCCATTACCATGAACTGTCAGTACATCCCAGCAGGTTGAGGTGAGGAGTGGAGCTGGTGTCCCTGCTCTTGATCGATGTCAGCCCCTAACACACCCATTCTAATAGTGTACTCTATAATTGCATACAACGGTCTGTAGCCACACCCAGTACACAGTGCATCTTGTGCTTGTGCTTTTTGATGTGTGGCTTGATTGATTTAAACAAAGGGGAAAAAAAGGCCAAAGTCTGAAAAATCCTAAATTCAAAAGTGACAGAAAACACAAACAAACAACAAAACAAAAATGTGCATTCATTTGAAAAGTTCAGGAGGTTGTTCCAGAGTCAAGGAACCACAGCGACAAAAGCATGATGTTTGTTCCCTGCTCAGAGGACCAGAGGCTCCTCCCAGTGGTGAGAGAGGCCAGTCTTATGAGCGCAGAGGGTAAGGGCCATATGATGCAGTGTAGGTCCAAAGTAAACTCGTGAATTGATTGGAATCCATTATCCCAGCTACAAGAACCGTCTGAGTTGCATGTGAAGTAGCATTGCACCTTCCCTCTCTGTGTGTGCATGTATGCGTGTTTTCCCAGGGTAAGGCAAGGCTAACAAGGTTTAGGGTTTGGGATCATTACACATCATTTAAACATTCATCACTGATATTACATGGTGTGTGTGTGTGTGTAATAATGCAGACAAGTCGGAGCAGTAATACTAAGACAAGCAACAACAAAAGCTTTTACCAGCAAAGACAGAAAGAGAGACAGAAAGAGAGGGGAGGAAAAAGAAGAGAAGCAGATGGCAGGGTGAAGAGAGATAGAGCAAACAGCACTCAGAAAGAAAGAGATTAAAGAAAAACAAAGTTAGAGTGTCCATAAAAGAATGAGAAGAGAGTGGGCGAAAATATGAAAGGGGGAACAAATAGATCAAGAGGAATAATTAAGAAAAATGATGGAAAAAGGTTAGCGAACATGATGAAACAGAGAGAGCAAGCGAGCGAGAGACAGAGAGAAAGAGACAGAGAGAGAGAGAGAGTGTCCTTAATGACCACTTTAGTAGTTTGAAGACGGTAATTTGGTTAGCCTCCGGGCTGCAGGTCATGTAACACTATCCTCACCAAAGCAGATGATTCTGGTTTTATGTGCGTGTGCACATTTGCATGAGTGTGTGCGAGGGCTTACATGCGTGTGTGTGTTTGTAAGCCAATCCCGATCTAGCCTGAATCACTTCTCTGTAGGAGTCTTGTGGAAATTGCTGCCCAAATGAAATTATGTTGTAATTTAAAAACAATTTATCAAAGACAGTTTGGTGTCACTCCCATTGGAGCCATTAGGCTTTCTCACACTCCAAGAAGCGAAGAAGACTTCCAGCTCGGAGATCAACAGTGAGGAGAGGTGAAACACAGCAAAATTACAAAGACAAGATTCAGTCTTATCACAAGAAAGCTCTAGAAACTGATGTTATCTGTATACACTGACTTGCAACGTTTTTTGGGGGGGGGGTTGGACATTATTGTCCCTGTGGGTAAAGTTGGATTATTGGATACAGTAGTTGTAGTATAAACAGTAAAACAGATCCATAAGCAAACCCCTTTGGAGAACATGAAGAAAAAAAATATTGAAAGACTTACCAAGAGCTAAATTATTTGACATTAGGTAAAGTGTAGGTGATGCTAGCTTGTTGGAAAAGCTAGTTTTATATTATATATTCATTTATATATTATATTCTCTATCATGCAATTGAACACATCCTATCCTGTGTTGTTAATGTCATTGTCTGAATTTACAGTGGGCCTAAACTCACAAATTTAAAATAAGGGTGCAGTAACATTCCAAGCCCAGATGGGATTTTGTTTCACTTATAGCTACAGTATTCTTTAGTTATGGTATTATTTGCTTATACTGTTCTGGAGGCAAAAGAAGTGATGCTCTTCATGCCTGGATGTGCTATTCTTTTCTCAGAAAGAATATTACTATTAGAAGGCAAAGCCTGTGTTATATAGAGAAAGAAGTTGCCTGTGTAGAACTCCTTCAGCAGGATGCTCGGCTGGCCCCTTGTTCTCAGTTCACTGAGTTTAAAAGTGGATGAGCAGCAGGCTGCCCCCTCATTGTCACTTCACCGGGTGACAAGTGCATCACTGTTGAGTGTGCTCGCTTGTAAGTTCACTGCAATGCTGCATCAAGAGGATGTTTTGTTCTTGGGTGTACTAGGCTTCTACACTCTCAGTAAATAACATTAAGAAAAAAATAGGGTTAATAAAGATGCAGTGAAATGTATAAAAATTCAAGTGCAAGAAGTATTTGGTTCATCCTTCATATACAATCAATAAAATAGAGTCCAAGGGCTTAGGGAAGTGTAGCATTGGTGGCAGACTGAATGACTGAAAGTGACTGAATGTGGTTCAGAGGTTTGGTTTGCCAGGTACCTACAGGTGTTCTGATTACCATTCTGTTATTCAATAAATTGAATTGAGTTAATGAAGTGAACAGACAAACAGTAGAAAAAAATAGACGAGTAGATTAAACAAGGAAAAAAAGACATACTTTACATGAAATATTCAGAAGTGGCCAAGGATTAAACATCTATCACAGAGAGGAACCAGGATTTCCAATACTGTAGGAAAGAAAGGAGAGAAAGAGAGTGACAGATGAAAAACAGGCAGAAAAAATGAAGATAAAAAGCAACAGAGAGAATTAAATATGAGTGATGAATGCCCGTGCCGGGTGGGGTGGCAGGGATGGAGAAAGAAATTATCGATCAAGAATTCAAACTTCCTGCAGACTGGGTCCTGCTGAAAGCATCGGTAGGTGAGTGTGTGGGCTGTTTGTTCAGGTATAAGGCAGAACAAATACAAGCCGTGTGTCATCAGAATGGGCCAAGAGCAAAGAACTACAAAAAACTCTCCATATCTCCAGTAATTAGATTGGACAGGGATTCCATTAGAGCTGCAGTGCTGTAGCAGTGCATATTTTTAGTGGTGTGTGTGTGTGTGTGTGTGTGTGTGTGTGTGTGTGTGTGTGAACTTGTTTACTTTCCCTCTGTTCTACCTGTGTGTGTGTGTGTGTGTGTGTGTGTGTGTGTGTGAGATACATTATGATCCAGGATTTGTAGAGCTTGTTGTCCAGAATAGTAAAAGGAAGCTTAGAGCTTTCTCATCAGCATCATCATCCTGAGCAGTGGTGTGTGTGTGTGTGTGTGTGTGTAGAATCCAGTGGTTTCATTTTTAAGTTCTGAGTCGACTACCAGAAACACCCAATAATGCCCCCAATGCTATGTTTTTACTGCAGTCTTTATGGGAATACTATGGGGATGTTACAAGCCTTGAATTTAAAATGAAACATCTTCAGTGTTACAGTAGAATACAAAAAAATGTGGTTTTCTTTGTATTTACTTTTCAGTTAATGTCCAGCCTGCAGTGTCTGCAGTCCTTTTTCAGCACCTTCCAGATAGCCCGACATACCTCGGACAGAGTCAATGATCCTAATGTCTAGCTAGCAGCAACACTTTTCTGAGTATTATCAGATGCAAGGCTCCTTAAAGGTACAGCCAGTCTGAGTTGCATACTGACCGAGTTGCTGGCTCTAGGCTACAAGGCTCAAGGCTACAAGGTTCAATGCGATAAAAGTAGCTAAAATGTATTTTCTTTGCCAATCCCCTCTTATGTCGCTTTTCATCTGGAGTTTGTCAGGGGTCCTTGGGATTCATGTTCACATTGTGTACAGGATGTAATTGTCACAGCTAACAGCGAACATCTAAAGAGACCTTCTAAAACCCCAGACATTCTGCCAAAGACAGAAAGTGTCTCTTTGTGAACTGAATGTATATTTCAAGAGACACTGACACTGTATGATGTATGATCCCTGTCTCTTCATGTGTATAGCCAATGATCAAGTCAGTATGTTTCTGCCAAACATGTGGGTAAGGCAACAATCCAAATATTGGGATCTGGCAGTACAAGTCCATAGTAAGTGCAAGTTGAAGTTGAAGTGCATTCATGATGCAAATATTACAGTTTGAAGATTTTTCTGATTTTACCAAAATGCACCAGAATTTGTCCATATATTAGATGAAAAAGCAAAATCACCCCAGACTTGACTTGGTTGGGAAAAGTGTTCAAGGAACCAACCACTCCTTGTTTTTGACTCTGCCGGTGTAAAAGCACCAGAAGAATAGGTGTGCTGCCTTCAGCCTGCATGTTGCCACTCTTTTCTGAAAGTCAGAGACTCTGATGTGGGATTTAACTTTGAGAAGAAAACAGAACAGACAGATGGAGCAGACCTGTGAAGGTGTTTACTCAAGAAAGTTTCCCTCTAAAGACCTGCATTCTCCACCCCAATATTCATGAAACACAACCGTTTTGAGTTTATTTTATTTATGAGAAAACATATTCCCACACAAACTCACCCAGAGAGAAAGTAGGAATCAGAAATTCTATGTCTAAATTATAGATTATAGTTTACATTATGGTTTGTTTGTTGGGCTGAGGTTTGAGATCATCTGTTGGCTTAAGTATTGTTTATATGTCTCGCAGTTTCCAAAGGGAGATGAACAACATTTCACACTATGTTCTTTAAGTATTTATCTCCAGCCAGAGCTCAACAACTGTTGGCTTTATTTCCATAAATATAGTCATTGCAAACAGAGGATGATTCCCAACCAATGCTTTGGTCTTCCATGAATTTTCTGTGGATATTTTTTAAAAGATAAATCTGCCTTATAATCAGACCACTCAGCAGAGGGCAACACACTTCATGGGTGAGTCAAACCTGCTACCGCCAAGGAAAGAGGAGTCATTCACAAGGAACAAACAGAAACAACCCAAGTCAAACTTGCAATACAAAGGGCGAGTCTATCATGTTGTGGGCACGTTGGGTGGACGGTAGGCCATATTTTTTGATTTCCAGCAGTAGACTAACATTTCGCCACACAGTGTGCTCATGATCCCCAAGGGGATTTTCAGTGACTCAACCCCTGTTGTTTCTTGTAGTAAGACTTCAGTCTTACACGACAAATATCAAAACTAATAGACAGATAAAAGTGAAAATTACATTTATGGTCCTCAAAAGACCAACTTCTCATTTTGTACTTTCTGTACGAGCTTGTTATTTATCAATGGTGCAAATTCACATGTCAGAGTTTGCCAAAGTTGAACTTGATGCAAAACATTTGCACTGTTTACTTCGCCCCTACAGGGAATCCAGTGATTTAATTAATAATAATAATAATAATTAATAATTAAATTGATTTAGTTGCAAAATTTTCAAATTATCTTAATATAGTATGCA
This sequence comes from Holacanthus passer, assembly GCA_025331565.1. Taxonomy (NCBI): domain Eukaryota; kingdom Metazoa; phylum Chordata; class Actinopteri; family Pomacanthidae; genus Holacanthus; species Holacanthus passer. The sequence continues at coordinate 7,693,136 of JAFREQ010000030.1, read as the reverse complement.
GAATGCCATGAAATTCACTGAGCACAATTATGGTGTCCTTTTATTAATAATCCAATCATCTTCCCTCTAGAACCCCCTACAGGGCAAATTTTACAGTTTGAACTCCATTACTGTGAAGGCTCTAAGATTAACAAGTTCATTGTTATGTTTGGCCCATCCAACCTGTTAGCATTCGGGGTGTAATGAACATGCCTCTTGGGCTTCTTTACACATTTAGGCCTCTACTTCAGCGATGGCAAACTAGCAGAATCAGCCATTAATGGCAAGTGCGATGTGATCACTCATATTGTGATCTGATCTAACTGTGCTTTGATTAGTGCGTTGGGATTTTTTTATGGCTGTGTTATGAATATTCTACTGACAGAGTTGGTGCTGCTCAGGAGGTAGGTGGCCATTCACTAATCAGAAGGTTGGTGGTTCAATCCCTGGTCCCTGCAGTCTCCATATTGAAGTGCCAATGGGCAAGATACCAAACCTCTGAATAGCATGCATGTATGGCTCCTAATGAGCAAGTGGTCCCTTCCAATCTGCTTCAAGCAGCAATCTCAGCGGGAGTTAGCAGATCAAAGGTAATGGCAGGAGCCTGATCATTCAGGGTTTTATAAACAAAAAGCAAAATCAATTCTAAAGCGCACAGGTAACCAGTGAAGGTGAAGCAAAGATTGGTGTGATGTGGTTGCTTCTCTCAGCGGCATTTTGTATAAGTTGCAATGTTTTGATGTTTTGCCTGCTGATACCTGAAATGCATTGCAGTAGTGAAGTTTAGAGAAGATACAAGCATGACTGGATTCCAACTAGCATAATACTTGCAATAAATGGATCAACAGAGTATCAAGCTTATGTATCAAATGTGGCATAATTATTTTGTTTGTTTGTTTGTTTGTTGGACCTTCCAAAAGTTGTCTTGTTAGACACAGATTAAAGGATTGTAATGCAGCAAACAGATATCGATGTATAAAATTGGTGGAGTGTCCTTTTATGTCTGCAACTTACTGACTGATACTGCCACTGTGTGTCAACAGCCCTTTCTGCAGCTGATAACAGCAGTTAAATTCCATATTCATGGCTGTATTTTATTTGGTTTTCCTGAGCAACTTGCCGTACATCTCTGCTCCTCAGGCTGGTCAGTGAAAAAGTATAAACCCAGTTCTCTCACACAATGAACTGTGGCATCATTTAAACAGCATGGAAACCAGTCTAACAATATCCTGATGTGTACCACAATAGAACAGTGTAAAACAGCAGAGCTTTTGCTCTCCTTTAAACATCACTTCCCCACACACACAAACACACACACACAGGCAGTCAGACTAATGTGTGTGACCTCTGGTGCTAGCTTACGGCACCGGGAACATTAGTGGTTCAGATTGAAACAAATGAAGACAGCTCTTCACTTAGTCACAGTTAGATGGAGCCAGGCAATAATAACACAAAGACAGAGTGTGTATGTGTGCATGTGTGTGTGTATGTCTAGGTGTGTCTGTGTGTGTGCACATGTGCCTGTGTGTGTGTGGCAATATACTCTATGTCTGTGTGTGTATGCAGGTATAAGCATTTGCACACACGTACAGTTCCTGTGTTGGTCTTTTGATGTGTGTGCGTGTGTGTGCATTATAACTTAATGTAATAAGTAGTGTGCTTTATGGTTTGTGTCGAGGTGTACAACTGTTGGTATGTGGTGCATGCTTGTCTACTGTATGAGCACTGTGTGTATGTAAAAGTGCATGTTTATGCATGCATGGGACATGTGTGTACGTGTGTTTTGAGGTTAGAGCAAGTGATTAATATATTCAGGTGGAGATGATGATGAGAACCTTCAGGGCTTTTCTGATGAGAGCCATGTGAATTAAAAACTGACAGTACAAGTCTTACCTAAGACAAATGCCTTCTCCACAACACTCATTATTATGTGGATTGCTGGCACACATGCATTTGTGTGTATCTGTGTGTGTGTGTACATGCATGCTGCCAAGTACTTCGCTGTTATTAAAATAACACTATTACTTGTGATCTATGATGTATTGGTGAAATTTTAAGTGCTTTTCTATACTGTTTTTGTGGCCATCAAACAGATCTGTAGCCATCGTTCAGAGTGTAAGATGACTTAGTGGGGCCACGTGGAGATAGAATACATAGTGTGCAGGGGAGAAAGCCTGCTGCTGAATCACACTGATACTGTGGCTGTCCCCCTCTCATACAGCTACTGCACAATTCAACCCCTTTCAGACATTCACTTAATTACGTACATACATTCTCATGATTGCTCAAGCTCCAAATTAACTTTTATGTAAAAGTCACGACAGCAGTCAGTCCAAGTCAGACCTGGTAACAACTGAATGCTGTTGCATTAATGTAAAAGGCTGCAGCAGCACAAGCTTCAGTAAACAGACAGACATTAATCATTCCTCCTTAAGCCTTTAAGACCACTGTAATATGTTAGTTAATTAACATTTCCTATACATGGGAAAATAACATCTGTTTCATGTACCCCAAAATACAGTGAGTGAGTTGTAGAGATTATTTTCTTGTCAGATTAGTCTGTAAAACATGTTACTATTCATTTTAACTGTTTACAATATGAATACGCAATCAAAAGCCTTACATGTCAGCAAACAGGAATGAAAAAAGAAGCACAACCTAAGATCAATGCAATATTTTGCCATGCTTGGTTGCAGTCAGTCTGTATAAAATAGGAAGTAGACTGCAATATTTTTGTTGAAATGACCTTGTTGATAAAATGTGTAAGGGAATCTGCAAAAGGGAATCGACAGAGTTGATTAAGCTATATGAGGAGGAGCGGCAAGTGTTCTAGCTGTTCTTGATGGTCATTGATTTAGCTTGCAGAGATAAACATTCAACTGCAAAATGAACATAAACATAGGCCATTTTGGGACACTTACTGAAATAAGAGATACTGTTGTTCTTGGGAAGGCAGTCACACCAAAGTTCTGGTGAGTCCATAAGTATTATAAGAATAATTCCTCCATTAATTGATGGATGCAATACTATAGAGTATACCATACAATACAGTACTGACCTGCAGTACAACACATAAAAACTATTGTCCGTGTAAGTGCCAATGAAACAATACAGCAATAAACAGTCCACAATTATATACAGCACCAGCTGTAGTGGTACCAGAGATTTAGCTTTAACTTTAACTTTAACTTCCATGTGCACCTGCTTTGCAGTGCTGCAGCTATTCTATGTGTGTTATAAAGTACAATGGCAGCCGGGGGTCCAAAGGTGTAGTCCTGTTGTAAGGGCTTGAATTTTACTCAACAATGGGCGAAGTAAGTTTTTAAGTTTTGAGAGAGCTCACCTTACATATACAGAGCTAAAGCTGACCTGTGTAGTGCCTGTTATTTCTCTGGTAATATTCAGTACATTCTTCTGGGAAAGATGCAGAATGTCAGGATGATCTCAATGTAAAATCATTTTAAAACAAAACATTCCAAATCAAAGGAAGACAGCTTTTATAAAAACAAAAAAGAAAGAAAGTGGCCAAAAGAAAGTGGCCATTTCTGACTTTTCTAAGATATGATCTCTGTGATAATTCCATTTCAAACTGCTTCAAATGTAAACCCTGATTCATTTGTATTCCTCAACAACCTGAACCTGACCGTGTCTGACTGTAGATTGTGACGGTGAACAGTTGCTAACAGGATTAAATTGGAGCTGCTGAACCACTGCACAGACTTGTCTACCGGACTTGGCCAGTAGTCATTGAGCTGTCTACTTCTGGATCAAGGTTTTGAAAGGACAGACAGACAATCCTTGTTTTTGTCACTGACTCACATATTAGTCTCTGAGTTGTAAACATGTGACACTGGTTCAATCCACCTTCAGCCACGCGTCCTGCTGAAGAATTGCTGAGCCAGACAATAAACCTGCTACAGGCTCAGTGTAAGCTGCTGCGGATAAGGAGCTAAATGCCTGAAATGTCAAATTTAAATGTAAAAAGTAACACTGATAGTTTGTGACTGGCTGGCAAAACAAGACAATAGAAACATCGCAACTGACAACAATGTCAAAAAGGCATTTGTATTTATGCTTTGCTTGAAAATCTGTCATTTGATGTACTTAGAAATGAACAATTCAAATCTGAGGCTGTATGTTGGCACAGAGTCTCTGCATGATTTTAGTCAATGATGTAGATGCATGGCACTGAGGAGAGCAGAGGCGCTGGATGAGTCCCAGTGGAAACACTCTGAAATGCTGCCTAGGGTGCCAGCTGTACCAGGACCAGTCCAATGACAAATCACTAAAGTTGGCTTGATGTGAAACATCTGCCAAAGGGTAAGAAGTCAAATAAGCAATGAAATATTGGAAGTAAAGATAGTGACAGAATAAGCTTGACTAGGCTGCACGATGGAACATATACGTATACATATGTAGATGCAGTAGGTTTAGATCCAGGTAAAAAACAATACCCTTCATATGATGCTCATGATGCACTGTTCTTGCTAATGGCTATTCACTGGGAAAAACCTGCCATTGGTTAATCAAATGTTGAATTATGTTTGATTAACGAGCTGTAAGTAAGAAGAGTTCTATCTAGATAGGCTTGCTATATCAATGAAGGTAACCTCGACGAGGCCACCTGCATTATACATAACTGAGAAATATCATATCGTTAATCTATGAGGAAAGACAGTTTTCTAAAAGGAAATCACAGAGGATTTTTCCTGAATGTTTTTACATCATCTCTTCCAAATTAAGACGAATGAGTTATGTTCCGATTGAACATAATAACATGCAGCATTTTCATGTTAACACAATTGCTTCAGAATCTGTATGTAGAATTGATAACAGAAGCTATTATCTACACCATGAACGTTTTTACCTGTGCTGTTGCATTGTGTTGAATAGATATTTTCCATATCAAGTCAGAGTACAGGGAGTCTATAGCCATACAGCTGGTTAAGCTTACATGTCTGCTGCAGGCTTTGCAGTATTGGCCTCTGTGGGCACTGACTCCCAAACATGATGCACCACCTGTCAGTACTTTGGTATTGCCATCGAATTTGAAATGCTCCCTGTAATGTGATGTGATAAGGTGGCTAGTGCCCACTGAGAACCAGCTCCCAACTCCAAGACTTTCAGCAGCTTTGAGTGCTTTGATTTGTATGGCTGAAGGCATCGTTAAATCCCTGAAGATAAAATAGTGCTCAAACTTGGACAAGCCAACCGTCCACTTATTTTTTTCCACATGAAATGGCAAAGGAATGATTTTTTCTTTAATTACATGAAATTGAACATTTGATCAAACGGCTAAAATGCCAGTTTTATACAGGTGGCCATAAAGATGACCCCGTGTTGTTCTGTTTCTGCTGGATGAATAAGTGCTAACACCCTGCCACTTCCTGAGGTGGACGTCTATCAAGGCTCTGTTTCTGTTTTCTTCTGGAGTCTTTCTGGCCTCTAGTGCTAAAAAAAAAAAATAATTAATGAAGATTTAAAAGAGTATAGAGAAAGAAAACAGAGGAAAGTTGTGGATTGAAAGAAATGCAGCTTTTACCCATATATTGTAATAGACACAAAATTAATTAATAATTGTTATACAGAATAAGCAAGACTTGTCTTTGTATTAAGTACTAGGGTGATCTTTATTTTTTCTTTAGCTGCAAATGCCTATTTTTAATTGAAATTTACTTTTAATCTACTTTGTTTTGTTTTCTTTATTTCCATATTACTTACTTATTGTGGGGTCAGCTTTGTTTTTCCAAATCATTTTAAAGTTAGTATATAGTTGAATATTTCAAATATTATACTGAAAATACCCATTTGAACATATATATATATATATATAATATATTTTTACTTTGGTAAAAAATAAAAAATAAAATAAAAAATAAAAATAGTGTAGGTCCACCACCGCTGGTACTTGTCAGGTGATCACCAGTCCTGGGGGAACGGGGTTTACACATATTTGGCCTGAGGGTGGCACTAGAGGAAAAGTCATGTCACCAAAGTTTACAGAGTTAAGGTTATGGTTACTATGATGCAGGATTTTATTACTAAAAGTAGCAGCCAATCCTCATTAATCAAAAAAGTCCAACATACATGAATATGATAATACATTTATTTGAATATATCTCACTGCTTCAGCTGGCGTCTTCACCATACTGAGGTCGACTGGGCTCATGGATTCTGTAGTACTCAGTGCTACTTTGGCATTCCAATTGGGGAAAAACAATGGGGAAAATATTCTGGAACCTGTGGCCCCTCCCAGTTCACAATTATACTGGAATAGAGTAAATAAAACATCATTGTTTGTTGTGTGGGTGTGCCTAAGAAGATAAATACATCTTGAAAAATGCACAATGTCTTGTCAATGTGTTTTGAACAAAAGAAAATATAGATTGAAGTTATTCTTTTTATTGTTAATATTGAAAATTGAATTATGCTACATTTACATTGGCTAAGTTTTTTTTTTTTCACTGTACTGGTTGTAGGAGAGAAAAAGCCTGCCAAAATCTGAACTGCTGTATTGACTGGTGCAAGTGGACGTGGCATATTACATATTTACTCATCACTCAATATGCCTTTGAGCAACCCTAATGAACCTCACCGGAGACATCCTGAACATCCCGGACATATACACAGGTTTCGTTCAAATCCAGTGAAAGGGAGACAAATGGCAGAGCCTTAGTCTGTGCAATTATTGAAAATGCTGCAGGCTTTGCAATGATGAAACAAGTGTTTAATTGGTCTCACTCATTGTTTAAATAGAATTTCTTACATTTGTGAAGCCTGAAACCCACTCATTGCAGCTTTTGGCCCACTGGGCTGCTTCTATCTGTTGAGCGCAAAGGGGCTTGAACCCCCTTTACTTTATGGGTTGCATTCTTTTTATTGTAATTCAGCAACCAAAGAGTTTTGTTGTGACTGAGGACAAAAATGTAATTTGTGTGGTAGTGGTTAAAAAATTCAAGTTATTGTTTAAGAAACAAAGGCAGCATGTTTTGCTGAAAGGAATTTTTTTTCTTTTTTTCTCTTTTTTTTCTTCTTTCTCCAAAATTATTAATTGATTAATGAAGCTACGTCTTCATCTACATCTACATATACAAGTGATAACGAACATAAACATTAGTTGCAGTTCCCTAGTTCCCAATTAATCAGCAGATACAGTATTATTAGTCTCAGTAAGAGCAAAAACTATTGTTCAAAGTTTTATTTTGGTGAAATGTTTTTACAGTGTGTATTGAGCCTTTGGAGGCTGAATTGTCTTGTGCCACTTACTATCAGTCCACGTAGCACTCCCAGTGAATCCAAATTTTTGAGGTTCTCTAAGTTATATGTTCTTTACCTCAGGTATTAAGTTAGAGAGTGGTAGGGAAAAATGTTGAATTAGTGAAGCTTGTTGGTCTGACCCACGAGATGGAAATCCCACTGCAGCTGGATCTCCAGAGCTCTTCACTCCTCTGTGCTTACCCTCTGCCCTGTATTTCGTCTTCCACTGAGTGGGTGTGCACTTTAGTGTTCCAGCTAATACAAGGGACCTTGATCTCATTAGCTGAAAATCAAGGCTCTAGAGTGCAAACGTGTAATTTCCTTCATCATGGTACACACTGAGATACACCTATACTAAACAAGGGCAACTAGCCCGTAGTTTGTGTTGTGGTCCAGTCTGAACAGAATGCCATTTAGTCATCATATTCATAATGAACAATGTAAAATCTGCAGTGTTTTCAGGATACTGCTAGCACCTCACATCTGACAAGGTCAGATGTCAAAAACCACACTGACATGCAAAATGCAGCTATCACTGTAAATCACAAATTAAAAGCCAGAATGCCAGGTTGATTAGATTAGCTGAAACATTTATAATCTTTCTGGGTCCACAGAGACATGGAAGAATCAGAGAAATACAGAACACTGACAATAATAATTCATTACAGCAATAAAACATTCTGAGAATAATGACTGGTTTGAAAAGGCTTTTGAAAAGGAATATATTTACAATATAAACATATCTTATGTGTTCATACTATCATATTATGTTGATATTGAGTATTTTTAAATGTGAGCATTATAAAGTTAAAATATGTTTGAGTCAGCAGTGTAGGGGATCTTTAAGATCCATGTGCTGAGATTAAGATAAGATCAGATAAACCTTTTTTCGTCCCACAGTGGGGAAATTCACAAGAGATTGAGAACATAGTTGCCGTAGTGTCTAGCATAATTTACCACCATTAGTGTATAGGCTTCCTGTTCACAGTCAGTCTATCCATAGCACAACTGTGTGAACTTCCAACTATATGGACAGCATGTAGTCTGACATTCACACAAACATATTGATAAACTTGCAGCAGAGGCTACCATGCAAGGTGCTACCAGCTCATCAGGATCAGGTGGCATTGGGAACCATTCACACACACACTCACACACTGATGGGGTTAAGTAGCTTGCCCAAGGACACTTTGACATGTAGACTGCAGGGGCCAGGATTGAACCACTGACTTACAACTACCTCCTGAGCCACAAGCACCCCTAAGTCACAATGAAATTGAGTATTCAACTCTTCTCTTTGGATGTATTCAAAAACTGTTTAAAAGGACAAATCTTATCAGAAAGCAATTCCAGTCTGCCCCATTTTTCTTCTTGTTTTTTTCTCTCAGTTGTTCGAAGATAGAGCACTTGGTTTGGTAGTCTGTGACCTTTGTTAAACCCTTGCTAATGTGAGGTGACGACCCATCTAATCATTTTAATCTATCAGTGTCAAGTCAGGAGCTTCACACTTCTTTCAGGACAGATGTGTGTGTATTGCCAGAGCGTGGGCAGTAACTCTTCCATCATGGTGGCACCAGTTGATACCAAGTTGAAGTCTTACTGAAGATCAGCATTGTGATAATCTCTAATAACATCGACTGGTCATCATCCCTGCAGCATCTCCCTGTTACTCAGCATCCTCTAGCCTCCAACTGTAGCGACTGTCTCATTTATTTCAGAAGCTCCTCTTCTTCTGAGCCCTTGAAACTCTCTCAACAGCTCTCGCAAGTCTGAGCTTCTATGAACACAGCAGCTCACTTTTTTCAAATAAATGTTGTAAACAAACTGAAATATACAATACTATGGTATGAGCCGTGAACATCATCACTAAAGATTTAAGATTGAAAGAGAAAACACTCGTTGTGATGCTGCTTGTTGCACAATAATAAAGACACTGAGTTTAACCAATTTTTCAAATTCATCTATGTATCCTTATTTTAAGTAATAAAACACTTCATCTTCAAAGCCTCTTTATGTTATGAAAATGGCGTGTTGAGGGGAAGCTCATACCCCAACATAAAGTGTGCATTTCAAGAGAAGGCTGGCTTAGCTCCAACCGAGAACTCCCCATGAGCAGTCAGCCCAGACGGTGTCAGTGGACAGTCTGTGTTTATTATATAATATTTTACTGGTTTGTGGAAGAAATGAAAGTTCCTCAAATCTAACACAAATATTCAAGGTTAAATTTAGTGCAGCATTTTCCCTTAAACCTTACTTGGAGAACTTTGCACTATATGCCATTAGGATCCCATCAGGTAGAAGGTAGCTGGGAGTCTGGTTGTTTTTGCTTCACATGAACTCAAAGTAGTACATTTGATACAAGGATGCAGACTTGTGGTTGCATTCCCACATGCACAGAGTATCATTGAAGTAATATATCCCATCAGTTGTCCTTCTGCAATGGCCACTGTCTGTGATGTTTAAGGTGGTCCCTGGGGCAGAGCTGTGGCTTGGAGACCCCCATATTATTATCCTGGGAAGGTTTCCTGAGCATACACGGTCTTTTTCAAGAACACCCTGCTTTACATGCGAGGATTCTTCAGTCCCACATCTTGAGTGTCTTATAGGCAGAAATATTGCAACCCTATTTTCAATATGTAATTCCAACTACAGCTACCATCAACCAACTTAGCTAACTCTTCCATCTGGAGAGAAACTGAGTCTGGATTTCCCATAGCTCTCCTGAATATATTCCTCATTAATTGTTAAAATGGTTCAGTGAGGCCAGAGGTAAAGTACCTTGAGGTGCAGTTCCTCTAATGCAGTGGTTCCCAAACTTTTTCTACAGAGCCCCCCTTCAGAAGATAAAATATTTTCAGGCTCCCCTACCTACATGCACACACGTAAACACACTCTGAGACAAGTCCTTTGCTTGCAAACTCCTATAGAATTTTTTTTGAAACATTTCCTGTAATAATTAACACAGAACTGCACTTTTGTTTCTGACATCTCACTGAAAAAAGAACACATCACTTTTAAAAGTGGAATTATTCAAAGTGACTCTGCAGCATGCACCTTCTAATTTTATATCTAACGGTATTCACTGCTTTCAATAGATTTTCTCAGAATTGCCTCTCTGCACAGAAATGGCAAGTTACCAACTCTCTGGGAATAAAGAAAAACCTGCACATAGAGATATGTCTCATCATATTTTCTTGTCTTTGTTTTGCCAGTTGTGAGGTTTGGTTTAGATTCATGGTCTGCTTTACGTTTACCTGGAGGTCCTGTCACAAACGTCTCCATGCTTTGCTGGCGTGCATGGCAGGATGCATCATTTGTTTACATCTGACCTCGCCCAGCAGGGTTGCCAGGTCTGCAGCAGAATTGGGCTACTTTTTAAGTTTTGCTGCGGGATGATTTTTTAGTCCACTGGTTGGTTAAACCTATTTATTATTTGGAGTAATTATTTGGAAAAAGAAAAATCCTCCACCTTTGTCCAGCGTTTCTCCTGAATTTTGAGAATCATTTATAACAATATAACAATGATTAAGTATATAGCCAAAGCAGCGGGCTCTGCAGCAGCAGGCTCTAAAACAATGCAGGTTCAATATTATTATTATTATTATTATTTTTCAAACCTTCTGTGTCATACAATACTGGATTGTACAGGTTGTACAATATTCTATTTCAGTCTGAAAGCCCATGGCTGTTCTGGGTGATGTTCGACAGGTTTCTCAGTCTATTACAGTCAATGTAGTTGTGGCTTGCATTTCATCACAGGCTTCCTTGCCTTGCCTGGCCATATTATGGATTTATTGGTGTCTTTTTTTTTCTAAAGTGTCCTGTTTTCATCATTTTTATACAGTATAAGTTTAAAAAAACAAATCATTTCCCAGTTCGGGACAAATAAAGTACATCTGTCTAGGTACATCTATCTATAATGTGAAAATGTTGTTGGCTTTCCCTTTTGATAAATTGATAATACGTTAAAATCTGCTTAGCCAAATGTATCTCATGATTCCATTTAAATTCCACAACATTGAGACATCTGCTTAGTAGAGACAACAAAAACCATCATTAATATCATTCAGTATCGTATTCATTCATCTATTTTTTTTTCAACATTTATATGAAGGGTAAAAATGAAGTACATTATAAAGAGCCAAAGATAAAGATAGATTTTAGTCTGTCATCTGGTGTTGGCAGGCTGTTGAGCATGCTCCTGTTCAAGGTCACAGACATCCACTTTAAGTACTTCATATTAAGTGGAGCAGTAACAGACTATTTAACTCAGTGGTGTGCACAATTTAAGACCTGTTGCATTCAACATTTTAATAAATGAAAATGATGTCTCACCAGTAACATCAAAAACATCCCATAATTCAGATCCATGCCTTGCTCTAGAGCAGGGGTGTCAAACTCAATCACCCAAGGGGCCAAAATCTAAAACACAGTCTAAGCTGTGGGCCAAATTGTTTATTAAGATTTAACATTTATTGATCAGTCTCAAACTGACAATGTTTCAAAATATGAATTTGAACAGAGTATATATATATATATATATATATATTTTTCAACAATAACATCAAGCAAAATAATAATATTGCTACACATACAATGTAGGATATGTCATTAACAGAAAATAACAATAAAGGTTGTCTCAGTTCACAGCTATATTGATAAAGTTTTGGGTGAAGTTGATAAGGTGATGCTGCTTGTCCTGAAGACATCCTTGCTCACTCTGAGACACCACATCACACACCATCCTCATCCATTGATCATGTTCTGAAAATAACAACAAGCATAAAACAAATTGTACAAATGTACAAAATGCAAAACCATTAACGGTAAAAGTCCTTGATTACGACATCATGGAACTTTACTCTCAGGCCACTATTGGTTTGAAGCTCTATTAACTCCATCAGAAGGTGATGGGGCGCACTGTTGATGTCGGCTGTGAAAGGATTGGCAAAGAGGGCAAAGCCTGAGCGTGGTGTTCTGAAGTTAGAGAAGCGCTGATCAAACTCATTAATTCGCCAGCCTCTGACTCAGTTGGGCGAGATGCTCAGTTATGTCACACATCATAGCAAAATCATAAAGCCAGGTTGGATCTGACAGTTCAGGCACGGGCTTTCCTTTACTTTACATGAAAGGAGCGATTTGTTTCCTCAGCAAAAAAGTCATCAGCCACCTCACTTCTGTTTGGTACAGCACGTCTCCAACTGGCAGCATAAAGTTTACTGCTGACTGTGGTCATCATATCATCCATTTCCAGAACCTTTCCATAGCTTCTTGATGGATAATGCAATGATAGGTAATCAGATGTGTGTGGCAGTATTTTTTTTTTAGCATTTTCTCCTTCGTCTTTTTTTTCTCCACACATTTTCCCAGAGTAATTTATTATTATTTAGGGACTTCACCGCCTCAAAAATGTCCCTCCCCGTTGTCGTCCCATGTATGGCAGCTACATCCAAGAGTTGCTCAGTGACAGAGGTCTCATCTTCATGGCTCGTATAAAGATGGACAGCTGCGCTGTATCCGTGTTATCTGTGCTTTCAACGACAGCTAATGAAAAGCTGCGTGCCTCTTTGGCCAGCTGTGTTGTTAGATTTCCTGCGAGTTCCCAGACTGGGTTTGTTTTTGGCTGTAGCTTTAGTAAGCGTTTCCTGCTGCAATTGCAGTCTGCCTCTTGGACAATGTTTCTCTTGAAGGGTATATGTTTGGTGTCAAAATGCCGACGTATATTGTAGTCCTTCGCCACCACTGCCTCATAACACAAAATAAACACCAGTTTGTCTCCTCAAAGCACAAACATATATTCGCTTTCCTATCTTTCATTAAATTGTTTTCCTTCAGCATCAACTTTTCTCTTCTTGGACGTTTTGGGAGTGACTGTTGATATTTCTCATCTCCACTCATTGGAAAATCGTCTGTTAAATGCTGAAGTAGAAACACTGCACTCTAGTGGCGGGACATCACTTTGCGGGTCACGGAATCAAAGTGCATTGTGGGAGATGTAGTTTACAGGCAATGTGCGCTTTAAATTAGCATAGACCTTATTTGAGACAATCATGTGCATTTGAAGCTCTCGCGGGTCATATAGAATGGCGAGGCGGGCTGGATTCGGCCTGCAGGCCTTGAGATTGACACCTGTGCTCTAGAGAATAGAACTCTTAACCTAAAGTAAATCTTTGACTAAAACCAACAGCAGGAAATGAGGTAAGACCGTGTGAGTGCCCTGTAACCTCTGGAGATCGTCAGAGAGAAATGAGTGTCAGACACATTGTTATCACCTCTCTTGATGGCATCACACAGGGGACAGCAGCTGCTTGTCTATGTTTGTATGTGTGTTGGAGAGAGTGTGTGTGCTTAAAGACACCCTTTACAAATCAATGTTGAATCACGATGAAGGCTATATATGACTTTGAAGCAATTATCACATAAGATGGACACCTATGTAGACATACAGGGTGAGTGGGAGTCAATTATCACTGTATGACTGCTTAATTTTCACTCTTGGTCTAACCTAGTATCTGACATTTCACAATGTGAGAAAAAATGGGAAAAAAAAAGAGCTACAGGAAGGGACAAAGTACTGAGGAAAGTTCTTTAATTTGCAAGACAAGTGCAGCATTTTTAGTGACTGAGTATCTTGAATAGTGGTAGTTTTGTGTTTTTTAAGTAGCCTATATGAATTCAGCGTTTCTGTATGTCCTCCATTAAAACCCAGAAGAAAAGATACTTCACTGTGGAATCATGTGACATGCATTGAAGGGGTGCTCATCAATTGACATAGATATATAATGAATCGAATAGTGAATCGATGCGACACTTCAAGTTATAGATAAAATAAAAAGATAAAGCTCTGCAAATCAAAAATGAACAAAATGTTAAGGTGGAATGCCATCCTGCACTGACATTTTGATTTTGAACATTAAGTTAACTGGCCTTCCTACCTCCGCCTCTTGAATTGTGTTGTTTATTGCCAGGTTGCAGTAACAGATGGGTTGAAATTATATATAGTGCGAGGACTGTATGTGTACGTTGTGTTTCATAGACTACTGCTAACTTGGGTGATGTCAGAAAAACATACAAAACTTATGATCCATGTATGATGATTTTTCATAATAAAATTTGAAGGCCGTGCAGATTACGGGACTTTCCTGGAGAAACAAAAAAAAGGGAGATGGCCTTGAAATATGGGAGAAACCTGGGGGAAATGAGAGTGTTGGCAGGTAATGGCAGGTCCAGACTGAGATATCTAAACTATTGAATGTATTGCAATGACATCTGGTATACACTTTCATATTCCCCTCAGCATGAACTGTAACAACTTGTCATCTAGCGCCATCATCAGGTCAAAATTTCATTTTCTCCAGTTTATGACCAAATACGTGTTTAGTTCCAAAAGGGACAACAGCATCAACAGAATTTGACCGCCATGTTAAAATGTCCAACTTTACAGCAGAATTAAACATGTTTACAGCCTCTTACAAAAATGATTTTGGTTTGACTGTTTATGGTGTTTTTGCCTTTCAAATTATTTTTTCATTCAAATACCAGTTAAATAACTGTGCGGTGCTGTGCGGTTAACTGTACTAACAGACTATCTAATAAGTCAGTGCTCCTGTTTGCTAGTAAAGAAGCAGCTACTGAATTCTGCAATTATACAATTTCATTTAGCAGATGCTTTCATCCAAAGCAACGTACATCTGAGATTGGTGGCTGGCCTATCTGCTTTCTGAGCCACAGCCGCCTCCATTAGCCATTAGCCTCGGGCTGAAGCCCTATAGCAAGATACCGGCTGTGTGGTGTCTTGATGGGTGTCTTATGGCTCAGGAAGTAGAGGAGGCCGTTCACCCATCAGAAAGTTAGTGGTTTGATTCCTGGCCCCTGCAGTCTATGTGTTGAAGTGTCCTTGGGCAAGATACTGAACCAAATGTGCATGTGCATGGTTAGTGGTGGTGGCCAGAGTCCAATCAGCCACCATGTGTGAATGTGTGTGAAGGGGTGAATGCTTTGTGAAGTCTAAGAAGACTAGAAAAGCTCTGTATAAAATGCAGTCCAAATCCAGTGCTGTGTTCTCTGTGTTCTTGTGGAGCTGCTTGTTAGTTGGAGTTGACTGTGCTGCCTGTTTCTCCACGGGGAGACAGTGGAGGTGGATCTAAGCTAACGGTGTAATGCGAGCATCTGGTAGCGCCTGCACTGTCAAGTGTTACGATTTAGATGATAATACTTTTGAACAAAAGGCATTTGTGTGAGGTTGGAAAATAAAGGTCAGACAAGTTAATTAACTAATGCTATGTAGTCTTAAACCTGCCATATGGGCAATGTTATGCTCGACTTGTCAATATGCGTCAACAAGTAACTATGTGCAAATACAATAAAGTGTGTGTAACTCAGATATTATGTCACATTTCAGCATGCTTCCAGAAATAATGTTAACTGAGATGTTGTTATTGGTTAAGCTAGAGTTGGTTATTGTTGCTATGCTGTAATGCCAAATTTGACAGTTCACAAACTCAAACATTATTATTTTTTATAATAATATTGCTGAAACAGACACTTCTATGGTTTCTATAGTCTATGTTTAGCATGCAGGCATTAGCATTAGCTCAAACAATCACTGTATGTAAGCAGGGCTGCTAGCACAGCTGTAGACTTTCAGACTATTTTTAGTCATTTCCAGACATTCATATTCATATTTGCTGAATATTCTTTTGGTTTTACAGTAAAACAATGTATAACTATAAACTGACTTAATGGACAAGCAGATTATAAGAAGTGTATATGTGAAAGAAAACCAACTATTGATGATTTTTCTTGATTTCTTCCTGAAAATTCTCTTACCATCTCAACCAACTAAATCCTTGAAAAGTACATTAGATAGCCTCATAGTACACCATCAACATGGTGCAAACAGGGCTGGTTTTCCTCACTTCTGAAAAGCAGAAAATCTGATCAGTGATAATATGTAAAATAACTACAGTAAAGGGTAACTTTGTTGGACAAAAATGCAGTTTCAGCGAGGTTGTGGTTCAGTTCATATGTCTTCCATCCCTCTGTAGATGGTTTTCCAACTTTTCTTCCACAGTAAATTTATGCAAGTCCAGGTACAGAGGAGAGCAGCAGTGTAAAGCTGCTAAAGTGTAGACTGGCTTGCTTTCTCACTTGACTGAGTTGTGATTGACAGGAGGCAGCTTAAAGTTTTGTTTTGCAGGGTTAAACAGACAAAGGACAAAGAGGCTGAGAAGCTCTATTACGCGTCTTTCTGTACATGGGCATATGTAGATCTTACTCCACAGCCATCATTTGTTTCAACAGTATGTTGCTGCTGAAAAAGCATTAAAATGAGCAAAACTTCTTTAAGAATGTAAATGGCAATATCATACTCTTTGTTATGATATTGATAAATAAAAATGTTCCTCCAGGACCACACTGCCTCGAACAACACAGTCTACATAAAATGAGACAATATAGTCTGTGTGCATGTGTGCAACCATGTACAAAACAGCACAAGAATTCATTTCTGGTATGGGAGAAATTTCCACCAGTCATATTCAGGTGTGAGTGTGTAAATAAAGCACAGGAGCACAAGCAGCACAGCTTGATACACATTTCATACAACCCAATCTGTATCCAGTTGAAGTTTGTTTAAATCATCCTGACTTTTACTTTAATGTCAGTAGGTTCATAATGATTGCATCATTATTTTTATTATGTTTCAGAGTAAGAAGTACAACAATTTTAACAAATGCCATTTCATGGGTTTCTGTTTTCATTGTCTGTTAGCTTCGCTTCACAGACTGTACAGCACTGCAGTCTATACTGACAATGCCCTGCTGTCGGTATAGAGGCTGGATGTTGGAGTTGGATAGCAATTTATTTTACACAATATACACACACACTACATGACAGTGTAAACTGAGAAAAAAAATGAAGCTGGGAAAACAACTGCTGTTCTTTTCTGTTCATCCTCACAAATGAAAGGAAGAAACTAGTGGAGACACTCTATTTCACTCACCTATGACTGTGTGTGTGTGTGTGTGTGTGTGTGTGTATGTGTGTATTTGTATGAGAAAGAAAAAGGGAGTCAAGGTAATGGTGTCTGTGTGAGTGGTTTCGATGTGTGTTTTTGTGTTTATGTATGTACAGTAAGTGTGTGTTCATGTGTTTCAGAATCAGGAAAACTGAAAGTCAGTGGAAACTAGTCTTTAATATGGCTCACACAGGGGCACATAGAATAAAAATGTATATGTAATGAAATTAAAACATAAAAAAAAATTACACATGTATTTACACTACTTTTATTTCTGCAGTATCATTTCTGATATTAAAGAAATACAGGAAATTTCACCAGATACGTGCAGTGTGTTATTCATGTACAGATATTACCCATACTTAATCTTCATACATTTTTAAAGTAAAAATATGGAAAATTCTTCTTTCTTAGTCTATCTTCTGCATGCTAAGGAAAGTCATGGTGTTCCAATAGGTTCAGTGCACGGACCAGTTTTAGTCACTTTATATATGTTTCCTTTAGGCAATATTATTTTGAAAGACTCCATTAACTTTCATTGTTAAGTGGACACCCAATTACATCTCACCAACCTTCAAGCATGCCTTAAGGACATAAAAGCCTCGATGACCTGCCATTTTCTGCTCTTAAACTCAGACAAAATTGAAGTTATTGTACTTGGCCCCTTACTCCTCCGTAACACATTCAGTGTTGTCTTTGATCAGGATATGTCCTTTAACTCCCACATAAAATAAACTTCAAGGACTCTATTTTTCACCTATGTAACACTGCAAAAATCAGGCACATCTTGTCTCAAGATGCAAAAAACTAGTCTGTGCATTTGTTACATCTAGGCTGGGTTATTGCAATTCCTTACTATCAGGTACTGACAAGAACTAGGATACAACATCACATTTTCATATCAGATCGTGTATATTAGCTTAGCACCTGCTCTTGTAAAATCCAGAATTGAATGTAAAATCCCTTAATGGTCAGGCACCATCATATCTTCAGCTCATAATACCCTATTCTGTGCTCCCAGAGTGCACGGTGAGTAGAATCTCCAAGTGTCCAGAAGGCATCCTTTACCTAACCCATGTCAATAACTCAATATCTTCTTTTTCTCTGAACGATGTATGCCCTTTCTGCCCCCCCTATTTATAATAATTATTATTATTATAAATAGCTATATACAAAGAGCAACTTACGCCATCTGTAGGTGCTCAAGTGTTATAAACAGGAACAGGAACTGCACTATAATCCTTGTTGTACTTCTGTGAGCGCCCATTTATATCACAGTGTCCTTTTGTGCGGTTGATACTGGGTAAGTATTGAGATGTGTCCCGAATGGCTAGGTAAGTAGAAGCAAATTCAGTACGTTGTCTTGTATGGGATGTGGACAAGCATGGAGAGCCCATGAGAGAATTATATCTCTGCTCAAAGATCTTGGGCTACAATGTATAATCCTCACACCTATCCCTCTTGCTGTGGACCTTATCTTGTAAAATAAAACATTACACACTGGCTGGGACTGTGGCAGTATACTGACAGCATCACTCACAACTCCAGCTGCAGTTTCATGAAATGAACGACAATAAATATTTGAAATGTGGAGTTCCTGTGACAAATTCATCATGGTATGAGTATGTGAAAATATCTTTCCCCACTGCTGTAAAAACAATCAATTTCTCTCTTGTTAGGCAACCATATAAAGATCAAAACTGCTCCCTGAAGAGTTAAAAAAATCCCATGTCTGTGGCACCTTTATAAATCCAGCACTGAATAGAATCCTATAGTAGGGTTTTTATAATTCTACTGAGGCCAAGGGAGAGAAAGAAACAGTGTTGAAGAAGCAACACAATGGGGCCTGTCTGGTCAAAGACTGTTTGTTCTTAGAGATTCTGGACACACACACACACACACACACATAGTTAGCTGGTCAGCAGTGGGATGAGCAGGGCAACAGGGTTATTGATTTCTGCTTGTTGTTGTTTGGAAGGCTAGCTTGTCATAGCCCCTCTCTAGATGAAGTTCAGATAAACTGCACACACCAACAACAAAAGTCATTTAATCTTGAAGGGATGAAGAGCAGATTCAAAGATATAAGACTTAAAGGCAACACTTTCAAAGGTTAAACATACAGCTAGCCCCTGTGTAATCAAGGGGACAGCACTGCTTGCTGGTGAGACAGAAAAAAAGTTTTCCCATAATCTTAGGGTGTATTTTCTTTTTCTTTCTTTTTTTGATGCATAAATCGTCATTTTCAAGTTCAAAGTTTTCATCTTCAAAAGTTTACCAGTTTTTACCAGTACATGAAATACCATATGTCAGCAATGAGTCCTAGATTATAGATGCATTTACCATGCAACTCAAAGGTAGGTTTCTACAGCTACTGTTGTGTTTTCCTCATAGGCCTCAAATACATGTACAAAACACATTTTGGGGAATTGTCTCAGTATTATATTCAGACACCTGAATATCCCTTGTAGAATGCATTTACATGGAAGGTGACATTGTGAATTGATAGTGGAATATGACAGATCACATGTCAATGCAGTTGGAGTTGTTGGGGAAAACAAACAGGAGGCAGGCAAAGAAGCTGGAATTATAGTTCTGCACAGATACATATTAACAATCACCACAGAGAAGGGTGTTATGGATTTCAACATTGTGCTGTATGGCCTTACACACTAAAAAAGCTGACTGATTGTTCAAAAGGGACACATTAATCCTATATTCAAAATCTGTACAAGTGTACAGCCATGGCAACTCTTCAAAATGACAGTGGTGGACATTTTCTTTCAGCACAATATATATACAACCAAATACGGAATACAAAAAGTGCAAAAAATCTTACCACAGATGGGAAGTTAGTCAGGATATGTGTTGCCACTGTAAAAAGGACATGTGCATTGTGACTGACAGGAAAGGAAAAATGAGCTTTTAATATAAATCCTGACGATTTTTCAAACTACATTAGACTTTTCTGCAGAAGCTGAGTCATTCTGGCAGTGCTGCACAATCAATGTAGTTGTTTGTGTATCGTATGTTGTGGTAAAAAGTAGGATACCTACATTTAAAGTGTGAGTGAAGTCGAGCCACAACATGGCGAGTGCAGAAAGCTGTATTTGGTTAAAATTCTGTATCTGTACAATCAGTTATGCACGAGGCGGAAAACTGAAATCACATCCGCTGTAGACTCGAAATATGACACGTCAATGGCAGGCATAAAGTGGCTGCATATTAGTCATGTTATTTTAGGTCCCAAAATAAGAATTTGGTCATTATCAACTCACCTCAGTGTGTGCCAGCAGCAAATGACCACCACCATGGCTGAAAGCTGAAACCACTACCACTAATGGCTGCTAGATTTTAAAGGAGCCTGCTCAGAAAGTCCTGATATCTGAAACAGATTCTTTGACAATGCGTCACTGTGTGACTGCCCTGTGGTTTGGTAGAATATTCTCTTTTTTGGTGTGTGTCACAGGAAAACTGAATAAATATATATATATAGGAGCATCAAACTTACATTTTTGTAAAATGTAAACTATTTCTTCTTTAAATTAGTTTAGGGACCTCTTAACTACCAATTATTTGTGTCTTCTATGCACTCTTCAGTGCAAAAGAGGCTACAATAAACTCTGAGAGCCAGATAGCAGCATATGTACAGGTCCTTAGAACTGATGATTCCTGACTGCACAACTACATTACTAATGGGATGAGTCTGACACATTTGTGCTAAGCAGGACTTGCATTGCACTTCCATGCACTTCTATGTATGACCTTTATCATTTTGGGTTCTCTCTAAGGTGCCATTATTTCAATCATTTCATGACCAAAAAAAGTTACAGCTCACCTTCAATGTCATCTCCATGCACTTTTCAGAAACTTAAAACATTTACTTGAAAAGAAAAACAAAAAAGCTTTGGGTCAAGGGTCAAACTGTGTATCCTGCAGTTATGTAATATGCACTCTAAAGACTCGACCATGGAGCACCATTAAAAGCTTTGCAAATATTAAGAGTTAAAAAAGAGAGAATCATTGTTGGGCACAACTAGTGACAACACACACAAAGTTATGCTGAGGTCAAGCTGTATTAAATGGTAAGTAAGTTGTATTACTGTTTTTAAAGTTAAAGAGTTAAGTTAAAGATTACCAAAAAATGGCAGTTTGAAAAGTTTGAAATGTTTTTGTCCAAGACTTTCAGAGCTTAAATGAATCTGCAGCTGAAGTAGAAGTAATTGTTGGCCAAAAAATTGTACAGAATATGGAATCATAAAGATTCAAAGAACACGAGTCGGCATGCTGAGTCAACATTCTGAATCAACATTCACACTTACCAAAAAATATTGACAGCTGAGAGAAATTACAACGCTTTGCTGAAAATATAAAACTGGCAGAAGTGGAAGCTGAACTGCTCTACCTAAAAAAAACTAAGCGCTTAAATGCATTGCTAGAAAAGGCTGAAGCTAGACTGTAATACTGTCAAAAGCTGGAAATATGAATGAATCTTCAGAACACTAATTACACATCGTAACACACTGATGTTGTTTCGACACTAAGGGGCAATAGAACAAGCTGTAAATACAGCACTTGCATATTATCATCTTGGATGTTTGGATGATGAACATTATGAAAGATAAAAACCTTTTGTCACTATTCCTCCACAACTCCTGAAAAAAATACTTGGCTCTTCAGCTGCTAACTGCTCCATGATGTTCATCAGCTAGTCTCGAAATGTGATGGAATTGAAGACTGGACATAAACAGTACAGTCGTTGGCCATAAAGCCAAACCAGCAAGCTGAAAGATGCCAAAAAGCTCCATAAAGCTGGGGGGAGCTGCACAGTTGGATGACAATTCTCTGAGGTTCATCAGTACACAGTCTTTTGATCCATCTTTAAGACAGAAAACATTGATTAGTGCAGCCTTAAGTAGAGTCCTTGAGTAAGTGTTCTTTGTTACATTTCATCTTTAGTCAACTTACAGACAGACAGGCCAATACAATTCTTAAAATGAAGTTTTATAACTAGGTTCAGGAACAAAGACCACGCCTCAAACTTATCTCATTTCGGTACAAGAAGTACTTAAGCACACCATGTGCGTTTCCTTGCCCTTTGACTTAGCTTTCCCCCCCAAACCCTTTTCTTCTGTCTCTGTCTCTCTTTCATTTTGAATACAGAAACCACAGGGGGCAGTATTCTAATCCGAAAAATGTGAAGAGATGGCTCCCCCGGCTCCCTCCTGTCTTTCCCTCCATCCATCTGACGACCACCTCCTTTTCCACACTCATCATGTCATCCCTCACCCTCATACTCTCATCCCTTCAAGGAGTGCAGTCTGTCATTGAAGGCAAAACACCCTGCATATAGGCTTGTGCTCATAACTAAAACTTGGTGGTGCATTCAGGGATGGCTTGGAATAACAGGGCTTATAATTGTGTTTGTTTGCTGACTTGGCTCTTGCTTATTTATTTGTTGAATCATTTATTTAGCTACTTATTTATCAATTTATTTATCATTCAGTGGACAGGAGGCAATCATTAATATTTATTCAACAGATCTGGCCAATAGAAGGAGAAAAAGCACTGCAGAAAGAACCATGTACGTAAGGTCTAGCATCATTAAGTATAAAAACAGGAGAGTAATGAGTGACAGGAATAAGGTGAAAGGAGAGAAGGTGCATGGATAGACTGACAGAAAGAACAGCAAAGGGATGAGAGAGAAACATTCCTGTCCACTGCGTGTGACAGGAATAACGATGGATATATTCTGTCTCGTAACTCCCTTTAACTCATTTTAAATTTTGAAGAGACTGAAATGACTTTTACCAGCACAGCGAAATGAGGAGTGATTTTAATTTAAGTGAGACATGAACGAGCACTAGCATACTAAAAGACTAATCTGCAGCACAAACACTAAACACAAACATCTGGAACACCTATGTTATCTTGGATGCTGCACATGTGAGGGGTGGAAGCCATGAAAATGAAATAGTAATGTAGCCGAGTGGTGAATTTGATGTATCACACTTAGGGTTGATAAAGATCATTTCTGGTTACCTGCACTCTGTATTTTCATTTGTTCTTGTATTTAATACAAATGTTCAAAATATATGAACAAGATGATTGTTTGTGTGCTGGCAGAAGGTTCATGTTCTGTTAATTTTTTTGGCCACCAGGTGGTATCGTTGTGTGCCATATAGTTAGCGCGCTCGCTGCATCCTAGGCTTCAGCAGCATGTTGGCGAATGCTGGAGAGCCTTGGCTAAAATAAAATATTGTAATGACCGACAAACAAAAGATCAAATAAATACCAGAATACAAGTTCATATGCAATTTCTCAATTTTTAATAATTAATGTTATAGCATATTTTTCCATCACCTATAGTTTTATCAATATAACTTTTTCGTTGTCAAATCACTTTAAATCGTTATTGAATTACTATCACTTTTTTCCAATTCACATGGAGTTTTAATGAAATCCCTTCATGATTTAGCACAGATACTTTTTTCTAGTATGTGTCTTCTAATGAGACACAGTCTGATTAAAGATAGAAAGCCTTCTTCAATCAGCGTGTTGCTTAAAGGTCATACACACATGCACACAAACATACAGAATTAAAGTCCAGCTCCCAACAAGCTTCCATCCTAAAGGTTATTTCATGTTAACAATCAATACAACACTTCAGTCCTCCACATCTCCACTAAGAGCTGTGCTCATGTATGCATGTGTGGTTTTCATTTTCATGCCATGAACTCTCTGCTTCCCTCACCAGGCCAGAAAAAAATAACTTTGATTCTGAATTGACTCATCCAGTTAAACAAAGGTTACATTTAAAAAAAATAAATAAATAAAACAAAATAAAAAGTTTTTGTTTTTCTATGCTAAAACAATCCTCCCATTTTGAAAACAATTTCAGGTCTTGAATTTGTAAACATGTTTGCATAAAGATGTGTCTGTGTCTGTGTACTGGAGAATTTCATCATCAAGGTAACTAACAGAGCTATAGAGCCAAGAGGGAGAAGAATGAAACACTCAAAACACACGCTGACACGTGAGGCTCTGTTAAATACTATTTTTCAAATACATTAAAGGGAGAATGTGTGAGACTTTGTAGGTTTCATGGTCAAAGAAATACTAAAGCACAGCCAAGATAAAATACAAAGAAGAAAGACTCTCAAAGTTACCTAAGTTGGGCATAAAATTTGCACAGTAATTCTTTCCTTGAAATGTAAAATGAAATACAGTGAGCAAACTGTCCTCTAAATGCAGCAAACACACTCCCAACAGACACAAAATAAAAGTGAGATAAAATCTTACACCTGCCAGTGGGGTGACATATTTTGACATCTGTTTCCAAATAAATGTAAATTGAGTGTCATTTTAGCACCTGATTTTTTCGGTACTGGCACTACTCACCATTGACTTAATTTTGTCTCTGGTTTACATGAGAACGAGTGGTTGGACACCTTTTACAGTACACGACAAGACTAAAGTGTCGCAAAATATATTTTAAATTGAAATCACTTTCATTTTAATGATATTAAAATAATTTTTATTATGCTACTTTGATAGCAGGCAGTGGTTTAGTGGGTGTGGGGAGTGCTGTTTCAGTCACCAGTGAGATGATAAAATACAATCCAGGAAGACCAGTTTGAGTTATAGATCCATAAATGTGAAAGCTTGTCAGACACCAGCACTGCACAGGCAGGTATGAATGCAACCACGATTGAAGCTGTTGAGAGACAGTTACTGTTTATATTGACAGCATCCTAACATTCATGTTTTTCGCCTTAATTGAAATGTCACCATTGCTGCATTTTAGAATGTACACAATAGTACAACAGAAAGCACTAAACACTGCATTTTTGTGTGAAGAGAGACAGAGGCAGGTGAGTGAGAGGCAGAGAGTTCACATCATCATTAGGTTCTAACAGTTCATAAAAATGAGTGTGACAAGAATGTACGTACTCTAAAAATGTTTAAATTGATGAGCAACCCACAAAACTATTCTATCCAGGTCTATGTTTCAATACAGATCCACAACCACGTCATGAAATATACTATAAATACAGCCTATATGTAGGTGATCACTGCACAGCAGCAACATTTAATGACAACGTTACCTACATATCGACTCTCTGTCATCGGGCTGTGGCTGACGGGGTGACCAGGGACCTAACGCAAACTGGAAACTGGCTTGTCTCTGAAACCCTGAAATCCAAACCTTTAAATCACAAAAGGAAATAGTAATTACTGATACCCATTTTGATAATAATAGATATAAAACCAAACAGCGCTGCTGCACCACACTTGTCTTCTTTCTCTACAATTGCAAGGCAGCAAAATTTTTTTTACACCTTTCATGTCAGAACGTCATCCACAGGAATGTGTGTTTTATAATGATGTTGCATTGCAAGTTCAACTTTTTTTGCTGAATGACTCTGTGTTTCTTTGGTGGAGCTCTCTGTGACGGCCCTGAGTTGTTGCCAATCTGAACGTGACCTTATTCTCCATCATTTAAGAAGCTGAGCGGCAGTTAACAACGGAGCGAAAAAGTGGGGCTCGGCTGACCAACTTTGGCTGAAAGCATTCACCTCAGTAATATAATGCTCTTCTATTCAGGCTTTAATAATACTACAAAATCATTTTCATTTACTTATTAATTTATTAATTTTCAATTTACTTACTCAGGCTCGTCTCCTTAAACCCCCCGTTATTCTGCTTTGCTATTCAGCTGTAGGAGTTACAACGTTCATAATCTTTGTTCATGTGTTTTTATCAGTGAAGGATGATACTAACAGCAAAATTGTTGAGGCAAAACTCACACCAACACACAAGCAAACACACAGCAGTTTTGGATCCATCTCTGTCTCTCTCTGAGTAAACAAAGAAGCACATTTTGATGATGAATCTATGCAATAAGAAGGTAATTATTTTCTGTCACAAGAGGCTTCAGCCCTGCGAACCGCCCAGCTAAACACACTTCACACCATCATGATTTTCTCTCTCAGTGACCCTCAATCTGTTTTGACAGTGATACAGTGTGCTGCCGGTCAAAGAACTGACCACAGCAGGAGACTGAGCTTGTGCCAGGCAATTCAGTAAAATACCCAAGAGCTCACATGGTAACTCACATTTAAACTCTGACGTGACTGAATAAGAATGACGTACAAATGTGTACTCATGATTTGATTCTGTAAAATATATTGATATATCATATTTTAAAAAAAGCACAATTATTGAGAGCAATTTTTTAAAGTTTGATTTTCCTTCTATTTAACCAGGAAGATACCCCCAGGTAAAAAAAAAAAAAACAAAAAAACCACAAACATATAAGACCTAAAAACAATTACATTTTCAGTTATCTTGCTGTGGGTGTGCCGGTAATGATATTAACATAACACTACAACTACAACATTGGGAGCGCATGAATGCAGAAAGCACTGAAAATAAACAGCAACCAGGATTTTACTAAAAATGAAAATGAGCGAATGAGCAGACGTGTATGTGAGTATTTCACCAACATTTTGCAAATTATTCACATATCTCTGCTGCCCTTGCTTGGATTTATATATTTTCTTTCATCTTCAAGATGAAAAGACACTGTCTAAATTCTGAAATGTGATGCAGAAAAAAAAAGTAGATCAAATAATAAGGACATGCCTAGTCAAGGATGCCAGGCTAATACCAGTGGCTGCATGTTAAATATGCACTACAAAATCAAGAACAAAGAAGAAAGAGGAAAAAAACAAACATCAGTAAAAAAACTAATGTCTTCTCAGCAGGACTAGAATAACTAGCAGGGTCTCAGGAGCATCGCCACCATGTCAATAAACCTGGCAGAAATGTCAGATGTTTTCTCTAAGTTTAAAGTTGAAACCTGAAAATTTCAAACCATGTCTGTAGGGGGTTTCCACATGTCGGGGAGGTAAGACATGAATCCCTGTGTCTGTGTGTTTGTGTGCGTGTGGGACACATGAGGCCATGTGTGAAAATCAATAACTATCCTGAAGGGGCTGCTAATGTTGTATTGTGAGCTGGACATGAATTCAGTCACAGGGGATGCATGTGTGCATGTTCAAACGGACTGAGAGAGAAGCAGTCAGATATGAAGCCTCAAAACGTTCAATATGAAACAAATAAATAAATAAAAAGCTATGTAATAAATAATAACATGAATAAATAGTGTAAAACATGACATTATAGGAAATTATTGAATACATTAAAAAAAATCATTTTTTTAATCCTTTATTTATATTTCAGAAATGTAGATTTTTTTTCTCTTTTATTTTAAAATGCCCTTAGTCAAAAGTTTGTGTTTCATAACGGCTTTTTTTTTTCAGACAACAATAACAATTATTACACTGTTTCATAATATCACCTTTTTTATTTCATCATGTCATTTTTTGTGACAGTAGTCCCAGTCTTTCAGCCAATCCCACCCCCTGCCTTTTAAGAAGGCAAGTTCAAAAGCTGTAACCAGATTTAGCCAGATTAGTGCCTGTTAGCAAAAGCAACAACAGTGTCAAAGTAAAATCAACTATCTCACTGACAGCTCATCAATGTCAATAAAATAAGTACAGCAGGGTTGTGAGTTTTTTTCATTATTCATCATCAAAGCAAAGAATCACAAATTGTCGGTTCATTTATGTATTTTACATAATTGATTCACTTGTTTATTTTTTCCATAATGTCTTTTAATATTGGACATTTTGGGATTAAATACTGAAATTAAATAGTGAAAAAAAGAATATTGTGCATATACAGTCCAAGAGGGAACGTGTGCACTGCATTATCTGTTCATATTCAGTCTTGAGTGAATTTACCTTGTATTTAATGATTTCTGCTTGACGATTCCAGTTGTCTCTGTTTTAGTTTCACTTGTGTCCCAAATTATCAATGTCCTGCAAAAGCAGCCCACTTGTAAAAAGACTGACTGACGAGTAAAAAGGATGTTCGACGCACACTGATCCATGGAAATGACTGTTAAACTGAGGTCTCTGCGCACATGACCTTTCTTCCAGTTTACATGGCACACTATTGAGAGCAGAATTGTTTTTGTCCACTGTGGATTCAACTGAATAAGGAGAGACAGTAGAAAATAAAATACAACTACATTCTCAATGTCAAAACAAGTTGAATAATATTATTCCTACTGCCAGAAAAAACTTCTTGTTTGTTTTCTCTGAATTCTGGATTAGATGATGGATATTCACTGTGTGTGTGTGTGTGTGTGTGTGTGTGTGTGTGTGTGTGTGTGAGAGTTTGTGTGTGTGTCCGTCATGCTGTGTTGTTCATAATTTAGCACTGTGGGTCCCCATGCCAGTGACCTGACAATGAATAAGACATGGCTGCCCAGACCGCTCTCTTCTTCATTATACACCATATGTCTAGGTTTTCTTATATCTACTCTATAGTCTCACCTTTTCCATTTACTACAATGCTACAATTACTACAATTTCATTTAGCACATGCTTTTATCCAAAGCGGTGTACAGTCATATGCCAGTGGAACAGCCATTGGGGGCCAATTTCAATTCCAATTTCGGATTCAGGACACCTCGACACATAGACTGCAGGGGCCAGGGATCGAACCAACCTTCCGATTGGTGGACAAGCGCTCTACCTCCTAGAGCTACAGCCGCCCCGTTTACGTAGTAGATATACTATAAACATTGCAACTATTAATGGAAATTCTAAATGACAGATATTACTTAGTCATTTTTTGATGATTACATACCTTTGTATTGACTTGCATGGTTTTTAGTGATTTTCATCCTTACAAGCAAAACATTTTACATTACTCTAAAATTCCTGCACAACAAACATGGTAGATTTTCACAAAGACAGTACATCAAAGCCTGTTAAGTATTTATTTATTTATTTATTTTGGTTTAATGAAATGAAGCACTATGTGTAATGTGAAAGGGGTCACCTGTTGTGACAAACCCACCGATTATTATCACCCAACTCAACTGTTCCCTAAAGTGCTACAAAGCATTTTAGTGTCTTTCAGCACAGGGTTTTGGTTTTATGGCCTGCAGCTTTACTGTTGATTCAGTCTCTGTTTCCGTCAACCTCATTTCCAGCTTGTGCAGGCCACTGTTTAGAGCAAAAAGAAAAGCTTTGATAAACCCACAGCACACGACCTGCTCAGCACCAGATACATTCAAAGTTAGCAACTAGGTGGTAAACATAGTGGAGCATTTAGCAGGTAAACTGCCAGAGTAAAAAGAGAGTGAATACTGGACTTAAATGAACCACTTTGCAAAAGAATAACAATATTGCTCTGTGTTTGGATTTGCAGATAAGCAGTGGTTCACCCTGTCAGTGTTATTGCAGATTTAAAGTTTTGTAGACAATGAAAGCAGAGAAGACTTGACATGTTTCTCAATTATGTCTTATTTCTCATTGTTATCAAATATATGTCAGTTATTTAGAAAATTGCTGATTAGTCTGTAAAGCAATGCACATCAAATACATAAAAGCTTTAAAAGCACATAACTCATTACTACTCAGATAAAAAGGAAATTTGGGAGAATCAGAGCTTCACACGACACTGTAGATCCACGTGTAGAAGCTACTCAGTGCGTAGTAGATTTCCCGTTTGTCCTGGACACCAGTGTTGCCATCCAGGTTGTTTGTGACTCCAGGGAGGAGAATAATCCACCTATGATATCCTGCTCGGCTGCTAAAGAGCAGCTGCTTCCCTGCTTTATCAAGGGAGACTCACTTTCAGAGTATCAGTTATTTATCAAAGAGGACTGATCTGAAGAAGACCTTAACCAGAGTACGGCCAATGGCTGAAGGAATCAACGGCTTGTCTTCTGTATCATCAGATAACAGGTCACGGTTCATGGAACACATTACTGATGATTAAATGTTATATGTCAATTTATTGTTGACTAAATATTTTACAATACACACTGACATACATAGGTTTCATTCCTGACCATTATTTGGACAATTATCTTTTCACCTTCCTGTCCGCACTCTCCATATGAGTATTTAGTATTCACGCAGTCCCATCTGCTCTATCTGTGAAACAAACAGCAGCTGAATCCAGGTTGAAGCTCGGATTGTACTTACACAGAGCATTTCATTCACAGTCAATTTTATTTGTTTAGCAAAGAAACATGACAAATTAACAAGGAACCATCCACCAGTCAGTGTCCGTTTGCTTTATTGCACTATGAGATACAGTAAATATAAATTAAATGCAGGACATTTAATTTTGTGCTGTAGTGTCTTCTTTTCTAATTTCACTCCCTCTCGACCTCTCACGTTTATTCTCTCATGTCGGAAAATACGGCTTTAAGGTTTCATCAAAATCTAGTCTGCGATGACATACAAAGGAATGAATGAACAAACGAATCAATGGTCCACCAGTATACAAAAAAAAGAAAAAGAAAACAACATTGCAAACATTTATCAAAGTCCTAATGAAATTGCAAATGTCAAAGGGATTTTTAAAATTGATTGCTCACATTATTTTGTCATTTCATCATTGTTGCATTTTTCAGGGTGTATCTCGAACGCTCCTTTGGCCTCTAAGCCTCTGAGTGGTCAAAGAGCATGTTTGACTGACACCTGAGCCTGGGAGCCTGCAGGGGCATGTAGATATAACATCAAATGAATTAATGCACAGGAACTAGTTTACAAGCTGAGGAGGAGGCAGAGGAGAACAAGGACTTCACCTTTCAGCATCTGAGCTGAACGATCAACACACACGATCATACATTTTTAACCTGTTCAAAGTGCTTCAACTGCTAATTAGCTATCTAGCTTTGTTCATAGTTCACAGGCTCCTGACTGCTTGTCAGTCAGTATCACCACCACACAACTGTAGTAGAGTGATGGTCATCATCATCAGTGTCAGATAAACAGTTTTGATTTGAAGTTCTCTGCAACATGCCTATTGGTGCCAGTTATGACTATTGTCATTATTGATAAATCTGGTATTTTTTTTCCAATTAATGGGTAAATTATTTAGTCTATACAGTACAATGTAATTAAACAGTGAAAAATGTCCATTGTGACATCTTTAGATAATTTCAAACAGTAGCAGAAACAAAGCATGAGGTTTAATCTATTTTGGAATTATTTTTTTGAATGTATCTCAACCATTAACATTGTAACTTTTTACAGTTTGACATATAGTGCAACAAAAAGGCAGCAACACCAACCAAAGCCTGACATCTTGGAGCCTGAACTTTGGACTTTGGTTCAGGGACCATAATGATAATGTGTGTGTGGACAAATTTATTTATTTTTAATTAAGTTTGATACTTTCACAAAAGAATATATACATGTCAAAATGTTTTTTGAGGAGTAATGGCACATACATGAATTTGATCCATTAAAAAAATTCCATCTTGTAAATTTTGATGACTGACCACACAACGCAACACTGGCTTAAATCTTTGTGCCAATCTTGGTGACTGTCTACTGTTAGTTCCTCCATCTGTCTTCCTGTCTGCCTCCCTCTGTGGTGTCAGAGCCTTATGACTTCAGGGTTCACAG
The DNA here is from genome assembly GCA_025331565.1 of Holacanthus passer. Taxonomy (NCBI): domain Eukaryota; kingdom Metazoa; phylum Chordata; class Actinopteri; family Pomacanthidae; genus Holacanthus; species Holacanthus passer. The sequence goes on along the minus strand of JAFREQ010000030.1, from coordinate 7,661,378 downwards.
CCTGAATCCCCTCTACAACAGGAAATGAATAGGATAGCGCTCCTGCATTTATATTAATAACTTTATCAGTATTCACAAATCACAGCAGCCATCTCTCATTCATTTAAAAATGTGTCATTTGCATCATGGACGTGCAATGGATGCCGACATCCTTGAGAGAAAGCTCTGGAAGATATAGGCATTCAACGATTCAATTAAATCTTTATTTTACTTTTCTTTTTCTCTTTTTTCATCTTCAAATAAGTAGTATATAAGTAAGTATATAAGTAAAATGTTAAATCAAGGTTAAAAAAAGAAGTAATTTTAGAACACAAACCTCTATTTAAATTTTGTAATATAGTTATTTGAACTTGGCACTACATTGGCCCCATGTGCAGAACCTTTCCTCCCTCAGAAACCATTCATACCTGCTGCATTTTCAAAATGGCATAATGATGGAAGTTGAAAAGTGTTTTAGGATCAGATCAGTATAAGATATCTGATAGTTTAAACTTGCATGCATTTAGTTAGCATCACATGTACTTTCACTATTATTATTATTATTATTGTTATCATTAGTAGTAATGGTAGTGGTAATAGTACAATTTAGTATTTCCGACTATAGTTACTACAAAAGTATTAAAATTACATTTACATTTCTGTGTAGTAATATTGCCATCTGCTTGCAACATCAACAAATAAAAACAGATAACAAATTATTTTTATAGCGAAACACTGTTTGAACATTAACTGCATTTTGTACCGTCACCAAAATTATCACTGACAAAATGTCCTTCAGGAATATGTTTCTGTTCTAGATCAGTTCTGTAAGAATTATCCAAGTATTGCACTGGACAATGACTTCTCCTGCAGGACTTCATCTTCATGTCATGTAATGTGAAGGACACTGTTTTGCACAATGCACAATGGCATAACTATCTGAAGAACGTTTCAAGCCTCTTCAAATTCACTATACAAATAAACGGAGGATAGTGGCCACATGTGATGGTTAGGTAAACCACTTTGGAAGTCAAAGGGCCGAAAGTGAAGAACTGAAAGTTCAGCCCTCACTCCTGAGTGAAACACAGTGGAAAAAAGAATTTACTTTAGAAATAAATTATTTTAACGGTTTAATTGTTAACTGTCAATTCTAAGTGCTTGACACATTCTTCTACTGTGGAAAAATTAGGAAAAAAATAGATGGATGCATACACAGCATTCTGTAATTCTTCCTCAGCTCTCTGACGAGACTGTGTTATGTCAGATAGTCCAAAAGCAACCAAAATATAATGACAGTTGACATGGTCAACCTATGATGCTATACACATGCATGTGCAACTCTGTGCGAGTGCACTTATGCATATGTTGACTATGTGTGTTTATACACGTCAGAAATGGGCTAAAACATACAAAAACACTGGCAAGCTCCTTTGAATCACTGCAACTGAATCAAACTGAATCACTTGCAGTGAAATAATACACATGTAGATAAAATGTAAATCCAGTTAAGGCAGTTTTATATTCACAATTATGATTACATCTTTAGGCTAAAGCACAGCTTCATAAAATTCATAACATAAAATAATGTTTTATTTTATGATCACCTTTTGGAGAGTTTTTTTTCCACCAGAGCATCTCTATTGAAAGGAAAATCCGAGGGGATCCCAGAGAAATCGACAAAGCATGAATACACTTTATTTTTAATTCCAGTATTTCTAATGTGGGCTGTAATCACCCTGTGAACACAGCCTGCTTGATCAGGCTGCCAGGGTTGTTTCAGTCCACAGTCAGGCTGGGATCGCCTGCATAATCCTTCTCAAGGCCAAAATCCAAATTAATCTGGACTCACATTAGGTTGTTGAGCGGCCCAACCTAGGTGTTGCTGCTGCACAATGTTAATTTAGAGCAGCAGCATCTTCCAGCTCTGTCAGTCTGACAGCTGATCACTTTAGTCGAGTGCAGGCTTTTATCAACAGCATCTTGTCACAAAAAACACATGGCCATGGTATCTTGCTTCTTGTTCCCAACAGCAGTGCTGTGCTGTGGCCATTGGAGGGTCAAATATTTGGTCCATCTTGCTGTGATGTACTTGAATACTACTTGAACTGCTTGAGATTTTAATGAGCTAGGAAAAGGCATATTTGCCAGAAGTCACTAATCCAAGGAACAAATGCAGTGTATTGTTTTGTTTTGTTTTAATTTATGAAAGAAAAATCCTGCTGCCATATACTTTAGCCTAACACTTATTCCTCTTCTGCTACATTTGTGCAGGAGAAAAATGAATTTCTACAAATCAGGATTACAAAATCCAGACACAAAGAAATCAAATAAGGGAAAACAGAATTTTGAATGACGTGTTCATTGAATGCGTTTTGTGTGACAGCACTGCTTCACTTGACTGCTGCTGTGCTGACTATGCGAAGAATTTTGAAGTGTACTCAGTACTGAGAAATGCATGTAATCAATTGCAAAAAAAAAGTAACTAAATTTGATAAGGATAAGTGATTAACTTGAAACTGTCATTAAGCTCAGGTTATGATGAAATTACTCCTTGTATCTCATTTGTGATTGTAATATTTGCCTGTAACTCAATTAGATACTTACACTTATTGACATCAAATATCTTAGTCGTTATACAAACAAATATGAGTAAATGTAAAACATAATCTGGGATTCATTAGAGAATGGAATAATTGCACATCAGGGTTGAATGGATGTTTACAATTGAATTTCTAAACAGTACTGACATCCTGTGAGGTGGAATGCATTCGATAGTGGGATAATTGATTTGTTATAGGCACTTCAATTTAATTTCAGCCTATTTACATTCTGAACTGAAAACTTTAGGGAATTTCACAAATAGGAGTTTGCTTTCAGTTTGACTAATACCACAGTTCTGATGTAGCAATCTTGCAAACCCAGAGATGCAGTTTAAATTTAAAAGGAAATGTAAAGTATGGCATCCATATCCATCTACAGTATATAATTTATTTATTTTTCTCCTAATTTCATATCCTACTGTAAAAGTACAGCGTTACCTCAAAAAACATTTACTCCTAGGAGCATGGAGGACCTTCCATCACAGACCTGATCGTCCTGCACTCAGGTATGTGTCACAACATCTGAACCTTGTGGTAAATAAACATCATGATTAATTGAGCTGAGCAGGAACTGATGATTGCTGGTCAGCTTGATAAGGGCAGAACCTTGCTATACATTTTTGGATATTATTTTATATTACACATGCTAATAAGCATAACATAATTCTCCTCAGAATGTGATAATTGACTTGTTTCTTGGATTCATTGATTGAATGGTCATTAAGCAGTATTGCATATCTTGGACTAAATATTAATATTTTATATGTATTTAGATTTAAAAAGTCCAGAATACAGATCCCATTAAACACACAAGTACACCAATATAACCAACACACCAATATAGAGTATAATCCAGTGTAAAATGATAACTATATGCCACAAAATTTACCTTATGTATGTACTTTAATAGCAAGAGTATATATATTATATATAATATATACTCAACAGCATTCAATCTTCAAGCCTGCGACCGTGCTTTCATTCAAGTGTAACTGAGCTATCATTGTTTATTTACAATTACTCAACATTCATTAGCACATTTTAACATCCTTAAAGCAGTCAATGTGTTCTTGAGCACCAAACTGAATAATAAGGTGCAATTTAAGCAGCAGCATCAACAAATGAAATAAATATGTAAAGATAAACATAAATTTAAAAAAATCTAATGCATCTAACAGCATGAAGAAACTGGTCATCCGGAGAAGACTGACTCCAGTTAACACACCATGTGGGAAAGCAGTCACCCTGCCACAGTGCCCTTAGACAACACTTATGTCCACCAAGCAGAATTCATTTTCATAATTCAGTTTCTAGTGGCTATTAAACGCTGACATTTAATTTTTTAAAAAAGAAAAAAGAAAGAAAGAAAACTGAAAATTTCTTAATTGAGCAGTTGATTTGATGAAGACAAAACTACTGTTAAACTTTTCGGTCATTCATCACACGTTTTTGCTGTGCGTTTTTGCTGCTGTATTGAAAACACGTTTAATAATTGTACTGGTCAGGGGCATCCTGGTGGCCTTGGGGTCTACAATGCTGACCATGTGTGGCGTCCCTGGCTCAAGTTCAGCCAGAGGCCTTTGTTGTATGTTTTTTCTCTCTTTCTCTCCGCTCTGATTTCCTGTCAGATCTGTAATGTCACAATGTAAAAAAGGCTAAAGTGTTCCCCAGTTCCTCTAAAACAGTTAGAAACGACAAGTGTCAATAATACACCTTGTGATCCACCCATCACAGTCTTATGATTTCATTTAGCACACCTGTTGCTAACTTAGTGTGATTTCTTTTTCCATGTTGGTCAGCGGTGAGTAACGAAAGAAAAGTGAGTCAAAAAGTGCAAAACCTTTGCTTTTGCAGACACTTACGTCCTTGTGGATCGACTAGTTCTGGCTTAATGCATTTGTAGAAAACACGCAGGCTAACAAACCAGAGATAGGCTTCAAAATGCAGCCGCAAGAGAGTTGCACAGATCACTGAGGGACTGTGATTAGTGGCCTGTGATCGACATGTTGGCCAGTGCACATGTTTAATGATGTTGACTGTCGAATAGCATTCATGACTGCTGACAATGTTTATCAAATTTGTAATTAAAAAAGTAATAATGATAAAAATTCAATTGCACGTTTAGCATTTTAAATGAAAACATATATATTTGTATTATTTTTTTGTAATTTCATTACTTGATGAAAGTTCCACCTCTCCCTACAGTTATACTATCACAGATGACAACTGGATAAAACTTTGGTAAGAGTGTGCAACATTAAGCATCGCCACCTTCTTCAGCAGCCATGTGCCCTGCTGAAGTACCCTTGAGCCAACTATCAAACCCCACATCATCTGCCTCACTCTGCAGCAGCTGACCATGCAACCTCTGACCTGGAGGAGGGTTCTAATTACCAATTAACAACAGCCAATAAGAGCTGGACATCGAAATTCATTTACTGCTATGAAGCCACACGTGCTTCCACATCCATACTCAATGGACAACTTCTCACACACGCACGCGCACACTCAAGCGCCTTCTCCACGAGCCCTGAGAGCATTTGACTGAGGCATTCATCTCCATAAAAGTCCTTACCTTGAGCAGCGCCGCTTGCTCCTCTCTGCCGTTTGTCGGCTTGAAGGGGAGACCAGATGCACTGCTGAGCCCCCTGATCCGCCGCGCTCCGCTCTCCTCCTCCTCCGCCAGCAGATGTGTGTGTGTGTGTGTGTGTGCTTGAGAGTGTGTAAGAAAAGAGAGCGGCAGAGGCAGTGTGTGTGTGTGTGTGTGTGTGTCAGCGACTGTGTGTGTGAATTACCAGAGGGAGCGCAAGCCTGTCGGTATCTGGATGTAGTCTGGAGGATAACGGAGAGGGAGTGTAGTGTCGTTATGAAGGATGCTCTCTCTCTCTCTCTCTCTCTCTCTCTCTCTCTCTCTCTATCTCTTTAACCCTTGTTGAATCAAAGATGAGACATAACTGACCAGACCACACTGTTGGTCTGTCAGGAGAGGTCATTCTTACTGTAGTCATTTATTTATTTATTTATTTATTTATTTATTTATTTATTTTAGTCTGAACTTTTAGATTTCAGTTGTGATAAAATAATAGAGAAAAGTTCATTTTAAACACTTACTACAATAGACTATAAATTTATGTCAAAATGTTAACTTTCTTCCTCCTACTCTCACAGTCGTATTATCTCTGTGTTCACTTACATTCTCTGTCCTTTATTGTTAATCTTTTTTGCTTCTCTTTTTTCATTGTCTTCTTCTTTTCATTTCATACTACCCCAGCCAATATTTTAAACTGTTTTCTTCAACTTTCTGTCAACTTTCACTCCATCTCTTATCCACCATTTTGTTTTTCTTTCATTCTCTCCACTTTGCTTTTTTGCTTCCTTCTTTCCTACAGATCTTATGCACAAATGCACACATTTTAAACCAATCCTGTGCATGTATATGCGTGTGAGTGCATAAAGGGGAGGTGAATTTGTGTGCCAAAATAAAGCTGTATCATATTGCTGTAAATAAAGTACCAGTGTAAAGCAGCAAGTGTAAGTGGTTACTTAAAACAGTATTTTACGTTGCTTAATTTCTTATTATGTTATTAAAGTATTGGAGATAATAATCTAAGTACTTTGTTTTTCTTTCAGAAATTATTAAAGTACCAATAACACAAAATCTCGGCAGAACAGATCTCAAAAAATGAAAAGTGAAAAAGGAGAAAGTTGTTTACACACATATAAAAAGGAGGAGGAGCCAGTCAGAACAGAAGGAGACTGAGAACTAAACAGGTTTTATTGTTTTATAGAGTTTTAAGAAATATCCCACGCTTCGATCCACTGAGCACGCTCAGAAGTAGCTCTATCCATCACTACCTCAACTCTTCCTTAACTTCTGGGCCTGTAGCTGTTTTCTGGTACGTTCACAGTGACTTTCAGAACTGAAAATGCACTTCTTGATAGATTTGGTTCATTCATTCGAATTCATATTCTTTACCCAACATAACCCCTGCCATAAAATTTTCACATTAGAAGAATTACTCCTTATAATTGGTTAAACTGTAAAAATGTGAAGAATAATTACATTCCTATCTGTGGAATGATTCACTCTCCAAGAACTCCCAGAATAGTTATTCACCTCTCTGGCCACAAAGGACTAATTTGTGAACACAACTAAATTACATCTGTTGGAAACCAGTATTTTATGCAGCTCCACCTGGTATTGTAGCTGAGCCGACCTACGATTCCACTTCCACCATTATCCTCAAATAACTATTATATAACTATAACTATTTTGTTTTTGGTACAGTAAACATTAAATCCGACAAAAAACAATTTAATTTAATTTAAAAAAGTTCAATCATAACATTTATGCTGAATGCAAGAAAGCACAGTGATTTGCAATGGATTGAAAAAGGCAATAAATCTGAAAGCAATTAAAGCATGTAAAGACATGAAAAACACACACACACCTGAAGTTGAGCGTGGAGGATGACAGAGGATGGGAAAGCTCAGAGTCATCCTACAAACTGACAAACTCACCACCTCCACTCCACATGCATTTTACAATTTGAAGATATGAAGACTTTTTTGTTTTCAATCAGAAGCTTTTACAGTGACCTCCTTTACTCTTTCAATTTAACTTTTGTTGGAATTTGTAAGTTTGTAGGTGTGCAAGAAAACCACAGGATGGTGTGTTGAGCCCCAGAAAGGCCTCAGAAAAAACATATCTTTTGATTTGATGTGGTGAGATAAAGGCAGTGATATTGCAGTGTGTCACATTTTGTCTTAATCTTAAAATCTGTCTTATCTTAAAATGTTCTGTCATTGAGCTTTTGTCTGTTTGTATTTTCAGAACCTTCTCACAATATAGCTCCCAGCTGTGCATGCCAGTAGGTGTGACACGTGCCAGAGGCTGTCTGAAATACAATTTATTAATTCATCAAAGTTGGAAAATGAGAGTCATCCTATCTAATTTTCTATAGCTTACCAGTGAAGAGTTTGGGATACTTTTTTTCTGCGTAGAAATAGAATTGAAGAAGTAGGTTCACTTAGGAAATGTGTGGTTAATATTGTCGACGGTCTCAACAGTAAAATTATTTTGATTATCAAGAGCCTGGGAGAAAATGAAGGACAAGGGTATGAAAAAAGAGCAAAACAAACCAAAAAAAAAAAAAAAAAAAAAAAAAAAAGCCAGAGTTTGGAGAGCAAGGACAAAATAGTCAACTTTCTTAAAGCAATTGCATCTCTAGAATCGTGGTAACAGGACTTCCTTTGTTGCCAGCTTTTGTATCTCTCACATGCAAACTCAAACCTGAGTGAACGGGAAAAAAACCTTGTGAAATCTTGTTAGACCATGTTATCTTCTAAGTAACATCTAAAGTAACGTCTTTTTCTCCACTTTGTTTTTCATTCATCCCCAGACAAGAGCAAGAAAAAATATAATCTTAATAGTGGGATAGGTGTGTCCTTTTTAGTCTCGTCTTTTTTAGTTGTTTTTTTTTGCATTCATCCTTCATGCTCAGAATCTGCCAAAACAAAAGGAGACAGCTGCTGAGCATTGTTTCACTGAATTGTTTCACTCTGTCTTCACTCTATCATTGCCCAGATTCAAATCTTGAGTTGCAGATTTCTTGCTGCTTAAATGTGTTTGTGCTTAGTCCCTCTGATGTGTAATTCACAGTGTAAATCAGAGATGGATGTATACATCTGAAGATGTGTTAAATAAGTTTTTGCATCTCCTTTGGCAGTGTTTGTTAAATAGATTCACATGAATAACCTGATTATCATAAAAGGATGGGCAGGCCGAAGGCAGGTGTGTGTGTGTGTGATGTTTACTGGAATGAAATATGGAGAGAATTAAGTGTTCTGAGGTGAGCCTGGCTTAATTCACTCTAATAACACAATGTCAAAGCAATTTGTTCATCATCGTTCAAACAAGGATGATGAGCTTATCATGCCGGTGTAAATTAAATAAAGGAAGCGGTGGGTTGATAAAACGTGGAGCCTCAAATTAATCATCTGCTGTTTCTCTATGGTTTGGGCCCATACGGGTTCACAGGACTGAATTCTGGCATGGCGGGGAAAAGAAGACAAAAAACGTCTCTCTCTATTTATATAGAACATGTAATAATGATATTAAATTACATTGAAACATGAATCAAGCGTAACATAGTCACATTTGATCTCTGCATTTATCCCATTCCTCAGGAGCAGAGGCCAGCCAGCTCTAAGCCAGTGCCTTGGTCAAATTAACCTAATATAAATGCGTTTGATGGTGGGGGAGTCTCATGCAGTTCTCCACACAGAAAAGGAATCAAACCCAGGACCTTCTCCTCATTAACCACATCACTCAATCACTATCAATTTAAATGTTTCATTTTACGTTTCAAAATTGACATTGAATGACAGTGAAGTTTTAATAATCTACAGTGCAAGTGGATGAGGTATACAGTAATTAGCAACTAATAGTAGCCGAAGTAATATATAGTAGATACACACAATAACTGACTTGATATTATTTTGTCAAAATGTGGAAATTGATATGGAAATTCAACTGAAAATATGCCACACTGATTTTATATGTTTAACCGGACTCCTTCTTCCCTTTTGTATTTTCATATAGTATTTTTATTATTATTATAATTGATAATAATACTTATGGGACAAAACATGGGGCTTGATTTAGACAGAATGCAGGAAGAAATTTCACATGCAGACACTTAAAATCTATGTACACATATTAATAATCTGCATAAATATTTAGAATACAGTGTGGGCTTGTAATATATGTACAACATTTTAGTTATATTTGCATTTAATAATATATAATCTGTAGTATCCTCCATCCACCTCTATTGTGTCTCATATACTCTAAATTGTTTCATAGTGCTCACTATACAGTAGATGTATTATTCTTTCCTGTGTGACCGCTGCCACAACTAATGATCAAAATTATATCAGCAATAATAATGTAAACATTGGCTGTGTTTTAAGTAAATTAATAAGAACACTAGCTCAATTTTCTGCAGTCGTTTTACTTTATGAAGGTCGTAGAAATTTTGTAATTGGAATCCACACAATATGAAATAATGGATATTTAATATACTTGATTAAGAACAGAAACTCTTATTGATCATTGAAAAGAAACAACACTCTTCTTTATTTCTCCCTGGTTCATCTTCATAATCTGCTCTGCTGGAAGACAACGTAGGTAAAAGCTCCAATGCTTTGATCATATTTTACACCAGAGATTCCAGCTGATATTGTTTGACAGACATAAAGACGTCACGCAGACAGGAAAAAGCATATTTTGAGACGTGCGAGCTGGCAAACCTCACTGGTGTGCTGGGAGTAAGGGAGATTTTTAATATTGTGTGGGTAGCACTGGGAGAGTGAATGGGTGCTGAGGAGGAGAAATTGCCAAGACGGGCTTTCATTTAGTCAACAGAGAGCAAAAGTAATGGGATACACACACATACACATCCGACTGCAAGCACAACTTTGAAGTTTTAGATGAGAAAGTGTCTGTGTATACTCGACCAGACGCACACATATTATTGTGTGCTAATGAAAAACTGTAACTCATAAGTAGACACACAAAAGCATTGACACACAGAGTTTTCTTGCAGAAAAAGGTCTTTTGTGTATGCAGACACACACACATATTGTGGATGCGCGCACATGTGCACACACACACAGAGTCCATATGCACAGCCGGTGCTGCGTTTCTGTAATCAGCAGTAAGTGTACCATGGTGAGTCATTGACAAACTCTCCATCCATTTAGGTATGAGCCTCGGCAGACTACCGCTGCCTGCTGTGTTTATTAAAAATATAATAGCCCTATTATACTCATTAGGTTATTTCTCGCACTGACACAGATAGCAAGAGACACACACACACACACACACACACACACACACACACAGCCATATACACACACACAGCAGACAGAAAATAAAGCAATACATTCCAAAAATGAACAAATAGTGGTCTTGATAGTGGTCTTTGATAAAAATCAGATGTGGTCCTGTCACTGTGTTCCATCTTTGATGTAATGGAAGTTCCTCCCTGACCACAGACAGTCAGTATGGTTTTATTATTATTATGATTATTACCTGATATCAGACCTGAGAAATCACCTCAGGGCGGTGTGGGAGAATTTAATTCAACAGTCCTGCATTAAAACCTGCCAGGGTACAGCAGAGTCAGGTTTCAATGGAGAGCGTGTCCGTCCCATGATAGCCCAAATCAGCCTTTCCGAGTCTTAACAACACACACACTCACTCATCTAGCTGTCCAGTGCTGTCAGACTCTGAAGGCTCCACTCTGGATGGCCATCAACCAGTGTCAATAACATTGTTGCACATACATGTCTGGATGATGTGGGTGATGTTTGTTTCTTTTTATCACTGTCTTGTACTTGTTCTTTCCATAAGGACACTCTAAGAGACAGATGGACACTCATTGATTATCAAGCTCATAAGAGTCGTTTCACTGAAAGAGAGAGTTCACTGCATGGTGTCCTGAGGACTGTGGTTGGATGTCAATCAAAAGAATTTTTTTTTCTCTTTCTCTTCTTTGTTTTCTGGTCAAAGTAGCTCTCTAATCTGTTGTAAGACTATAATTTTTCTCTGTCAATTTACAGTTTTAATAATATTGTTGACAATATTTACTTGTGCCCTCTGACATTTAGCGGCACTTAGCAAAGTATATTATGACATTTTGTATATCATGACATTTTTGCATTTAGATAAACTGTGAGAACCTTATTTGTTTCAGACTCTGCCCTACGCAGGAGCGCACACAGCTCAGACTGCCTGTCATATTCAGGCATTTTTTTAGCTTCAAAATAATTATAGCTCAAGTGTTACAAAGTTGTTAAACTGTCTTGTGAAGTACGCAAGAATAATGTTATTTCAATCTGTATATATTTTTAAAAATATGTATACAAATATGTACACACATTTTAAAAACCTTGTCTATGTTATTTATTTGAATCATTTTTACTTAAATGCATTGAATCTGTTAAGTTTGTTTTGTTTTGCTTAAATTAAAATGGCAATTTTAGCTAATATTAATACAGCAAATATATTAAGCAAATATTAAACAAAGATTATATTTATTAAAACATTTAAGAATCTACATAAAACAAGTAAAGAGTGGTAGAGACTTGTAAACATGTAAAAAGGTTCTCTTTTAAGGGCAAATGGCAATGGAAGAAAGAGGCATCCTTGGTGACGACTTCTCATCAGACTGAAAAAAACAAAGCATACTTGGTAGGTCCAGATTAATGTGCATGTAGTATAACCAAAAAAAAAAAAAAAAGAGCAATATTTAATTAGCATGTTTGAGAAAATACCACCAACCTATGGCTCTGAGAGCATCTGTCTTTGACTACCTTAATCATTTTTTTCTCCTCAGTTTCATGACTCACTAATGACTAAGGTTGGAATTGATTGAATCAATTAGGGATCAAAAGAAAAAGAAAACAAACAAACAACAGCTCTAAATACCCCAGTGTGTTTTCTGTGACACGCACATAACTCTCTTTGACATACTCATGACCTTTTTGATTACGATCATAGAGACACAGTCGTTCTTTTTTACATTTCTCTCTATCTATCTAATACACACACACACATACATACACAAACATATCTGCATGCTGTGCTTATTAAATAGTTGCGTTTGCTAAGTAGTGGGGGACCCAGTGGCCTATCTGCTGATAAAAAGAAAACAGCAGCCACACACACACACACACACACGCACAGCGCCTAAGTTGCTGTCTATGCTAAGTATTGAGGGACTGTGGAAGGCTCTCAGCTCATAAAGTGAAAATGTAACAAGGCAGACAACACTCCATGTAATAAGTCTGACGATCGCCTTGGTTTGCAGAACTGCACACGAGAGGGTTTGTGTGTGTGCGCGCACACGTGTATGGGTTGATTGGCTGAGCGAGTTGGAAAGTGGTGGCAAGGGGGAAAGGCGGTCGTCTCACCTCAAACAGAGAAAATAAAGTAGGTTTTATGATTATTATTGGAATTCCCCATTCTGCTGCTACTAAGGCTGAATGAGTGTGGCGTACAGCACATGCACGCACACACATGCTGATATTTTGAGTGCAAATGCGTGAGCTTTTGACATGCACACTTCTTCACACAGACACACACACGTTCACTGTCCAATATTTTGAGAGTAAATGAGCATAGCTTATGACACACACATTGTGTCTTTCGCTCTAACTCACCCTTTCTCTCTCACACACAAACACACATGGAGCAATATTTTGAGTGTAAATGAGCATAGCTTATGACAAGCAGAAGAGACATTCACTGGAGACAATTACCATTCCTTCGTGTCTAAAGGACGCCACACACAGCAACACAAAAGCAAATGCACACACATACATGCATGCACATACACATTCACACATATGGACTACCAAACAAACACACACACATGCGCGCACACACACACACACACACACACACACACACACAGACACAGAGTATCTCTCCCTTGCTGTGCTGACAGGACTGTCCGTAGTAGGCCTTTGTTAGTTCTGGTTGGGCAGCCTTATTTGTTGTGTGTGTGTGTGTGTGTGTGTGTGTGTGTGTGTGTGTGTGTGTGCATGGGTGCACATATGTGTGTGTTATTTATATACCAACAACCTTTGTGTGTCTTGACAGCGACTTTCACTTCGGGAAAAGCACACTGTATTTTCATTGTGGCCAATTTATATTATTATATTTTACTCTTAAATTTACATCATGCTAATTAACTTTTAACACTTGTTTAAGAGCATGCAATTTCACTTTGGAATCAAGTTTAGCTCTCATAAAATATTTTTTTTTCTCCTGCATTTTTAATGTATTTTATATCTCTTTCTCTTTTCATGCAGAATTACAATTCAGAGAATCCAACATTGGGCCACTTCATTAAATTCAAATATAATCTTAATAAAATCTACAAATCAATTATGAAACTCAAACTTCCTCTGCTGCTGTCATTAATCATGTATTCATGTATTTCGTAATTATTAATATGCAAATATAATGTATTTTGAATAGAATATTCATGCCGTGTGTATATGGGACAAATAAATTTAGTGACACCTATTTCGTGAATTATTTTTCGGAAAATGAAAATAGTTCTGGTAAAGAGATGTGTTGAATGCAAGTTTTCAAAGCAGTGTAATGTTCAGTAATGTTACTGTGCACCAAAGAAATGTATAAGAGACTGATCAAATAATGAGATTCAATAGACATTTTAAACTATTGTTCTCTCAGACAGAAAAGAAACAAGTTCAGATCAGTTGAGATTTTAAAAAAAGGGCCCCATTCATTAATGTTTCCTATTTTTTTCTCTTAAATTTGTTTCTGAAAACCAAATAAGAGAAAAATATGAACCCAACACAACACACGTGAACCTACATGGTTTTATTTAACGTTAAGAAAAACACCTGCATGCTCTTCATAGCAGCAGGTTCACAAGAGATGGTCATAATAATTCCCAAAATGTGAGATGAATAAATACATACGCTGGCAGTTTCGAGAACAAGGCACCAAGGTGTTTGTCAGGAATTTAGAAAATTTAATTGATATCTGTGCTGGAAACCATGTTATATGAATGTGTTAAAAACAGGAACATAATTTTACTCTACACACCATTGTTTAGTATCAAGTAAATCACCAGGATGTTTTTGTATCACAAAATGATCTGAAATTAAAAGCAAAAACAAAAAACAGACTACATATATCCGGTAGTTGTGCACTTGCTCTTTTATCACATAGATCAAACCATAGTAAGAGTATCACATCGCATATCCATTCATAATTTTGGAAACAAACATGTTGGGAAGAAAAAGAAGACACTGATGAATCTGCCAAAAAGCACAAACCAAAAGTGATGAAAAATTCTTAATTTTCGATTCTGTGATGTGAGCATATCATGAATGAGGCCCAATGTATTCATAATTCTTAGACATATCATTTCATCAGCCAAAAGAAACAAAAAACATCTCCATGTCAGCAGTATATACACACTTTTATTTGTTTATTTTTAAGAAAAAAAGGATAAACTACAAAATGTTGTTTGTACTGTATTTGTCTTGTATTATTTTTCATACCAAAGTCTTAAGATCTGCAAAGTATTACATTGCAGCGAATGTGGTAGTAAAGTAAGAAAGTGAGTACATTTGAATTACCAGCCCAGTAGGACAGTGTTTATCGTGGCTTGTTCTATAAATTGCATTGCCTCTGGGGTTGATCTTATATTTAAGGCTTAGACCTTTACATGTTCACAACAACAGATGTTTTCTTCAAATATAGCAAATAAGAGCTCGTGTGTAATATAATGAGCTTCTTACTTTAAGGAACTGATGTATTAAGACAGGTTTGAAAATGATGCTATCTATCTGTGTACAGTTTGTCAGTGACAGTAAGTCAACCCTAAAACTCCGCAGTAAGACAGTCTAACCTGTCTGCAATGGCTCATGTTCTGTATTTTCTAATTCATGGAAAGTATATCATATAAAAAACATCTTAATAGGTGAATTAATCCAAAAAATCTACAGAAATTCTCTCAATTTCCTTTAGTTTGCAGGAGAGTATATGAGTGTTTGCTTAAAAAAAAGAATGAAGGAATGTCTGTTTTCAGATTTAATTAATGCAGATTCTCTTTGAAATGCCAACAAGGAATAAGAAATACCAGTTCACTTTGTCATATTTTATTTTCTGGTAATGAGCTCTGTTTAGATTCACTATTTCAGTTTTAATATTTTTATAAAGTTTTTTGGGGGTTCTTTTAAAAGCAAAAAAGAAATACAAAGTACAAAATAAAATAAAATAAGCCTAAAATAAGCCACAAGCCTAAAAATAATGTTGAACAATGAAGGGACAGTTGTTGAAACTGCGATGTTTTGAATGCTGGCGTTTAAACATTTTTAGTTAAGGTGATGTAAGGTGTAGTTACAGTTCATTTATAGCTCCACGTTTTGCTGCACAATGAAAAAATGAATATAATTTTGAAATTTTAAACTGAAAAAATATTGCTTGTTACAGATAAGTAAGGAGGTAACCTGAAATTATATCAGGACAGAAAAAGTGGGATTGCTGTGTTCTTTATCTTATGATCCTTTTTTAAGAATTTAGTATTGGAACTCCTGAGGCTTCATTTCAAACTGGTCAGAGAACAAAGGGTATTGATTCATGTAGATGGCTGCTATTAATGATCAATGAATGTAATCCTCTCTTTTGTCAGGGGTTGGCCCTGAGGTCCAACCTATGTGGTTGTTACTCATATGCAATCCAGCTTTTGCATCTGAACCATGATTTTTTTTTTTTTGGCGATCCTTGACCAGGCTTTTGCACTCATTTCTACACACACATAACACACACACAACAAACACACATACAGTACAGTATTACAGTATAATGTGCCACACTGTCGCACACACACAAACACATAATCCAATTACACGGAGGACAAGGTGTCAGGAGATAATACATGGCTTAACAAATATTTGAGCTGTGTTTCACAAACACACATACAAACATACACACCCACACGTTGTGAATAGACATCAGCTCTCTTACCTAATTGTGCTTGGGATACCGTGTAAGTAATTCATAGCTGATTTAACAAATATTTACATTATTCCCCTCACCTCTCTCTCTTGTTCATTCTCTTTTTCTCACACACACACACACACACACACACGGCAAAAGCACACTTTTGGCTAACAAAACACTGCCTTTCGGCCAAGCTCAGAACTGTGAATAAATCCATAGCAATGAGACACATCAAATTAATGCGTTAACTATAACTGCAGCAGATTGTATGGATGACAGGCAAGCAGCAGCTCAGATCTGTGAGAACAACTCTGGAAGTTTATATACAGTAAAATTTTAAATGGTATTTGGTGAAAGATTTCCCTCGGCTCTCCTTGAATACATTATTCAAACCAGCTGCTTTTTGGAACTAATGTCAGCTTGTGCTGATATTAGGAGCTTAGTTAAACTGCCATTATAATGAGTGATAATAGTGATATTTTATCTGAAATTATGTCATTAATTTTCTAACCTTACTAAAAGTCATGTAAAAACCCACATTTGGAATTCATATTGTAGGCTTAAGATATTAATTTATGTTATTGATTTATGTACTTTTTTAATTTGAGTGTCTAATATTACTATTGCTATATGTTTATTTCAATTAATTAAACACTCCTGAGTATCCTCATACGTAACAGGTTAACATTGCTTTTTTTGTGTGTGTGACAGGAAATATGGGAGATGACATGCAACAGAGAGACAAGGCTCAGTGCATAATATATTGTATGTAAGTGTAATATATTGTATGTAAGTGTAATATCACATTGCTGATGTGAGGGTAGTGGACCTTATTGGTGGGATCAGCTGCAGTCGGGAAGAAAGTGCTCTTGAGGTGGGAGGTTTTGCTCATGGTTGTGGTGATGGAGCAGCCTGCTACCAGAGGGGAGTATCGCAGAAAGCTTGTGTCCAGGGTGGGACACAATCTTTCCTGTTAGCCTCAGGGTCCTAGAGGTGTACAGGTCCTGGAGGGATGGCAGATTGCAACCAATCACCTTCTCAGCAGAGCGAATGATAGGCTGCAGTCTGCCCTTGGCCTTGGCAGTGGCAGCTGGGCTCAATAACAGCTGTGTAGAAGTGCAGCATCATTGACTTTGGCAGGTTGAACTTCTTTAGATGCTGCAAGAAGAACATCAGGATGAGCAGGAATCGGGTGGACCATGACATGGTCAGAGTGTCCCAGAGCAGGGGATGGGGTGATAGGTACTGATTATAGTTTAACAGTGATCCAAAATATTGTCCTCTCTGGTGGACTGAAATTTCCTCTGTCAAAGTCACCAGGAACAATAACTAAGGAGTCTGGGTTTGTAGACTTAACACACAAGTAATTGCTTGGCAGGCTTGTGTCTCCTGCATGTTGGCCTGGGCTGGAACATAAACACTCAAAATAAATCTGTTTTTACACTAATAGTGGCTGATGTAATGTCACAACATTACACCAACCATTGTTAGTGTAAAAACAGATACATCTTTCATTTTGAATGCTTTAAGAGTTCTGTGTCGCTGGGCTCTGAAAAGTCAGAAACCTACTACCTACAACACAGAGTCCAGTATTGATCCATACAACTAGATGAAGCTGAAGCTACAGCTGAAGTTCATCCAGTTAGTTGCAAAGTGGTAACACACCGGAGAAAGATATTCCCAGTAACAGTGTACGAAGCAGGTGCTGGCCGAGATGCACAAGCACACTGACATATATGTGTATGTCTAATATATTTGTATATGTATAATGAAGTAACACGCACAGTACCAAGTGCAGGTACCATGTTCCAAACATGAATAGTAAGACAATAGAGGCAATGTCAGTTACACTCAACCACCTATCCTTACTGTATAAATGCAGGAAATGTCAAAAGAATAGAAGCAGCCAGCCAAATGCATCGTGTAACTTGTCAACTTCCAATCAAATCCAATCAAATTTCATTTAAAGTGAATAAGAACATAATGATACAATTTCAGAATTTTCAGGCACCCCGTAATGACTTGGAGACAGTTGGACTCAAATGCACAACAAAGAGGGCAGAATCCAAAATCCAGAATCGTTACTTGCACAAAAAGGGGTTCAGTGGTCAAAAAAACAGGCTAAAAAATGGCAAAGAGGCAAAAACAAGACAGGCTACAGTCACGAACACTAAAAAACTTGGAAGACTGGCTGGAACACTCATCACGAGGGACAAAGACGGTCTGGCTCAGAAGCAGGGGGAGACAGAAAGTACATACACAGGGGAGGGATTAACAGAGGTGCAGCACATGAGGACGGAGCAGGAGACACACAGAAACAGAAAACAGGACCTCAGGCAAAGGAAGTGGACACTGTCCCTCATTCTAAAGAGACGTAGAAGTCAAACCATTTCTCTTTGTAATTTCAACAATACATTTTCACTTCCTATGTGCAGTATCTATTTTTAGAAATTAGAATTATATTGCTATATTAATATTTTCACAATTCTACAGCCTTTTTTTTAGCTTAACTATGAAATATTTTTGATTTAATTATTTTAATACTTCCATGTTTTTTGTATGTCTTTGCAATCTATGTGTTGTGTCTGCAGAAAATGTGCAAAAACTGAAGTCACAATTTGTGTGAATTCTACAGAGAAGCGCTGTGTATGCATGGCATATGTACTGTATGTGTCTATGTTTGCATGTGAGTGTGTGTGGGTTTCTGTGTGGTGAGGAGAGCTTGTTACTCTGACAGGGCGAGACCGTTGGAGTGAAATGCATGATGGGATTCTGTGATGAGCAGGAAGAGTTTGAATAAACATGGTTGATTTCAACTCACCCCGCTGTGTGTGTGTGTGTATGTGTGTGTGCGTGTGACCATCAGGCTTGTCTGTTTGTGCTGTGTTCACTGAAGCTTTTTATTGAAGCCCTCATGAATCTTTTTCCTTCTCAAATATTCAGTTCTTCCCTCACTCTACTATCCTTCTTCCTCCCCTTGCTGACTTCTCAGCTTCATCTTTTACTCCCTTGCTGACACCCTCTTCAGACTCCATCACTCATTCTGTCTTATTTCCAAATCCCTCTCCACCACACACTAAAAAATACTGGGTTGAATTTTTAACCCAACCTTAAGGTTGTTTGAGTTGGGTCAATAGTTTGAGTTATTTTCTGGAATATTGGGTAACTTAGTGTAACCCTACTGTTGGGTTGTTATATTGACGCAGCTGTATTGATTATTCACACTTGCGGCTCAGAGGTCCCTTTTGGAAAAAAGCCAACAGTAACTTAAACTTGTACTGTTTTCTTTTCACCAGTTTTTGCAACAGAGAGTGCAGGGGTTAAAATGAGTGGCATTATCTATAGGTGAGATTGACCTAGAAACTGACTTATTTTGACAAAAATGTCAGCTTAAATGCTGAAATAATGGTTGGTGCCTTTATATGGCACCAACAGAAACCTGTTGTGGAAAGGAAGGGTAAAATGGCTCAGTGTTTTCTAACAGTTAAGTTAGTAACATTGGCTTCATGCACAGGCTAAAATATGGCTACCTTACTGCTTTGCTTAACCAAATGAATGTAGCTAACGTCAGCTAAATTCACTATTAATAACTGAATTATGTGTTACTGTGAGATTATGTGATAAGTGAGAACCTCAGGCAGGAAAGAAAAACAGATAACTGTTAGTGTCAGTGACGCTTGCCTGAGTAAGTTAAGTTGTACTGTATCTCTTATATTGTGGATTATTAACATGTGCTTCCCAGTTACAATTTATGGCTCTGTCTAGTTGTCCTTCTTCGCATAGAAGGAGTGCAGAATTACAGCAAATGGATGACTTTGTCCAGCCAAAAGAGTGGAACAGAGAAGTCCTGGCACTAAGCTTTAAAGGTAAACTTATATTTTATGTAAATTAAGTCCTGTGATGTCCTACGTTTTCTGTTCACATTGAAGCATATTAAAGCATTTCTCTTTTTTTCTGCTCTAGTTAAGCCAGTTTTCAAGAGCTGGCACTTGAGAGTTGACAGAAAAACAGCACTACAAATACACCCTGTACAAGCTATGTATTGTTTTAAAGATTTGTGAGCAGAAATGGGATGAATTGAGATTGAGAATTGAGTTTGCTGTTTGCCTGTTCATTGCAAATGTGAGGTGCACCTAATAAAGTGGCAACTAAAAACATTAGTCTGATAATATGAAAACTAAATCTAAATCATAAATTCTTATCCTAATGCACTATTGATGTGTGCAGATTTGTCAAGCCAGAATAAGCGGGGCAACAAACTTTTGTTCTACATGCACAGATTGCCTTGAAGTATGGTTTTGTTTTCTGGTAGATTTTGTTTTCATTAAAGAGGTTAATATATTATTAAATGACACAAAAAGATTCCATCCAGATGCCAAAGGTTCCTCAGACTCCTGTGCAGCAGAACCATTTATTTCAAACTTACACTTGTTAGGGGCACCGCCTCAAAGGGAAAAATTCAATAACAAATTAATTGATTAATCAGATTAAGCAATTAGCAAATTATCAGTCTGATCTCACAGGACAGGGCCTTTTTTATTAAATTAAATTAATTTATTAAATTAAATTGTTCTCCATCTCTGCTTCAAAGGAATACCCAGGGTGACGACTTGGTCTAAATGAAAATATTTATTGATCCAGCATCTACTAACACAGTATAAATGAAATGACTGATAACCTCAAGATCACAGGATAGGATGGAACAAATGAGCAATATCGACCTTAATGAAGTAACAAAGTAAACTGTATAATAAATTGGGAAAAGAGAGGATATGATTATGGCTGCAGGTTAAGGATGTACTGATAACAGATGCTAGGATATGCTAGAAAGAAATCCAAGGCTTTAAATATTTCGACATCAACCTAGTCATGGGCAGTAAGGCAGGTAGTCTGGCCTACTTTGAGTTTTGTTGGCCATTGCTGGAAATGTTTCTCGGTTGTAACATAACAATGGATGTTGCTGCGGGATCTCCCTCACACATGACTCTTGAGTGCTTTTTCCTGAGATGGTTATCTTGCCTGGATGATCTGATGATGATGATGTTTCTCTCTGATGTTTGGCAAAGGTGAATCTGCCAGCAGACCTCCTTAGATGACATAGCTTACTGGAGTTTGTGTAGGTAATTGTGAGCATCCCATCTGTGTAGTCTCTTGCAGGTTGATGGCTCAGTAACTCAGTACTTCACAATTATTAACTTTTGCTGGATAATTCATGATCGACTTGACGCTGGCCGGATAACTCAATACTTTCGAAAGTCTTCAAAACGAAGCTGTTCAGTAAATAATTCTATCAATACTAATTAAAGTACTTCTGTGAATGAATGTTAGTCATAGTTTCGAAGGACTTATTATACATGAACAGTTGAATATCTCAGGCTGACATTGTGCTAGAAAGCTTAGATTTGTTTTATTTTCAATGAGACCCTTAGCTAGTTCAGGGAGAAATCACCTGCATCTGAACATGGCCAAGACCAAGGAGATGGTGATCAACCTGTGTTTGCTGGGAGAGGAGGTGGACATGGTGGAGGTCTACCAGTACCTTTGTGCAGTACAAACAGTTCTTCACTTCAAAATATGTTGCCAGTGAACATGATCTAGGCAACAACTATGTTTCCTTCAAAAGGTATTTGACAAAACAATCAGTAGGCTTTTAACACGATTTTTAGGAGACAGGGTTGGAAATATCCATTTCCACAGATGGATAAATATCCACATATCCATCTGCATCCATTTTTTTTTTCAAATGGCAAGGAAGCCTGATGTGTATGTGTGTTCAAGGAGGTTAGATGAGGATAATAACCATTTTCTTCAATGCATGCAAGTACAAATGAATACATAAGTGTATATGTAAATTTCCACCACAAAAAAAAAATGAAATGGCTTCAACAGGATAATGATTCTAAACAGACCTCAAAATCCACAGACTACCTCAAAAGGTGCAAGCTGAAGGTTTTGCCATGGCCCTGACAGTCATTTGACCTAAACATCATCAACAATCTGTAGATAGATCTCAAAAGAGCAGTGTATGCAAGACAGCCCAAGAATCTTACAGAACTGGACGACTTTCGCAAGGAAGAATCGATGAAAATGCCCTAAACAAGAACTGAAAGACTCTTAGCTAGTTTACAAGCTGTGATACTTGCCAAAGGGGGTGCTACTTAGTACTGACCATGCAGGGTACCCAAACTTGTGTTTCAGACCCTTTTCCTTTATTGCTAATTTGAAACTGTAATCAAAGATAAATAAAAAAGTAACCTTACTTTAAAAATGAAACATATGTGTCTCCTTTAATTCGATGCTTTTTGGAAATCATATCATCTTTACTCACTTAGCTATTAGCAGAAGCAGAAAATTTGACACTAAATGATATTTTACTCATCTGAACCCCAAATCAGCAAGATAGCATTGTTTGTCAGGACTTTCCAAAATGGGTAACTTTTACAAAAATGATTCATTTGACGGTTTCTGATCTGTTGCTTCTATGATAAAGGCATGATTTAAATAATAATCATTTAAAAATAATGTATAATAATAATAATCACAATAATTAGTCTTCTTAACTTCATTAGAAGGGAAGGGTCAGGGAAGGAGGTTTGTACCAGTTACATAAACATAGTTTGTATTTGGAAATTTGAACAAACCACTGTTCATTTCTTTTTCTTAAATCCTGGCCTTCATTCACTCCATCTATTTTCTGTTTTTGGCTGTGGTACATTGTGTTTTCTCAGTTCAT
Source organism: Holacanthus passer (assembly GCA_025331565.1). Taxonomy (NCBI): domain Eukaryota; kingdom Metazoa; phylum Chordata; class Actinopteri; family Pomacanthidae; genus Holacanthus; species Holacanthus passer. The sequence goes on along the minus strand of JAFREQ010000030.1, from coordinate 7,638,511 downwards.
TTGTTCAAGTCATTTTTGCAGCTGCTTTATTGGAATGGTACGTATGAACACATTGCCAAAGTAGGCACAGGCCAAATTAAGCCCATTCATTCACAATAATACCAATCAAATGTAGAAAAAAACAACCTGATTGTTCTGAGATTCCATTGTGTAGGTGAGTGAGATGTCAAGGTCAAGACCAGTAACTGTTTTATGGCCTTGACTCTGTGACTCCCATTGTCTCATAGGTGCCTCGATCGTAATGGTGTCACACTGATGACACTGATACAGATGCTCCCTGCCTGGGAAAGCTATGGGCTGTCATCATGCTAACAAACTTACTGCATAACTGCATGACTGCATTAACTGCATGACTGGAACAGTTAAAACTTCTCTTTTCTTCACCTGGACATGAACGAACAAGAAAGATCTACATACCAACACCAAAGTCTCTGGGACAGCATATTACTTATGAGATGGAATGCACATGATAAGAACAAAGAATGAAAAAAAAAAAAAACAGTCATCAATCTTCTCTTCTCCTCTCTCTCTGATCTACACACACAGACACACACAAGCCCCTCTGCCCTTCCTTTCCCCTGCGGGAACAGATAAGCCATCCAGATGTTAACCAGATGTTAACCTAATCAGTCAGCAAACAAAATAACAGTCCTCAGCATGTTGCTTTTATTATTTACAATTAGTGCAACTGTGATGTCTCAATGATGTAAAATAAGCCCATTATAAAATTCATGAAGTGGGCTCAAATTACATTCATCTGATAGCGAAGGAAACTTTGAGGTTTTGTTCTTTTCTTATCAGTATGGTTCACTTATATTTTATCTGCACATTATTACTCTTTCCTCACCACATGGTACCTTGTCTAGTGTTGACAATAATTTTAAAAATAATGTTAATTGGCCAACCAAATTATTTTCAATTTTATTCAAACAAGTAAAGGAAGCCTGAAGAGTTACTATCCGACCCCAGCCTCTCCAGATCAAGATCAGTGCAGTATCAGATTCAGTGCCTGCCTGCTAGCAGCTAAGAGCAATTTCACGGCAGACTATCTACAGTTCCACAATAGTGGGTGTCCAAGGACCACCAAAAACACCTCTGTCTGATCTGATCTGCTCCACCACTGTGTCCCAGCGGGTATCATCCTATTGGAAGGTCATGAAGTACAAGAGCTGAACTGACAGTTCGAGGTTCTCCTGGAAGATTTTCTTCTGAAACTACAAAGTAGGCAAAACAATTCTCATATACTGCTGATGCTGCTATGACACAGGTTGAATTTTAAGTCTTAGAGAAGTTGCATTAATAGCCTATTGCCAAACTGAATCATTCTGTCATGAAGTTGAATCATGTCTAATTTGCTGTTTTGAAACCCATTTCTTTACATTTATTTTGTTGTCATTTTACATCATATAGCCATTATTAATCTGGCATTTATTCATTTAATAATAAACATGTAAATATAAATAAATGTTTCAAAGGAGGAACTAAGGATCATGTACTGGGACTTCACATCTCAGGTAGTAAGACTGATCAGCTCGATTTCTTTAATTTTCCCTCTGTGCAAATTAAGTAATTAAGTGCAAATTATTAAATTTAAAATTGTTATCCCAATACACAAGCTAGCTAGAGCAATGGTGGCCTAATGCAGGTGATACTGAGATGTCAGTATTAAATTGAGACTGTTTCATAACCAGCTAAAACTCATTGTAGCTGCTTTAAAATGGGTGAGACTTTGATTTTGAACCTACCCTTCCTGTCAGTCCAGGGTTAATTCTCAGAGCAGATCTGGGCTGATAGGCTTCCTTTGAGTCCCAGTGAGAAGTTGAATAGTCGCTTTCCCCTTTTGTCATCCCCACTGAGCTGAGGACAGCAGTGTGATTCTCCTCATATGGCTCCCACTGTGACTTGAACTTGGCTTGATTCCCCTGTAAGGAGTCCTGCTGGGCTCGTTTGTTTGGGCCAACAAATGTCATCAAGTATATATTCCGGTAGTAGTGGAAGATAAACAGAGGATAACATAAATTCTTTGTTTCCCTTTAGCTTTAGTTCCTGGTTGCTGACAATTGTAGGGCAAGTGTTTCAGATTGCTACATCAAACTAAAGAAGAGCTCTAAACCTTTTAGTCATTTTTTGCAACCAACACACCAAACTCTCTCCTACTCTGCAGGTGACTCTAGAGGCTGCCACTTTGTAATTCACAGGTTGAATCTCAGAGAGCCATCAAAACTGTCCAGACATTTTTTATTTTGCTGTAATAAAAATGCTGTAGTCCAATCAATTTCATCCAGTTATTGTTAGTTTTTGAGCAAAGTGAGCAACCTCATTCAAACAGTGCCTCAAAATCCCACATCAACGCAATTGTCCACAGCACTATTTAATTTCTCACTGTATTCACACGAAATGTGAATGCTAAAGCTTATTTTGCAAAAACACTCAATGCAATGTGTAGATGCAACTCACTTCTCAATTGCTATGTGCATTTTCAGCTCACATTGACAGAGTTGTTCATTGGGGAAATCATTACATGCAAAATGCTATATACCATGTGCTTTGCAAGAGAAGGCCAACATGATGTGTGATTGGAGCGATTCACTTCCCTTCCACAACTGACAAGCGATGGAGAACACATGGTGTTAGCCCCATTCTGCAGGTGCAAAGTGTGAAACAGTGACAAGCACATATAATGCTAGTGGTTCCAGTGAGAATGGAGGCGCCTCTGTGCCTGGAGATATGGCAGGGTGGAGAGGGGCGAACAAAGGACGCGTAGGTAGGTGAGAACAGGGAAGAGGCAGGGGAAGATGTGAATTTTTCAAACGAGATCATAGACCACATAGTGAACTGTGGCCTAATTATGGCTGAAGGTAGAGTATAGCCTCAGCAGAACCTGTCTGCTGTGGCGTTGACAATTCGGACATTCAGGAATGATGTGAGAAGAGGTAAGTACTATAGTATACAACAGGTTAGAAGCACACTACTCCACATTACAGAACTGTATCCCTGTAACTTGCATTTGCATGATGTAATACCTCCGACTTTACTGTATAGTTCATGGACTGTCCCATCAATCCATATTTTTTCTACTTTTACTGTATAGTTGTACCTCTGCCCACTCTGGTGACAGACAGCAAGTTTTCACACCTGAGCAGGAGATGGCAATAATCAATGTGGTGAGCACAAACAATGCCATTAGACTTCAGTGCTGTTATACAAGATGATTGCATCTTCCAGAACATTGCCTCTGTAAGTCTCTCAACCATTGACAGGATGATGATGCAACTGTTCAGGGTTCCATATGAAAGGACGAGGTAAGGAGCTATGATACCTATACCTATGTACAGGTCACACTAGACAGTAATGTTTGTCTTTTCATGTGTATGAGTACACTTTCAGACCCTGTATGAAATGGTGTGGTATGGTATGGTATGGTTTGGTTATTAGCAAATTCTTTCTAATTCAAATTATTTATAAAAATTAATAGTGGGAATTGATAATTTCAGGGCACCACCCTGGTACCATGGATCAATAACCAAACTGCAGTCTCAAATGTGTGTTCACCTAGAAGTGTCAATATCTGCAAGATATCAACATTTGTGAAGTGAACAATCCAGCTGTTATGACAGGAAGTATGCACAAATAATCTCAACCAATGACTAAGTATAACAGAATCCATTAACATTATCACTATGAATCAGCAATCAATATTACCATTAATTAACAATATCTGTCCAACAGCTACAGCTACAACAACTACAGCAACTGTGAGCAGAAGCAACTATACTACCAAACAAACAAAAGGCAAACCAGCAGACATGTAGTACATATGATGTGTGTATAGGTGTGCATGTGTAGAGAGAGAGCGAGAGAGAGATCACATGAGTGAGGACACGTCATGAAGGCTCAAGATGGCAGGCCTGACTGTGAGCGCTAAAGAGAGACAGATCTTACACATGTCTCTGGCAAGAAGATTGCTTTGGGGCACATTGGGTTATGCTACCATGTTATGTGTGCACCATGGGCGTTGTTGGGTGAATGCGCGAAAATATAGGTAAGTGTGGATTAGTAAAAGGAAGAGAATGGGAAGAGTGTAAGAAGTAACCAAGATCCTAATCGCTGCAGAGAGACACAATAAACTGTCCTATTTAACCACACAGTAACACGGCAGGCAAACTAATGTTCTTCAGCCCTGGCAGTGGTCTTTAACAGGTAAAATCACAGCTCATTATAGCCTTACTCATGGTAATGAGACGAACACAAGAAGAGCACAGACAGCTCTAATGCACAAAGCATAATCAGTCCAAGCAGCAAACATGGTAAATACTCCACAGTATTTCACAGCAAGCACAGAAAATGGCAGCCCATTCTTCACTAAAACGGCCCATTCTTCATTAAAATATAATTCTTCACTTCAGTTTACAAGCAACAGAGTTTACAATGCACACCACTAATAACGATCTATAAGTATCTGTGCAGACACAAGCCTCGCTTGTTTATTTGTTGCAGAAAGCAATTAAAGTGGTTCTTGGCTGAACACTGGCGGTGCTGTGTCTCACATCTTAGGCAGTCATGGCAAGCTGGTTTTTCTTTGTTGGCAGTGGAAACACAGTGGAGTCAACTTGGTTGAGAAAAAGGTGTAATCCATCTCCTCCAAGAAATCTGTTTGTCCTTCTGCATGCAGCTGATGCTGCACAGCTGTATACTTTGGATGGAAAGCCACTCCTGCAGCAATGATGGGAAAAGCAGGGCGGAGCGGGTCATCCGTTATCACCTGGGTGATGTTGCATCTGTGTCACGGGAAACTCCCGGGGATGCAGGTGAGTGTCGTCCAGTGAGAGGCCATGGTTTGAATTCAAGCTAAAGTTCACACACGGGATTGGCAGGATTTGGTGCTCTTTCAACATCAGTGTTTTAGGTCAGAAACTTCCAGACACCCTGAGTCACACGCCTGGGCTTCATGTAGCCCCTCTATTGTTCCAATAGCAATAGGCAATAGCAATGGCAAGAGATCCCAACAAGTGTAAAGAAAAAGTGTTTTACTCTTTTTTTTTTTTTTTTTTTTTTTTGATTGCACTGAGAATGAGAGTTTCAGGAAATGCACCTAAGTGACTGAGGGGGAAAAAAACTGTATAAAGAGCATCTTCTACTTCTACTTCTTCTACTCAAGAAACAGTCCATATGACACTGACTGGCATTGCTGGCATTCCCATAACCACAAAAAGAAACAAGAAACTCCAGCTGGTAGCTGGAACTCATGTACAAATGGATCATTACCAATCTAAGCCTGTCTGGCTCTCTGTTCCCTCAAAGGTCAGCATTGTCAAAATGGTTGGTTTCTCAAAGATATATCACATTTAGTTTGGCTCTCTGACTGAATCCACTGATCAAAGTGATTCCATTGATTTTGGCATGCAGTTCTGCAGTTGATCTGACCTGTGCAGATGTCAATCAAATACCAAACTGAAGTGGACATGGTAGCTATGTCGTTTGAGCAAGAATGTAATCTCTATTAGCTATTATCAAATTTACGCTATTTATCTTCTAATCATAGTACCATATAACATCTGTACATGGAAATTATTGTGTGGCTACGCTAACATTAATTTAAAGTTAGTGACAGAAGGAGAATTCACAAAACACACACAAATGTGTTATACTCCCGTTCCCCAACACAGCATCCACACCCTTACCTGCCCTGCTGCAGTGAACATGAAATTAACCAGAACAAGAGGCAACACTGTGTCATTTCTTCTTTGTTCCCAACTCACCTGAGCTGCTTGTGTTTGGACTGTGAAAGAAAAAAAGAATGTGAAGCTAGAGGCTATGCTAACCACTGAGGAGCCCTTTAATGTATGTCCCTCTAAATGTCTTCCAGGTCTGCTCTTTTGTTATTCTTTCAAAGGAATATTCTTCCAGAATGTGGGAAATAATTAAATAAGATAATTTAATATTTGTCTCTAGCTGTAATTTATTATGGCCAAGATATTGTGTAACGATAAGCCAGTCAAAGGTTATTGCCCTCCTGACACTCCTGTCAGGATTTCAATATGGTTAAATTTCCTCTCACTCGTCCCATAAAGAAATTATAATAATAACAAATGATAAATGTTATTATTCTTTCAAGTGGAGCCTGTGTGAAGGGAGGCAGCATTATTTTTCTTGTGCCCAATGTCAGTGAAAAAATGTCGAGGTGTTTTAGAAACTTGTGTACCCCTACAGAATTCAACCCAGAACTCTAGAAAACATTCACCTCTGACCTGCTTGGTTTGATGAGCTCAGTCTCGGTCTTTTAAACTGTAGTGTGAACTGTGAACTGAAGCAGTTTTGTTGATATAACCCGATTTTGGGGGTGCAGCGACGGGGAAGCCAGATCTGCCTGTATGTGTACATATGTGCTATTTAGGTCGTAATAAATAATTATATTTATATAATTATATTATATATATATAATTTTGGATGTGTATTGATAGCTATTATTAATGTAGTTTGCATGCAAAGAAGGTTGAGAGAAAATCTGTTGAAAGCAATGAATACTGTTAGATAGAAAAATTTGAAGATGCAGCTGCAGAGTCACTTTGAATAATTCCACTAATTCCTTTTTTCAGTGAGATGTCAGAAACTAAAGTTGCAGTTCTGCATTAATTATTACAGAAAATGCTTCAAATAAATTTGCAAACAAAGGACGTGTCGCAGAGTGTGTTTATGCAGGTGCATGTAGGTAGGGGGGCCCTGCAGAAAAAGTTTAGGAACCACTGGTTTAATGGGTGTGTGACATGGTTCAATGAATAAGCACAAATGTCATAAATAGCTTGTTTAATTTTCTTGATTTATTTAGTTTCTTGTTGTTACACTTACACTACTGCACAATGAATTTGTAAAATATTTATATACTTTGTAGCTGTTTAATTGTAATTGTAAAATTACTAACTAAAGAATCAGTGCTTTACTCTTTATGTATTAACAATAGGTTTGTTTCCATTCAGCTGTTTTTGTGCACATTTTCAGTTTGCACACAGAAACATCTGTTGTATGAATAAAAGCAAAGTGTAATGGAAACAGACTCATCATCATACATGTGACTTAAACGTCCACGCTCCACCAAGGATACTAAATATAGTATTATACAAAAACAGATCTGCGTAGAGCGATGAGGAGAATAACCTTCCTCAAACAGAAATGTCATATTTACATCACATTTTTTACTGCTAGAAGTTTTTTTGTTGTTGTTGTTGTTGTTGCTCTTTTTTATGAATATATGCCAATGATATGTTATAAATACACAATTCAGTACTGTGTACTGTGCTTGGATGGGAGCAAGAGAGACATTCTTCAATGTCATTATGCACCTTGAATATAAATAGGCTCAATAAAAAGAGGCCTATTTTCACAAGCTGAAATCATATTACTAGTAGTGAGATAGAGGTCTCCTGACTAAATGTTACAGTAACACATCACTTCAAAATTTAACAGTGTTGGCTATTACACCCCAAATTTACTCTTAAACGCTAGATTCATATACAATTGATTTGTTCCTAAATATTCCTTGTACCTAAAGGTGTCTAAGCATTATTATTATAATTGGCTCATGAAGTCTAAATGAATTCATGTCTAAATTAAGAGGAGGAGTTTTTAAAGGTATTTCAAGGTAGGTATTTCAGGCATGTAGGGATGAATGAAAGTTGTATTCCAAATCACATACTTTTTCTTTTTACTTTTAGTAAGTGCCACAGCTGTCCTTACAAAGTACGTACTGTTGCATGCAGTATGCATACAGTTGGGATGTACAACTTTGCCATAACATTGCACCTTGAACTTTGACCCTCTTGCTCATACATCGGTTGCAGTCTGTTGTGAGTAACGTTATAATTATACACATGAGTCCTAAAAAAAAAAAATCTACTACTTACACTTGAATGTGCTGTCATCTGTCATTGTGGCTTCTGTCATCTGTTAAATGAGCTGGCATCTGTCTTTGCTCTCTGCGCAGACGATTGCAGGCCAGAATAACCAGAAAGGCATGATTGCATACTGCTACATGTGACTAGATGCAGTAGGACATCCTGGTATTTTTGGCATACTATATTTGACATACTATGTATTAGGACATACAAAATCCTTTTCTGGTTTACTAAATAGTATGGTAGTGGAACATGTGGCATATGTGTGTCAGTGATTTGCCATGCCCACCTCTCAGGGAGAGCTTGCTTTGATGACTCATCCAGGCTGCAAGAAAAAAAGAGCAGAGCTGTACAGGAAACCAGACAGGTGGGCTGTCATACCTAACATAATAATTACTGTAAATTAGACTGCAATTTTATGCTACCTCTAAAAATAAATACAAATAAATTACATAAACTCCTATTTGGGACATATACTGATTACCCATTTTCTGCCACTCCTTGATGACCTCTATTAAAGTCCTGTGTCAGGTGAGGAAAAGGGCAGAAAAATTGTGAAAGTTCTTCTCCAGGTGTACTGGAGTGTAGAAGACAAGGTCGGCCAGCGCTGCTGTATATTTATATGTTACTGGAATTACTTTATTTCATTTTTGCACTTGGAATTACTCTGTGCAAAAAGAAAAAAAATGTCTATTGCAACATGTCATTAATTTCTGTGGCTGTAAGGTAGCACTACAATAAAGGAGTGCCCTTATTTTTGTTGTAATGGAATTTTGGTTCATACCAAATAAATAAATAAATAAATTAATAAAATATACTTCAACAATAGAGATACATATTGAAATGCCACTTATTGTTAGTGTTGTTTTAGGTCATGGTGTAACAGCATTATGTTGGGAGACAAACGCATCAGATGTTCACATTTTTCATAAAGTGAACTCAGTATAGAGAAATGTGTTACCAATTGTAAAGCAAACTACAATAGCTTAACAAATGCCATAGTAGAGCAATGTTTTATGTTATGTACAATTGCAAAGATACCACAGGTTTGTGTCAAACACACCCACATTTAAAAAGTACAAAATATTCATTGCAATATTAATATCAGAAAAGTTTTACATATCTTTGATTATTGGAAGAACTTGATGTGAAATCTGAATTGTAAGATTCTTTATTACAGAACAGGCAGCAATCTGCCATAGTTGATATTATTGCTTGGTCAATATCAAAGTAGGCAAAACTGAAGAGAGTAGACAAAAATGTAGGAAATAAAAAAGCCATATAATTGGCAGAAAGAAGACAAAGAAACTGTTGAGAGGAGCTGTGAGAGGTAATTAGAAAGAAAAGAAGAAGAAGAGAGAGTGTGACAGAGAGTGAGTGATGCAGGATAAGGTTGATGGCCTCTCCCTGGTTGTAAATATGGTTTGATTTGGTGATTTATTCATGGTGTTGATTTATTCAGCTGCAGTGCAAAACATCGCCCTCCGACTGCTTCTCTATCAATAATACAATGCTTCTGGAGACAGGCAAGTGTGTGTGTGTGTGTGTGTGTGAAAATAAGTCTCATCATGCATATACCAGTAAGATGAAATCAGCTATCCTGAAACCACCCAGAGAGCAAAGGAGTTTTCATTGACAACTATCAACTGGAACTTTTCTCTAGCCTCCAGTGTTTCATCTTCAACTTTTGAAAAAGTTTTTCAGCAACAGCAACTGCACAGATTTATTACTGAATATGACTCCATCCTCCCTTCTCCCTCCTCCTCAGGGAAGATGGAGTCATCCTCAAAACTCCTTGATTTGTGGTCTCTCAAGGATAACCTTAACCCAGTTTAATGAAGAAGAGGAAGGGCTTTACTCGGCATGTTTCCAGGTTCTTATATAAAAGAATTGCTTTCAAAACATCAAGCAATCACGTTTTCCATTCATATCATCAATAAATTTAAAATGTGTTTACTTGAATGTCGTTCAATAAAGCATGGTTAATTCTTTTTCTTCTTCTTCTTCTTCTTATAATTATTATTTTTATTATTGTTGTTATTATTATTGTTATTACTTTTATTAGTTGTTTTTTTTATTGTTGTTGTTGTTGTTATCAGTGTTGGTATCAGTCCACTATTTCAGAGGCAAAGTAAAATTCTGTGAGAAATCGTATTCAATAACCATTCTTCCCTTCAGTTGACATACAATTCTGCTGCCTTGGCAACATTTCACCAAATCTGAAAGCTGTGACCAAATTACAGTACAAATCTAGTATCAATCAACCTTGAATCATTTCCAAAAACAGTGTTTCTTTCAGCTTCTTGCCTGGTGTCTGATGGACAATGGCTTTTCTATTCACTGAAAGACATAGGTGACAGATCATCTTTTAGTGCGTACACTAAAGTGACACAACTCTCTCCATTTTTTGACTTGGCAGGACGACTCCAGGTTGGAATTAACTGTGTCGCCGAAAACACCTATATTATTGACAGTGTGTTTCCACGAAAAAATATTGAAGGAATATATAAATTGTGCTAGTTGCTCTGCCAACATCATCAGTCCAGATTGGTAGCAGTCTCTAAATTTTTGTATTAGCAATCTGTGTTCTATTTATGTAGAATGTGTTTCACCACTTAAAAATTCAAGTCTTTTGTGCCTTATTTTGGCTGAAGTTGACTGTGATGAGAATCCTTTGTTTGAGATGTTTGAGATTCACAATAAATAATTCAACTTGCGCACACACTAGGCTGGCGAGGGAGTGCACAATACCTGCTTTTGTGCTGAGCTGGTATTCCCTGAGAAGGGGCATAACAGGGGCCCTTCCTAATTGTTTTGATAGTATGCCTTATTACTAAGAGGAACCTTTGATGTCAGGGGCCCTTAGCTGTGCAGGCCCTACTGCTCTATCCCTGGCTTTTATTATTATTATTATTATTATTATTATTATTATCATTATTGTTATCATTATTGGATGGAATGTGAAATATTATCTTTTGGAAGCTTCATTATCACTATCAAAGACCCTCATGCTCCTCATGTCAAATCCCATCATGTTGCTGTTCATGTGTGTGTATGATAGAAAGAGAGTGATGGGATTACTCTTGTTATGTGGGATCAGATGTGCTCTGTTTGTCTGCTTTGTCTCAGTGGGAGAGGTTGGTCCCAGTCAAAATATAGGATCACTGTCAAGATCAGTCAGAATCTCTGGCAGTCAGGACAAACACAGCATTTGGGTATTGGGCATGGCCAACTTACCACTGTGTGCAGCTGTGTGTGTTGATGTTTGCACAAGTGGATATAAAGTATTTGTTTGCCTGTCTACTAGTCTCTGTAAGCTTCTAACTATTTGTCATTGTGTTTGTGTATGTACGCAGGATATCTCTCTTTTGTGGCTAAATCTGTCACTACCTGTTGTCGTAGAGTTGGCCCCTCTTTGTTTTCAAATCACAAGGTAACACTTTACTGTGTAGTTCTGCCACTCTCTCTTTTTCCTTTTTCACTCATCCTGTTAGTGTGTGTGTGTGTTTGTGTGTGTGAGTGTTTGTGTGTGTGCAAGAGAGAGAGACAGACAGACAGACAGAAAGAAAGAAAGAAAGAGGACCCCAGGATGTCCAGACCCTAAAAAGATTTCATGCCAAATATTGTAACATTCACTTGCTGTTACCAGGGCTTTCAACCATATTCCATGGCCTTCTCAAGCAAATCGAAATTGCCTGTGACCTATGTACAGGACTTTGTCATATAATAACAGGTTGACGTATATGGGGCGAGAGTGTGTCAATGTCCTACTTGACCTTTCTACATCCTCTGACTCCTGGTCAATGACACCTTCCCAGTCAATGTTGTGAGCACTATTAGGCTCTGTCCCAATACCACCACTTGCAGTCTTGAGCACAAAGCACACTCACACATCACCAGGTAAAGAATGCCCCACAGCTGAAAAATGGCAACTCCCTGTACACCAAACACCACTTTTTTGTGTTTCCCACATTGTGCCGCGGTCTATTGTACACTGTGCTGTAAAATGACAAATAAACTAACCTTGATGCATTGAACTTGATAACTAACAGACACAAAGAAGTTGCTGACATGCTGGATAGATCTGCACACGGGTGCTGTTGGCAGACATACATCACATAGTACACATAATAGGTATTTAACTAGCGTGTGGGTATGAGTAGACCCTTGTTCTGATGTTGTCTGTTTGAAATGTTCAGTCAATCTTTTGTCCAGGGTCATTGTTGAATCACAGATACAATGTTCCACACAGCTACAAACATTGTCAGAAGCCTGTTGATGCAGTTCAAAGCTCTGAATTATTAGCAAGTGGACGTTTGAGCTCGGATTCATCACATACTGTTTTTGTTGCCAGAATGAATATCCATACACATACCTTATATGAAGTTTAAAGAAGCCTCAAGCACGATAACGTGAGCCTATCAAAGAAGCCATTCAACATATGAAGGCAATAAGACAATGATAAAAAAGAAATGTGTGCGATATAGTATTCTTATGTTCACTGGTAAGTTTATGCAAATGCTGCATAACCAACATGAATAACAACTTACATGTGTGTATGTCATTGTATAAGGATCCTTAAACTTTGTCCAAATTATACACTTTCACTTGAATTCCAACAAAAACCACATGAAACAACCAGTTGCATTAAGCGTGTATGATGATCAGGGACGGGAAGAATACTTGAATGTTATACTTAAGTACTTGTGTAAATATTTACTTACATTTTTAAAAGGGGCTGGAGAAAAATGTTATGATATATGATACTGCCGTTAAGTTAAAGAACACTTTTAGGTTACAAAATAACTTACTTGATTTTTGGTGAGGTGTACACATAATTTAGGGGACTTGGGAATCAGTAAAATTAGGCCAAATGAGAAAATCTTCAACCGCCATCAAGTCAGACAGCAATGGCAAATACTTCTTCTTTTTTTTTTTTTTACCTGTATTTAACCGAGTCATTAAGAACAAGGCTAAGGCTTTGAGACTGCACCAGCACACCCACATTCTCACAACAACCATTACATGTGACAATAAACATCCCATTACTGACATGCAGTAGCACAGGCATCACGCAGGTAGCAGGCAGACAACGTCAGGATATGGTGAGCAGAAGGGATGTTGTAGGCAGCAGATGTAGTTTGCAACAAGTGACACAGGTGGAGCCAGCCCCTGCAGAGCATTTCTTAGTTTATATACAAGTGAAACCATCAAAATGTACAATCAATGCAATCACTCTTGCAGTGAACGACTTTCTAACTTGCTGTGACCTTGTATTTCTCAGTCACCCATCAAAGGATTTATTTTCAGCCAGAGACAACCAGAAGTAAATCTCCGTTTCAAGACATTGGTAACCATTGTTTTCCCCCTGGCTGGCTTTACATTGTGGAACTTTCACACAAAAGTAGTTGTTTGAAATGTATTAAAGTTGCACTTGTCTTATGTAGTGTAAAATAACACAAGTAACATATAAGGTGATGATCTCAAATTACAAACACAATTGTTACTGCCTTTGTCTGCACAAAGATGCATGTTAGACATTGTGAACAGATTTACATAAAAACATTGCAGGACAACTGGTCATGTAAGATGATGTAAGATATATATTACATATATATTACATGGAACTTTGTGGAAAGATCCTCCCTGAGCCAAGGAGGAGTTGATTAACTTCTCATGCCAATGATCCAGAAGGCACAAGGACAAACAGAAGCACAGCTCTGAATGTGATATGCCTCCTTGGTGGAAGTCTGTGCTGTACTGAGTCTCTCTCTCTCTATCTTATAATCCATACGTATTAATGTCCTGGATGTCCTGCATCTGCACGTTCTTGCAGCATGGAATTGCAACATCTGCTGCTTGTCTGCACTGCAAATGTCAAGTCAAAACAAACTGTGGGTTTGATTTATCTGACTTTGGCAATGACAAAATTGGTGAGGAATAGGGAACAGGCAACATGACACATCAAAAATAGACACAGAGCATCTGTTGACAAGTTGGGAAAAGATGTCACATCTCCAGCTTTGCTTGTGTCCACTTCAGACAGCCTCATTGATTATAATGGGTTCTGTTTGGTTGGTTAACACGCTCACTTCTTCTACTGTCATGACAAGGTGCTGGGAAAAAACTACACTGCATTTGACCTTTTATTCGTTGAGCAGTCAGACCAAACAAAACGAACACTGAGGGAAAATCACTATAAGTAATACGAATCTTATCCTATAACATAATTAATTTTCTTTATTGTTTTTCTTTTCAGGTCAAATATCTGTCTCTTCTGTGAGGTGCAACTCCTGGTGACTCAGACGATTGGTGTGCAAAATTACAGTTTACAGTAATTACAATGGTCACAAGGGGAAAAAGAAGTTCTGGGACCTGGCAAAATATCTGGTCTTAATCTGTAGGTTTTTGGGTTTTTTTAGGTTTATGCTTAACTCATTTTAATTGACATTTTCACTGTTAATCTTTGTAATTTTGACGGCTCAATATGATGGACTGACATGAACAAACATGAATAATGACAACATTGTCTATTTGTAGATAATTATTCAAACAGCTTGACACCCTCTCAGATCCTTCACCTAAAATGATAAAAACAGTTTCATTTCACAGAAACATATAAGACCCTATTGTCATATGCTTCGGCACGTGGTGCAGGATTTGCATGCCTTTGGAGTTTGCAAGGGAAACTCACTGACAAGTGCTGACCAGTACTTGTACTGACCAAAAAATGTGTGTGTGTGTGTGTGTGTGTGTGGTAAGGGTTACTGTTAAAAGATCTGAATGATCTTTGATTTTGCCATTGACTAATGAGATATAAACTAATTGGTCAGGACAACTGCTTTAGCAACTATACAGTGGGATATCCCATGTGTGTCCAGCAGCACTTGACCCTAGAGCAGTGCTTCAGCAGGGCCAGACTCATAAGAGTCATCCATTAAATTTTAAAAGAATGTTACTATTTGAAGTTTCAATAGCAACATGGTTTTGGACGTTGTGCCATGATTTGGAGATTTGACAAGGATGTCTTTGTATTTCTCTTCCTTCTTCTATCCCTCTATCACCTTTCCCCAATCCATCCAACATTACTTTTTCTCTTTCTTCTCCTCTCCATCTAAATTCCATACCACCCTTCTTGCTACTTTATTTCAAGGATGATGCCGTTGCAAAACAAGTGCAATGCCTTTACCTTTTCTCTTTGCTCTGCTCCTTCTCACACAATCGTCGACCTCTCTATTGGTGTTTAAGTACCCTCTTCTGTCTCTCTGTGTTTCGTCTTTCTTTTGCTCCCTCTCTCTCCCTTGCTGCTGATTTCCTGTCTTTTTTGTCTTGCTGGGCACCAAATAAGAGCTTTTCACAGCACAAATGACAAGCACACAGGAGGGGGTTCATTCCATTCGCAAACAATGATCTGTAAAAGCACACTGGATGAGATGTAAAATAAGCACTCTGCAGAGACCGCCTGGGCAGACCTGGAATAGACAATTCAACGTACCACTTACCAACAAATTCAGCCAATTTGTACTTATAAGCACAAGGTGGAGGGACTATAAGCAAAAAGCACTATTAACAAGAAATGTTCTATATAGCTGTAGGGAAAATTAGCTCAGTTTGGGGAAATACAGCTTCAATCTGAATTATTATGCAGAATCACCTAAATTATTTGTTCAGCAATATACTTTCATTGTCAGTGCAATATTATGAGTAAACCATTTTCAATTCAATTGAATTAAGAAGTTAACTTGGGGCAGTTTTCATATAGAGCAGGTCTAGACCATAGTCTTTATAATAATATTTACAGAGGCAACAATTCTCATCATGAGCAAGCACTTTGTAACAGTGGTGAGGAAAAACTTCCTTTTAACAGACAAAAAACCTCGAACAGAGCCAGGCTCTAGGTGGGCAGCCATCTGCCTTGACCGGTTGGATTGAAACAGAGAAGGAGAGAGAGAGTGCGTGAGTGCGCTTGTGTGTGTGTGTGTGTGTGTGTGTTTTGTGAGAGAGAGAGAGAGAGACAGACAGACAGACAGAAAGAGTCATCATTTCTCTTGGTGAGCAGTCAAGAGTGTTTATAAGACACAAATTAAGTTTGTGAAAGAATTGACTTAAACTTAGGTAGAAAGAAGAAAAGGGAATCAGATGCATAAAGTGTCTGAAATCAAATTACAGAAAACTAGAGCAACAACTTTATATATAAAACATTTGTTACAATCACTGCCAACAAAGAATGATCCGAAAACGATACACTACAACACTAACCACACAGACAATGACGATAATGTGAATAATTCAATGAATGCAGAACCTGAGCTTGGCATGGAAAGTATGCAACACATAAATGAACCAAATAAAGATAGTTGTGTCCGTTGATGATAAATTTAGAATCACATCTGGCTGGGAAGGCCAACTGGAATTTCTGAATTCACCCAGTTAGCAGATTATAAATGTGTGTACTTGTGTGTCCATGAAGTGGTCGCTGTTGAGTCCTATTTATCATGAGCAGGGATGATGGTGAAGCAGGGGTGTGGGTGAAAATTCGGCAATTGAAGTTGGTTGGCAAAGCAGAGAAAGAATGGGAACCCTTGCACTGGTACCAAAGGAATTCCACCATTGCATTGCAGTGACAGCCTTTTTGTATGGAAAGTTTTTAAGGAAGTTCAGTGAAGCGTCTAACCAATCCACGGACATGCTCAACCCCCAGGGGTGGTGTTAAGGTTCCACCTCAGAACTGGGCCCGTCATACTCTCTAAAGGTCGCATGCCTTTGGGGTCTTAGATAATCATACCTTGTTACTAAATCAGATGCCCAAAGGACTGGGGCAACTGGACGATGTTTATCACTAATGCTTATTGAGATATTAATGCATGATTTACATACAACTTGTGACATTTTGTTATCAACAATAGCAAATTTATAATATGGTTAAGAATACAATGTACATACAACTCAGACAATAAGAAAAATGATAAAGTAATAATATTGTAGCGTTTAAGGTGCGCAAACATTTATTTGTTTGGCTGAAGAGAAGAAGAGATTCATCTGATGGAGGGGGGCTCTGAGTGTCTGGGGGGACATTCCGGCATGCCTGTGAAGTTATGTGTTCTGGCACACATTTTAGTATGGCAGCTCCATTTTTACGATCTGTCGGTGCAGCACTAGGAAATTGTTCCATAGGCTATGATCAACTTGAATCCTGGTGGGGCTGCAAAAGAGCGGTGTGAGTCAAACAGAAAATAAGACATTTGTCTGACAAGTTCAAAAGTCAGAGGCAAGAAGAGCCAAACAAGAGTTTAGTAATCAATTTGTTTTTAATTATTTAAATTTGTGTTCATTTAATTTGTTTCTAATTGGAGCTATACTGTAGTTGTCAAAGATGCGCAAACAAATGGTGCCATGCCAAACAAGTAATAAATGGAAGAACAACTGGGTAGTTAGCATAGGCTGCAATTAATTTAATAGTTAAATGTAGGCAGCAGCTAAAGACACTAAATATTTATTTTCATACGTTAAAAACATTAAGATTTGACGTAGTGACCACACTGGCTGACAGGTGGTCTATGGAACAGGCAATGCTGAACCACCACAGCAAAGAGTCCCTCATGCCAAATAACAGGATCTAATACCAGAATCTAATAGAGTTGAATGCCTAAAAGAGTCACCAGTGTTAGGGAAGACAAGATTTATTTGTGTAATTGTGGATTGTATAGTGTAGTGCAATTTCACTTTAATATACAATGACCAAATGAAGCCACTGTGTCATGTTGACACCAGCACCATCTGACTCTCTTCACTCTTGTCCTGCTTCCACACCAAAATGCACAAATATGACATTGCACCGAGCAAGGCCCCTCCTGAGAATGTGAGCAAATCATAACCCCTTGAAGTGCCAGGGTTTCTGACATTTTTTGCAAGTTTAACTAAATTAGATAATGTAACTAAATTGAACTTCCAAATACACTGACCATAACGTGCATCCTATGGCCATTTCACTGTAGAGAAGAGTGGGGTGCTCTTCTGAACTCCTGGAGTTACAGAACTCTCTTCTTTGTTGAATGGTAAAGTTTTAAGAAATTCTCTTCTCTTGTCCCTTACATGACCACATATTGAACCGGTTAACCTTGACATCCATATAGCTTACTTTCAGACTTCAGGATAGCCCATGCTGTAGGGTTGGGATAGCATAATGAGTGCAATACTGAGCCAGTGGATGCACAACAAAATGAGAGACCTGAAGCCATATGCATGTGTGCCTTTTGTGTGTGTGTATATTTTACTTTGTCACAGAGTAGTGTGACATCTGGATGCATCATCCAAAGTACAGTTTCTGTGGCCACAGAACCTGTTCCCACACACACACACACACACACACATACACGCTGGTATGCTGACTATGTAAATAGCCTGAATTGGTATGCATTGGAAGGTGAAAAGAGTGTGAAGAACAGAGATTTCCTTGCAAGATTGTGAGTGGAAAGAAAAGAAGTGCGCTTCCCCTCCAAATGAGACCTGTGTGTGTTTGTGTGTGAGCATGTGTGTGTGTGTCTTCAGTATCTCTTTTCCTCTTTGGAAATAAGCTATTTTCAATAGTGAGATAGTACTATAGAGGTGTGAAGTGCCACCTCTTTCCATTCAGAAGAAGTTTCCACTTGTCTGCCTCCTGGATATTGATCTGCTCTCTCTTACTCTGATGCTCTCTCCATCCCTCTCTCGTGTTTCACTCCCTCCCTCTTCCCTACCTACGTTGTTCAACTGAGTATTGTTTTTTTCTTTATTCCTCATTTTGGTTTTACCCTTTATTTCTCTCGGCATCATATCTGTCTTTGCACCCCCTATTTACCAACCTCTTCTGTTTTCTTCCCACCCTATGTCTGTCTTGGCTCCATCTCTCCGTCCTTCACTTTCCCTCCTCGACACTGCAATACACAGGTTGGAGAAGTTAATGATGTGGTTGTGCTTGGATCTGTCTCAGCTGCATATTCACCACAATATTTACCATATTATTATGTATTTACTGGGATGTTTTACATATCGCAGAATCTTCAAATCATCTCGTGTATTTGCAATTCAGTTTCAGTTTTTTTCCCTTTTCTTCTGCAGCTTTGCCTCTCTCATAGAAAAGAAATATGCTGAATTGCTCCACTGCTAAACTCACAGCCAGTAGCCGGGATGAAATTGTCAGCCAAATGACTAAATTGCAGACAGTTAAGGTGCAAACTCTTTCTAAAATGTTTTCATTATTGAAGGCGGAACTTTTGACACACTGGCAAAGCTTAGCTATAACACATATTTGGCTCCCACTTATAACTGTGGTGTTTATCGAATTGTGTAATTTCATTGTTTGAGGGCAAGTTGTACAGATTGTACCAATGCATATGTATGCATGTTGTGTTTGAGACATGCATGTATTTGTGCTTACTGGGTATGAGCACTTGCATTGGAATATGTGTACTTACTACTGTTTGGAAAAGAACTGAATGATCTTGGTGATAGACAATATCATCAAGTGCTTAAACACTGAAAATTTAAAATGAGCAAAATCATTCTCTTTTTTCCACATAGAATTGGGCTGGGTTAAAGTTAACTTTTAACTGGTGTTATACTGGTTTGGCAGGAGCCAGATGTTAATATTAGCCAATGTCATCTTAGCTGATGTTCATTCATCTATCAAAAACAACAGCAGAAAGAAACAGACTTGCATGAGATTTTGTGCCACTTAATGTAATTTGATGGCAGCATGTGCAGATGCAACTTTACAACATTTTCACAAAATAATTAAGGTTTTATTTTGAATTATTCTTAAAAGGTAAATAAATATGAAATGAGGTGTAATACTATTTACATATAACATTCTCATTAAAACCAGTGTAAACACACAGCTTTATTACAGGTACAGAATTTGCTAAATAAAGAAAAAGTAGCAAAGGTACTGAAGAACAGAGGGGTGTATGCAAAGAGACAAACATTAGAGGAGAATGATACTGCAGTGTATCAAACTGACAGTGAAACGTGGTGGGAATAGTCAAGTCTGGGCGCAAGGGGAAGCAAAGAAAGCAAGTTGTGAGGTTGTTGTCTGGAGGCCTTTTGCCTACTCTGGAGTTTACCAATTTGACACAAATTGACTGCACTCTGGCTCTGGCAAGGAGGAGCACCACTCCATTCTCTGCAGAGACAGAATATGCCCCCTGGTTTGCATCTGTGTGGAGAAGGATTTATACTGCAGCAGGATACTGACCCCAAACACACCTCAAAGCCTTGCAAGAACTGCTTGAAGACGAAAGAAGACCATGTCCTGACTGAAATGAATAAGTCGACCCCACTTAACATTTGTTGGTGCACTTGAAGACTGAGAGAACATTCTGTAACATCAAAGGAAGCTCTTGGAACATTTGGAAGGGCAAATCATACTGGAATAACATGGGGCATCAGGTTGTGCACAAACTAGTGGGATCTATGTCAGTTCAAGTACATACTGGCATTAAAGCAAAAGGGGATCATACCAAAGATAATCTGAAATTCATGTTAAAGATTCAACCTTTCACTCAAATTGTTAAATCGATTATGCTGACTCTATTTGAAACAAATGCAAAATAGAAGAAGTAATAGAAGTATTGAGTAGTGGTCTAAGACTCTTTAAGTTAAGACTCTTTCAAGAAGTTTAGTGTATTTTTTTGCTTTGTACAATTTTAAAGTGAAAAAAAGGAAATGAACACCACACAAAAGTTTGGATACCCAAGGAGATTTGAGCTCTCAGATAACTTTTACCAAGGTGACCTAAATTAGCTTGCTAGGGCTATAGCTTGTTCACATTCATTGTTAGGAAAAACCAAATGATGCAAATTTGAAACCTTTATAAAGACTCTGACTTCTCAAACCTTGTTCCAACAATCAGCAGCCATGGCCTCCTCTAACTGCCTAGTATTCTAAAATAGAAATTAAAGTAATTGATGTCTACAAACATAAGAAGATTTTCAGGCAGCTGTTTCCTCAGTTTGTAATCAAATTAAGAAATGGTAGTCAACAGGAACAGGTGAGATCACAACTTGTGGGAGAACTGCTTGCAGAATTGCTAGAAAGGCAAATCAAAACTCCTGTTTGACTGCAGATGACTTTGAGGAAAACTCTTCATGACAGAGTCAGCAGAAGAAAACCTTTCCTGCATGCTCACCACAATAAATTCAGAGTCAGAAGTATTCAAAGGGATCATCTAAACAAGCCTAATGCCTTTTGGAAAGTTCCGTGGACTGACAAACTTAAAATAGAACTTTTTGGCCACAATGAACAAAGGAATGCAAATATCTTGGTCTCAGATTCCTGCTCATGCTATCATGTCATTGTCAAGGCCCAAGTCACTATTATCCGAATTTCCCATTGTTACCATACAGCCAAATGCAGTTATTCCAATTTTTACCAGGACTGCTCCCCATTTGCCTAGGCTGAGCTTCAGCCTTGAAAACCAATCCTGTCCGTGGCCTACATTATCCTTAACCTCTTTCTTAAGATTCTTTAGTTTGATCATCGCCTTAGAGAATGTTCCTCCTGGGGCTGTGTTGTTGGGAATAAAGGTACAGCAATATTCATCTATAAAGTCCAAAGAATTTCCCAGTTTGGGACAAATAAAGTACATCTATCTATCTAAAGGCCCAAACCCCTCCTTTTTCTGCCAACAGCCAATCAAAAGCTTTCCTGTGCTGCCAGGCCATTGTGCTAGTAGTGTCAGCTGTTCTCCTAATGCACTATCAGGGCACTATCTGTGTAGCTGATATATATATTATAGATATAGTTAATCCATTCAGTGTTTTTGGAGTTTTGGTAGTCATCCATGGTATAGAGGATAGATGCAAATTCTGTCCCTCATTCATAGCTTTGAAACTATTTGGGATTCCCCTGGGCTGACCAATGGTATCTATGACAAAGAGAGGATAGTATTGGTGACATACAGTTTATCTGGCCGCACCTTGAATAGACATAACAATTGCTCACTCTGTTTTGTTTGCCTGTGTATTGGTCCCACTGGTACCAGTGATTAGTTAGTGCCTTCTGGTAGATGGCATCTATTTTCATTTCTGGGGTTGGGAGTTGGTGTTATGCTTTCTTTTCCCCTGGCTTCTATATCACCTCCTCTGGGAAATAGATGATATTATTGTGATATTCCAGACATCACTCTTACACTGTTTTACATGTCATTAGCCAGTTTTTGGAATATTTTCCCAGCACTTTCCTCTGTGGGTGCAATGTCAGGGTTATTAGAGCTAGTGTTTCTCTTTTACCTAGCACATTATTGCTGTTTGGTTCTCTAGTTCTGAGTCCTATTACTTTAGTGGTTTGTGTTGGAGCAGTAGTTATTATTTTAGGTGCGTTGTTGTTGTTTCAGATGTGGTGGAGGTGTGTGGCCTAGAAGTGGGGGTCTGACTGTTGTGTTTTTCCTCTATACTGTGCTTTGGGGTCCTCAGTGAGGTTTAATTTTGTTGTCATCCCTGAGTTATCATGTGGGAATTGAGTGGTGGTCACTTCTAAGCCAGTGTCCCATTGAGGTTCGAGAGTGACTTCTGCACGCCATGACTGTGGGCTCTGTACTACCCTTATACTGCATTGTCTTTTACCACCACTATCATGACCATATCTCTATCTATCAGAGACAGAACAGAACAAGAACAAGGACAACAAAAGGGTTCCAAGATCTTGTGTAGGAATGAAAGCAATCTAGATGCTCTCACCCAATTCCCTTTTCCGTAGTCTATCTGCAGGGAGAGTCCTCTCACAATTACTGATGTCCCTGACTCTGCCCTGTGGACTAACAGTGTTGGACAGTAACGTCACTACAAATAGCAACGTTAGTAGTTTAACTACATTTTTCAGTAATGACATTTACTAAATCAAATAACGTTTCAATAGCTTAGCTGATTTTTGGGTCATGTAGTGCAGTAGTGAATGCAAAAACAATTTTAAATGATTGAAGTTGAACTGCTAGAAGCGGAGCTTTCTGCTGCGGTCTCATCTTACACTTTTAAGGATCAGACAGTGACGCCATCTTCAAACGCCGGCATATCTGTGTAGACCAATAGAGGCAGCAGAGGTGCTGTCGCGTTATGATTATGTCACACAACAATCCTTGAGCTGTTGCCCGCCGCTTCACCGCATACACACACAAATGTTCACTTCACTGAGAGATGGCGGAGGAGGAAGGTGAAGAGGAGCTTTCAGCGAAGGAGTCGCTGTGGCCCTACCTAAACACTTACATGAGTTTATATAAAACAATGGAGAAAAATTATGTGTTTAGAGTAAGGAAATTTGACAGTTACAGAAATGTCTTTCCATTAATAGAGACACATCTCTTACAAACATTCAAGGGCATTGGATTTTTTTAAGTTGCAATATTCCTGTTTGAAATAATACACCTGTTATTGACCTTGTAGTGTTTGAGTTTTGTGATAACTTTATGCCAGATATTTTGTCCTGTAAATTTGCCTCAGCCTAATTTACATACAGTTACAAAGAGTTAGTGCAAAGACACTTGTTTGCATGGTTTAGTTGCCACATTGGTTTAGAGCACTGAGGGCAAAAATTGTTTAATAATAAACAAGTTAACATTTTCTTGTCTCCGTTTTACTGACAGTTTCATTAGTCCCTGAAATTTATTGGGAATGAAGTCAGTTCAGTGTGGAGAAAAAAAGTAACTCAAATGTATTAAGCTACTTTGGCCATATTGCTGTAGCTTAGCTTGCTACATTTCTGCGGGTCATAGCTTCAGTGTAGTGAAACTTGATTTAACACAGGGTAACTGGTATCTTAGCTCACTACATTTTCCAAGTAGCTTGCCCAACACTGCCCATGAAGTGGGTTAAGCCAATATGATTTTGCCTGCTCATTAGACATCTATCCTTTATCTGGCATATCAAACATACACTCATCTTCATAGCAGCCTATGCTTACATCTATGGAATAAATTTGATAACCTGGTTCTGGTGGTGCACAGCTTCCTAGCTGGGTCTCTAGTCATGTCTCTTATCCAGAAGGGGTCTGGATTATGATGGTCCTAGACCTTTGACTATCGTCTCTATATAACATCCCCTTGAGTATGCAAATGTTTTATGTGCTGATAAGACATTATTTTTACAATTGCTGCTTACCGATTGTTCTTCATCTCATAAGAGATTGCGAGGCTGTTTGGTTTCAGTGAATTGTAGTGTGGTTTCAAAATGTACAACTCTTCTTGTTGAAATGGGTTAGTTGGCCTGGTCATCCCCTGTTCTGCAGTCAACACCATAGATCATCAGATCCTGTTGCAGAGACTTGACAATTTGATTAGCATTAAAGGAACTGCGCGAAGCTGGTTTAGGTCCTATTTATCTGACTGATCCCAGTTTGTACTTGTCAATGATGAATCCTCGATACGCTCTAAGGTTGATTACGGTGTTCTACAAGGTTCTGTGCTTGGACCAATCCTGTTCACCTTATATATGCTTCCTCTCGGGAACATTATTAGGAAACACTCCATTAACTTTCATGGCTATGCAGATAATACCCAATTATATCTGTCAATTAAGCCAGATGAAACCAACCAATTAGCTAAACTTCAGGCATGCCTCAACAAAGTTATTTTTCTTGGTCCCAAGCACCTCCAATGTACATTGTCTAAAGATATCAGTACTCTCAATGGCATTGCATTGGTCTCCAGCACTACTGTAAGGAATCTAGGAGTTATCTTTGATGAGGATATGTCCTTTAATGCGCATATAAAACAAATTTCACAGACTGCCTTTTTTCAACCACGGAACATACAAAACACAAGACAAAAATCAGGCATATCCTGTCCCAAAAAAAGATGCAGAAAAACTAGTCCATGCATTTGTTACTTCTAGGCTGGACTACTGCAATTCTCTATTATCAGGCTGCCCCAATAAGTCGTTAAAGACTCTCCAGTTGATCCAGAATGCTGCTGCTTATGTATTGACAAGAACAAGGAAAAGACATCATATTTCACCCATTTTGGCTTCTTTGAATTGGCTCCCTGTCAAATCGAGAATTTGATTTTAAAATCCTTCTACTAACCTATAAAGTTCTTGATCAAGCACCATCATATCTTCAAGAGCTCATTGTACCCTATCTTCCCAATAGAGCACTATGCTCCCAGAATGCAGGGTTTCTTTTGGTTCCTAGAGTCTCCAAAAGTAGATTTAGAGCCAGAGCCTTCAGTTATCAAGCTCCTCTCCTGTGGAATCAGATCCCAGTCTGGGTTCGGAAGGCAGACTGGAGCTGCAGAGTCTGGATCCATGTTTTTACAAACCTCCCACTGCCCATGTGTCTCTGTTTAACACTGCCATTATTATCATCACATTTGTGGATTGTAGTATTGCATGTTCTCAAAGAACCAGCAACACTCATCAACTTGCCCTGATACCTTAATTTAGAAGATAATTTACCTTTGCATGCCATGTCAAAGTACAAGCTGATGCTCATAAAATATTCTAGTGTGCAAGTGCCAAACACAGCAATAGGTTTCAATCAGTAACCATGGGACTGTGGAATTACGGTAACATTTATTACCTTCTCAGTCCGTACTCGTGCAGCTAATGTAGTGGGTACTTAAGAGACAGTACGAACTAATGCACTTTCAAATGTTAAATTTGTTGTAATAATATATGTTCATGTTACTACTGTTCTGGTATGTTTTATTTTGAAAGGAACTTAAGTTGATGAAAAGAGTGATGTCATGTCCGGTTGTGGTCGCTGTTGGATTAACGCGAGTTAACGCTACCCGTATGCAGGGGTGTAACTTTTGCGCTGTTTTTTCCAACAGAAATATTAAAAAGACTTGAGAACTGAACCGTTGCTTTTCATGACTCAAGTTATCTTTTTCCCCGTTTTCGGGGTGTAACATTTTGGAGGCACCGCTGGGATGAGCACGACGTGGGCTAAGCTTAGAAAAAGTAAACCCAGTTGTTACTCAGCCCTCAATTTACCCAGTACGACGACATCGGGTGGTGAAGTAGCAACAGTGAGCTGCGGGACATCTGAGTACAACCCGTCTGCTGTCTGAGGTGCTTTGAAGCTACCAGGAGAGCTAACGCCGCTGCTCGGAGCTAACGCTAGCACGGCCTGCTGCTGCCCCGCCTCCCACCGTCGCCGCGCGAAACATGGAGCCATCGGAGCAAGAAAGACTACAGTTGGAGGTAATACAAGCATTATGCACGCTGTCAAGGGACCATCTTGTGGACTTGTGTGACTTTTTGGCTGTTGCTGGACCAGAGTTGGAGCATGTAAGTGGCAAGAGCAAAACGTTCTTCATTTCACTGATAAGCACTTACCTGCAGAGAGAGGAGTTAGAGGAGCTGGAGGATAAAGGTATGGCTGAACTCCTGTGTCTCAGAGATAAAATAAATGAGTATCAGATGGACAGTGAAGCCCCTTTAATCGAGTTTGTGTCCCAGCCCACTGAGCAAGTTTACATGTTACAAAAGGAAAATGAACAAACAAAACAACATGATGAGCAAGAAAGGCAACAAAGCCACACAAAAGAGGAAAATGAGGAACAGGCTAGACTAACTAAGCAAATTGAAACCCTGCAAGCTAAGTTGTCATTGATACAAAAGCAAAATGAGGGGGAAAAATCAGAAAATATAGCACAGATAGCTAACACGCACACCAGGATGCCAGACCCTCACATTGTCCCCCCCCAAGCTCCACCCTCATGGCATAAAGACTTTAAGATATCTGGCCAAATTGGTGAGCCTGGGCAGAAAGATCGCCTTACCTTTTCTAGCCTAGCACGCCAGATAGAGCACGGCTTGAGCAAAGGCTTCCCAGAGGTGGAGATAGTGGATGCTGTGATCAGAGCTATCGCTCCAGGCATGCAGCTCCGCAGCTACTTAGAAGGGAAAACTAACCTGACCTTACCCACGCTTAGGCGAATTCTTAGGTGCCACTATCAGGAAAAAAGTGCAACTGACCTTTATAAACAACTAAGTTCTGAGGTGCAAAGTGCAAAAGAGACCCCCCAAAACTTTGTCATCCGTGCCCTGGACCTGAGGCAAAAGATCTTATTTGCCTCACAAGAATCAGAGTCAGGATTAAAATATGACCCTGGGCTTGTCCAAAACATGTTTCTCCACACAGTGTTGACTGGCTTGCAGAGTGACAACATTAAGCGTGATCTCCAACCATACCTTGAGCTGCCAAGTGTTACTGATGAATTATTACTGGAAAAACTGAACATTTCTTGTGCTTATGAGAGTGAGAGACAGGACAAGAGGAGAATGGTAACCCCACAACGTTCTGCAGCCATCCATTCTGCTCAGACCAATGACAACACCGCAGAAAAGAAAGAGAAAATTGTTGCTCAGTATAACAGCAGTAAAATGCAACCAGAGATTTTGTCTGAGCTTAAAGAGATGAGGTCCAACATGGCCCTTCTGAGCGACCTGAAAGCAGAAGTCTCACAAATTAAAGAGTTCATACAGAAGCCCCAGTGTTCACCCTCACAGTACCCAAGTCAAGCAGAGGGGCCCCAAAACAATGTTGGCCAGCAAATGAGTGCCCCGCCCCCACCACAATTGCCACTGCCAGAACAGTGGCCCGTGCCAGGTTATGGTCAGCAGGGCAACCATGCTCAGTACAGCCGCATGTTCCCCATGCAGCCCTCATTCCCCACACCAGCCTCCCGGCGCAGAAGGAGATGTTTCGCTTGCCAGCAAAGTAATACTGAGAACTGTATGCATTGCTACGGGTGTGGCAGCAATGAGCACTTCCTGGCTGGTTGCAGGATGAGAGGAACAAGACAGTTCAAAGGTGCTCCTTTAAACGGACGAGGGTCTCTCCAGCGGGACAGGGAGTGACTCGGCCTATACCACTGTCCCAGCATTGTGTAAACTGTGGCATGAAAGGAAATAAAATGAGGCTCAGGCAATGTGCATCATGCAAAAAAGTGCTTTACTGTTCAAAGTCTTGCCAGGTTGAACACTGGACTGTCCATAAAAATCACTGTGCGCAAACTTCATGTGGCACAATTCAAGCCAGAACACCAAAACAAAAGAGACAAGCCAAAGTGGCCCCGCTAATAGGAAAAAAATACCTCATTGACTGTTACATTCAAGGCAAAATGACCAGAGCCTTATGGGACTCTGGGTCTCAGGTGACAATAATAGATGAAGAATGGAGGGGGAAAAACTTGCCAAATGTGAAACTCAGGGATATTAGTGAACTACTGGAAGCAGACAAAACTCTGAATATCACTGCAGCTAATGGAGAAAGTATGCCATATGTCGGCTGGGTCGAGGTCACATTGAAGTTAGCCTCTCATGGAGCTCCAGCAGCAGAGGTTATTGTCCCCACACTTGTCATGAATGGTGCCAGCCTGGCTCGACCCATCATCGGCTCCAATGTAATAGGACTCATTGTTGACACAGAGGTACAGCAGTGCCACACCGCTGATAAGCACAAGCTGATCCAAACTGTCATAGCTGCTTTCCCCGGCTTCGAGACCAGTGATGTCCAAGCCTGTGTCGAACAAGTGAGTACTGAGCAGACATACGAGTACATGGTTAAAACTACAAAAGAGAAACTAAATGTACCAAAACACACTTCTGTAAAAGTAGAATGTCGTGTACAGACAGCCCCCTTTCATGAAGACACCACCCTCCTGTTTGAGCCTGATGTTAATCCACGGTGGGCAGAGGGGTTGGAATTCTGTGACACCCTTGTGAAATTGAGGAAGGGAGTAAAACCATTCATTATTGTTGATGTGCAGAACCCCACAGATCATGACATTGTGCTAGCTGGGAGAACAATTACTGGAACAGTACAACCCATCCAAGCTGTTTACCCTGCTGCTGTCTTTGAGCAGTCCCGCCCGACTTCTTTGACCACAGTGAGTAATGTGGATGTGGAAGAGGAGAAACCCTCCAGTGATGTGTGGGACCCTCCAGTTGATCTGAGCCATCTCTCCAAGCCTGAAAGGGAAGTGGTGCAGGGAATGTTGAGAGATGAATCGGCTTCTTTCTCCAAGTCAGAAAGTGACATTGGGTGCATAGAAAAGTTACAACTCTCCATCTCATTAAAAGACACTGAGCCGGTTGCTAAAACTTACCTGTCTGTGCCCAGACCGCTGTATAGAGAAATGAAGGATTATCTGCATGACCTGATCGCACAAGGCTGGGTAAAAAAATCAAATTCACCGTATGCATCTCCAGTAGTCTGTGTACGCAAAAAATGTGGGGGCTTACGCTTGTGCATTGATTACCGTGAGGTAAACAGAAAAACCATTCCTGACCGACAACCGATTCCAAGGGTCCAAGACATCATGGATGGTCTGGGGGGCAACTCCTGGTTCTCCCTGTTAGACCAAGGGAAGGCGTATCATCAGGGATTCATGGCTGAGGAGAGCAGACATCTGACCGCTTTTGTGACCCCCTGGGGACTGTACGAGTGGATCAGAATACCGTTTGGTTTGATGAATGCACCTGCGGCCTTCCAGCGATGCATGGAAAACTGTCTGGAAGGTTTGAGGGATGAGATTTGCATTCCTTACCTGGATGACACAATCGTATTCAGTAAGTCATTCACAGCTCATGTAGAGGATGTCAGAACAGTGCTTCAGCGGCTCAGACAGCATGGCATAAAGTTAAAACCCAGCAAATGTGAGCTGTTTAAGCGGGAAGTACGCTATCTGGGGCGTATAGTGTCAGCAGAGGGCAGTAAGATGGACCCGGCGGACACCATTGCGGTGAGGGCCCTAAAAGAGAAACAGCCGCGCACTGTAGGGGAGCTGAGGGCCATAATGGGCCTCCTGGGCTACTACAGGCAGTACATTAGGGATTTCTCCCGCATCGCTGGCCCCCTCTATAACCTTCTGAAAGCCCCCCCAGATAAGCGGCAGACTGAAAGTCAAGGGGCAAAGACAAAGACATTGAAGGGAAAATGCAAGGGCGTTCCCTCCCATCAGCCCATTATTTGGAAGGAAGGCCACCAACAGCTGCTTGAGAAACTGCTAAACTGTCTGGCCGAGCCACCCATCCTCGCGTTCCCAGACTTTAGTAAACCTTTCGTCTTGCACACAGACGCCTCCAATCAGGGTCTTGGCGCTGTGTTATATCAGGAACAGGCAGGAAACATGCGAGTCATCGCATATGCGTCCCGTACCCTTACTGAGCCTGAGAAGAACTATCACTATCATTCTGGAAAACTGGAGTTTCTGGCTTTAAAGTGGGCTGTCTGTGAAAAATTTAGAGACTACTTGATTGGCTCCTCTTGCACGGTGTACACCGACAACAATCCACTGACTTATGTGTTGTCAACAGCCAAACTCAACGCTACTGGATGTCGGTGGGTAGCTGAGCTGGCAGATTTTCACATCACTATCAAGTATCGCCCAGGCCGAGAGAACACTGATGCCGACAGCCTTTCCAGAATGCCTGTTGATATTGAGACTATGATGGAGGAGTGTACAGAGGAACTATCATCCCGATCAGTGCAAGCCACAGTGCAGTCTGTTGAGGTACAGGAGTCCAATATCATCTGGTCTATGGCCCTGTCAGCCCAGTTTGCCATGACAACTGAATCAGGACATCAGCCCATCCCTCCTGAAGAGATCTGTCGGGCTCAAAGAGAGGATCAGTGTATAGGTCCTGTGATTAAGTGTTTGCTGTCTGGTAGCAGACCTGGGAGGCAGCAGATGAAATCATTCAGTGTGCAGACTAAAAAACTGTTACGTGAGTGGGAGAGACTGACATTGGACAATGATAGTGTTATGTATCGCAAAACAGCGGTAAGAACACAACTTGTCCTCCCTGAAAAATATAAGAGCACAGTACTACAAGCATTACACAATGATATGGGACATCAAGGAGTGGAAAGAACAGCCTCACTGGTGAGAGATCGATTCTTCTGGCCGCAGATGCAGAAGGAGATTGAGCAGTATGTTTCCTTGAGCTGCTCCTGCCTAAAGAGTAAGAAACCCAGTAGAGAAACCAGAGCACCACTCACCAGCATAGTCACGACTCAACCTTTTGAGCTGGTGTCTGTTGATTTCCTGCATGTGGACAGATGCTCTGGAGGGTATGAATACATATTAGTCATAATCGACCACTTCACACGATTTGTACAAGCCTATGCCACAACATCAAAATCAGGCAAGACAGTGGCTGACAAGATTTTTAATGACTACGCCTTGAAGTTTGGATTTCCCTTGAGAATACATCATGACCAAGGGGGCGAATTTGAGAATCAGCTGTTTTCTCAGTTGGCAAAGAACTGTGGGATTGCAGGCTCAAGAACGACACCATACCATCCAGAAGGTAATGGTCAAGTAGAGCGCTTCAATAGAACGCTCCTGCAAATGCTGAAAACACTCACAGAGAGAGAGAAATCCAACTGGAAGGAGTCATTAAACAAGCTTACCTATGCATATAACTGTACAAGGAGTGAGGTTACAGGGTTTTCTCCCTTCTACCTCCTGTTTGGGAGGGCCCCACGACTTCCTATTGACCTGCTGTTCCGGCTGACACCCGAGACTGGAACCCCAGACCACCAGCAGTATATGAAAAGATGGAAGAGTGGAATGCAGGAAGCATATGAGATCACCAGAAAGAATGCAAAGAGATCTGCAGAGAGAGGTAAACGGCATTATGACAAAAAAATCAGGAGCTCTGTGTTGGAAGAGGGCGACCGTGTCCTGGTTAAAAACATGACTCCTAGGGGTGGAACGGGCAAGATTCGTAGTCACTGGGAAGATTGTATCTACAAAGTGGTGCGTCAGGTAAACAAGGACCTTCCAATCTATGAAGTTGTGCCTGAGCAAGGAAAGGGGAGAGACAGCAGAATCTTGCACCGCAACCTCCTGCTTCCATGTAGCCACTTACCATTGGAGATTCCACTCAGGGTTGCCAAACAGCCAAAGAAAAGGAACAACAGGAAAGACAAAGAGGAAAACAGTGCAGCGCAATCTGAGAGCAGCAGTGATGATGAAGGAGACTGGTCTTGTTACCTGCCGGTGCAACCCCTACCAGCCATGCAGCCTCAGGTAACTGAAAACACAGATTTAACTGAAATGGAGTATGGCAATGATTTAATAAATTTTGAGTCCAGAGAGGAACCAGGGTCACAGAGGGACGAGGGTCAGAGTGAACCACATGTGCTGGATCAAGGGAGCACACCAAATCAAGTGGAGACCATCTTTCCTGATGAGGTTGTTCTGGAGGACAGTATGCTGCCGCCCTCATCACCTGGTCCAAGTGGAAGTAGCAATGACGCTGTGCAGACTCCAGAGAGGCCAAGGAGAGAGAGACGAGCACCGAGAGTCTTCACCTACGATGAACTTGGTAAACCAGTTTGTTACAGCATCGGATCGACTGCCCCTCAGACATTCTGGTACCAGCCCTTGCCATATGAACACAGAACAGCAGAGACTCGATGGGGGGATACTGCACTGTTCCTCCACCAGCAACCTTTGCCCTTACATGCACACTGAACAATAAACACACATTCACACATTCATGGACTGTTTGCTGAACAAACACACATTCATCCATTTCATGGACTGTATTGAGGAAACAGAAAAAATACTTGTTCACGTACTTCATGGACTGTTTTGAAAACGGGATATTCACATCCTCACTATTTTGTGGACTGTTTGAAGAATAGATAACACTTATATATGCATTTGATGGACATGGAGAATATTCATGCATACTTTGATTGTTTTCAAAAGCTGAAAAAATGCATGTGGATGTTGGTGAAATGTTTGAGATACCTAGCATGAGAAATGGAAATGAAGAAAAAAAAAAAGAGCTTAAACATTCTAGGATGCAGTATAAGCTACAGCATATTGTAATGTGCTATGTGGAAGATGGATGCTAACATAGAAATTCATTGACCTTTAAAAGGAAAAAAATGTATCACAATGTTGACTGTTAAGAGTATTAAGGTGTTTTTGCAACATATTAAGTCTGTTCGAAAGTAAGTTGTGTAAACTAAAAGAAGAAAGACTGTTAAATATTTGATGAAGTGTTTACAACTAGTAGGCGAGTGTTGACATAGTATGGCCTGTGATTGTTAAAGTGTTCACAAATGTTGCGATTGTTAGACAAAGATGAGTGCTTATGTTGCTACAGGTAAACATAATAAGCCATATTTCCAGTGCAAGATGTCGGGACGACATCTGTTTTTGAAGGGGAGTGTGTAGTGGGTACTTAAGAGACAGTACGAACTAATGCACTTTCAAATGTTAAATTTGTTGTAATAATATATGTTCATGTTACTACTGTTCTGGTATGTTTTATTTTGAAAGGAACTTAAGTTGATGAAAAGAGTGATGTCATGTCCGGTTGTGGTCGCTGTTGAATTAACGCGAGTTAACGCTACCCGTATGCAGGGGTGTAACTTTTGCGCTGTTTTTTCCAACAGAAATATTAAAAAGACTTGAGAACTGAACCGTTGCTTTTCATGACTCAAGTTATCTTTTTACCCAAAAGTAGTAGTGAAATTCAACAAAAGTTTAACAAGTAGAGCCAAACTGCCAGGGTTCAGTAACAAGGCTGGAGGCTGAAGCTAGGAGCAGGACGGGCAGAGCAGAGCAGGGGGTTAGCCAGGAGCAGGGGCTGACGGGGGGCCGGTGGAGGAATCCAGGATCCAGTCTGTTGCAGGAGGGTGGAAGAGTGTGGAGACCAGGAGAGATGTCCGGTTGGAGTGAGCTGTAGGCCCTTGTGCTGTTGCAGGAGGAAGACGAGGCAGGAGGCTGGTCAGAGGGCTGGAAGTAGAGCATATAAGTATTAGCAAAGGAATAGCTGCAAGTTAGCGTGGCCTGAGTGCGGCCTGAGCAACACTGACAGAGTCTACATTCTGGCGATGAGTGGAAGTCTGAACCAGTCTTAAACAGCAGAAGGTGGGTGATTAGGTGCATGTGGCTCAGCCTCCCACACAGCTGTCTCCACTCCACACCCACACAGAAAGAGAGAGAGAAACAGGGTTTCCCACTAGTTGCCAGCAGGGACAGGAGCAGTGGTCCTGACAATTCTCTTAGCTTCTTATTACATATTACGATGATAATTTGTTTCTGTGAATTGTTTATTTGTGCCTGGCATAAATTCTTCCAGCAGGAGATATGCTTGCCATAGAGACCTGTCATGTGGGTCAGTTGACAGTGTTTAGAAGCTCAGAATAGAGAGATAGTGATCATAATTCTCTTCCAGCTGGT
This sequence comes from Holacanthus passer, assembly GCA_025331565.1. Classification (NCBI taxonomy): domain Eukaryota; kingdom Metazoa; phylum Chordata; class Actinopteri; family Pomacanthidae; genus Holacanthus; species Holacanthus passer. Next base: position 7,604,437 of record JAFREQ010000030.1, on the reverse strand, counting down.
ATGTCTAGCTATACTTGTACTGTGATTGAATCTGTTAGCCAAATGATAATGAATTTACACATACTGAGTTATATTTGTTCAGGTAAGGTTGAGTTAAGAGCTTTTAGACCACATCTGACAACCTGTTTTTCTTCCCTGTCTGCAGAGGTCAAAGGGCGCTACCTGACATTAGGAGAATCACTTTCAACGTTTAACAATCCTAGCAGCCTCTGTAAATTATTCATTCTTTCCATAAGTCTACCTGAAGTGTCTCCTTTCCTCCAAGGGGAGCCCTGTACAGTGCACATAACCCCAATGCAGGTCATATTAATATAAATGCAGCCTGCTCGAAAATCAGTATTGCAAGTGTGTCCTGAATTTTTCCTCCAGTGCTGGCCTAATCCTATCTCTATTCCTACATCCGATCTTTCTGTAGTTATCTGCTACAAATAAACTTTTTGTTAATGTGGAAATAGTTTCAGATATAACTGCAGCTATGCATGAAGTATCTGGTGTGCATGGAGGGGTAATTGGTGCGGGTGTTTTGCTGCTGTATTCCTCTCCACCACCTTTTTCAAGGTCTGTGAAGTTAATGGTGGGGAACTCTGTTTTTGGGATGGCTCTGGTTCAGTGGAAGGTCTGGGTCATTGGTTGCGGTTGAGTTGTCATGGGTGGGGCCATCAGTGAAATGTATGCTATTATCAACATCAGTACCACCATCCCTGGGAGCCCTAGACTGGTTCACCTTCAGAAGACTTAAGCATCCTCTTTGTTGTTTCACCTTGTGGTTCTTCATCTCCTGTACCTTCCTCCGCCCTGTCCCTTGGACCTTCAGCTGTCTCAAGGCTTCTAGCCAATTGAGCTTGGTGTAATGACATATTTTTGTTAACTTTGCTTTTAACATTCCATTCACTCTCTCAACCATTCCTTGAGACCGTGGATGGTAGACACATCCCTTTAATGGAAATAAAAAAGTAATCTTTACCAATATGGCTTGAGGAAAAAATATTGTATGTGTGTGTGTGTTTGTGTGTTTGTTATTCACTGACACATTGAAAATATCCAAATTCATCCAAAGGACAAACATATGACTAGAGACTGACTGTGATGTTTAGCTCCATGTGTCAGAAAACACCAAACACCACCAAGTAAACAGCACTAACATTGAAGCTGGAATGCCCCAAAACATGAGTATCACCCTGGAGCAGTCTATACCACTATTTACCAAACATCAATTACACTATGCACTATACATACCATTTACATGTTGATCCCTTATTAAGGTTGTATTATAGATCCCTGAAAATGATGCAGGCAATAGCCACTGTGGAGAAATAACTAACAGTTTAGGCAAAGCAGCAGTGGCAGACATCCTCAAGAAGGGAAATAAACAATTCTTCAGTTGCTTCAGGCCAAAATGCATTTACATAAAATACACCAAGATAGAGGTTAAACCATAACCAGCTCAATGGAAAGACAGTTTCCGGTGAATCCAGCCAACCGTATCACTTCTCTGTGGATCTATAGCAGGGAAGCTGGGCAGACTAGACAAGGAACATACAATCTGCCACCATGCCAACAGTGAGTGGAAAACTAGGACTTTGTCCTTTTTGTTGGAATTGAAATAATTTACTTCTTTTTTGCGAACCAACATGTTGAGAACATCCAGCTAAGGATCTCTTTAATCCCGCATCCCATCTTTCTAGCACAAACTCAGCCTGGATTGTTTAATTATCACAGCATCATCTGTTACATGTTTGTCATGTAGTAACAATAGTGGCATCTATTGCTCTTGCATAATTAGTCCTCCCCTATCAACCCATTAAGATGGGACAGCTGCCCATGACAGCCTACGCAAACTCCATTAAGCTGCTCAGCCACTTAAGTCTGCTGGTACACCAACCTGTGCCAAACTGCTCAGCCAGATATCGATAGAACCGTCATCCAGGCAACTACATGCCGTCTCAGTCAGGATCAACCTGGAGACCGGTGTGAGACAGTTCCCAGTTGCAACATCCTCTGTTGGGTTCCGACCATCTCAGCACATCTCCAGCAATGGCCAACGCAGCTCAAAGTAGATAAAACTACCTGCCTTACTGCCCATGACTGGCTTAATATCAAAATAATGTATTTAATATCTTTTTATTTGTAAATATCCTAATGTCCATTATTAGTACATCTATAACCTACAGTAGTAATCATACTCTCTCTTTCACCATTGCTCAATTTATTACATAGTTTACTTTATTGTCTTCTTACTTTATTAAGATCAATGGTGCTCATTTGTTCCATCCTGATTATTATCGTGTGGTTATCAGTTACTTCAGTACATTCATTATTATCCTGTGGTAGTAGATGTCAGATTAATTCCCAGTCGAGAAATAAATTCAATCAATAAGAAGTCACATCTTTTGAGATCAGGCTGATCATTTAGGAATTACATAATATGGTTAATCAATTAATTGGTGGTGGTGCCCCTAATGAGGCCACAGCTTCCAGTGATAGGTTGTAACATGCAAAAAAAAAAAAAGTTAATCCTTTACAGATGATTTAAAGTGCATCTTGCAAAGAACTATATGATGAAGGCAGAAAGAAAGAGGAAAAACACTGTGTTTAACAGCTCTTCTGATCGATCAAACAATCACCACGGAGCTGTTCAGTCCCCTGTCCCTCCCATCAAGCTATTTCTTGCTACATGTATAAAAATGCTTTGGAAACAAATTTGCTGTAAAAGTCCCATTCCTGTGCTGCTTTATGAAAATGAATTGACACATACCTCTGTAACACTTGTCTTTAAGGAACATATCCCTGCTATTTCTAATTCAGATTCCGATTTTCATTCCTTTGTTAAGCAGGGCGGAAAATATAGCATCTGCCTGCATGTCATTTAAGGCCTAGCATTTCTAGGAATAGTGAAATGCTGTCATTATGTGGTGTTATGGCCACGGGTAATGATGCACAGTAACTGCTCTGGCACTGCTGGAGAATAATGGCTGACTTCACAAAGAATCCATTTCTCCACATGGAGGAACAGTGTTTAGAGAGCCTAATATTCATGATCATCTCTTCTTTGATGGTGTCTGCACTTTCCTCTGTTATCTGAGTTTTTGTGTGTGTGTATATATTAAAATCTAAGAAAAAATAACTAAAATATAATACAGCAAAAGTACTAAATAAATATACACGTACACTGTCACATTAAACATTGGAATGTAGTTAAACAACATTCATATTAGATTATCTCATAAAAAAATAAACTTCCCAAAGAATTGGATTTGTCTACCCAAGATTTTTATATTTTTTAGGTTTGAATTATTGTCTTTGTAGAAAACAACACGCCAATAAGATAAGATAAACCTTTATTTGTCCCACAGTGGGGAAATTCACAATGTACAGCAGCAAAGGGGATAGAAGCAGTTAAATAGTAAAAAAGAGCAATTTAAACAGGCTAAAAAGAAGATATTCACAAATTTACATGAGAAATTCTCACAAGACTTGCATTATTGGATTAAATATGAGATATGAAATATTATATACTAAATACAAAATATTGCACATTGAAGGAAATGAAGTGAAATATGAAATATTACATACTAAATACAAAATATTGCACATTGACTAGAATAGAGTGAAATATGAAATACTAAATGCAAAATATTGCCAGGACATTGACTTAAGATAAAATATAAAATGAGATATTGCACAGTGAGTAAAACATTGCACAGCAAATGAAATATGATATATTGCACAGTGAATGGAATTTGGAATAAATATACAGACATAAAAAAAGTATTGCACAGATGTAAAGACATAATGTATAGTCTATTGGGAGCAGTGCTGGCTGTACAGCCTGACAGCTGCAGGAAGGAAAGACCTGCGATATCACTCCTTCACACGCCTTGGGTGAAGCAGTCTATCACTGAAGGAGCTCTCCGGAGCTGTTAAAGTGTCCTGCAGGGGGTGGGAGTCATTCTCCAACATGGATGACAGCTTAGCCATCATCCTCCTCTCTCCCACCACCTCCACTGGGTCAAGGGGGCAACCCAGGGCAGAGCTGGCCTTCTTGATCAGTTTATGAAGTCTATTCCTGTCCACAGCCGAAATGCTGCTGCTCCAGCAGACTACTCCATGGAAAATGGCTGAGCAAGGACCAGCCGCTCCAGGGTCTTCAGGTGGGATGTTAATGCCACCTGCCTGTAGCTGCTGAGGTCCTCGGAGTGCGGAGTCTTGGGGACAGGTACCACGCAGGATGTCTTCCACAGCTGTGGTACCTTCCCCAGCTTCAGGCTCAGGTTGAAGATATGCTCAACAACCCCGCACAGCTGGTCTGTGCAGGACTTCAGGAGCCTGGAGCTGATGCCATCGAGACCCTCCGCCTTCCTCGCCTTGGTCCTCTGGTAGTTTCATTGTGCATGTGTGCTGCTACGTCAACTTTGAATGTTCAAGATAAACTAAGGGAGACAATGTAGGATTTCTTAATTTTAGTCATGTACTTCAGATGAAAAGTTTGTTGTTTAGTTTGTCGTTGTTAGGTGTTGACACTCATTTCATGTGTAACTGCTATAACAGCTTTACTACTTAAACATATAACTACTGTAGCTGAACTGAAATTAAAAACTACAACCACATCAACATTTTTAAGCAATTGCAAGGAACTTTCATTTTGTGTTCATATTGGCAGGCCCTGTGGACAAAAGTGGTACTTTCCACCACCTCCTGTCATAAAGATCTTGATCTGCTGGTGTGTGCATTTTGAATGTGTGTGAAAGAAAGAAAGACAACTTGTCTTTATATATATATATATATATATATATATATATATATATATATATATATATATATATATATTACAGCCGGTTGCAGGATGCATAGCAATGAGGAATTCTGTCTATTTGTGGCTACATAAGATTAATAACTGTAATATTACAATGGTGAAACAAAGCAAACTTTGTTTTAGTATCATTCACACACCCAGGTTACATGTAAGTCCACAACTAACAGATTTGGTTGCTCAGTAATAATAATTTTATGAGAAAGCTAGAGTTGTCAGTACTCTCCATATTACATAGCTGTCTAGGAAATAGAGAGTCAAGTCAGTCAGGATTTGTTTTGAATTCTTTCAACTCCCTCAATTCTCTCCATTTGTTGAATGACTGACCAAGGTTGACACATGTTTTTACCCATGCTAACCCTATCACTGTCCACTTTTGTTCTTCAGTCAATTCTTTTCTTTTTGTCTTTGCTGTTCCTTCCCTAATATGAGTCATAGTCACAAAATATATAGTCAAAAATAAAGTTATTAAGTCTTCTCCTGCTTCCTTTTAACTAATGTACCACTCACTGCAAAACTTTGATTGGCACAATCATGGATGTATTTTAAGAAATGTAAACACAGGCTCTTCCAGCAAGCGTGCCACTAATTTTTCATCTGATTTGCATGAATCAGACCAGAAGATAGACACTAAGAATAAGTAGATAGAATTAGCCAATCTTCTCACTAATGTTCTCGTTTGCATATGTAGGCCATACAGAGGCATCACTATGAAGCAACACTATTTCATAACCAGTTAAAAACTCCTTGTAGTATGTTTAACTAAAATAAAAATAAATAAAATCACCAGTTCTGAAGACATTAATTATTGTTACAATTTAATTAAGAATTAATAAAACTCTGTACTGCACTGTAAATAAGAAAATAAATATTTTATTCCTATTTGATCATATTTGGGCCATTAAAAACACACTGTAACACACCAAAACAACAACCACAAATCAAAAAAACTAAAACCCCAACAAAAACATTATAGAAAAAAAAATAAAAGATAGATTGCAACTAAAACAAGCAAATCAGGATTAAAGTCAATAAACTAATAAGGTTGCTACAGCACTGACTTCGACCTTCATACATCTTGTCCCTCCAGTTCAATTCCAGTCCAAAACCTCATGAAGCTACAAGTGCTGAGAAATGCATCATACTGTACATTTAATACCATTAAACATTAAGACAGCTCTAGGTTGTTTTAAATTGCTTAATTTATCTGCTTCCACACAGGAGGAAATTTCATATTAATGTAATTCAAAAGAGTTACAAAAGAGTCGTGGCTTTTTACAAACACTGTGTATTTAAATTTCATTGCTTACATTAATGTGTGTCCAGGAATATTTTCACTTTGTGAAGTTTGTTTTTACAATTTGGATTTCAGTTCACTTTCAGTCACTGTGAGTCTTAATGAGTGTGTGTGTGTGTGTGTGTGTGTGTGTGTGTTCCAGTCCAGGGAATAATCATTAAAATTACATGAAACAAGGTTGCTGCCTCAAGATTCATCCTGCACCTTACTCCGACCTGTCACTCAACACTGTGTATTTGTGTGTGCGCGTGTGTGTAGTTTATGTAAGCGTGCTCCTGCATGTGTGAATATTTAAAAAAAAAAAAAAATTGGATTATCTTATTACAAAATTCTGCCCACTAATGGATCAGATAAACCGAATCAGATCATGCCATGTGTCTTTCATGTTTCCTTTAATTTTGAAGAAACTGCTGATTGTCTGTTGATTACTCATGGACACCTGAAGGTGAAAGCTATCTATATCTTGTGCAACTCTTTTTGATATTTAGTAAATCACCATATATTGAGTGTGAGCGTATATTGAAAAAAAGGACATTTCAACATCATTTTAAAAAAACGATTTAAGAGGCCAAAAAGTGCAAATATAGAAAAGGTAACCTTTAAATTGAACAAGAAAAAAAAAAAAACTTACACAAATGCAACGACAGCATGACAATAAATGAAAAGTGGGGCAATCAACAATTATTAATAGAAATTATTAAAGGAAGAGAGCTTGATCAGTCAATGCTACTTTGCTGAAAATTTTTTTTAAGATAACAAAACAAAATATCATTAAAGAAACCAAAGAAGACAGACTGAATCTGTACAGCTAATGTATTTCCATCAGGCTCTTTTCCAATTGAAACTGTGAGGACAATAAAAAGCAGAGAGAGCAAAGAGCTCTTTTCGAACCATATGGAAATGATGTTTCCTCATTAACCATCCTGATGTCACAAATAACAATTACAATAACAACTTATTAATGTATTAATTTGACCATTATTTAACCACATGCTAATCTGTTAAGTGTTTCCATTTGAAATTTATCTTATTTGTGTTTGTGTGTCTCAAAACACCATTTATTTTCATAATAGTTTTTTTTTCTTGGATTTTACTCTATACACAAACAGAAAACAATTAATTAACAATAACTTCAAACAATAAAATAGTAATAAATGTACGAAACAAAACCGTGAAAGATAAGATAAAAATGTCCTGTATTAGTCCCACAGCAGGGAAATTTACAGTGCACAGCAGCAAAAACAAATAGTAAGTAAGAATATAAACATGAGATATTTTTTGCTTTGTGTTTTCAGGACATTAATCCTAAGATATGCAGCCATATAGAATTATTATATTATTATATTAATGTAAATTTTTCAACAGTGCATTTGACTAGTCTTGAATGGATGGAGCGACATTGTCTGTCCATTTGCAGAATTTGCAAAATAGCACTACCTCTCTGGAGCATGTCAACCCAAAACCTTTGAACAATAACACAGTCTGTTAACATATGTTGGTTTTGTCAGGCAATGATGCGATGTTTTGAGTTGGTTTAGTTTCAATGAAATGTTCTCAGAGATAGAATGAGCTCTTCTAGAGGCCTCATAACATTTATCATCAGTTATAATAACAACAACTAGCAAATAACAACACAGGACCTTCCAGGTCCTTTAAAATCGACTAAAATTCACAGACAGTAATCATCTCTGACAAGTCCTTATTGTTCAAGCAGGTAGGGGCAGCTTTTTTGCCTCCATCCTAACTCAGGGAACCTCACAAAGCACAATGCACAATCACGCTGTAATGTAGATGGGGCTAGTGAGAAAGAAAGCCCCAATCTTGCCACCGCTGCCCCAGACTGAATTCCAGCAATAAGCTGCAGTGCACCTCACAGCTAGTTATTCCACATCTGGCTTTTCCAACTTCCAACTGAACTTGACTTTAGCCAAAGTACGCTACAGTGCTATGAACTTCCACTGAGAGGAGACGTTTCCACAAAGGGATGACTATTTAGCATAGGGTGACATGGAGAGAGGGGTGGGGAGTGTTGGGTAGGGGGGACGGGGTGACAATTTGACTGGGCGGGATGGGAGAGAGGGCTAATGGATCTGCAGGGAGGGACAGTGTGGCAGGAGAGTTGGTCTACACCAAACTTGACACGCAATTAGAACATACATGGCATATATATTATATATATAAATATATACACACACACACACACACACTCATGGAGTGCATGAAAGAGCGTGTGTGTGTGTGTGTATGTGGAGGTGAGAGTAAAAGAGAGATTGAGAAACAGAGAGTCCCCTGAACACACATTATCTGGGGTGGAAGATGGTTTGGCCTTTTATACGTCCTGCTCTCTCTCTCTCAGTCACTCACACACACCTGCCATTGCTAATGCAGGAGGGGTGTGTAGGGGGCATGGAGCAAGTTGTCAGCACTGTCATCAGGCAGGCAATGAACTGGCAGAACCAGAAAGTGACAGGAGGTGGTGTGTGTGTGTGTGTGTGTGTGTGTGTGTGTGTGTGTGTGTGTGTGTGTGTGCTGAAGATAGATAGATAGATAGATAGATAGATAGATAGATAGATAGATAGATAGATAGATAGAGACTGACTGTCCCTCTGTCAAACAATCTGTTGTTCAAAGGCCAAGAAAAGGATACACACTTACACAAAGGTGTCTGTCTCCTACTTTCTTGTGCACATTAACACTAGAATACTGTAAAACAGTTTGGTCTTATCAAACGTTTTTGTCAGATTTGAACTCTGAAGGCTTGTTTCTCAATACTAATACTCATTTGCAGAAGATTACTTAAAACAAGGGCAGCTCCAGGAGAAACGTGTGGAAGTACTTCATCCTACTTGGAGAATGTTTTGATTTTACCTTATTAAAAATTATATATTTGGATCAATGACCAAAAAACTCCCCACTTCCTCATAGTGATCCTCCAATTTAAAGAGTTGTCCACTGATGTATCATTGTGCTTCTTTTACATTGACTGATTGACAATGAACACCTGACAATGTGAGTCAGAGTGGAGTGGGATTTCATTTTCAAACTTGTAGTCTTCAGAGTGTAGTGTTCAGGAATAAAGCCAAAGAAGCACCCAAAGTATCTTAATGAGGTAAATGTGTAGTTGAAACGGATATTTCTTGGTTAAAATAATGAAAAACAGTTTTCTAGTGAGGTCTATCCTGATTTCAATGTCAACAAAACCTTTACCTGGTTAAATAAAGGAAAGAAAGTCAATTATGAAAATACTGCAACTTGTGGACAATGACCCCAAGTTTGATATGCATTTACATGTGTTTTGTTTCTCAGATCTCAGAAACATTGTTGACTGAAACTGTAGCAGCAATATGTAGGGTTAAAGCAAAATGCAAAAAAAGACTGTAAGACTTTGAGTCAAACAATAAGAAGACTTAATGACATTATTTAATGACGTTTGATGTTTTACACACATTAGTCACATTTTCTCTATTAACCATTGGCTCAACATGCACACTGTGGACTGCAAGACAGGCCTCTTCTCGGGGGTGTTGTAGTCTGGAGAATACTGGAGCTAAGTACTTGTGCCCACACCATGGGGACGGCCCTGAAAAAGTCCCCCACCTCTCACCCACTCTGCAAGGTGCCCAGGTTTCACTAACAATCAGAATGAAAGCAGCTAATGAACACAGTTAAACACAATGTCCTAGCAGTGCTTTAATATTGTGGTTTAATATCGGGCATTATGATATTAGTTAGCCATGTTACATGCATGCATTGCAATGTCTTGCTGATAAATAAAGCAACAGTAAGTGTACTGGCTACGAATCCAACATGACTATCTTCCTACATTACTGATCTGGTGGGCTGAATTCAGGATTGGTGGTTCGATCCCAGACTCACCTTGTCAAAGTGTCTTGGGTAAGACACTGAACCCCAACTTGCTCCTAATGGTCAGGGAAGCTTGCTACCATTGGTGTATGAGTGTGCGTGAGTGAGAGGTAAACTGTGAAGCACTATATAAACACAGCCACAAACTGAGCTCATAAAATGGCTAGTAAAAGCAGGGCACTCGATACAGTATCGTGGTGAAATTTATGTTGATGACAGTAACAAACTCTGGACATTTTTTACTCAATATGGACAAAGCTAACAGTCTATCGTACAGCAGAAATAAATCTGAAAACAGCCAGTCAGTCTGCTGCCTCTCTGCCTCTGCTCTCAGTCTCACTGCCTGTTTGCACGAGGGGGTGGCTGAGCTCCTCCACATACAAAGTAGACGACGTCGTAACTTCAGAGCAGAGCCCCCAACAGAGGGAATGAAACAGATTTTAGGATATATTTCACTGAAGCCAATGATGACAGTGCTCCTTGCTTATTATCTGCAAATGCAAATGAAGGGAGGCACTATGATCAATATCTCAAACACCTACTGAACAAGTGTAACACAAACTTGCAGAAGTATGACATCTTCAGCCACTCTGTCAACAGTAACTTAATCCACCCCTGGTTTGTTTTACACAGCCATACATCATGCTAAAGCACTAAGAGAGAGCTTGCATTATCCTCAGAATTCACACAATGTCAATTATATGGAAATGGTTGATATCTTAAAAGCAACAAAGCAAAATATGTCGTTGGACAGTACACAAGTAAAAAACAACAGATCTTTTTCATTGGCTGAAAAGGTACTAAGAACCACACCAATCTTTTAAGTCCATTGCAAATAAGGGTAAGTAAGTAAGTATGTAATTCAAACATTCAATTGTTTACACACTTAGTCATATTAAAGCTTGTAAAACAGAAGTGCATTTGTATAAATATATATAATCCACTTGTTTATATACTATCTAAGGTTAATATTTCATTTAAAGATTTTTCTAAAATGTTTTCTTTTAAAAGATATTGTTTTTTTTATACTTCATTCGGTTCTAGATACGTCTACTTATTTTTAGACAGATAGACCAAACTGTTTTAAAGGAGAGTGGATTGTACTGGGAGTACTGGTGTGTCAGGTGTGACTGTGGCAATGGCAAATGTTTTATATGGCTCACTGGTCAGGTAGTAAGGCCCCCTATTAGAATTTTCTTTAGGGCCCAAGGGAGCCAGGACTGGCAGTAATAGGTCCTGGTAGGACCTCTGCCCACCCTCATTGACTTAATTAGCTAGCTAAAAGCTGCTTAGCTGTTCAGGTAACGTTAGCTAAGCATTAGCTTAAGATCTAATGTAACTACCATTCTTTGTGCAACTCCAAATGCCGAACAAAGTTGGACCTGCACGTTTTGCATACTGCAAAGTGCTTTTTGTTGACCACCATGTAGTTTCTGTATGCAAAAAAAATTATCTTTGGTATCATTCTTTCCAACTTGCGCTCAGTAACATTACATTAATTCTTTATGGTTCTCTCCTGCAACTTGGTAGGATGTTGTCAAATTGGTTCAAACAAATTGGATCTGGGGTATTAAGTGCTGACTTGCTGTAAATAGCGTGAGCATTGGTTGATTCAGAAAATAAAGGGAAATGAAGTGATTCATAGCTCACTTTTTCAAAATAATACTTATAATACTTATAAGTATAATTTATACTCATAATACTTTTAAATCTTTGGGCTTGTGAGAAAGTGTCAAGTTTTTGTTTGTTTTTATTTTGTCTAAAGTCATCAAACTTGTGACTTAAGTCTACAGTGACTTAAATGACGTAAGTCTACATCTCAGGGCAGTATGTATACCCTGTATAGTAGTAACAGTATATAGGGTACTATTTGGGCTTTGAATTATGTTTTGTCTTTTATTCAGCACTCTGATATTCAAGATTTGAACAGATTCTACATGTCATTGCTTGAAGGATCAGGTCAATTTTCTAAATAATTCAAGCATCTCAGAATTCTGCCCACTGTTCCCACGCTGTTCCCTGTTCCTTCAGCATCATTACAGTTTACATCTGTGCTCAGCCCTGGTGCTGCTCTTTGCCTTTACAATTTATTGTTTTAATGTTTATTACTGAATTAATAAAACATATTACCGGAACTACAAGAGCCAATAAAGCAGGTCTGAGCAGCTGAGATTAAAGATGCAGACTCTCAGAGTCAGAGTGAGGAAAACTAAGAGATAATGTGACAGTGGTTAGTGACAGGCTCAGAGTCCACAGAGGTTCTCTGGGGGAATCTTCTTTTCACTTTTCTTGGTGAAATTCTGCATAGTGTGTTTGTAAACTAGCGCAACTCTACAGCTAACACAGCTGAGCAGCAGATAAGGATGACTGACAGCTGGAAACATCTTGCTGTGTTTTTTTGGTGTTTTTTCTTTTCTTTTTTCTTTTCCTGTCTTTTCTGTCTGTGCGCTAGTAGCACAACACAAGCAAGCTTAAAAGAAAAAGAGAAGGCCAACTGTGATAGCACTGTGTACCACAGTTGGCAAAAAGTTATTTGAAACGTTGCAAAGTAGTTGCACTAATCATTACCAATATCAAGTCATGTCAGCTGTTTCCAACTTTCTAAACTAACTGGCATCACACTCAGTAAATGCTATTTTGAAGTGACAGAAAAAAAGTGACAGACGCATGATTTAACATGAATACATGAATACTATATAATTCTACTAATTTTTCAACATAACCAATAACTTCTAAGCATTGTTAGGCATATTGAAGTAATGTGCGATAGAGTATGACAATGTCCAAATGTACTGTGCAAAAATATCTGCAAAAAGAGCCAACACAGTACACAAATGCAAAAAGTATAAAAACATGAAAGATTTGATACAGAGACTTTTTTGAAGAAAAAAATAAAATGGCAACAGAATCTAGTTGTCATAGGCAGTAGAAGCCAAGACTATTTCAGCATTTATTTCCCTGTTCCAAACATTTGGTCAACTTGTAATTACAATTTAAATCTAGATGTTGTATGTTTGTTTTCCAGATGTCTACACAGTTGGTCTGTAGATTTTGAATTAACTGATTCAAATCAAATCAACTTAATTGTCAATTCTGTCATATGTACAGGACATAGACAGGATTGAAATGCCGTTTCTCTCAGACTGCGGTGCAAACATACGAGGCACAGTAGAAACAAAACAAAGAGACTAAGAAACAAGCAATAGGCAGATTAATTGTTTAATTGAGAATATCACATGGATGATATTCACAGTTTGCTCCCATGCAGCTCAAATTGTAAACTTGCTGTGATCAATTTAACCTTAACCCTTTATAGGGCACTCATTAAAATACTTTGAAATTCAAGAATTCAACCTTACAGTGTTATTGGAGGACATAACAAAAGTTTATTTCTGTATTTTTATTTTTTATTTTTATTTTTTTACAATTTTTCAGTATGTAAACTGTGTGGAAATTACCAAATATGGTCACTTGCCCTATAAAGGGTTAACTTTGATATATTTCTCTTTTCTTTGGTAAAGAACCACATACTCGATACATTTTCAATTTTTTGTGAATTTGATCATTTTTGCGTTGAGAAAAGGTATTAATTAAAATGTCACTCATTAAGCCACGGTATCTCCTCCCGACACTGCCTGATTATAAACTCTAAGCCTGGTGTGTCTGGTGTGGCACCTTAGCCTCCTATCCGTGCTGAGGAGAAAAAAATAACCAGGAGGTTAGCCTGCTGTCAAACCTGTCAGTGTGACACACTTTAGTACTACAGGATGAGAAGACTCGACTGAGGCTGTCCTGAGCAGAGAGCACTGGAAGCTGAAGCCTGTTTATGCGCTCCTGCAGACAAAATCGACAGGCAGTAAGTGGGAGGAGGAGGCCATCACATTGAATGTAGAAGAAGAAAAGAGCTCATTCGAAAGTAGAAATGTAATTATAAGCAACAGTATGATTCCCTAAGGCCTTGTACAAATGCTTAAACTGCCTGTGTCATTAAACACCACTGTATGTTTGACACACTCATTATGAAGCCTAATTCACATTATTGGACCAGAAAAATCTGGGGACTTAAACATTTACCTCCCACATCAATGTTAGAACAGGATAAACAGAGTCAGTGTTTGCTCACTGATTTGATTTTTGCTCCTCCTTTCAATAGGTCCACGTGTTGTGTGGTGAGATGAGCCTGATGAATTTGCGCCTAAAATTATATTAGTGTCTTTATTTCAAAGAAGGCTGCTGAACAACATTCAAGTTATACAGCCAGTGCTTTTCAAACTTTTTGGTCTGACATACACCCACCACCCTATTGGATGAGCTCAAGTAACCCTTCATCAACCCAACCCATCAAGTTCTAAATGTGTTTATTTCAATGGATATCATTTAACACTCTGTATTATATAAATTGGACATTCATACAACATTTTCGGTTGTCATACAAAACACAGTGATCTTTGAATTAGTGATGTTTAAAATTTAAAGTAAAATGTTGTACAACAGGTAACCCAAAAAAAACAAAAAATTCTAATTCAAATCAAAAATTCAAATCTGGAAAGTGTACCACTTGGCTCAGTTTTTTGCAAAATATTCTAGTAGTCACATACATTTTCTGGGCCAATTTTGTTGGTTTTGGTAGTTAATAGTTTTCCCTGCCATTTACTCATAATATTTTAAAAGTAATGTGAAAAGTATGCATGAGACATCTGTAACATATTTATATGTACAGAGTACATATAAACCACAACATTGTGAGTCCTGAGTGCTCTCTGTCAGACTCCTTGTGACAGCGGAGCTGATTCAGTCTGTTGGAGAACGAGCTCCACTGTCTGTCCAGCAGCTGGTGGAGAGGGTGGTCGGGGTTATCCAGAATGGATAACAGTTCGTCCAGTGTCCTCCTCTCCAACACAGCCTCGAAAGTGTCTGGTTTGCAGCTGATAACTGAACCAGCCTTTTTAATCACTTTGTTGAGTCAGTTTGTGTTTCCAGCTCACCCAGGATACACAGGGGCTGTGTCGGTGTCCTCTTCCTCCTGAAATCGATTACCATCTCCTTGGTCTTGGCCATGTTCACATGCAGGTGATTTCTCCCGGACCACTCCACAAAATCATCCACCAGTGATCTGTACTCCCCCTCCTGACTGTCCTTAATACACCCAACCACAGCAGAGTCATCAGAGCACTTCTGCGAGTGGCACAACCCAGTGTTGTACTGGAAGTCAGAGGTGTAGGGTGAACAGAAATGGATAGTATCAGACAGAGTGCTGTTCTATAGTTCAAACTGCCTGTCAGATAGTCAGTAATCCAGGAGATGGTGGGCGTGTCCACACCCATCACATGCAGCTTCTCACTGAGAAGCTGTGACTGGATGGTGTAGAATGCACTAGAGAAGTCAAAGAATGTGATCCTCACAGTGCATCTGCTTCAATCCAGATGAGCGTGAGCTCACTGCAGCAGGTAGATGACATCATCGCCTACTCCCACATGAGGTTGGTAAGCAAGCTACAGAGAGTCCAGTGATGATTTCACCTGAGGTGGGCCAGGACCAGCCTCTCCAGCACCTTCATCACATGGGATGTCAAGGCAACTTGTTGGTATTCATTTAGTCCAGATGGAGTCGATCTCTTGGGGACAGGAATTAAGCAGGACATCTTCCACCGTTCTGGAATCTTCTCCTGACTCAGACTCCTGTTGTACAGGTGCCACAGCATAGAAGACAGCTGAGCTGCACAGGTCCTCAGAGTCCTGGGGCTGATACCATCAGGGCCTGCAGCCTTGCCTTGGTGGAATCTCTCCAGCTGCCTCTTAACCTGGCCAGTCGTCACAGTCAGGAGGGGGAGGATGCTCATTGAAGGTGGGGGGTCGAGTCCACAGCTGAGGGTGGTGAGCTAAATCTGTTGAAGAAAATTCAGCTCATTTGCCCTCTCCACACCGCCATCTCGCTGCCTGTCTCTCACCTTAAACCCAGTGATCTCCTTCATTCCAGTCCACACGTCCCTTGTCTCCAGACCCTCTTCTTCTAGTTCAGAAGGTCTTTAAGGTCCCTGGTAATCCATGGCTTGTTGTTAGGGAAGCAGCGTACAGTCTGTGCTGGCAGTGTGGTGTGCTCACAGAATTTAATGTATTCTGTGATGTAGTCGGTTGTGCTGTTGATGTCCTCCCCATGTGGCTCACAGAGCACAGTCCAGTCTGGAGACTCCTGTAGACTGTAGACAGTAGACTGTAAACTCCCTCAACAAGTAGTATGAACATTCCATCATGGTACCATGTACAAGATTACACCACCTCTCATTCACAAACAGTGCAATCCCTCCTCCCTTCTTCTTATCGGTCTGTGTAACATCCCTGTCCACCCGGTTCGTCCTGAAGACAGGTACAGATGCGCTTTGGTCTGGGACATGTGCATGCAGCCATGTCTCTGTGCTGTTCCTATCTAAACAATAGGTTCACTCTGATCTGCGCGGCTCTCAGTTACAAACCGTAATGAAAAGCCACCAGAAAGTTACAAAACAAGAAGCAACCACTGCCTCTCCAAACATTAACACGTACCCTGAAAGTTCAAAAGAAAATAAGGTGACAAAGTAACAAAAAGTGTAAAATACGACACATACCCCAGGAGCTGCTACAACAGGCAGGCACTTGGCATGGTGCCAGATACAGACCCTAAACCTTAACCTAACTCTCACTCAAAGCAGTCTGGACCCAAAGGGAACTCAATTTTGTCCCCACAGTTACAGGAAGTCCCCATGAGTTGGCGTGCAGTCCCCAACGGGATATAAAAACAAAAATACAGACACACACACTCTCACACACACACAGCTAATTATCAGCACTCAAGCCACAGTGTGGAATATATTGCTGTGTTTGGATGCTGAGCAGAGAATAGCATTAGCATACTTTACTCAGCTGACATCTTTGAATTGTCATCTAGTATCCATCTATAACTGGTCTTACCTATTCACACACACACACACACACACACACTCACACACACAGACAAAAGCACACACAAGCACGCATGAATATATGAAGACAGTATGTTCACCTACACATTAATAGTCACAGTTCATGTATATGTGCACATGTCACTGTCTCTCCCACACACACTCGCCCACAGCATACTGTCAGTATGTGGCCATCTCCTCCCACACAATAAGTGGGCTTTACATGTTATTGTTATTATTATCGTTGTTGTTGTTATTGTTGTTGTACTTACACAATTTTCAAAGTAATTATAATATAAATTTTGTACGTAATCAATAAACTTTATGTAGCAACTTCTCAGTAACTGTTTATAACTATTACTTTAGGTTATTCTTTCTTGCCTATGATGTCACATTTAATCAACTTTAAATGTGTGTGAATGAATAAAAACAATATAAAGTTTAAAGATGTTGAAAAATATGATGACACTGACTTTTTATTCACTTTATTTAAGAAAGTGCATTTTTTTGCATTTTTGTTTTAATGTCACTGGTCCTTTGTATATTGTTTGTTTGGCAGGAGGGATGGTAGCGCTGGTTTTTGTGATGAGCTCCTACACTGTATTTTAACACAAGACAAAGTGGATTCCTTCAGTTAACCTACTTGTTAATTTTATGTTTCTCAATTTTGTCACTTTGGTGTTTTAAATTACATCATGTAAGTGTAAAACTTGTAGTCTTTTTAATCCAACAAACAACAATGTATATATGTGCCTGGGATTTAAAAGGCAATGTGCAAGAAGCCCCCTACTATAATTTTCTGTGGCTGTGTTACTAGGTATTACTCAGACTGTGGCCACATGATAGCACACATTTGATAAATGGCAAATTTGACAGATACATTTGATAAACAAATATTATGTTGTCTTCATACTGTTTCTGTCTCTCTTTTTTAATCTCAATCTTTTTTGGTATGATGTTATTTTATATATATATATTTTTACATTTTTAATCCTAACCTCTGTTTATCCTTGGTGAAATAATTTATTGTATTACCATGGTACATTTTAATAGCTGGAGTATCCAAACAAAGCAACTGAGAGCTATTGTCCTATGTGTTATGTTACCTTGAAATCCTCAATACACTTCAGATCATGTCACTTCAACCAGCTACCTGTGTTCCCTCGCAGCCATCTTGTGCTAATTCATTCCTGATCTGCACAGTGAAAAAGGAGATGAGTGGTTGTATGATGAGTTGGCTCAGCAGTGTCAAGTGCCAGCATCAGTTTCTCTACACCTTCCCAATAGTCTTCATTCATGACCTATTTAGCCAGCCACATTAGACTAATTACGGTGAGTGGGTTATGGCACTGGATGACCAAATTTAAGTCAGCTGTGGATCATATATTGTGGTCAGATCTGGATGTTTTGTGTACCTTGTTATTTCTTTGGTTTTACTCCCACAGATGCTGCAATAAAAGAAAAAATAAAGCCAAATGCTATCTAAATATCTAAGCAAGTAATAAATGTGTTAAATTGAACAAATGTTGAATTGGATTAAAAAATATTGCTATTCACTTCTTGCCTGCAAAAACAGAAACAACCAAGCCAGGTTATGGGGACTAGCGACCTTGTCCTCTTCAAGTTATATAAAGGTTTAGGTTTTACTTTTACTACTGTTACTTTACTATTAGCCAAATCCCCAGGAATCAAACAGTAACAAACACAGTGACAACTTTTCACCTTTTATCCTGACTACCCTGAGGCACATCTGTGCAGTAATCAATCTGCTGAATCAGCATCTTGATATGCCACACCTGTCAGGATCAGGATGGATTATTCTGGCACAGGAAAATTGCTCACTACCACAGATTAAAACAAATTTGTGGAAAAACAAAATTGAGAGAAATAAGTATTTTATATGCCTAAAAAAAGTCTTGGATCTTTAATTTCAACTCATAAAAATTGGAAGCAAAAACTGTTGCATTTATATTTTTGTTCTGTGTACTTCAACTGTGTGACTCACTCACACATGTTTTCTCATCCATTGCACCTTTTTGAAACTATAGTGCTTTATTTAATTAATTCAGTGCTGTTGACTGTTCCATTACAGCCATCATAGACTTGATATCCAGGACAATTAAAATAATGTCATTTGAAAAGATGACTTCTGCTTAAAAAATAAATATAAAAAGCACCCTGTTGACTTCTAGCTAGAGCTACAGCTACATAGAGTGTATAGCTACAGCTATTATCCATTTATTGAACTCCTTATCTGTATGTGACAGTGTTTATCCAGATAGTCCACATTAATTAAATCAGTAAATAATTGGACTCACCCTCCTCACACCAAATAACTGTTCTAAGGAAGTTTTTTTTTTCTTTTTAGTTTGTATTTTTATAGTATATGTCACTTCAAGAGCTTTTCATTGAATGTCCAATCTGTTTGCATGACATTTGTCTTGTTTGAGACTGGACAATTTGGGAAGAAAAAAAAAATACAACCCCCTAAGTGCAGCCATTCCAGTGAGCACAGGGAAGACATTTTATTGTCCAGATGAGAAATGCCTTGCTAATATGACAGACATATTACCAGTAACTGTCCACCAGACAAATGATGCAGCAGCTGATTCAATTTAACATCTACATTAGCCATGTGATGTGATTTAGAGGATGCGTGCACACTCATCCCCCCCCCACACACACACACACACACAGTCATCATCAATTAAAATGCATGCAATATTTTACACACTTATGCTGAGTAACACACAGATTCCCAGTTTTTTTCCCCTCCTCTCTTATGTGCACACGAATGCACATGTATGCGCACACACATACCCACTCAGGCTATTATGAATCCCATGGAGCTGAGCACAAAGCAATAGAGATAATGATAATAGATGGAGAAAGTCTAAAGGTCATTTGACTACGTTGCCAATATTAGCTCCTCATCCAGCAAGCACACTGCAAGCGTACTTCACATTAAGCAAGCCGAACACCCAATGGTTCTTCTTAGACAAACAACATATTATATCCCATTCTCTCTAAAAACAAGCTGAGTTAGAGGGGGATGAAAAGGTATGAGTGAGTTCAAAGATCTGTTCTGTTCACCCATTCTGTCAAGAATTTGCTTCGTCTTCTTCTCTTGCATACACACCTTACACAAAATTACAGAAAGAACCGATTTTTCAGCTTTACATACACTTCTGATTTGATCACATTTGATCTTACATGATTTGCAATGTTGTTTATCTTTTACTGAAATGTGCAGGCATGCTTGCTGCAAGAGATTTTGACAGTCCTCATAAGCAAATGGAGTTTGCTCAGTTTTAGAGGTGATTAGGTTGATTCCACATGGCAGAGGTATGGACATTTGATCACGCAATAACAGCCAGTCTCATAAGGAGGGACAACGTTGACATCCAGTAAGAATTAGCAGTCCACATACACTTGTCTGTGTGTGTGTTTCCATTCTCTTAGTGTCTCTTGTGTTTCTGTCATGTATCCTCTTTCCAGGTCTCCATGTTGGAGAGGAGGTTGTTCATCACAGGTCTTATCTGGCACTTGGAAGTTGCTCGATGTCCTCCTGGATTATATTTTTCATGTATGTGTATATCATATATCTGTAATTTTGTCATCCTAATTGTCCATATTGTAATCTTACTGTGTTTGTTGATTCTGTATAAATAACATCCCTTGCATGTCTGTCTATCCTGGGAGGATTCCTCCTCTATTGCTCTTCTTGCTGTTTCTTCCTCCCCCCGTTAAAGGGTTTTTTTTTCCTTCTGTGAATTGAGGATCTAAGGATAATGTTGTAGTCTGTACAGATTATAAAGTATTACAGGCAAATTTGTGGTTTGTAATTTTGGGCTATATAAAAAAAATTACTTGACTCTGACTCTTGGTTGATGACCTTTTACCCTTGTTGTCAACACTGTGACCAGTTTAATCTTGTAGAAATATGGCCAGCATTAATGATAACATTACTTATTACTTAATATCTCAACAAAGATTCTGCCAAAGTCAACACCTAATTAGTTTCAAGCTACAAGTAGCAATTCCCATCTCAAATGAATGTAGCAAAAAAAATAACTGTCAATGTCAGTGTATTCAGAAATGTGGAAAAATGTAGCAGGCACTGTGCTCCCCATGTAAATAAAATATAAATTAACATTAATCAACACACAGCAGGCAATCACCACTTTACTATGCCCTCTGCCATGGTAAATTATGTAAGGATGTAATGACACGAGCACAGAACAAATTACAACAGATATTAAAAGCTTTCCTTACATAGTAATTGAATTATTACAATTATTACACTGTATGTTTTAGCTCTTTAACTTCAAAGGGTCAGATCTACCAGGGTGGCATGACACAGCAGCTGTAGACTAAGATAAGATAAGATAAGGTAAGGTAAACCTTTATTCATCCCACAGTAGGGAAATTCACATTGCACGGCAGCAAAGAGGATAGAAGCAGTTAAATAGTAATTAACAATTTAAACAGGCCAAAAACAGTATTAACAACTAGGTCTACTAGGTTCGACCCCTCCAACAGCCTTGCCAAGGTGTGGTGCCAGGAGCCATGAGAAGACGCCAAGTTGGAAACGGACTGATCTTACTCAGCTGCTGATAGCCGAGTCAAGTTCAACATATACCAGTTTTAAAAGCACTAAAATCACTAGCTCCAAGCCCCAAACAAAAAGACACATTAGTCAACAATGCAGAGTTTATTCAAAGCTTACTGAGAGCATTTTCATCACATTTTGAAATTAAAAATGTTTAATCATTGCCATTAATCAGCATTACTGGATAAACACTGGATATTTTAGCAACACTGAATGTGTGTCTTTACAGAGCTTAAGGGGCACAACTGGTTAACATTGTCTTTATATGTAGGTCTCTTGCTTGCATTAACATAATTACTGATCACTTTGAATGTTATTTCAGAAACATTGAGGTGCATGCAGGAGGTTGTACATCATTAATGATCACTATCAAAGGCAAAATGTAGAGGGGGTTAAAGGTGGCACTTACTTTAATTTTGTCATGTCACTGGTTTTATCCTTGTCCTTTGATTGGATTTAGTTTTGGAACATCCAAAACCATAAACATAAATTAATTCATATAATTTAATGACCTGTTGTCAAAACATTTTAGACTAAGTGATGGGCTTATGTTCAGTGAAAAAAAATGTCTGAATATCTGTTATTAAACCATTTATTGATTTCTAATGTCACCTTTGTCACTGCATGTGCCACAATAATGTTTTTCAGTAAAAAAGGAAAAATCGTATTCATTTATGTTTTTAACTAACATTGATATATGTGATTGTTTGCAATCAAATCAGCATATGCAACATAGATTTTTGCCATCCCTTTTCCTGAGGAGGAGGAGGAGGAGATTTTCCCTATGCTCATATCACTTCAGTGCACCATGTGGTATAGCAACTGACTGTCTGGCTTTTTTGACCAACCCAACTTGGAGTGGAAACTGAACTCATTTTACTTGACTGAAAACTGAACTGAGTAACTACTTTTACTGAACTGAACCACACCACAGAAAGTGTTGAATTTAAAGTAAATTTCTAAAGGACTGATTTAAGTAAGTTTGAATTTATTTTATATTATGTAAACTTTTTGTTATATTTGTGATATGAGTACATTGTTAAACTTCCCAAGGTAAAGGGTCAACTTTATTTAATTATATAAACTTTCAATATATTCAATACATTTAACGTGTGTCTGTTCATTTTCTTCAACCACTCCTAGAAACTGGTCCACATATCAAATATACTGTGCACCCCAGTGGGTTACATCTCCATGTAACCCTCTTGCCGCTCCATGGATATCTTTATGAATATATTCTTTAGATCTGCCCCTGTCTTCTATGTAGACATACTCATTTTAACTGATATAATCTCTTTACTGGATACAAATATGGAGTTTGTGCTAAATATAGACAACCAGCCTATGCTGACAAATACCTGCCAATTTACACATGTATTGTCCATTGATAATTAATATATTAGTGGGTATATTTAATCACCTCATTAGCATAACATTTAGTGTATTACTCTGGGTGATTAGACTGATCAGCATTGTGTATTGTTTATGTATGTTTTTTGCAGTTTTACAGTTTAGTCATTAGGGTTAAAGATGAAGTTACAAATCTGTCTGCCTTTATTTTTTTATCTGACCTTTGATCTCTCAGACAGAGATGATGAGGGATGAAATAATGATGAAAAAAATATGCCCTTAAAATCGCAAAGGTACAGGTACCAGTTTGGTGGAATGGGGCCCAAAAATTAAATTTCAAAGATATATATATATTATAACTTTAAAGACCATAATATTTGTATTAGATTATTTAAGTACTTTGAAGTGGCCCAAGGGTAACTGCAGTCTTTGTAAGAGACACTTATTGTTGTGTTGTCTTTAACACATAAGAGGTGGAAATATGGCAATACATTTTTCGCGTCTGTGTTTTCTCATCAGCCCAGGTGTGAATTGGTCCTACTTCCAACCATCCTGTCAGTCTGACTCTGCTATTCTTAGTCGGTCCGTCTGCCACTGTGGTCTCCCTGGATGCTGTGCCTTTAGACAGACAGTTCCCATCTGACAAACCATTCTTACCTTCCATCCAGACAGGATAGATTAAATTGGTCATGGTGGAATTCAGCTTCATTGTGTTTAATTAACACTGGACGTCATTCTATAAGTCTGCTAGGAGACATAAACATCCTGAGGTTCCCATTTGGCTTACCGGAGTGATATTAGATGACAAAGTGCAATATGGAAACTGTCTGAAGCGTTCAACATGTGACAGGAACCCAGAAGAAAGCAGAAATAGACTGAAACTGTCATGATTAACATGTGACTGCACACCAACCTCTACCTATTTCTCTTCCTACACTGATTTAGAAATGTTCCTGAACTTATACTGTACATACATGCCCAACAAGACTTAGACAACAAACTGTTTGTTTGTTGTTACTAGGGTTGCATTTCCTAAAATTGTTACATGATAGCTTTTGCATCCCTGCTGAGCTTTTAAAGCTTTTAAAGTTCTTCTTAATGATTCCAGTGGTCTGTAAGAAGTTAAATGATAGGGTCACAGTTCTTTGGACAAAGGTCAATTACTGTCTCTTTTTTCACTTCCTGCTCTCTTACAGTGCAAAACTTATTCTGCTTGCTCTCCGCTTTGCTTACATTCTTGTGCTGATATCCTTGTTTTTTTCTGCCGAAAGCTACACAAAGTGGGTCCAGGCTACCACCTTATTTTTTATCACTTTTATTACTTCTTTAGTACTGTGTGAGCGTGACCTCCAAACAGCCTTTTTGCTGTGTCTGTGACTGGAAACCTGGGAGTAGGACAGAGACTGTGAGGAGTAGCAGCTACTGCACAAAGTGCTGAGAACGGACACACTCTCATACACAGAATTACATTAAATGCAGAGGATCCCGTCACAGATTTGGCTGACAGGCCTGTGTCCTAACGCCACTGGATCAGCTGTTGAGGCTCCCAAACCAGCCTTCCATAATGACGCTTCTTACTGGCACAGCCTGGCGCTAGACCAAAAGCATCAACTCCAGCCAAGAGTTGGGCTGACATCGTCCTCTGCAAAGGCAAATCCTGTAAGACATTAAATGAGAGAGCACCACTATTTACTCCACAACTCAAATTCTCATCTCATACTCACTCACTGCAAAACAGGTATGACCCACTGAGTCTGAACAAAAGCTATTATAATATTATGTTGAACACAGGGAAGCTAATCACACTACTAGCATTAAGACTGACTAAACCCAAGAAATAGCTCCAAAACCACAGCTAGGCTGAGGGCCAGAAGAAATAATGCGAACTCCAAACCGGATAAGCCAGACACCATTCTGAGTGGGAAATCTATTACCAAGCATGTAAGAATGGCAAAGATTGGAACTCTGGAATTATGGCTGACACATGGGGAAAGGAATCAAATCTTTTCACAGACTCCTTGCACTGAAAACATGGCATGCCAAGTTAATTGAGAATTTCAATATCTTTAGGAACTGTAAAGACCGCTTTATGTCTGATGAGATACATGCTGGTTGCAGACTGCTCAGTACCAACCTCTTGGAGTGTCATACCAAAACAAGAGTGCACAGATAAGCATGAAGACCAGCACACACCAATACAGGCAGACAGCCAGTATCTCTGCCCACTCACCCACACCCACACCCCAATGCCACCACATTCACCAATCAAGGAGCTAGTTAAAGCTGCCACAGATGTCATCACTCAGGCATCTATAAGAGACGACACAGACCACATGCTGCTTCCTTAAACATACCAGGAGGAGCGATTGCAGCCATTTCTACATTTCTACACAACTTGTGCGTAATGACATTGACCTGGGTGAGTTTACATCACTTGAATATCTTGACATGGTTACAAATTTCAATAATACCCCATCATGTGCTTTAAATATTGTTCCACTACAGGTTAAAAAGAGTTTGACTGAAAGAATGTCCCTGTGGTTAAACAATAACAATATTAAGATAATTTAAGATAAGATAAAATAGGTTTATTAATCCCCCTCAGGAGAAATTCACTTACAGCAGCTCACAGAACAAGCACATTGAAAAAGTACAGTACTCTGTAAAAAAATAAATAAATGAAAAATAAAGTGGCAAAGTTTAAAAAGTGGCAGTATAAATATAAAGTGGTGCTTAGAAAAACTAGAAAAAGTATTTACACTGTGACGCAAAGTATTTACACTATGTGACATGTTTTTCCTTGTTATTGACATCCAAAAGTATTTGACATCTATATTCATATGAGAAACAAAAAAATGCTATAAATGCTATGATATTGCACAGAATTTCTATGATATTGCACCAACAATGGGAAAAATGCCTACATCTTGCACAGTGAGAAGAATGTTACATTATTTACAGTGAACAGCAGACATGCAGTCATCAGTTAACTATAATGAGGTGTTAAAGATTCTGATTGCAGTGGCTATGAAAGACCTGTGGTAGCACTCCTTCTTGCAGGGTGAAAGTCTTAGTCTGTTGCTAAAGGAGCTGCTTAAAGCTCCCACAGTCTCCTGCAGGGGGTGAGAGGGGTTGTCCATGATAGATGTCAGCTTGGCTAACATCCTCCTCTCATCCACCTCCTCAGTGGAGTCCAGAGAACAGTCCAGGACAGAACCAGCCCTCCTGACCAGTTTGTTCAGTCGCTTTCTGTCCCTCTCTGTGCTCCCCCTCCCCAGCAGACCACTGCATAAAAGATTGCAGACGCTACCACAGTGTCATAAAAAGTCCTTAGCAGAGTCCTGCATACTCCAAAGGACCTCAGCCTCCTCAGCAGGTGCAGACGGCTTTGGCCCTTCTTCTATAGGACGTTAGTGTTGTGTGACCAGTCCAGCTTATTGTTTAGGCGAACACACAGGTATTTGTAGGTCTCTACCCTCTCAATGTCTAATCCCTGGATGTTCACCGGTGCAGTCTGGGGTATCTTCCTTCTGTTCCGATCACCAACTCCTTCGTCTTGCTGGCGTTGACCTGAAGATGATTAAGCTCACACCAGTCAACAAAGTTCCTGATGACCTCCCTGTACTCCTGATCGTCCCCACCAGATACACACCCGACAATGGCTGTATCATCGGAAAACTTTTGGAGGTGACAGCTCCCAGAGTTGTAGCAGAAGTCTGATGTGTACAGGGTGAAGAGAAAGGGGAGAGCACTGTCCCCTGTGGGGCTCCTGTGCTGCAGACCAGCATGTCGGACACACAGTCACGAGCTCACCAGGGGTTGATGGTTTCTCAGAATTATCCTTTCCATGGTCTTCATCAGGTGAGAAGTGAGGGCCACAGGTCTGAAGTGGTTTGGCTCCCTGGGATGTGTGGTCTTGTGTGGAACCACACATGAAGTTTTCCACAGTTCAGGGACTCTCTCCAGCCTCAGGCTGAGGTTGAAGATGTACTGGAGCACCGAACAGAGCTGGTCTGCACAGTCCTTCAGGAGTCTGGGGCTGATGCCATCGGGTCCTGCAGCTTTCCTGGCCTTGATCTTTCTCAGCTCACTTCTCACCTGGTCAGCTGTTATGGACAGGCCAGGGCTGGAGGGAGAGGAGCAGAGGAGGGGTGAGCAGGGTGGCAGTGAGCAGAGATGGAGTGACTGGAAGTCTGGCTGGGCAGTGCTCTGATGAGTCGGGGAAGGAGTGAGAGCAGTCAAAACTGTTGAAGTACAGATTGAGTTGGTTTGCCCACTCCCTGTCTCCTGCTTCAGGCCTCCTGTCCTGGCCTTTGCTGTGACCTAACAGCAGTTCAGCATCCTTCGCACAGTGCTGCTCTTTAACACTGATGTGCCCAGGGTTACTCCATCTCTCATTCACATACATCGCCAGTCCCCCGCCCTTCCCCTTACTACTCTCCCTCATGCTCCGGTCTGCTATGATGAGGTGAAATCCGTCCAGAGTTACGAGTGAGTCCATTTAGCCAAGTTTCCGTGAAGTACATGATACTGCACTCCTGGTACTCTCTCTGCAGCCTGCTCAGCGCCATCAGCTCCTCCATCTTATTTGGGAGCAATCTTATATTTCCCATGATTGTGAATTTCCCCACTGTGGGACGAATAAAGGTTTATCTTATTAAAGGCGGTACAGATGGTTTGTACCGCCTTCTTCTTTCCCAACATTTCACTCAAGATCTGCATCCCCTTCTCCTCCTCTTTGTCTGGGCCCTCACCTGGTGGAATCATGGGCCGGCAAAGCACGATCAGCTGTTTCCGGGAGTAAACAATGGAGCCCTGGCTGAATGGGTCTCCCAATGAAGTTAGGATTAGTCCAAAAACAAGGAAAAAGCACACCAAAACTCTTGCAACTCGCATATCCATGCTTGTAATTTGCCAGAGTATATGGTGATAAGAAGGAAAACAATAGAAAATCGGAAAAACAAAAAGTACTAAAAAACACTGAAAACCACAGAAGTGGGACGGAGCTGCTGTAACTAGCTGCCACTGCTGTGAATCTGTCAGCACTAACCAACTATAGACTAATATCCAACCTTTCATTCATCAGCAAATTAGCTCCTCTCTTAAAGAAAATAATATAGTGGAGGAATTTCAAACAGGCTTTAGAACATAAATCAAGATTGAAACTGCATTATGCATTATATATATATGTACTCTATTATAACTTCAAAATTATTGCTGCCATTATTAATAATAACAATAATAATAGTAATTAGTATTAATTTACCTTAGCTGCCAAGGGGTCAGTTTTACCCCTATCCCATGCTTATCATTCACGCTAGGTTGCCAAGCAACGGCCATTGTTTAGTCAAGACGTCTTTTTGATTGCAAGAATGCAAGAAGGCTATGCTTAAAGTGGGCCACAGCTAACGTACTAAAAGTTACTAAAAACAACAAATGGGCCATAACAAAAGCAATGTAAATGTCCTTGAGGCATTGGCAATGCTTCCGGACATGAGGGAGGGAGAATCTAATGTGGGAGATATGCCAATGCCAATGCTTTCGTCATTTTCACCTAATCGTCTTTGTCTGAGGAGTCAAGGAAATGGCTGAGGCTTCTGGTGACAGGTAGGCTCCTACAACTCCGCTAATCTAATCCTACATATAAACATTTTTTAATGTCAGTTCATCTACTGCAAGATACTTGTGAGCCTGGGTTTTGGACGGGCAAGGACAGGATGATTGGGAGAGCATTCCAGTCCAGACCACACACTGGGAGAGCGCAGTCCCAAAAACATTCGACTGGACTGAGTTGGCCCAACTGCACACGCACACTGCATGTTTGAAGGTCCTTTGAGTGCTTTCATGTGCACGACGCACCGAGTGGTGCCTATATCTGTGACTGCTCAGTGGCAGAGGTGCGCAGGTCAGGGAGGGATGGCTGGGAGGTGAGGGTGGCTGAGGTGAGACCAAGGGTTTCGGACGGATGTGCTAGACCAGATGGCAAGGCAATGTTTTACTCGAGAAGTCACCCAAAGATGGTCAGTCACAGTGTTTTCGAACATACTGGACCTGGCCTTGCATCCTATACTGGAGCTGCATGGCCAATGAATATCACCAGGCAAGAGTACATCCTGCAGCTCTGCAAGCAGTCACATCACATCACTTCAAATGCAAGAAAAAAATTACTACAATGTGCAAGAAGTGTCTGCGTGAAGTGTGCAGACAATGCGTGTGAGTGTGTGTTCATGTGTAAATGAGAGAGAGAGTGTGTGCGTGTGTGTGTCTGTCTGTTTTCCTGCCAAAGGTTCAGTAGTGTTCTTTATTATTATTATTATTATTATTATTATTATTATTATTATCTTATTTAAATTTTAGCTTTTGTTCTTCAACACTGATTAAATTATTCATTTATTATTCATTATTTAATTTAGAGCTTATGTCACATTTTAAATGGTTGTACAGTTATTAATGAATTTTAAAAAATATTTAACTTCTTCCTTTGTCATTAAATGCATTTCAACATTTTTCTTATTTGCTTATTGTGTTTACTTTACAGATATTCATATTAAATCATAATTTTCATCATTAAACATCAAGAGATGATTAATGAAATAAACTACTAGCTCAAATGAGTTATTTTTGCTGTAACACACTAAATAATACAATAAGTTCTATCAGCAGAAGGAAGAGGACTTTTCTGAACAGTTCATTTCAGGCATGTGTTTCATTCGGTGCTGTGGATGAAGCAGCTGCTCCTCCCTGTCCTCCCTCAGGTCCTCATCGGGGTGGACAGGTTTCCTGGGCATGATCAGAAGAGGCAGAGGAGAGCAGGTGGAAGAGAGGGGAGGATATAAAACTGTACGTCAATGACTTCTCTGACCTCGGCTACTTTGTGGAAGGCAGGAGACAACAAAAAGAAAGAAGACAGCATGAAGAAAGAAAAGGAAGGCAGAGAGTGGGGAGAGAGGGAAAGAAAGAGGAAACTGAACAGATGTGGGGAAGGAGACAGAAAAAAGATAGATAGAAAAAGTCGAGAGTGACTTGACAAAGACAATCCCTGGGGTTGTCTCTGCTCTGTTTGTGTGTGTGTAATGAGCATAGTGGGCTGGTGAAGCGCTCATATTGAATCTCTCAAACAGAGAAGAGACAATAGTGTGGCTGCAAAGGGAGAAAAGAGAGAGGGAAGTCGTTATGGACACAATAACACATACATATGTAGGCAGGCCCATGCGCACACACACACACACACACACACACACACACACACACACACACATTTGCACCCCTAGTGAATCAGTGAACTGAAACTGTCACAGTGAGAGAAGGTTCCAGTGGGTGCCAAGTTGTGTCCCTGTGGATTAGAAAAATGCTGGTGGCATTTGATACACACACGCGCACACACACACACACACAAAGAGAGAGAGACAGACACACAAACAGCTAAAGGCTCAAACTATTGTCCATAGCAGGATTCACAAACCCCCAGCTGCTACCTCTCTCCCCCCTACAGTCTGCTTTCTAATTAGTTTGAAGCTTTTGCTATCATCTTAGCATGTACAGCAGCTTTGTCTTCTTGAAATTATGCTTACTGTGTTATGACATTTCTCATAACATAAAAGGAAGTTACTCCTGGTCAAACTGATAAATATTATTTTTTTCTTTTTTTGGTTTTGTTTATACTGTGCCCCTCATATATTTAAGAAAGCACGAGGAACACCTTTCAATATAATGCAGCATCTCCAACCGCAGCCTCTAAAACTGACCATAGTTAAATCAAATCTTGACACAGTGTTAACAAAAACTCAACATTGCAAGAATTATATTGCAGGGTGGCTGGATTGCATTAGACTGTATGGGTGAGCCTTAGCTTGCCCAGTGACCCAGAGCCTCAGCTGCCACCAGCCCTGTTAGGTGTCCAGCACACATCAGTTCCTTGTTCCCGACTGGGGGCCAACACCCGGTCCTGGTCCCAGGTCCTGGCCATCACCCATTCCTGAGCAGCTGCAGTCCTCTGTTCCTGAGCTGCAGCAGTTCTTAGTTCCTGTGTTTCTCTGGCTCCACCTGCTCACCTACCAGTCTCCCTGTCATGACTGTCCTCCTCTCCCTGTCACTGCCATCCTGTTGCTGGCCTCCTGCTCTGATCTGCTGCTCCAGCAATCCTTGGTCCTGACCTCCAGCCTTTACATCATGCTCCTGAGCAGTCCCGCCTACTTCACAGCCTCCAAGTCATCCTCCAGAGTAGCTCTGCCTATCTCCCTGCCCATCCTTCAGAGCCATTCCACCTCCGTCGCCAACATCCTGGTGGCCAACCAGAGCTGCTTTGTCCTTCAACCCTGGCTCCTGGTTGCCCTCCAGACCAACTCCACCCTTTGGCTCTGCGTCCTTGCCACCCTCCAGAGCTGCTTGACCCCAAGCCATCCATCGGAGGTCTCTTGCTCAGCCTCTGCCCTGCCCTCAGGCTGTCCACCTGAGGTTTCCTGCTTGGCCCCAGTCCAACCCCCAACCCCTCCCCTACTCCTCTCCTGTCCAGCCCCAAGACCATTCGCCTGAGTGTTTATTCCTGGTGATCTGTCGTTAGTTTCCCGGGACATCATCTGGTGTGGTTGGATTTTTTTAATACTTGTTCCCTGTTCGATTTGGACAGTCTGTATTTAGATTTGACCTTTGCCTGCTTCAAAATCTCCATAAGCCTTTAGAATTTTTTTTTTAATTTGCATTCAAATTACTTAATTGAACTGCACCAGCTTGGCCTGTCTGCATTTGGGTCCTACCTTTTTCCCTGTGTGCACAGTGGTGACATTAGCAATGATGCCTTCCATGTTTTCTGAATATTAAAGTAAAATTTTCATAAGATCTCTCCTATGTCATATATATGTATAATATGTATTTTCATATGATCTCTTGCTACTTATCTATAGTCATCTATGATATCTTCAAAAAATAGGTCATACATCAAGTTTATTGTTTGATTGCAAACCCTCAACACTTAACTATTCAACCACTGCTCTGTTTACTGAATCAGGGGCAAAGTTATTCAAATGGGCTTACTTCCATATAAATATTATATTTACTATGAGGTGGGGAGTTTTGGGAGTTTGTTTTCCCAGAGGTGATGAAACACTCAGCAGGAAGCAGAGTGGGAAAATGAAAAATAAGCACTTTGCAGTTTTCATGCAGCAGAGGAACTTCAACCCTCCTCCTTTTAGACAATTACAGTGAGTGTATGCAGCCCCTCACACACACACACACACACACACACACACACACAACACAAACCTACAGTACGATAATTCTAGGGTTGAGATTTGAGAAGGAATTGTGTTTATGTTGAATCGTTCATGTACACAGAGTCAATTCAAATACACACTAGTGAATTGTAAGATGTCTTTTTTCTCCTGCTCCACTGACAGCTTGTCAACTAGGGTTCAGTGGTCATGGAAATTACAGATGTGAGTGGAGTAGGCTCAAACTGCTGATCAGTCTATCTAGTCATATGCACTACACATTTGTGTCCTGTATCACACTCCAAATGAACCTGCCTGTTTGTCACTGTATGTATGTGTGTGTGTAATTCTAACTTTGTAAGAGGTGTAAGAGGTCATCTAGTGATAAATATACTGCCCTGACCCGATCACGGTGAAGGTCAGTTTGCCTTCAATTAAGCCAGCTGGGAAGATTTTTTTTTTTTTTTTAGAATAAAAAATTAAAAACAATTTAGCAGCTATTTTAAAGCACACTATGTAAGTTAACGTCTGAATCACTGATTTTCATTGCTTCTTACACAATCAGTTTGTTTGAGGTTTTTTTTTGCAGAATGAAGACCTCTCCCAATTTATTTATTTCATATGAATTTTAAAAACCTTTTCATGAACATTTATCAGACCTTTTCTTTTGACTTGTACAATATGTAGAGAATTCAGAAAGCATTCTACATTTTTTAACCTTTAAAATGCTTTCAATTGTACAATATGTTATCTATATAAGTAAAAAATGATTACCTCTACTGTTGTGCTCTTAGTGGAAGTGTCTGAGCTGTTCAATATATTCACAATTTACTGCCCAGCCAACAAACAGCATTACACTATGTTTGAAATGCAGAAATGCTTTTTGTTATTGTAGTTGTACACTCACCATACAAAAGCCAGAACAGCTAAACTACATTAAGATAGGGTACAATAGGATAACATTTATTCAAGTGTCACAATAGCATAAGGAGGTGCACAGTATAGATGAGTAACCTTAAAACATATATATATATATATATATATATATATATATATATATATAAACCATTATACATATAATAAAAAGAGAGGTATTACATTGACCATATTTTAACAAATAGTAACCACAATGGTGAACTGAGACATAAATAATCACAAATACAATGAGGAAATAAAGATAATGATGCAATAAAATTAAAAATTTGACACAAAAAGTGCATTGGACAAAACCAAAAATACAACAGCTATGTAATTTTTTCGAAAGGTCATGTTTATATGTGTGACAATTTCAGTATTAGAATTTCTGTTTACTGTGCTCATACAAGAGGTTTGTTTGTTTGCTTAATTATTATGTGGTTTTAGTTGTTTTATTTTAATTTTTTATCATAATTTCTCCTCAAATGGAGAAATGGTTAAATACAGGATATGTATTTGTTTCCCCCCAGTGAATTATAAATGTCTCTACATTTATACACAACAACTTGCCTACAAATAAATAATAATAATCACTAATAAGTGGTGGAAACTTGCTTTCTTGCCTGGCATAATAGGCTTAAATATAGCCACAATCAGTAAAAAATAATAAATACAGTAATAATAGGTTATGTACATATTACCAAAGCATACAAAAATAAAACTAAACATTAAAACTAATGCAAAACAAAATATATTTTAATTGCAACTGTACATACATAAAATATACACAGAAAACATATTTACGATAAAAAGGTGTCATTGCTAATTTGATAAAGTGGACACATTTGTATGTATGTGAAATGTTGCACAAAATGTAAATAATACAAGGAAGTCAATACAACAACAGCATATTGTAGTTATTATTAAAGGGCAGAGTATGTTTACATTTATTATAGAGGTGATCACTACTGTATTTGTTATATATATATATATATATATATATAAATTTGTTACCAAGGCATGAAGCCTCAGTCTGTATGCTGTGTTCATACTTTACTACTACTTTAAATATCTGATAATAAGTCTGAGTGTCAATAAAATAACCTGAAGATAATCATTGGAACTTGACCTAGTGTTTGTCAAAGAAATGGCAATCCTTCTTGCAGCAAATGAAAATATGTTAAAAATTCTTTTTTTTGTATTGTAGCTTGTTATTGTCTTTATTTATTTATTCATTTTACTTTTTTGTACGAATCTATGTATTTCATTCTGGGACCCAAAATTGTTTACCTGCAGTGGGTGACAGTGAATATCATTCTGCTCTCCCTCAGGTTAAGGTGCCTCCTGTGCGCTCTCTCTATCCTCCTCTGCCACAAATGTTTCCTCCACATGACCATCATCCCATAGTTCTTTGTCTGAGTCTCCATCAGCAATCTGGTTAGGAATTCTCTTTGCTTCACTCAGCCAGAAACTCCTAGAGTGTTGTGTGAAGAGCTGGGGTCCAAAGGGCATCCACAAATAGTTCCTCCCAAATCTGCTCTGCTTATTGAATGTGCAACATGCAAGAAATATTCTTTGCCGTCCCTTCTCTTCTCTGTTAAAATGTGCATGCACTGATTTCATTTTGTGAAGGCACAAAAAGAGGCTGCCATGGTTACACCGCAACTAATGGGAAACTGGGTGTAATGTAATGTAATGTAAATGTAACTCGAAAACCGTGGATGTCCTTTCAGCTTTCAACAAAGTAGCATGCACGGCCTTTGATATCATGACCACCAGTACAGAGGTCTGAACTGCTGGATGTTACTTTTTTTGCCTTTATTCAATACAGAAACAGGAAACTTGCAACAAAGGTCCGCGGTCGCTGTGGCTTTGGTGTATATCCTATGCGTGAGGCTACCAGAATGTGCCAACAGACTAATTTGAAAACACAAACTAAGCTGGCAAGTTTACATTTCATTTCATTTCTCCAGTAAAGCCAATTCCATACTTGTGACCCATGCAGGAGCATGTAAGAGTCCTGTAGTACTTGCAAATATATCTACAATGTGCAAGCAACAATTGCAAGACTGAGAGCATATATAACTTCAATATTCAATAACTATTTTGCACTTGTTTAGTGACCTGACAACAGAAAAAAAGAGAACTAAACTGTGAAATTGGCATAATACTACTTTTTCATATGCAAATATTTTATGGTTGTAGGTGTTCACAGAGCGCAGGAGTAAACAGACTCTCTGTTCCAGTGCTAACCAGTGACCTGTTTCAATTACTCAGCAATTACTCACAGATCACAAATTGTGGCAGCATGATGTTCACAAATTATTGTTGCTTGTAAATTGCAAAAAAATGAGTTTGGATTAGTAAAACTTGTGGTTTGTATGTTGCAAATCTGGTGAAATGGGCCCAAGCTACTTTATTATTTCTCTACTAAAATAGGACAAGGAAGAGGAGTTTCAGCCTTTTTTTTTGTTCAGGCATGTATAAATTGACAGATGTCTAAAAAGAAAAGTAAAGATGTAATTGTGGTTAATCATTTTCCCATATCAGCTTCTAACCATTGCAAACTGCATGAAGCTCATCTATACATACTGTACATAATGCTAATAATTGCTTTATATCGCCTTATTTGGAGTTATACAAATCTGTTACATGTATATCTGTTTTTTACTCAACTCTTTTAGATAGTTAGTAGTAAATATTGTTTTCTCTCAATCCTGATAAAGCTCAGTTTCCCTGAACTAAAATGTATCCTGACTGATGACCTGATGTTACTACCAAATCATCCCTCCCTGTGATCTCACTCATCATTCTTCTTCACATATTGTCTAATACAGCAGAAATCCCCCCTAAAATATCTCACACAATTTCATCTCTCATTTGCACTTGATCCTGCTGATTTTCTTTAAAATATAGCAATGGAATGCATCCATCACTTGGCTGATAATGAAAGACGACAGAGACGCTGCTTCCGGGATTTTATTTTGTACATTTTGCCGGAAAATGACTCTGAACTGTCATAAAGTGGAATTCTCCGATGGAAGCATTTGCGTGTGTGTGTATGAATCTGTGTGTCTGTGTAAGTGTATATGTGTGTGTGTGTTTGGCTTCAAGCCCCAGTCATCATGAATCATTGGTTTAAATGATCCTAGCATGCTAATTCCTGCTGATTCCTTTCCATGCTGTTATTATAAAAGTCAGCACAACAGTCATTAACAGCAGAAAACAGCTTAAAACTTTACCCATCTGACTCCTGAATGAACCCAGCGCAGCACGCCATGAAACATGACCCTGTGTGGGTGTGTTTGTATGAGTGTGTGTGTGTGTGTGTGTGTGTGTGAGAGAGAGAGAGAGAGAGAGAGAGAGAGTGCGTGTGAGCATCCTAATCCAGGATTTATTGGCCATTAGTACAGCCTGAAAGTCATTACAGTTCATTTTGCTGCCGGCTTGACATTTTATTAGGACAAATACAGGCTTTTTGGATACGTGCATGTGTGTATTTGTGTGTATATAAGTGTGTGTGCGTGGTTAAGTGTTTATGAGTATGTTTGCATGTGAGTGTGTGTGAGTGACATTTTATCAGGAAAAATTTCCCCATAGGGATCGAGGCAATGATTTCTGAAAGCAGGAAAAACACTAAAAAGCCTCAAGAAAGTAGAGATGGATAGATAATAGAGGGATTGACAGATAGATAGTGAGAGGAAGGTTTGACACGAGGCGCAACGGATGATGATCATAGCAGGGATGGACAGATGGACAGCATGAGTAACAGAGAGGAATAAAATGGAAGTAATGGATAGACTGATGGCAGGAAAATATGGCAATGATGGCAGCGGCTCAAATGATCCTAAAATTGAAAGAGGCATTGTATAAAGACACAGTGCCTTCTCGAAACCTTACATTCATGATGACACAGGGTGATTGGACTTAAATTGACAAAATTCTCAAGTAACACTTACTTTAACAGTTGAAACAATAAATTTGTTCACTGTCATAATTGTAAGCTAAGATAAGCAAGTTCTGGGCTACTTCAAACAACTATACTGAAGCTATTTCATAAATAAAGGAATAGAAAACAGTGTTAGTAAAAGTGTGTGTACATACATGGTACGAATAAAGGTTTATCTTATATAGATTATATATAAAGATTTTTTTTGTTTGCTTGGTCACTTGGAAGCAGAATAACTCCACAATGGGCTGACAGACACACACAGACCTAGAAATCATTCAGAGTCACTGACTGAGTCACAAACTTAATATTCATTTTGCTTTTAACTTATCTTGTATTTTTTTTAGCTCCTTTACATCATTTTGCTCCCCACAACTCTTGAGAAATGCCTGGCTGTCATGTAGGTGCTTGGTAGGGAGTGTACAGTTGCCTGCTATTTGAAACAGGGTCAAGGGTGGTTTGACTGAACAACACAGTAAATGTGTAAAAGTTCTGTGTCGCTGCAGAGTTGAATGTTACTTCTCAGTGGGTATGTCAGGGCTAGCAAGCCCTTTCACGTCACCCATAGTACTTTGACCCATTGGTAAAGACATTGAAAAATTAGATCTGTCAGAGCCCCTTCCAGACAGAAGCAGAGTCTTTGGCTGAGAACTGGTGCTGAAGTTTCTCAGAATACAGTCATTTAGCTTCTCTCACCTCCTTGCTAAACCTGTACTTTGTCTCTCTAAACCTGTCCCCATCCCCACTCCTAGACACCTCTTCTTGGTGCATGATGGTACACAGCAGTCCTCACAGAAGCTGATGAATGTCGTCACAGCCACTCATCCATACTTTTGGTAGCAGTCCTGAAAACATCGCAGTCAATATACATCCAAAGATCCTGACTGCTTTGATGTACTTATAACAGGCTGCACATTAGCCTGCGGTGGTATGTAAATACCGACAGCAATGAATTAAACAAACTCACAGAGCGAAAGTGAAAGTGAAAACACTTACAGTTCAACCAGGAGAGACAAGTAAACAAGGAAAGATAATTTAGTACAACAAGTGACATGATATTGAAACTTGACAGAGAGTCTTTTGGGGGTTTTGGACTCTGGGGGGAGACGTCTTCATTGAAGAATTACTGTCCGAGCTGTCGCTGGATAAACCTCCGGAGTCCTGACACTGGTGGTGGTGGTGGCAACTTTTAGCCAATGCTATGGCTTAGGGACATAGCCCAATGCTGATTGATGAGTGAAGCCAATGCTATGGCTTGGCTTGACAGATGATATGAGTCTCATGAATGGCATTGTTTTGGGACAGGAGAGTGACCTTATTAATGATACCTATGACTGCTTCATTGAGCACTGGCGGCAATGCATTTGCGAGTCCAGAATTCCCCCACAGGTGACGCACTACACTGATAGGATGAATCTCATACAGTGCTAAATACCCACCGAAGCCTGTTGAGGGCGCAGCATCTGTGAACAACTTGATGGAGTCAGAGGAATAGATCAGATCGTCATAGAAAAGGGTAACACTGATCCACTGAGACAGCCGGCTACAGCAGAATTATAGATCAGAGTAACAGCCCGCTTTGACCGGTATGACGTCATGCAGATTGAGCACGGAGGAAGTTGAAATAAATCAGCGCTCTTGAGGAATACCGTGCATTGTGCTTACCAAGGAGAGAGTTACCTCTTTGAATCGGTAAATGCCTGTCCAATTTATAATTTCTTTTCTCCGTTGGAAGCGAGGCTTTAATGGCTTGTGGTGGGTGTAATGACCAGAAAATTTTTATGTGACCCCAGACAGTTTTTTGACTCAAACTATATATGAAAGAATCCAGCAAAGAGCCTCAGCCAGCTGATTAAAATGAACGTGCTGCTTCATGCTCGCACGTGAGGCGCACAGCGAAATACGGCTGGAATTCCCATTTAAGCTGAAAAATGCCACTGCGAAGGAAGATTTGGTATTTTTCAAAGGCATCTGGATGTCCGCTGTCGAGGGACATACACCGTGACCCGCTAGTTTAATAGCTTGATTGCATTGTCCATGTGAAATAATGAAGAGAAAATGTCTCGGGAGGAATAAAACCCATGGCCTATTAAGTAACCTTTATGCAGTTCCCTTTACATAGCTGAGACACTATTTCTGCATCTATAATGGAGGATTGTGGACGTTGGCACTCGAAAGAAGAGGACAATGATGATACTAAGCTGGAGCGGGATCCCTGTGAGAGACCACTCAGTAAATGATCAACAGGTGTAGAATCAGGATGAGAAGATAGTCGGATCCGAGAGCCTGGACATTATAGGATAGAGAGATGGATTAAGTCTTTGAACCGCGGTGGTTCTGTATGAAGCAGTACGTCAGTGGGCTCTAGGACTTCAGGTGAGCCGCCTTGCATCGGCTGCGGATGTGAAGAAAAGGCAATCGGGGAAAGTGCACAGAGGCTGGTTGATGAATAAAAACACTTGTACTGAAGGAAGAGAGAGTTGGGAATTTGGGAAGTTAGGCTGGCTCTTGGATCTTGCTGGGGAAAAAAGGGGATCCGGGCAGAGGGGAGCTGAATGACCTGCTGCTGCAGGTAGAGCATGAGACAGCTGCGAACCCCCACAATCATGACCAACAGATCTGATTCAAGGACTGACCAGTTTAGGTGGCAGTCTGAATGATAAATGTAAAATGCAGCTTTGCTGAAGAGACTTGTGGTATTGGTCAAAAATGTTACCCTCCTATCTGAGATTTAGGACACCAATCAGAGCCAGATTTGTGTCTGGTTCATGTCTTTGCTCAGGAAATACGCAGCAAATCGCTGTCACCAGTTGACATATCTGGAGATCTGGAGTCTGGGGTTGGTGGGTTTAATTACTGCTGTGATTACTACACTTTATTTTCACCCTCCGGGGATGTCAGAATGAGGATAATCAGGTTAATGTCTTTGCCTTGCAATATTTTGATCTCAGGCGAGGAGAAATGTTTGCACTAGGAGGAACGTATGTCCTACCTGATCTGGGAGCAGAGTCGGCAGAGGCCAGTGTTGAGGCCTGACTGCAGAGCTGGATGAAGAGTAGATGGTTGGGGAGCAGATGTCGGAGCTGGTCCATGGGTCGGTAAGGCTTATGGGTTCTCCGGTAATAGGAGGCAATCATTAATTGACTGTACAGAGTGAACCAGGGACTGTACGGTGGCAGTCAGGGCGATCTCTGATGATAGTGATTGCTGATCAGAATGCGAGCCGGCAGAAACATGCTTACTGGAGCTTGGCTGGAGCAACTGAATGGTTGCTTCTCCTACTGCATTTCCGACCAGGAGCGGTGGAAGGGTCATGGGTTTGACAGATTTTTCCTCCCGGACCGTAGATTGAGGATCACATTGTTGGCCGAGGCTTGCAACTAAGAGAGCTCCAAAACTGGTGCTGGGATAATGCCTTGAGCTCTTAGGATCTCCAGGATCTTGTATCCTCCTGACGAGTAGTGATCCTAACGCAGCGTTGGGCTGCCAGTGACGTAGAGACAGATGCAAGTAATCCTCCATGAATGGGACTTATGTCTGAGTCTGATATCATGAAAAGCAATGACGGCCAAATAGACCTTAAGCTTGCTATAAACAAACTGAATTGACGGCATTATTGTATCAATGGCATGAAAGAACTAGGGGCAGAGAAAGGTTGTATTTTAAAAAGAGAGCAGAAAGATGATTGGCTCGCGATGAGGGTGGGACACCGTACTATCTGATGGAAGAGATCAGCTGATGAGACAGCTGATTTCCATTGACTAACCCTAACCCAACACTGACAGCGGGAAATGTGCACGAGCATGCGCAGGAGGAAAGATGAGAAATAGCCTGAGACCAAGAAAGCTTTGTTGTCTTCCTGGCTGAACTTACACTAGAGCTTCATTTGATTAAAAAAAAATAATTCCAGGTCAGGAGAATAGAATCTGCATATCTTTCAGTGATTCATATGTCAGTGTGTGTGTGGATGGCATTCTCAATTCTAATTCTATTCCCTCCCTGCATCTAGCTCATCAGTCACTATGCAGCGCCATTGGTCCTGTAGTTGGACACTGCACTGTACACTGCACTGCAGGAAACACACACACACACACACACACACACACACACACACACACACTCACACTAATAGGATGCACCAATCATCATAAACCTTCTACGGAAGAGGAAATGTGTATGAGTGTGGGCAGGAGAATGAGAGGGAAAGTCACTTGAGAAAATACAATAAATACACGTCAAAATGATGTATATCAGCAAGTGGAGAAGAACTGTATTCTGCAAAAAGCCATGGTAGACTAAATTCTTGAAGAATTAAAATAACCATCATAAATAACAGAATCCAGCACATGTGCCACAAAAAACCCCCAAATCAAACAAGAAAAATATCACATCACCAGAACCCACATCTAGAAATAGCAAGGCTGCAACGAATGTTCCAAGTAATTATTAGCAGACAGCTGTTGTAAACAGCTCCAGAAAATGCACTTATTTATTTTCAAAGTCAGAGAGGCTAATTGGCGGCAGGCCCTAATTGGCCCTAAGTAATTGTCCTGGCAAATAAATACAACATTCTCTAATTTGAAGCTGACATTCTCATTTTCTTGTAATTCGGTGGTATCCTATTTTCCTCTGTTAAAACAAATGAGCTTTATTTGGACTTTGTCCGAGTCCTGCTGTGTTCTTTTATCTCCCAATTAGCAACTTTCTACACTCATTATGACAGTGCTCATACTGTTGGATGTTGCAAAGGACTGTCCCCTGTTCCCTTATATACTTTTATACTATATAATACTTTCCATAGTGTGATTTAGTTTTATTACAATGGTCTAAATGATGATGTTTAAGACTAAACAGAGGACATTCAGTCAGCTAATCAACTTTAAAGTAATGTAAAACAGTGTTTGTGACTCCCTGTGTTAAATGGCAGGGAAAAGGAAAGATTGACAAGATGGCATTGTACGTTTCCTGATTTTCTTACCTTCCCTGCCAAAGTGCTCCAGAACAAGACAGCAAAAGGCAAGCTGCTTGACACTACCATGTTACAGAAAATTATAAATATGCTTGAGGATATGCACTACGCACAGGTGCTTAAGAGGGACTTAATAAATTATATTGTTGGATTTCGGTTGGTGGCCACGATGTTAAACTTGTTGATGAAACTCAATGATTGGATGGTTGGGTTAGGGTTAGGGTTAGTTGCATATATTCCAAAAACTGTTCACTCCTGATGTTGTACTACTGGATCAAGTGGGAGAATGAAACCATAGTGT
Source organism: Holacanthus passer (assembly GCA_025331565.1). Taxonomy (NCBI): domain Eukaryota; kingdom Metazoa; phylum Chordata; class Actinopteri; family Pomacanthidae; genus Holacanthus; species Holacanthus passer. The sequence continues at coordinate 7,562,230 of JAFREQ010000030.1, read as the reverse complement.
TATAATGTAAGGTATGTTTAGGATGTGCGATACCTTTTTCAATCCATGTGTGGAAACTAAGTGGTTTCTTGTTAATTAGAAAATCTACCTTGTTCCAGATTGCAGTAGGTTTAGATGGTGCACAATGTGGTGTTTGTGTTTTTCTGAATTTTTAGCAGGCTGTCAGAGCTGCTGCTATTGTTAATATTTTCAGAAAAAAAGGATGGCGTTGGATAGACTGGCTGAGGTTGATTGGGGTGGGTCCACATGTATAGATTTTGAAGCTGATTTGCCAGAGCAAAATATTAAAAATATGGAGCTTCTAGGCCTCACTTATGTTTTTTGTTTGTTGTAGAGTGGGCCTTACAGGAGGGATGAATCAGTCAGTGATGAACATAAATACCTGGTTCAAGACAACCCGATACGACACGTTATATTGTATACACTCTTCCATAAGGAAGGATTGGTTACATTCAACCAGCTGAAGTGGAAACAGACACAGAAATATGTCTGGAAGTGGATGAGATATCCACCACACAGAGTCTATTCATCCAGACTACTTCTGGAGGCTCTAGGATTCCTTAGAGTAGTGCTGGAGGCCAAGGCAATACCATCTAGAGTAACTACATTTTTAGATAATGTGCTTGGGACCGAGTACAATAACTTCAGTTTTGTTTCTGAGTTTAACAGCAGAAAATTGCAGCTCATCCACATAAAAAATTGCATAAAAAAGCAAGTTTATGAAGTGTTTCTTAATAATATTCCCTAAAGAAAGGATATATAAGGTGAATAGAAGTGGTCCAAGCACAGAACCTTGTGGAACTTCGATGATTAACTTTTGATTAACTTTGGTGTACAAGGAGGACTCATCATTAACATATACAAACTGAGATCTATCTGATTAATGGGACTGAGCATGGGCCCTTTAGGTCAAAGGTCAAAGAGCTTATTGTCATGTGCACAGTTAAAAGAAACAAATTTCCCTGTACAAAGAAATTCTTCATTTGCCTTCCACTATGAACACTGTTTTGAAAGAATAAAATAAAAAATATGAAATATAAAATAAATATAAAAAATAGAAATTGTTTGAAGTTATATTCTCCATCCTGACGGCCTGCGGCCTGCCAGTGAGGGAATCTAACAGCCAGTCACAGAGTGTGGGATTGAGTCCAAGGTTTTACAGTTTGTTGGTGAGCTTGTGGGGGATAACTGTATTGAAGGCGGAGCTGTAGTCGATGACAAGCATTCTGATGTTTTCCAGGTGGGAGAGGGCAGTGTGTAGGGCTGCACAGATGGTGTCCAAGGTAGATCTATTGGGCTGATATGCATACTGCAGGGGGTCCGGCATCTCAGGTGTATTCGACTGAATGTGGGCCAGAACCACTCTCTCAAAACACTTCATGATGATTGGGGTGAGTGTCACTGGCCTGTAGTCATTCAGAGAAGTCACTGGGCTCCTTTTGGGAACTGGGATGATGGTGGTGGTTTTAAAGCAGATGGGGACTGTGGCCTGTGCGAGGGACAGGTTGAAGATGGAGGTGAGAACATCAGCCAGCTGCAGCCCTTATAGTCCCTGATCTGTTGCCGGCCTTGCCACATCCGCCTGGTGTCAGCAGTAGAGTAGTAGCTGTCCAGCTTCTCTCTGTACTGCTGTTTGGCCTCCTTGATGGTTTTCCTCAGCCTGTACTTTGCTGTTTTGTACTCCATCTCATTGCCTGATCTGAATGCAAGAGACCGAGCATGCAGAGTGTGACGTACCTGGCTGTTCATCCAAGTCTTCTGGTTTGGAAACTTCCTGACTTGTATGGTGGGAACTATGTTGTCAGTACAGGTGCTTATGTACCCAGACACACATTCAGCATACTCCTATATGTCAATGGAAAAATACTCCAGTGTGGCTGCAGCCTTTAACACATGCCAGTCTGTCTGTGAAAAGCAGTCCTGCATGATACTTTCAGTCTCTGGGGACCAGAGATTGACTTGTTTACTCACAGGGTTGGTTTGTTCGAGCCTTTGTCTATAGACTGGATACAGGAAGAGGGAGATGTGGTCTGAGAGTCCAAAGTGGGGACGGCGGGTTGCTTTGTATGCATGCCAGATATTACTGTAAACATGGTCCAATGTATTCTGGTCACGTGTGGGGATGTTCACGTGCTGGTGGCATCTTGGTAACACAGTCCGTAGGTTGCAGTGGTTGAAGTCTCCAACGATGATGATGACAGCCTCAGGATGAACTGTTTCCAGCGTGCTGATGGCATGGAGTATGCCATAGAGTATGTAGTATATTTTTTTGGTTTGTTTTTCAGATTTGTTTCCCAATGAGATGAATAATGAGATTTCATTTGCTTGTGTAATATGAAGTGCATATAATTTGTGTTGTGTTTCTGTGGTTCTTCATGTTTTCATATTCTACATTATCCCTGGAAAAGTTGTGGCTCCCCTGTTTGGGATACTTGATGTGCTGGTTGCAGTCACCTATAATTAACCCAGACTATGTACACTAATTGTGAAATTGCCAGAATGTGGCAATATTGATAAGTGATAATAATTATTTCAGTGTTTCCTCTGTTGGGTTAATTGCATTTTCTTGAGTTGTTTGACTTTTTGTTGCCATTCTCTTAATACTGCCCTTCATGTTTCCCTCAGAAGAGTGGGTGATGAGTATGAAGAATCCTTTATTTCTTGGAAGGATGCCCTCTTTCTCAATATAACTGCCACTAAAAAATGAATTTGAATAATTTATATTTGAATTTGAATTGCTCAACTTGAATAAAAGGCATTAAAAACTGAATCTGAATAGCGTGATTTGATATTGAATTTATTTGTTCAGAACTGAATTCAAATAAACTTGAAATTGAATGTATGTAATATTGTGGAATTGAATTGAATTTTCTCCAAAACGGTGCTTGATCCCCAGTAAAAATGCAACTTTCTATAAACATACTTCCATATTCAGTTTTCTCTCAATTCCATCAACAACCAGTGGTAGCAAGATATTTCGAATGCCTAAAGTGTTTTCAGTAGTATTTGTAAAAACTGCAGTTTTATGTTTTGTCATTTCAGAGAAAAATACTTTGACTTTTGTGCCTGATCTATTGCCATTGGTAACATTTTTGTGGACTAGATGAAATAATGGGCAGAGCAGAGCATTTATGTTGTGTGGAGAACTGGGCACTGGGAACTGTTTTGGTGAGTGACCAGCTAACGTTGGCTAACACTGTGTTCACATCACGCCACTGTATAGTTTGCTATCACACATCAGGCTGAAACAAAACTGGTATTCATCATCTAATACTGGCAGGAGTATTGATGCTTATCCATAATAGAAACTAATGTGCAAGTATCAGCTTGTATAAGTTGCATCTCACACTCCATATTATATAATTCCATTCTCATACTGCAGGGATGAGAGAGAGAAAGAGATTATACTGGTTTTAAATCATATTCCTGACCTTTCAAATGTAAGGTTGACTTTATATATATATATATATCACTGTGTAAAAGTTTTAGGCAGGTGTGAAAAAATGCTTTAAACTAAGAATGCTTTCAAAAATATAAATAATAATTGGTGCTACAGGTGCTAATGATCATCAATTTCACATGTAGGTTGAAACACAGTCATCAACTGAAACAGCAACAGCTGTGTAGGAGGCTTAAAACTGAGTGAGGAACAGCCAAACTCTGCTACCAAGGTGAGGCTGTGGAAGACAGTTTCATGTCACAGGTCATACACCATGGCAAGACTGAGCACAGCAACAAGACACAAGGTCGTTATACTGCATCAGCAAGGTCTCTCCCAGACAAAGATTTCAAAGCAGACTGGGGTTTCAAGAAGAAGCACAAAGAAACAGGCAACATTGAGGATCGTAGATGTGGTGGTCGGCCAAGGAAACGGCCAACAAAACATATCAAGCTTATTTCCCTTCGAAATCGGAAGAGGTCCAGCAGTGTCATCAGCTCAGAACTGGCAGAAACCAGTGGGACCCAGGTACACCCATCTACTGTCCGAAGAAGTCTGGCCAGAAGTGGTCAGCATGGAAGAGTTGCAGCCAAAAAGCCAAACCTCCAACATGGAAACAAGGCCAAGCGACTCAACTATGCACAAAAACATAGGAACTGGGGTCCAGAAAATGGCAGCAGGTGCTCTGGACTGATGAGTCAGAATTTGACATGTTTGGCTGTAGCAGAAGGCGGTTTGTTCGCCGACAGGCTGGAGAGTGGTACAGTGAGTGTCTGCAGGCAACAGTGAAGTATGGTGGAGGTTCCTTGCAAGTTTGGGGCTGCATTTCTGCAAATGGAGTTGGAGATTTGGTCAGGATTAATGTTGTCCTCAATGCTGAGAAATACAGGCAGATACTTATACATCATGCAATACCGTCAGGGAGGCACATGATCAGCCCCAAATTTATTCTGCAGCAGGACAACAACCCCAAACATACAGCCAATGTCATTAGGAACTATCATCAGCGTAAAGAAGAACAAGAAGTCCTGGAAGTGATGGTGTGGCCCCCACAAACACACAACACAATAAATCAATCTAACTGGCAACCTTCACATAGAAATCAACATATGAATGCTGTTATAGAAAAATATCTTAGTCACTTTTCAGTCATCACTATTTAAATATTGTGAGCCTCTATATTTTCCCACTTCCCTATTCTCATTTCCCCTGTTTTCCCTATATTTCACTCCTGAGGGATTTCAGATTGTTAAAAAAAACAACTCCACAGTACATTAGTTTCACTGAACTTCTACTCACATCACATCGTCATCTTGTAAGGTCATCTGTCAGTTCTGTCAGTGCTGAACTTGACCTTCCAGCAGCCCCATCTCCCATAGTGCACCTCGGTCAGATGTGTGTGTATACACCCACACACACACACACACACACACACACACACCACTTTGATATTTGAATTTAGATGCCTGCTGGATAAACTGCTGAAACCTTTTCTCTTCTCCATGCACTGGCTGCTGGTGCACTTGACACCTATAGGTCCCCAGCATTTACAAACAGGAGAGCAGAGTGGAGCAATTTCTTTACCCTGTTGAAAGCATTGAGTGCTGTCAACTGCTCTGAGTTTTCTATTTGTCACTCTGGGCTCACGCTGAGAGTATACATGTTCCATTTTGCTCCATAGCAGGGCTTGAAACCAGTTCACTTTTTGTGCTTATTGTTCAGCAGTTTGCACTTTGTGTGCCATGCAATGCAAAAATGCATAATGCAAAACTCAGCAATACAAAGACATGATCAGCAGTGAAACCAACACAAGTTCACTGTAGGTGGTGTGGAGCGACGGGCAGATGCATCTACTTGAGTTGAAAATGTTTCAGCTTGTTGAGAGCATGGTACACTTTTTTATGATTTCAGTGAGCTATTTACAGTGTATATATCAAACAAATTACCAGTCATTGTCATGAGAATGCATCAAACATGAAAACTCACCTCATCTGACAAATAAAAAGGAATATACTGAGTTTTATTCATTTGTTTGGTTTATTTCATATAACAGTTTATTTAAATGCTGTTTGTTTTCAAGTTAAATTCTCCAGTGACATTTTTTTATGCCCACCTCCTCCCAATTCCATGCATTTTCATCCTCTCATGTCCTGATCCCATCACTCAACAGATCAATGTATGGTAGGCACAATTTTAAAGTGATTCTGGAATGTTGAGTCTCCAGCACTCATACATGGTGACTCCATGTTACCCAGTGCAGACTATTACAATTTCTGGGTCCTCCTGACTTGGGTCCACTACAATGTCTTGTTTTCTCATTCCATGCTGATCCCAATGACACAATGTCATTGACCATCATCCAGTGAGACTAATGGGACTCCTGATCAAATGTCATGTCCTCACTCTCAGCAGCAAATAATGCTCCCGTCAAAATCTAGGGAGACCAATTGGAAAAATCGGAATCAAATTTCATCTTAGTTTCTGACCCCAAAATGTTATTATTAAAACAGCTGCACTAAGCAACAACAAGACAGAATTGAGCACTACATTAAAAAGTGACACTAAAATAATAAATAAAATAAATACAACAAAATAATAAAATCAAATTTAAAAATGCGACTAGAGTATACTAAGACTATTTGATTAGTTTAATTCAAACTGTGGTCAGTACTTTTCAGAGTGTGTTGTACACACAATGAAAACAATTACTACTCTCTCTCTATCTATCTATCTATCTATCTATCTATCTATCGCCCTCTCTCTCTCTCTCTCTCTCTCTCTCTATATATATATATATATATGTTTTTTTTGTGAAACTTTTAAGTACAATCCCTTTACTTTTTTTGTCATCTTTTCCTGTTCCCATCACTGCACGTCGTTTTTGTAGTGATGTAAATATTATACTTAGATTAACGATAATAACAATGAAGAGTGATTTCCAAATTTGGATCCATGAGTCTTTGTTATTTTACAGATTTCTGAGCGACCTATACTGACTTTAACAATTACCGCCCACTGCCAGTTGGGAGCGCCAACAATGCAAAATCCATGCTTAGTCTTACTTTCAATAAAAAGAAACATTTCAGAAGTGCATTTATGTCTCCATGGAGTTCTGCACTGTACATACAGGCTGTCTAGGTGCATGAAAGTAAGCCCAGCATGTTTATGATTATTTAATGCAGAGGTGTGTCGTGTTTCACAGGAATGGTATAGGGAAAAAAAGAAGTATTTACCAACTTTGCCTATTAGGTGTTCTACTGTGCAAAAGCCCCTGCTGAGTGAAAATGCTCCCAGCATAGAGTGAATATATTCTACTTTTATACATTTAATATTTCATAGCTTATATTCCTAACTTTACCAATTAAGATCGCCCTGGGGGAAGTAGGACTCCAGCTCTGGCTCCCTCTCTTTTTTTCCCTCTCTGTCTCTCTCTCTTTGGCTCTCTCTTTCTCATTCCCTCCTCTCCTATGGCATAGTGTCAATTAAAATGACATCTGGTGTCACTGTCACTGTCGATGAAATGACATGTTTCTCCTGAAAGCCCTAATAGGATTGCCTCTCCACCACTCAACCCAAATCTCTGCTATAATTGTTTCACATTCAGTCATCAGCCCATGTTTGAAACTTTGCCCCTGTTTTTTCACCCCACTCTGTAGACTTTTCTTCTTTTCCATGGCTTCCTCACTTCCCCCTGTGTCACTTTATCTTGGTTGTCTTAGCCCTAAAACTATTGCATTTTAATTCTAAATGCATTCTTCTGATGCCACAGAAAGATTTACATCACAGTGAATAAAAACTAAAAATGAGCAGACACCCAGGAAAGATAACCATATCATCTAAAATCCAATCAATACTCATTAATGATAAAAAACAAGCAATGCACTGCTATTTTAACTATTAACTAACTAACGATTAAAACTAACAATTTTAATATGATGTGTCTTTTACCTGCTATGTTTGACAAGATTGCTATAAAACATTGCTTCAAATTTCTCTATGTGGGATGCATAAATTCTACTTTGTTAAAATTTTGCATTTGGTACATTGGGGGAAAAAAATCTAATCTTTTGTAATTCTGTTTTTTTTTTCTTTCTTTGCCTGAGTAAGAAACTACGTCCACAAGACATTTTGATGCGACACTGGTGGGGTTCCTCTTTCACAGGAAAGTCGTCTGCTGCAGAGGAAGAGATGTGTTTCAACAGGCAATAATAGTGGTTTGCTTGGAATACATATTTGCTAGAAGCCAATAAGAATTCACATTCTTCAATGATTGTGTTGATTATTACAATAATAATAAATAATTATTATCAAAAGTGACTCAAAAAGAAAAAGCTGTAATTCTGTGGATTTTCACAGAGCTTCTGAGACCAGACAAGAGATGGGTCAGGGTCTCGTCTGTTTGGTCAGTCCAGGACAAACACTCCCACACTGGAATAATCCCACCACGTTTCACTGTTAGTCGATACACTAGGTATCCTTCTCTGTCCTGTATGCCTCCTTACATACACTCTTCTGTCATAAAACTCAAATTTATCAGTAAATAGGACTTTTTTCCAGTCACCTGCTGTGACATGCTGGTATGTCTTAGCCCACCCCAAGTGTTTGGCCTTGTTTCCCTTCCTGAGAAGAGGCTTAGATTGCTAAACTAAACTGCAACTCATTCTCAGAGATACCCATAACAGAGCCTTCTTTTGACTTACTTTTGCTGACTGGAGTCTTGTGTTCTCTCTTTTTTGTTAGCAAATTCTGTGATGTGATGTTGCTTTTCTGTCTCTCTCCTCTAAGAGTTCCATGCACTGCTGCCTTAGAAAGCTTTAGTCATGATTTGATGTTGAGAAAGCCCCTCTTTGCTTAGAATAACAACTTCCTTTTTAATGTCATGTCTCCCACTATCACAGTGTTACTTAGTAAGCAATGATTGGCTGTAAACCTGCGGCACAGGCATATTTATAACAGGTGAACACTGGCTGCAAGTTGAGTTAGTTGAACAAGCCCCTGATGAGTAGATCAAATCCACCAGTGTGTCATCTGAACACATGCTTCAAGTGCAGGGAGAAATCTGACTGTTTGCATGAAGGAGTTAAGTTGGTCAGTGCCACAAATTTGCTTAAATTTGATTGCTAACCTAGAAATAGTGCAACTTTAAACTGACTTTTTTTCAAATGGGCATAATGGACATTTTAAAATGTATTGTAATATTTGACAGATCTAGCATCTTAACATGGCTGTAAGGTAATGATACACACCAAGTCAAACATATAACTAATTAATGTGCACATCACAAAGCTAATCTTTGTGGTTTTCATTGCCTCTGTTCCCATTCTAAATTGGTCAGATGGTCTTTTAACTGTTTGTTAACACCAAAATGCTGTGTAACATCTTTCAACCAACTTGATTCCCAGTCATACACTACTTTTTTGGAGTCCTTGGTCTATAGCTCTCATTTATTCATTCATTCACATGGCAGATGCAGCAGCCATTAGCACCTTGAAACTTCACTACGTTTTAATCTGTAATTTTTTTTGCCTTTTTGCTGAAACATGTATTACCTTTGACAGAAAAACACTCATCAACATTAGAAACAAAAACACAGGGTTTGGGTTGGACCTTGAGACGACTGGGCACAGGGCACCTTACGACTAGCAAGCTAAACCAGACAGACTAAACATGGCTGCAAGTGATGTGATCACTTCAGGAGGAGTGGGAAAATAGCTTGGATAAGAGCTAAGCTAACCCAACTTGGACTTAAGGCTGCTCCAGGCCAATGTCCGGTCACAGGAAAATGGAATGGACAAAATAGGAATCAGGCTGGCCAAGCAGCAGGAAAAGAGAGACTGTTGTGCCCACATCTTTCCCATGATGCGCTCAACTCCTCTCTCCTCCTCTCCCTCTCTATCTGTATGCATTCTTATCCCATTAATGTAAGTTCTTCATCTATTATTATTATTATTATTATTATTATCAATGATGCATGGTGCTCAAACCCAGTCAAAGTTGATGGACAGTATTTCCCAGATGCCAAACACGTGAAGATGAAAACCATTTTATCATCAGTGTCTTGTTGCTGATGTTTATGTTCCCCTAGAAGCAAATTCAAAAAATGCACTACAAATATATTGGGTGTATGTGTGTGTGTGTGTGTGTGTGTGTGTGTGTGTGTGTGTGTGCATACACATATACAGTCATCATATTCTACTTTTGTGTAGCATGAAGGGAAGTTTCATCAACCCATGTTGTATAACTTGAAATTCTACCACTTATTTTTGCGCTAAAAAGTAGGCTACAATTTATGTTTTACTCTATGTTGACTATAGTTGACACCAGAGGAAAACATGTTGAGAGATTATCAAAGACTAAAATATGTGTCAGTGTTTAGCAAGGGTGCTGTCTTGACACCATTTAATAGTCCTACGTAATAGATCTATTGCTTTTCTGGGCAAAGCTGACCATTATGAGTTTATTCACAATCAAAACCAATTTCCAAATAAACATTTATTTTATTAACATCTTAAACTCTACTTAAAAACACTGATTATAGTAGAAACTATACAACATAAAATATATACAGCATCCCTGGCATTCATTATTAGACAAGGGTTTGTATCACTGTGAAGAGAAACTCTTAGGTGAATTGAACCCTAGTCCTTGCTGCCAGCAGTGCAGGGACTCTCCCCCATTCAGTCCAGTAAGCCCTGCCAATAGGGAAACAATATCAACAATATATCCCCCACCCGAAATCTTGACAGAGTAACATATATACTACACAAAGCAGGGATAATTCCAAGAGCATTGCTTTGATGTAATTTTGGTTGTCTCAAGCAGAGAGTGTAACCTAATCAATAAAATATATAACGAAACCTACTATTGCCCACTATTATCTCCAGAATGGTGGACAACTGTTTTCCAATACAAGCATGCGGTTGTGTAGGCCCCATGCTACAAAAGAGTGAGCGCCTTTCACGAAGAATGTCAACTGCCCCCTGGTGGAACAGTGGTGAAAACACAAACGAAACTATCTCTCTTGATATAAGTCTTGGATTAGCATACTGGTGTGTAGACACTGCAGCTGCAGCGCACCAACAATCCATACCTATATGTAGGCCTGGTTATCTATCAAACTGTAGGGTGTGGTGTGTTGATGTGGCATATGTGTGCATATGTGGTTACATGTACAGGTAGGTGGGGCGTGTGTTGCACTAAATCAGGTATGGTGAACATTCATTCATGTCAACGCCACATCTATATGAAACAACCACGCCCAGTGCAACACCAGTGATGGATTGTCAGTGCTCATGACTTAGGTAACCTGCACGTCTGTGAAGGCACTATTAATGCTGAAAGATACATAAGCACACACAAACACAGGGTTAAGTGGGTGTGCACATATGCAGACACACACACACACAGGCAGAGTGGTAATTCAATTTGATTCACTCGTGACTCAGTTCTCTCAGAAGGATCCATAATATGTTTTTAAAAGAGCTAATGTGACTTATCAACTTGCACCATCTATTGGTTGACATAGGAAATGCCTTTAATTTATTCAGTTTGACCAGAAGCAGGTGTAACACATATCCTCCAAAAAAAAAAAAAAAAACCCCCAAAAAACAGTGGGATTACAGTGGGGTATACCAAAAGCAGAGAGCGGTAAACCCACCCCAGCAAGTTGCACCCAGAATTTATTTAACGCATTTAACTTACATTGTATGCATAATGTAACCTTACTTACGTACGTTTTTTTCCCTTGCATTTTCTGTAACAAACCATCCAAAATGAAAAAATGAAGAAACAAATTTGAGAGGAGAAGGGAAGGAGACACAAATGTACATGAGAAATTTTTATTTTATGTATAGAAAGCTAACAACTTCTGGTTTGGATACAGCTTGGTTTGTTAATTATTATTAACAACTGTCCACTGTTATCAACTCTACTCTGATGGCAACATTTTAGTACTGGCAGAAGATGGACAAAACAGAATGAACTTAAAAGCTTTCTATCTGCTAAATCCTTCTCAGAAAGCTTGCAGGACTTTCTCGCCTCCACAGTATTTGGAAGCTACTTCCTAACACAATGCAGTTGTCCACTGCCTAATTCCTTGTACATGTGCCTGACACTTTGTGCCTGGAGTGATGGCTGCACAGTGGGCCCAACTTTCCAATCTACTTACACATTTACTTTCATGTCTGTCCATCTGCAACACAGATTTACCACGTTCTGCCTTCAGCACCTTAGTTTAAAATCTTTGAAAAACTGCTTTGAAAGAAGAGTCCGAACAACACATTATTGTATAAGGCTTTTTTGTGTGTGTGTCCATGCCCACTTTTACTGTTGAGAATGCAGGAGATCTAAAATCTATCATATCGAGTAAAAGTCATGAGATATGAAGGAAAAGGATCTAAAATTCTGTCATTTCGAATGATTTTTTTTTGACTTTTCATAACCTTTTCTGTATGAAGGGGATTCTCAAATGAGATTTGAGTTTGCAAACTGCCAAAGAAGTAATTCAGCACCTTGGACAGCAGCCATAAAAGACAAATAGAGTCATGTTGGGAATGACATGAGCCACTATTGCACTTCTCTTCATGTCTTAGGAAGGAATGATAAATACACTTGTGAAGAAGGTGGATATTTAGTGTTTGAGACAAGGCTACTGAGCTATCAACTGAAATGAATAAATATAGTTTTAACTGTTATTTCTAATGCAATTTTGAAAATCTAACATAACATCTAACAACGATAGAGGGATGGTTAGTAAAAATGTGGCTCTGGTTTGCGGCCACCACTTTCTGCCACAAGGTGAAAGGAATCTTTGTTTTTTTATTTGTTATTTATTATTTCAATTTTAAGTTTAGGTTATTAGTTGAGTATAAAATCAGAATTCTCTCATATTGCACAATAAAAATTGATGAGCCACAGGCTGTATCCTCTGCCGTACCTCACTGCCGTACCTCACCCTTAGAACTTAAAAAACATCTTTGTGACAGTCAGGCGCATTTTTCATTTCCAATAAAAAAAAATAACTCTTGAAAACAGTTAGAAATTTAAATGGTTCTAAAATAATTACAATTTTTATAGTATAATTCTGATGTATGTACCTGTGACCAAATAAACCATGAGGTCTTTCATTGAATGAAACAAACAAGCATAAACAGTGGTTTATGGCAAGCTACAGCTTTTTCTTTTACAATAAAAATCTCCACAATATATTTTAGTGACAAATTAATAAATGCTATGTAACACACTGTAATGTACATTTTAACTTATATATATAATATATTCAGCAACTATGAGTCATCATATGAAGCATTCATAACTGGTGTTTAATAATGAATAAATGATGATGATTGTATCCTAACAAAATGTCTTTCACTTTTAATCATATATAACACTGTGTCTTCATGAGCTTTGAATATCCATCAATAGTTTTAAACCCACATTTGTAAACAGTTATTAGATGCAGTGTTATTAAGTGTATTAAGATAACAGTGTTATTAAGAATTATATTATTATAATTATGTACAAGTCATGGATGTTTCAATGTAGGAATTAAAAATGTTGACTGTTGCATATACTGTCAACATATTGGTCTGGGGGGGTGGGTTGAAATAAAGTCATACTAGAAAAAAAAGAAAACGCAATAATAGGGTGAATATTATATTTTAAAATTTGTACTCACTTTTGGGCTGCTGAACAAAGTCATATTTGTGATTTCATTGCTAATGGATTCAGACACCTTATTTAGGCCATAGCTTGAAGCTCCATTTTTGGGGAAAAGAAAGAAGTCCAAGTCGAAACGCCAGCTACCTTCAGGCTAAAACACACACCAAAAAACTGACCAGCACTCCATTTTCAGTTTGCCAGCATGAAGCATGGCACTCAACAACAAAAAGCAACAACTCAGACAAACACAGACGATGAAGAAAAGTAACAACCCCTCCCATGTACATCCTCATTTTTTTTAACCCCTCTTTTTTGTAGCCCCTTTGTTCTTTCCTCCCATTTTAACTCAGCTTCTAACTTATTCTTGATGTAGACAGAGCGAAACAGAGACGGAGAGAGAGAGGAAGGTAGCGAGAGCAAAAGACAGAGACAGAAAAAGAGAGGTGCAACTGGAGAATGCAATTGGGCCAGTATCAATAACCCACAGGCCAGCCAACAGACTGCCTCCACCTCAGCAAACACAACCTGTCTGAAACATAGATTAGATACAGACACTTGGATATGTGTGTGTGTGTGTGTGTGTGTGTGTGCGGGCTTACCTTGTGGGACCTTGATTGCTTTGTGTTGACTTGTTCAAACCGATTTCAGTTGTGCCTGCTTTATTTACCCTACTCACTTTGTCTCCATGAGTAAAACCCTGTTTACTCAGCAGTTGCTTGTAATACGACGTGTCAGCGTATTAAAAAAAATCCTTGGTTGATTTTTTTTGCTGGCTTTAAAATGTTATGTGTCATTTTAGCAAGTAACACATGTGATAGTTATGAAATCAGTAACTTGTAATTATGAGATTTGAGAAATACAAATCTCAGAGATCCATTTCTCATAATCTCACATCATCTGTATCTTGTGAACATGAGAGTTACATTGGAAGTAGGGGATTTGTATTTTTGCGTGTGTGTGTGTATATATATATATACACATATATACACATATACACACACACACACACACATATTGTATGTATCTGTATTTAATCTTGTAATTATTAGGTCCATGTCGTGATTATAAAAACTTGTATCTTGTGGTAATGAGATTTGTATCAAACCTGTCTCTCATATTTGTAAAAGCTGTTGTAATTTTGCATTTATTAGATTTTAATTGTACTATTATGAGATTTCTACTTTGTAAGCAAGGGATTTGTTCTTCTTTTAAGATCCATGTGTTGTAACTGTAAAATCTGTACCTTGTAATCATTACCTTTGTATCTCATAACCATGATATCGGTCTCTCATAATTGTAAAAAACTGTAAATTTGTGTCTCATAAATAGTAGATCGGTGTCTATCAGTGTGATTTCTTTCTCCTACATATTGAATCTAGATATTCTAATTATGAGATCTGTGTATTGCAATAATGAAATCTGTATTTTTTATTTACAAATTAGAAGTAATTATGTGTTATATCTGCCTTTTAATTATGTTCACATAATTAAAAGATATTGATGTTGTAATTTATATATAAGATTTTGTCTGCCCCCATAAAAAAAAAACTGAGCAGCTATGAAATTTAAAATGAGAACACTCAATTCAAAAACAAGGTCAGAAAGTTACTCAATAGAACCATTTGTAATTCTGACCAAAATTAAGTTGGCATAAGGGTCAAAATATTATTTTTCCCGTGGTTAAATTCACATCATTATGACTATAACTGTCAATAATGCCTTGAGGAAATATGTCCATCACACCACACTCACACACACTCTCCCAGCCCAAACAGTTGTCTAGGTGTGACTTTTTTCTCTGCCCCTGAGGATTTCTGCCAATCATACCAGCAGCAGGCCAAAAGACAATAGAAAATGTGTTACTTTATTTTTATTTATTTTCATTTTTACCAGAAAATAACTGTCCACTACCCCTAAGAATGTGTCATCAGGATCAAAAAATGTCAAAACTGGCGCTGTCTCACATTAGGCAACATTTAGACACACACACACACACACACACACACACACACACACACACACACGCACATGCACATTACCTCTCACTCATGGATACCTCTGGTCTTTGGTCAGGGATAGTCTGACAGTTCCCTGGGAATTCACTTTTGGGATTCAGGTGCGTGTGTGTTTGCGTGGACCATTAGGGACCCATGGGAAGAATGTCAGTCGGTGACAAGGGACTGGTCCATTCCCCAAAGGGGACAGCAGGGAAGAGGTAATAATGGTGGTGATAGGTGAGCTCAACTCTGTCTTTTTTCACTGTGCGTGTGTGTCTGTGTGCATGGACTTGCCTAAGTGCCTTAGCTCGCCCTTGTGGGAATAACAGAAATGAACTCTTATAGTGATGATAATAGTAATAATGTTGTCCATGATGCTGATGATGGGGAGGATGAAACAGCAGCACTGGAAAACTAGAAAGACAGAAGTGTAGACAGGAAGATACAATGAGTAATGTTGTAGAGGAGTTTATAGAGAATATATGTATGTTGAAAGAAATTATCTGTGACCTTCTCTAAATGGCTGAAGTTGATCATGATAGATTGATCATGATTGTGAATTTCCCCACTGAGGGACGAATAAAGGTATATCTTATCTTATGAAAACAAAAATATCATTGATGGTCACGTGAAGATGCAAAAGTGAATATAAGAAGTCTTAAAGCACTGGAGGTTCACTGAAACTGAAGGGAAAGTAGAAATAAAGATTCTTTTTTATGTAATCAAGCCCCAAATAATGTTTTCATGCTCCTGCATTAACTCCCAGAATTAGAGCAGTGAAAGAAGCAACCCTGTCTCCTTAGAATTAGGTTCATATGCACTTTGCATAGGGTAATACATTTTGTAGGAAACATACTATAACTTGGATTACATTTTTAAATTCAACATATAACAACACATTTATATTGAAAACTATTGTGAAGTACATTCATATAGGGAATATGGGAGCCATCAAGGGCGCCTAAGCAATGGAGGAAGCAGAGAAGCTACACCCCACTATTAGACTTGGGGGAACAATTGTGTGCTTTGGCATTCCAATCCCCAGCCTTTTTGATCACACAACTTTGCCATTTTTAAACATTTGAGCTAGTTCAGGTCAGAAATAGTTTTATCTGGCTGTTTCATATGTAGTATATGAATTAAAAAAATACATTTACCCTCCACACTTAGTCTCTTACAACCAGGGAACTATATAATCAGCAGGACTACATAATATACACTAACTTTATTACAGCTGTTTATGCTGCTCTCTGACAAATCAATATCAGTCATTTGGACTCATTGGTGACACTGGCTGATTGGTGCAGGCTACAAATGAAACTTCAAAGTTGTTCTATTTTTTTTTTCTAATTGCCCAGCAAGAAAATGAGACATGATGATGCCAAAGCACAGGAACAGGTGACTTAGGTAGATTGGATAACTCATTGGATGTGAAAGCTAAGATAGCCATCCAAGTCTGTTACCTACATAGTGCAATATTTCTGTTGGTAATATTTTGCTGCCACGGAGAAAATCCGCAAGCAATCATCAAGGTGGATATATATCGAGTCTGAACTGTCTGAAGTCAGCATTTTCTTCTCTTGACAACACCATAAAATCAAACATGCTTAATGTTATCGGAAGGTAGGTGCGCTCTCTCCAGCACCAAACAGGAAGCAGCAAGCTCCAATGATGAGGCTCACACACCAAGAACTCTTGTGAACGACTGTACTAATCCTTCCGGTTAAAGGTAATTTGAGCATTCTCTCTGTCTTGTGTCACCATCATTGTTTTTATCTACCTCTGGTAAAATATGTATGTGTGTCTTTCAATTCTGGTGGTTCACTTTGACTTGAACAAATGGCAGCCATGTGCAAACTGATTCCACAAACATATGTCCCTATGTGTAACCATGTAGATGAATTTTTGTACTTTAGGGATACAATCCAATTACATTAAAGTTACGTATGAAGTGACTACCAATATGATACAATACATTTCACCCTTACTGCAGTGCAGTGCAATTTGATATGATTTGATTCAATATAATTGTGGCAAATATCTCTCTTTGAGCCTGGTTCTGTCCCGAGGTTTCTGCCTGTTAAAAGGAAGTTTTTCCTTGCCACTGTCGCCAAGTGCTTGCTCATGATGGGAACTGTTGGGTCTCTATAAATAACATTAGAAAGTGTTCGGTCTGGACCTGCTCTGTATGTTAAGTGCCTTGAGATGACTTTTGTTGTGACTTGGCACTATACAAAGAAAATTGAATTGAATTGTTTTGTAGCAAATGAATGTCTGTATTCTTCTCCCCTGAAAAGAAATAAAAGAAAGAAATGAAAAGAGGAGGGTGAGTGCAGGAGAAGTGGGCTGATACACACAGACAAGTGAATTGTATATTATGAACTATGATCAATTTTCTAGTTAGGCATGTACACATTAATATTTTTCATGTCATTATCTATTCTAAACACATGACAAAAGTGGAGTGAGGACAGGCTAAGGTATTCTAACATATCAAATGTAAAAAAAAATAGGCTAACACATAATGTTGAGCAACTTTAAACATATAGTATATTTAAGGTTGAGAAAGAAAGAAATCAGTTTAAATTACTCTTTGAAATATATCATTACGGTTGAAAGGAACAACCTACATTAATAACTGTGTCTCCCAAATTACCCATCATGCTACTGAGAAATAGTTTGTGTCAACTACGATAAAATGGTGAGTCATGCTTTGTAAAAATTTCATATAAACTTAATTTCTTCACATAAAGAGACAATTCCTGTTAGTCTGGATTTATTGGCCCTATGTCCAGTTCAGCATGTTAACTTCAAAATTCACATTATTTTATATGGTGAATGAAACATATCAATAAATGTAGATTTAAATGTTGCATTGCATAGCTTCTTCCTTGTGTTTTGTCTCTTAGTATGAGTCCTTGGTGAATTCCAGACCACCCTGAGATGTGGAGAGTACTGGTTTAGTTTGAAGCTTTTGTGGGTCTGTATCATGCAAGAATGTGCACATGAACATTGTCCAGTTGTCACTGAACCTTACATTAGTTCACTTGAGTTCAGGTAGGACCTACTTCATGATCCTGATGTCAAGTGAGCAACTAGTTCCACAGAACTTCATCAGCTCTCTGTGACAAATGTAATAGTTCTTGACCATCCTTATCATGAACGGGACAATCAGAAAGTTTAGGATTCATCCCCTGGAGACAATGAATAGTCACAAAAATTTGGAGTAAGCCTGGCTTGTAGTTGATGATACATTTAAGATCAGGAAGACACTGTACAGATTACGCATGAGTTTAAGCTGGAATTTGTGAAAAGTGAAACTGCCTTTCCGGCGTTTTGTTTACTGAACAACAGACTGACAGCACCATCCTCAAGACAAAGATGATGCCGAGACAAAAGTATGGTCGACTGAACACTGGTGACCAGTGAATCACTTTCATTGCCTTGCTCAAGGATAACTCAGCATTGGGTTTCCACTGACAACCTTCCACTCCCCATCCTGCTTCTCTGACTTCCAGGCTAACAGCATCTGCTTCCAGCTGGTTGGGGAGTGAATATCGTCAGGGGATTCTTGCAAGTATACTGTACAACAATGCCAAGTCTGTGTGTCTCTGTCTGACCGTGTGTCTGTCTGTGTGTGTGTGTGTGTGTGTGTGTGTGCGTGTATGTGTATGTGTGTCTGTTGTCCCAAAGCAGTGATTGATCATTAATATTTTATTTATTCAGGCTTGGTGGAGCCCCTCAGGAGAAAAACACATTGTTATTATTCAAACACATTCAACTATCTCGCACACCTACACACACATACACACATACATGAATGCAAGCACCAATACATGAACACACTTGCCCTCAACTGCACAACACCACGTGGATACATGAACTGTAAAATAGTCACAGCACACACACACACACACACACACACACACACAGTCCAATTTGTCTCCTTGATGGTTGAGTTGTTTTGGACAAGGAGTCTCAAGAGACACAAATGTGTCAATGGTAAAACAATGTGCTTTGTTTTGAGCGTTGACCTATTTGTGTGTAGGTGTGTGTGAGTGTGTTTGTGTGTGCAAAAGCTGGTCACACTGATCATCAAAAAAAAAAAAAAAAAAAGGAAAAAATGAATGTAGAGAGAAAAAAAGGTTACAACCTTGGTCTGAATGTGTGTGTGTGTGTGTGTGTGTTATAGCGTGAGTGTTAAAAATGAAAAAGAAAAAAACCTCCCAGGTGAATTTGTTCAGAACTAACTGTCCAGAGTAGCACTCTTTTTTCCTCCTCCTAGTCCAACAATATCAATTATTAATACATTTTACATATTCTTATTTATTTCTTCAGTTTCTTTGCTTATATGGGAAAGATGCGGGGAAAAATTAAACTCATAAAACTTGGCTCTAGTGACTGTACAGGAAACATTGTGCTAATGATAATCCTGTTTTGTAGTATCAGTCTTTTTTCAATTTCTTATCCTCCAGTGAAGCTTGGCCACTTAATCTCAATTTATTCAAAGTTAGTAAATTGTGATTGATCTTAGTTATGCTACATTTGACTACAAGGTCAATATATTATAGACATATTGAACACACTTAACATGTGAAGACAGACCAAATCTAGCTTCAAGCTACGTGGATCAAAGCTTTGAATCTGTACAAAGTCATATTTTTGAGAATAACAATAAAATTACAGTAAATTACTGGCAGCAGCTTCCTCAAGAGAGTTCACACATGTGAATTCAATCACTTGTACATATTCACAAAATGAATCAAATATTTTTTCATATTGTAGTATGTTAAATCAGTTACCTACTCAGTTTGGAAGTCTGACATTCAGCTGAGTGGGGCCTGAGTATACAGCAATAAACACATAGATAGATGCAAAGACGTCCACCTTTTTAAAGGACCAAAAGTAACTGGACAAACTTAACAAACAAACTGACTTACTTAACTAACATAATCATAAATCAAATTGTCACTTTTAATATTTGGTTGCTAATCCTTTGCAGTCAATGACAGTCTGAAGTCTTGAACCCACAGACATCACCAGATGCTGGGTTTGGTCCCTGGTGATGCTCTGCCAGGCCTCTACTGCAGCTGTCTTCAGTTCCTGCTTGTTCTTGGGCCATTTTCCCTTCAGTTTTGTCTTCAGCAAGTGAAATGCATGCTCAACTGGATTCAGGTCAGGTGACTGACTTGGCCATTGCAGAACATTCCACTTCTTTGCCTTAAAAAACTCTTTGGTTGCTATGAAGTATGATGCTTCAGGTCACTGTCCATCTGCACCGTGAAGCGCTGTCCAATGAGTTCTGAAGCATTTGGCTGAATATGAGCAGATAATATTGCCCGAAACACTTCAGAATTCATCCTGCTGCTTTTGTCAGCAGTCACATCATCAATAAATATAAGAGAACCAGTTCCATTGGCAGCCACACATGCTTACGCCATTACACCATGCTTCACTGATGAGGTGGTATGCTTTGGATCTAGAGCAGTTCCTTCCCTTCTCCGTACTCTTCTCTTCCCATCATTCTGGTACAAGTTGATCTTTGGCTCATCTGTGAATAGGATGTTGTTCCAGAACTGCTCAGACTCTTTAAGATGTTTTTTGGCAAACTCTAATCTGGCCTTCTTGTTTTTGAGGCTCACCAATGGTTTACACCTTGTGGTGAACCCTATGTATTCACTCTGGTGAAGTCTTCTCTTAATTGTTGACTTTGACACAGATGCACCTACTTCTTGGTATTTCATGACACTGTAGTAATTACTTCAGTATTCTACGCAGTGGTCTGCTGGGGAAGTGAAAGCACAGAGTGACAGATATAGACCCAGTAAACTGGAAAGAGGATTAGCTCTGTCCTGGACTGCCCTCTGGATTCCATAGAGGAAATGAGTGAGAGGAGACTGTTAGCCAAGCTGACGTCAATCATGGACAACACCTCTCGCCCCCTGCAGGAAACTGTGGGGCCTTAAGCAGCTCCTTCAGTAACAGACTGCAACACCCACAGTTCAAGAAGAAGCGCTACCATAGGTCCTTCATTTCCAACAGCAGCCAGACTATTTAACTCAGGCATAACATAATGCAACACTGTTGTTGTCTCTGTCACCATCACCCACCACCTACAACTTGTTTTCACTATATATATCTGCTTATATATTTATTCACATTTCCAATATACATATTAAATACTCTATATTATATTATATACATGCTATTATATATACATATTCTATAATATGCATATTATATACATATTACACTACATATACATTTCATATATTCTTATCTATACAGTGCAAATATCTTGTGCAGTTCATGCTTGTATCAAGTGAAATCTGATTCATATGTAATTATATTACTATATAGTATATGTTGGATACTTTTTATTTTATTATCATAATGCTACGCTCCGTGTGTAGGACAATTACGGGTGCAGTTATCCTGTGCCATTATCATCACCATCACAAGTTTTGTATAATGTACAACAAAAAAGTTTCATAAAGTTTTCCCAAGCCCATGCAGTCTTATCCTTTATGTAATCATGTGTTTCACAAAGTGCTGAACCTCACCCCATCCTTGCTTGTGAACTACTGAGCCTTTTGAGGAGGCCCCTTTCAGACCCAACCATTTTACACAGTGCACCAACATTTTTGGAATCGGTGTTGAATATAGTCTATATTTTTATTTTTATTTTGTCTTGGTTTTTACTTTGCTTCACTTTTACTTATCACTCTACTTTCCCCCTGGTTTCTGACTCTTTAGCTGCTGTAACAAGTGGATTTCTCCAATGTGGGATTGATAAAGTAAACAGTGTGGCCTAGACTGTGTGTGGACTAAACTGAAAAATGTTTTTTCTTCTTTTATCTGCTTTTAAAGTACCAGTGCTGCAAGCCTGAAATAGATCCTCTGATTTCAAGGCAAAGTGGATATCACAGTAAAAACTTTACCACAATTTGGGAGTGGACATGAGACCAGTCTGCCCTCTTTAATGTAAGTCTTCAAGTGAGAAATTAAATGTGTCACAGTTCTGCCAGCCAGGCCTCTGTTCAACTTTAGTTTTTGTTCAGCCATAGTTTTTGACTGGTCACTTTCCTGCCTGCCACAGTTCTGTCTTAGTTCCAGTCCGTCTCTGTCTTAGTTTCAGTCTCTGTTTTAGTTCTGTTTGGTCCTGTTCATGTATCAGTCCTGTCTGTCTTTGTTCTTCCCTGCCAAGTCTGTGTCCAGTTTCTGTCTGTGGTCATGTCTGAGTCCTGTTCATGTAGTTATTCTTTCTGTTCTGTCGGTCTCGTTGTAGTCCTGTCATGTTGTAGTCCTGTCATGTCCTGTCATGTTGTGTCCTAGTTCTGTGTCTTAGTTCTGTGTTGTAGTTTTCTGTCTTAGTTCTATGTCTTAGTTTTCTGTCTGTGTTCTATGTCATAGTTCCGTCTTAGTTTCTGTTCGGCCTTAGTCTCAGTTAAGATCTGTCTTAGTTCTCAGTCTCTGTTCTGTCATAGTCTGTTATGCCGTAGTCCTGTCAGCCTCATTCCTGTAATGTATAGTTCTGTCGTAGTTGCAAATTTCCCCAGTGTGGGACGAATAAAGGTTTATCTTATCTTATCTTATCTTAGTTCGTACTTCCTGTCATGCTTGTCTGTGCTTTTGTAATTGTTTGGATCTGCTCTTGTCTGATGAGCTTTTTTGGACTTTCCTGGACACTACCCTTCTGTGAGTTTTTGTTAGTTAAGATTTCTTTTGCCTTTATTAAAGCCTTATCAACCATCAATTCCTGTGTGTTGCATTTGAGGCCATCCACACTCCAGGTAACAAAATGTGACAAACTGTCATATTTGACACATATTTGTCATATTGTCAGGAGGCTAAGTGGTATGATAATAAAAAGTCTAATGACCTTATGCCAGAACATCGTTGCCTCAAATATCTTGGTTCCCTCTCATCTAACTAGTCGCAATATACACGGCATTTTAAAGATAAAAATTTACCAAATGAATGATAACAATCATGGAAAGCACATTTAAACTTGATGTGGGGAATGTTTGGTGAAGTACCACATGCATGACCATAGAACTGAAGACTGAACATTCAGGAAAACGTGAGCTAGACTGCTGCCTTGTCTCCCTTGTTAGTTAATTTTTTTTGTTAACGATGACTAATAGTATTAATGTGTAACCAGGTTAAAAAATACAGTTCATTGTTGTGTAACGTTAAGATGAAGTAAAATATATATGTGTGACTTGGTTAAAAAACACTTTGCATAATTAATAAATAGAAGTGGTTAAAAGTTATTTTATAAAAGGTTAAAAAAGAGTGCAGTTCAATAAATAAGTTTAAAACATGCAGCTGTAAATTATAGATGTATTTTATTTTGAAATGTTTTATTGTGAAGAGACCTTGGTATCAAGAGGGAGTAGCGTGTGTAATACTGGTCACTTATTGGTTCAGGTGTGTCGGACCACGAGAAGAGAGCATGAGTTCGTTATGGTCGCTTGACTAAGTCATGATGAAACGGTGTGTGATGTTATGCAGACAAGTGAAGTGTGTAGCTTTGTAGGGTAATTTTCTGGACCCAAGTCTCAGGCCAATGGACCAAAATCAGGTTTTAAAGGTGTTCAATTGATCAAAAATTTCTTCAAAATCTTCAACAAATTGGTTAAAAATCTTGCTGGAAAACTGCTCCAAAACACCTTCAAACAGGTCTCAAAAATCTTCAAACAGGAGTCCAAGATGTTGTGACAATACTTTATTATAATAAAGTGAGAGAACAAATAGCATGTACACAGGGCACAGTCCAAGAGCTCTCTGAGCTCAAATGAAACTTACATTCGTTTATATAATGTTTGGTGGGTGGATTTCCATGCCTATTGTCCGACCCATAAGAATATAGAATCATGAACTTTTCACCAATAAAAATTGCTAACTCTTAGTTTTGCCCCCTGGGGGCTGGTCCAAACGTGCTTTATCTCTGGCCTCGTGACACCAATATGTCGGGGACTTCCTGGTACTTTTCCGTGGGCCTTGTATTTTTTCTAGCTCCTTCGTGTCTTTAGCCACCAATATCTCTGGAAAAACTCACTTCTTATTTTTTAAAAAGAAATGTATGCCTATTGGTCAGACCATGGGCTTTATTATTTTTTACTATCTTCATGGTACTTTCAGCCACCATTATCTCTGGGAGAACATGCTTCTTATTTTTTAAAAAGAAATATACGCCTATTGGTCAGCGATTCTCTGACCTGTTCTAAGAAATCAGCATACTATTCAGAGAGCACAGGTGGTCGTTATCAGTGTCCTTGATTCAATCATCAAAAAACAAGAAGTTCTAGGCTGCTGGTGTGAGAATTCTGGGCTACTGACGTAGGCAGCACAGGTGGTCATGCTGACACGTGGTCTTGACTCACTTTGTCCTCACATAACCTCTGACCAGTATTTTTCCACAATCATAACACATCTTTGATTATACACACAGTATTATGCAGATTATTATGCTTATATGTTTGGTTTCAGCTGCTATAGTCATTACTACACAGTCCTTGAGAGTTTTATCATCACCTACATTACATTCAGAGCCTACTTATGTAGTGTTTTTACACTACAGCTTGTCTTTTGGACTACCTACTCGACAGTCTAAAGCAAGATAATCATCTTACATCGCTTCTATGAGCAGCTGGATATTTTTCAACTTGAAGTTTGTCACGCAGTTGTTCATGTGAGTGTGTATGTTAGCTCCACACGGTTTTGTTAGCTTGTTAGCCGACACATGTTTATATCTGCATTCATTAGCAAAGTGAATGGACTTTTAGCTAAAGCAAAGCTAACACAGCTTGCACTAGAGACTTTACTGTTCATCGTTTCTGAACTAGAGACGCTGAAGATTTATGGGACAGTGCTTGAAGCTAACTTAGCAAGCCCTCACCTTAGACTGTCGTTGGACTGCATGCGGCTGTGACCGCGCCATCTTGGGACACCTGCCGACTGGTACAGCTGCCGAGGCTGCAGTAGCTGAGGAGACTACGCCCTTTTGGATACCTGCTCGCCATCTTTTCTTCACTAAAGGATCAGAGACCTCTGAAAGCTGCAGTTTGGACCACCATTTCCATAAGGTACCACACTTTTATTTTGTTGCTCTTCTGAGTGAAGCAGGTGAATATGTTTTGGGCCTCATGGCTCCCAAGCATCGCATCAGGCCTGCAACAAGGTTTACTTTAAAGGTTAAATATGTTATTTGTGTGCCGGCTTGTGTGGAGAGAGTGTGCTTTATGAGAGTGGGCCCACTGAACGCTGGTATAATTTGAGTTTGAGGTACCCTGCATTTTGTGTTGTTGCCAATGTAAAAGTACAATTTTTGTAATTATTTTAATTTGGAAAGTGGTTTACAAAGTGAAGTTTGGATTTCATTGTTGTCTTTTTAAATGGTTAAAAGAAAAACTAAATGAGAGGAGTTCATTCTCTTTAAATCTTATTCCAGTGTGAAGTCTGGTTATTTTCTTTTCTCTAAAGTGTTTATTTATGAGATAAATATTTGTGTTAAATAAGTTAGAAAGGGATATTACACAGGAGTTAAAAAATAAGGGCTTTACATTTCATTAAAGGTGCAGCGCATACTTCAAGACAAGCTTAAAGGTATATAGAAGTGAAAGAAGATGAAATTACCTTTAAAAACCTTTGTTATACAGTTAGTTAACTGTATTAAAGAACTCAGCCCCCCAATTATAATAAGGATAGGTGGGCTACAAATATACTGTATGATCATGCTTGATAGTGTTAAGTATCTGAATGCTGACTACACCATAGAACAGCTAACGATTAACTAGTCTTAATGTGTGACCCGGCTGCCTGGAGGAACATGTGCTGTAGCAAAAGTGTTCTGGTCTGGAGCTCAATGAAACAAAAAAAATCCCCTGGATGTCCCAAAACTGCATATTCAAGCCTTAGGTGCTCTCCTCAACTTGGACTGGAAAACTAACCTACTAACTAGACTGCTGCTTCCACAAAATGAGCGCACTGGCGAATGTCAGCTCTCAACAGTTAATACGACTTCCATTTGGTACAAATTAAAATGACCTAAAGTTATGCATCAGCATGGAGGACATAATTAATACACTGCTGGAACCCTATTGTTTTTGTTCCGTTATAAGTGTATATGCAGCAAAAACCTTATGACCTAGAAACACCAAAATGAGCAAGTGGGTTACAAATTCCACCCACTACTCTGGCACATAAAGGGCACTCAGAATAATGAAGTATACATTTTTGCAATTATCTCTAAAATTATCTTACTATCTCAAATTTGGTGACTTTTTTTCAGTTTTCTCCAAATCCTATTTCCAACATCACATCAGAAACCACTGGGCCAATCATCCCAATCCGTACTGGACCTTCTTTGTTTCACATAGTGTTCAGATATGTCAAATCCCCAAGTGACCTTCTTGCCAACAACTTGGCAATTTGTGCATGCCACTTGTTTTCATGTGCCCATTGAGGTCATAACAAGCCAACTGTCAGTCATTGTACTTGGACCCTTTCTTATTATATTCTCTGCTAAAACGTGTTTGTGCAGCAAAAAGCAAAAGAGGACCCTGACTGTTTCAGCTTTGATTTTTTAAAATTATTTTTCAAAGAACTTCAAAAAAAGACTAACGTTGCTTTTCCAAGGTTGCAGATGTAAGCATATATCCTGGTGTGTTCAGTTGTCTTTACTTGCTTGTTTTTTTCCTGCCTATATTGTTTTCACCTGTGCAGGTGATCCTCCCCTCCTTGTGTATTCAGTCTCCCCAATGTTCCCCACTCTCTTTGCCAGTACTTTCTTGATCTTCCATCCCTTCTCAGTATTTATTCCTTATGTTCTTTGTGTTTTTTGAGTTTTTTATGTATTTGCTTAGTTTTCTTGTATTTTGCTTGTTTGTGGATGTGTTTGATTCTAGCATGCTCCTATTTGGATTTGATTATCTGTTTGTACTACTTTATCTGTTTTTTTTTACCTGTGCCTGGAAGTGGGAATTTGTTCAGATGGAGGCACGCCCTCAGTGACGGTGTTATATTAACTTTAAATCCCAGGTTCCCAGCCATCAGCCTACACCGTGGCCTTCTAGCATCTAGCCTGCTAGCTTCCAGTTGGTCTGCTAATTCGCTGCCAGCTCCAGTTTCTAAGTACCTGCTATCCTCCAGCCAGTCCCTGCCTCTGAGCTGACCAGCCACCAGCTTGCCTTCCAATTGGCTGGATGAAACACACCCACCGAGCTGGAAACTGTCAAACTCGCTGACTAACCCTGTGATACCAGCCCACTTTGGCACTGGTTACGGTAGTTTGCATATTTTCTCCTAAAAACATAATGTCAACATTTCAGCCTCCAGCCAATCACATTGAGTTGGTTTCTGAGTTCGTTGGCTGTCAAATTTTATGTCACTGCTTCAATAACTTCAATAGCTGTCACAGTTCTGCCAGCCAGGCCTCTGTTCAGCGTTAGTTTTTGTTCAGCTTCAGTTTTGTCTAGTCACTTTCTTACCTGCCACAGTTCTGTCCAGTGTTTCAGTCTCTCTGCCTTAGTTTCAGTCTCTGTTTTTATTCTGTCAGTCTTGTCATGTCTTAGTCCAGTCTCGTCTTAGTTCATTATCTTGGTCTTAGTTCCTTGTCTCTGCTGTCGTGTCTTAGTTCTGTGTTGTAGTTTTCTGTCTTAGTTTTACATCTTAGTTTTCTGTATGTGTCCTATGTCATAGTTCTTTCTTAGTTTCTGTTCGGCTCTGTTAGTCTCTGTTATAGTTCTGTCAGTTATGGTCCTGTTCATATTGCAGTTCTTTCAGTTCTGTCTCGTCTTAGTCTTGTCGTAGTCCTGTCTTGTCATAGTCCTGTCACGTCTAAGTTCTGTCTGTCAGTCTGTCACTGGTCACCTGCCATAGCTTCTCACCTCAGATCCCAGTACTTTTCTACTCACCCCGCCTCTGCCTCACCTTACCTGTCAGCCACTCCCACCTCATCTGTTCACCTGTGTTCCCAGCTGCAGCTAATCACCTTCAGGACTCTATGTAAGCCACTCCATTCCATTCAGCCTTTGCCGGATTGTTTGTTTATTCATGACCGTCAGTGCTTGCGTCATTTTTGGATTTGTTCTTCTGCCACTTATGTTTGTCTGTGCTTTTGAAATTGTTTGGATCTGCTCTTTGTGTGATTAGATTTTTTTGGACTATCCTGGACACTTCCCTTCTGTGAGTTTTGTTTGTCAATATTTCTTTTGCCTTTATTAAAGGCCTTCTCAATCATCAATTCCCATGTGTAGCATTTGCGTCCATCCACACTCCCCGTAACAATAGCCAACTTCAATAACATCTGTGTTCATGTTATTTCTGGAAACAGGGAGAAAAGACACTGATATTTTGAAGTTACAAACACTTTACTGTATTTTCACACATAAGGTTAGTTAACTAGCTTGTCTGACCTTTATTGTACAACCTCACACAGACGCCTTGTATTCAAAAGTATTAACACCATAAATTATAATACTTCTCCACTGGGTTTCGACTTCAGTGCAGCTGGTTAATAACTGTGGCCCCCGAAGAAACTCCTCCTGGACACCCAAGAGAAACACAGTCAACTCTGCAGAACAGTCAAACTCCAGCCAACAAGCAGCTCCACAAACACCAGAACAAACACACCGAGAAGTAAGATTAACTGGTGACATTAACATTAATACTGGCAAGCTCACCTCATCACAGCTGTGGCTGTGAGGTCAGAGGCTGGCAGTTCAGGGTCAGGCTCTGCCATGAGTTTTCTTTATGTTATGTCAAAAAAAAAAATGCAGTATCCACCATAGCACACCACTGGCGTCATATCAATGTTGGGGGTGATGTTTGTGTGCTGTGTGTGCTACTCAAAATCTGCATTTTAGCAGTACTCCCAGCACTATAATGAGGTAAGTGATCAAACTGTGAACTTCATAATGACAAAACTAATAAAATAGGGCTCTTGTTGAGAAGTGGAATTATGTGTTTGGGATGTGTATAGTTTCATGGATCTAAACACAGCTCACTCACGATGGTGGAATGTCACATGTTTCGAACTCCATTTTTTCTGAGTACTCAGCTGCATGTTGCTGGTATGAATGGGCCAGCTTCTCCTTCTCCATTATTATGAAATGACAGCACTTATATTGAAATGTATATTGTATTGTGTAATTGCCATCTGTTTGTACAATGTAAAAACCCCAGTGGCTTTCTTTCTCTTTGTCAAAACATCTGGGTTTTCATTGATTCTCTTTTTTGCCATTCACTGTTCCCAGCTTCCTACTGAGACTTTGTGCGCATGTCTTCAAAGGTGAAGTCATACAAATCTGTTTCTGTGTGTGTGTGTGTGTGTCTGCATGAGTGTACAGCATTGTTAAACTAATTGCTGGGCTCATATCTGTGTTCTACAGGGAACCGAGTGACAAATTTTCTTCAGTGTAGAAACAAAAAACAGCCTATTCTTCCACGTCCTGCCTCTGAGGGGCATTGCTCATTGTTTAAACATCTGGCTTCCTATTGCCTCTGAGTGTTCAACTAGCAGTGTGTGTGTGTGTCTGTGTGTCTGTGTGTGTGTTTATTTTTATATCCCAGTGGAGGCTTTAACCTGACTGCACACCAACCCATGGGGATTTCCTGTCATCGTGGGGACAAAATTGAGGTCCCCATGATTCCAGACTGCTCTTTGAGACCTAAGACCTGGTTTTTAGGGTTAGGGTTAGGTTAGGGAATAGTGATACAAATGTGTGTGTGTGTGTGTGTGTGTGTCTGTGTAAGTGTGCGTGTGTGCGTCATACACATTTACACATGTGTGCACATGCAAGCTTACATTTAATTTTGCCAGCCAAGCCAGCCAGGCAGAGTACCTGCTCACTGATTTCTCAGTTTTTCACTTGCTTTCACTTGTCTGCTTTTCTATTACACAAATCTGCATCTACGTGAGAAAATTGTGAGAAACCATTCTGAAAAGAGGGTTTTAAGTGGGTTGCTGAATAGTGTAATAGTTGCAATAGTTGTAAAAGCACATACTATTGTAGTTCACCTTTGATACAAAAGATTTTTTGATTTATTGCACATTGACTGTAAAAACATTTTGATCTCCATTAGTTTATGGCTCTTAAAACTGCATTAATTGTCATTTGTTTGTGTGTTTGTTTTGCCACTTATTGACAGCAAAACAAGTTGTAAACACAACACTGACATACAGTTGCCTATTTTCCCATCCAGCAACACACAATGTTAGCATTCATTTGGAGTTGTCTTAGTGTCCTCCAGATGAATCCAAGCCCAATACTGACTCTCCGGGTAGCTCTGTCTGGTTTCCAAAACCAAAACCAGGTAGGTCCAGCTGGTCACTAACTTTGTGTGTCTGCTAATTGGTGCTGGACAGGTACTGTACAGTGGGTTTATTGAGATTTTTCCTTTGCTGAACACAGGAGCTGGCTGCTGCTGGAAACAAGGTTGATGAGAGCAGTGAGACAGAACCAAAACAGTTTGCATGCCAGAAAACCAAAAGGATGAATTGAAG
The DNA here is from genome assembly GCA_025331565.1 of Holacanthus passer. Classification (NCBI taxonomy): domain Eukaryota; kingdom Metazoa; phylum Chordata; class Actinopteri; family Pomacanthidae; genus Holacanthus; species Holacanthus passer. Next base: position 7,531,623 of record JAFREQ010000030.1, on the reverse strand, counting down.
GCAAAATTCTCTGTAGAGCTAAAGGGAACTGTAGAGTTGGGTTTGTCCCTACAAGGAACCCAATTTCACAATAAACTTAGACATTTTTACCATTGTAAATGACAGGGCTATACATGGAAAATAATCATTTAGGCTGTGAATTCACAACAGACTATAATATGTATTATATAAATGCATATATACATATATGTATTTCTGTTCAGTGTATGTAATATGTCTTTTTTTCTGTCAGTATGTTCCTGAGACAATAATTACACCATTTTGATGATGTAAACCAACAACATTACAGTTCATCTTTCTGTAGTTGATGTTAGAACATCTAAACAAGCAAATTTCATAACTGAAAGGGAAAAAAAACACTATTCAAAGATTGACATTAAATTTTTAAGTCTATACTGAAATACTGAATATGTTAATCACTGAGTTACATTAGGTCTGGGCGGTAAGAAATAGGATGAGACAATACCTTTTATATCAATATAGGTTGATGCTCTGTTAATACCAAACTTGTTTCTTCTATAAAGCCAATGCAGTGTTTCCATCTGTTTTCTCTCCACACAACCCCGCCTCTACACACTCACAGTTTCTCCTGCAGCATGGAGGGAGACACAGCACCGGTCCACACTGCCAGAGAAGACCTGAGTTTTCTTATATGAACTCTGGACAGTGTATTTTGTTTAGGAAAACCTGTAATTGTACTGTTTTAATCATGTTATTGGTGTTGAAAACAAGTGGAGGAACATTCGTGTAACCAATTACGAAGTACCATAATCACAGAACAAAAAAAATTCTTTAAAAACCTCCTGTGGTATCAGGTGATGGTCCACACATCTAAAATATCTAGACTGTTGCTCTATTCCTGAGACATCTTGAGTGCCATCTGCAATGACTGACTTGCAGAAAACTGATAGAGACTGGATGGGGAGTGCAATACTTTTGACAGTACAATTTCCTAACAATTGCAAAATCTAATTTTGCATAATGCTCAGACCATTACATTACATTAGCCTATCTTTGTATAATGCAGTTATTGCCGTGTGGGCTCTAGCCTGCTAGCATACATAACATGGTTTGAAGATACATCTGAGGATGCGCTGGGACACATTACCAGTGATGTTCCTGGCTTCTTTGGGTGTTTCGGGTCCTTCAACATCATACACCCTCACTCAGGCGACCCAGCCAGGGTTGATCAGACCTTGGCTTGTGTCCAAGGCAGGCATTGGCCTCTGGTTTGCTCCTCCTGATCCAAAGCCATCTGGAGGCCCTCTTTGCCACCTCCATGGTGGAGTTGATGGCTTTTCTTTTCACTGCTCCAGTGATGCCAAGAAGAGTGTAGACCTTGCATAGAGAGCAGCCAGCAAATCCTTTACACCCCACTTCGATGGGCTCACACCTAGTCTTCCATCCCTTACTCTGGCATTGTTCCACCAGCTCCTGGTACTTGGACCTCTTCCTCTCATTCACCTCTTCCATGCGGTCCTCCCAGGGCACTGTTAGTTCTATTAGTCATACCTGCTCGATAGAGGCTGAAGAGAGCACCACATCTGGCCTCAATGATGTTGTCACAATGTGGTCCAGGAATTTCAGCTGCCTCCCCAAGTCAACTCGCAGCTCACAGTCTGCTGCAGAGTTAAGCAGTCCAGCTGCTGGCCTGGGCTGTGCCTGCTCCCCTGCCCTGACAAAACTTACATAACATAACTGAGGTGAATTGGGCAATAAGAGCTGAGCTATGAACTAGGCAGTCGGAAATTGTGCATTTCTCAGCATATATGTGATGTACTTTCGCTGGATGTTTGGAAAGTCATTGTCACTAAGAGCAGGGTCTCCCCTTGCACATACGACGGGTTCAGAGATCGTGAGAGATCTCTCTACTGTAATGGAAATAGCGAAAATGCATCATGGACGAATGTCTTCATTTCTATAATACTGTCAGCAGAACCAATAACTTTGGAGGTTATCAATACAACGGTCTTTAATAATATTGTCCTGGCACCAATACCAGGTTTCAGTACTGATCCCTAGTGGACGGTAACATCAAGTTCACACAAGAAGACATCTCAAAGGAACAACAGTTTTGCCTTTTGGACTGTGCCATACACACTGAAGAAAAGAAAAAATAATCTGATTGAAGAAGAAATTTTTGTATAGATCAATCCTTTGGAGTAGTCAATCCTTCCAGTCTTCCAGACATGATGACTCACTTTCTCCACAAATGGTGCAAAGTCCCAGGCTTCATTCAGTTGGTTGCACACAGGTAATTCTTCTGTGTTGTAAATAATACAAATAGTGCAAAGAAATAAATACTGAATGCATATTGTGACAGCCAGCCTGCCCATGCCCCCGTAATCACCCCCTGGTGTGCTGTGCAGCACTGATTCGCCAAGGCATTGATGGCGCTGTTTTTATAAATCTCCGCCTCAGCTGTCAGTGTGGCTGCCGGAGAGAGTGAGACAGAGCTTGGAGCTCCTATGCTCAGTAGTATCAAAAGTAAGTCGTTCAGGCCTCACCAATCGTACCGCTACAGGACGTATTTCCTCCGTTCTGACCTGGACCCTAAACGGCATTCCTTCATCCATCTCCGTCTACATCTCCCTCTACATCTCTGCCACTCCTGCCATAACTCTCAGCATCCCCGCCCCCTCCGGAGTGGATTTGAAGCACTTCAGGACACTGACTGAGTGACTGTGACCAATAGATCTACTCAGGTACCAAGCCATTTTTTTTATTACTCAGACTGAGGCTCTTTTTGTTCTTTATGAATTTTTTTGTTGTTCCTGAACGATTTCCCTTTTGCTCGTGAAGAGTTTTTTTTCCCCTCTTTCTTTCATTGGGAAGAATTTTTTTTTTTAACTCAAATGAACTGTATGAACTGAACTTTGTGTTGGGACTGTGTATTTTGTATCAAATACAATCTTCTGTGCTTTTGTGATTTGTGTTGCCCAGTTATTCTCATTAGTGAAGGTGTGCATGGTTAAAACCTTTGTGTGCTTTGATGTGGATAAAAAAAAATAAAAATGTGTCGGGTTATATAAAAAAATAATAATTTAAAAGAAAAAGGGTAAAGACTTAGCTGACTGACGAAAACAAACATCTTATATGTCAGGAGAGAGACCTGGCTGGCACCCCTAAAGAAACTCCCCCACACGTGCCCACAGCAAACCGTCACATTAAAAGTGGCACCCCAGATGGGAAGGAAAAAAAAGAAACTTTTGTGAATGACTTAAAGGATCAACCAAACAAAAGTACCCGTGACATTTGAGGAAAATAAAATCTTTATTTTGGAAACACAAGAACAAAGGAAAACAAAATGGCAGCTCAATCAGAGGCCATACATGAAATGGAAGGGTCACAGGAAATCAATTCTACCGCTCTGGAGTCGCCACTAACGTCGCATTCATTGCTGGACATGGAAATGGACCTCTCTTTTTTTCGATGACCTTGTGGTTCCCATGAAACCTGTAAATGTGGAAAGCAAGGAAAATGGAGGGGGAGAACCTCAGCCTGCTATGCCGTCTTCAGCAGACAAAGCCTTTCACCCTGAGATTCAACAGCAGCTGGAAACCTTTGCTAAGGCCCAACGACACCATCAGCGGGAGCTGAAGGAAAACATGACCCAAATGACAAAACAAATCACAACTCAAAGTGAACAAGCAACCAAAGCACTGACTGATCTATTTCATGAACAACAAAAAAGTATTTCTGAACACCTGAAGCAACAACTCAAATATATGAGAACACAGTTTAATGCAGCACTCGGCTGGAGGTTAAAACATCATCACACTGATCTGCTCAACGACCTTCATTCTGTTCTCACCCCCGTGCCTGAGGCCATAATTCGCCTGCAGGAGGAGCTCTCCTCATGCAAAGACTCCACGAAAACACTGTCAGAGGAGTTTAACACAGGAAAAGTCAGTACCTTTCGGCATGCTAGTGTTCAAACCGATCAACAGGTAGCGCCTGTACTCACCTCAAGCCACCAACGATTACACTCCACTGCACATCCTGATTTGCTGGAGGTCAACTTTGGGTCATCTGGAGGATCCACCATTCAAGGAGACACAAGAAGCAGGTTCATGGGCACAAGTCCTGTCAGGATACTGTTCCCCACTTTTGGAGGTTTAAATGACCCATCAGATCCACTTCAATACCTGGAAAGATGCAAGGATTTCCTCGCCCTTAATCCACTCACCTATGAGGAGCTCATTGCCACCCTAAGAAATGTTCTCCATGGGACTGCAAGAAACTGGTGGGATGTGGCACGTCATAAATGTCATACCTGGAGACAATTTCAGGAACATTTCCGTGCTGCATTTCTGTCCGAGGATTATGAAGATGAATTAGCAGAGAGGGTGTGAAATAGAGTTCAAACAGAGGGAGAAAGTGTTTGAGACTTTGCTTACATGTACCAGGCCCTGTGCAAGTGCTGGAAATCAGACACTGAAGAGGAGGAGATCATTAAACTGATTTTAAAGAATATAAATCCTCAATTAGCCAGTCAGTTGAGGAGCAGCAGAGTCACTTCTGTTGATGCACTTGTCTACCTCGGTCAGCAACTAGAGAAGGACAGAGAAAATCAGTTGCACTACGAACAGAGGAAGACTTTAAAGGAATCCCCTAAACCTGCTGCATCTGACCTCACTGTTCTGCCCGGTACCAGGGAGAACCCTGTGCGACAAAACCAACCCAGCCCCAACGGACCCCCTCAAGCGTACTGTTGGTGCTGTAAAGGAAGCCATGCACCAGCATCTTGTCAGCAAATTTAACTCAGAGTTTCTTCTTCATCTAGGCCCCAGCAGCAGCAACCAGACAAGCCATCTTACCACTGAGGAGGTCATGCTACACTTGGCTCCTTTGTTCCTCAAAGTCACTCTGGAGCAGCAATCTCTGTTCTCCCTTCTGACAGTACCCCCACCTGCCAGCTGATAGTGCCGTTGAGCATTGGTCCATGGAAAGGAACTGCTATCCTGGATATTGGGTCCTCATACACTCTAATCAATGAGAGTGTATGGTCAGGAGTAAAAGAGCAACAGGATGTGTTGAAGCCCTGGACCAGGGGACATTTGTACCTGGTGGATGGAGAAGGACGACAGCCTTTAGGATGGAGTGAAATGACGGTCACAAGTCAGACCCAGTCAGTAGCATTGCCTTGTGTCATCCTGCCTGTTCACAGCCTCGCTTTCCCTGCAGTAGTTGGACTTAATGTCATCTATTTCTCCGGCCTGCAGTTTCATGTCTCTGAGAATTGTTACTGGTTCAAATATTAACAAGAAACGACGGTATCCGTTCTTAAGAGAATCTACACTAAGTTCAGAAACCAAGCATGCAGCTCACCTTGCTTTTTTCTCTGCAAAAGCACCTGCTAGCCTGGTATCTCTGCCGCCCTGTCATGATCTCCTGGAGGCCGCCATCAGCGATGCTTCCCTGGATGACTTTGGGAAAACTCAACTGTTATGTCAATTACGTAAAAACTCTGATGTCTGCACAACCGCATTAGGAAGTACTAAAGTGCTTACACTCAAAATCTACCTCACTCATGAGGTGCCCTTCAAGCAGAAGCCCTATGGTGTGTCACCAACCAAGTTTCAAATCATTAAAGAACAGGTGGAGGAGATGTTGGAGAAGGACATTATAGAGCCCTCAACCTCACCTTATGCTGCTCCAGTGGTTCTCATGCCAAAAAAACGGGACCCAAAACCAAGGTTCTGCGTCGACTACAGGAAGCTGAATGCAGCTACTCAAATGGATGCATATCCTTTGCCCAACATCCAGGAGATTTTGGAGTCTTTGGCCGGAGCTGTTGTCTTTACCACCCTGGACCTCAACAGTGGGTACTGGCAGGTGGGAATGGATAAGGACAGCAAGGACAAAACTGCCTTCATCTGCCCCTTTGGCCTCTATCAGTTCAAGGTGATGCCGTTTGGACTTAAGAACGCCCCAGCTACCTTCCAGCAGCTGATGGAGATTGTCCTAGCTGACCTACGGGGGAAATTTTATTTTGTATATCTGGATGATATTATCATATATTCAACTACCTTTGAACGACACAGTTATGACAAGCAGTTCTGGACAAGTTGAGAGACGCTAACCTCACTGTGAACATGAAGAACAGTCAGTTCTTCTGGACGTCACTCAAGTTCCTTGGCCACAAAACATCAAAGAACTTCAAAGGTTTCTTGGGATGGCAGGCTGGTATCACCTTCGTACTAAATTTTTTCCAGCTGACAGAACCACTCAATGCTCTCAAGCAGAAAGGAGCCAAATTCATCTGGACTACTTCATGTCAGGCTGCTTTTGAGTCCCTGAAACAACACCTGGTTTCTCCTCCAGTACTGGGACATCCTGATCTCCCTTTTGTCGTTTACACTGACACTAGTGACCATCGGGTTGGTAGCCGTCCTAGCTCAGCAGACTGGACTGGGAATGGAACAGGTGATTGCTTTTGCCTGCCGGACCCTAAATCAGGCTGAAAGAAACTACTCCACGACCAATCAGGAATGTCTCGCTGTCATCTGGGCCCTGGAGAAATGGAGATTCTACTTGGATGGCAGAGATTTCAGGGTGGTCACCGATCATTCTTCTCTTGTTTGGGTTTTTAAAACCTATAAACCCAGCACTTGACTGATCCGATGGGCTCCTCGCCTCCAAGAATTTTCTTTCACAGTTGAGTACCGTAAAGGAAAATACAATACTGTACCTGATGCTCTGTCCCGGGCTCCAGTAGTTGATTTTCATCAATCATGGGCTACTTGTGCTGTTGTGCTGCGCTCCAAGAGAGATACGTCCAAGCATCTTCAAGTTACAGATGAAGCCATCTGGAAGGCACAGCAGGAGGAGGATGACATCCACAGCTTGTATGAGAGAATCACAGACACAGGAGAAGTGACAGAAACACCTACCACCAAGTTCACAATTTTGGAGGATAAGGTGTACGCTGTGGTACAGTTACCTCACAAGACACTGTACCAGGTGTACATCCCTCCTTCACTTTGCCCACAGTTACTCCATCATTGCCACAGTGACCCCCTATCTGGCCATTTTGGAAGGTACAAGACCTATAAAAGGTTACAAGCCCTTGTGTACTGGCCCAAGATGAGTCTGGATATGAGAGATGTGCAATGCTGTCGAGTTTGTCAGTTATACAAACCTGAGACCTGCAAACCTCCTGGAAAACTGCAACAAACTGTGGTAACCAGACCATGGGAAATGCTGGGAGTTGACCTCATGGGACCTTTTCCCCGGAGCTCACTTGGGAATCTCTACCTCCTCGTCTTTGTCGATTACTACACAAGGTGAGTAGAGATGTTTCCTCTTCATACAGCCACTGCTGAGACAGTCTCAGACATCCTGACGAGAGAAATCCTAACACACTGGGGTGTGCCAGTGTACATACTCCCTGACCAAGGATCTCAGTTTGTGTCTGCCATCTTCGAGGAAACCTGTGCACGTTGGACTCTGCGGTGGAAAAGGACGTCGCCATACCACCCACAGATTAACATGACCGAGCGGATCAATCACAACATCAAAACAATGATTACCTCCTACGTGGAAGATAGACACAAAAATTGGGACAAATACTTGCCTGAATTCCGGTTTGCTTTGAATACAGCAGTGCACGAATCCACTGGAGTCACCCCTGTGGAGCTCAACCTTGGTCGATCCTTAAAGGGACCTCTAGATGCTGAGTTGCATCCCCAGTTGTGTGACCCTGACTCGCCTGCATATGCTACTGCTAACCAGATAGAGGAGTTCAGAGGATTTGTAAAGATTAACCTTGAAAAAGCCAGGCAGAAACAAAAAAGCCACTATGACAAAGGAAGGAGAGATGGAGATTTTTCATGCAAAGACCGTGTGTGGGTCTATACGCACCCTTACTCAAAGGCTGATAAGTCTTTTACTGCCAAACTTGCCCCTCGTTGAAAAGGCCCCTACCGAATCATCCAGAGAGTTGGACTTCCAACCTATGAGGTGGTTTTGGAGGACATTGGGGAAGACCTACGTGTTGTTAATGTGGCCCAAATTAAGCCGTGCTACCCTACAGCTGAAGAGGTGGACAGGGAACAGCGTCAACGGATCCTGGAGATATTTGAGCAGGACAGTGAGGAGGAGGATTTTCCTGGGTTCCCCACCTAAGATTTGGTTGTGAATACGCAGGTGAAGCATAGGGGAGGATGGAAAAAGTAAGCCCTCCCACGTTCAGGCTTCTCTCAGGGGGGGAGGAGTGTGACAGCCAGCCTGCCCACGCCCCTGTTATCACCCCCTGGTGTGCTGTGCAGCACTGATTCGCCAAGGCGTTGATGGCGCCGTTTTTATAAATCTCCACCTCAGCTGTCAGTGTGGCTGCCGGAGAGAGTGAGACAGAGCTTGGAGCTCCTATGCTCAGTAGTATCGAAAGTGAGTCGTTCAGTCCTCACCAATTGTACCGCTACAGGACGTATTTCCTCCGTTCTGACCTGGATCCTAAACGGCATTCCTTCATCCATCTCCGTCTACATCTCCCTCTACATCTCTGCCACTCCTGCCATAACTCTCAGCATCCCCGCCCCCTCCGGAGTGGATTTGAAGCACTTCAGGACACTGACTGAGTGACTGTGACCAATAGATCTACTCAGGTACCAAGTCGTTTTTTTTTATTACTCAGACTGAGGCTCTTTTTGTTCTTTATGAATTTTTTTGTTGTTCCTTAACAGTTTCCCTTTTGCTTGTGAAGAGTTTTTCTTTTTTCCTCTTTCTTTCGTTGGGAAGAATTTTTTTTAACTCAAATGAACTGTATGAACTGAACTTTGTGTTGGGACTCTTAATTTTGATCCACAAATACGGTATTTTGCATTGAATACAATCTTCTGTGCTTTCGTGATTTGTGTCGCTCAGGTTATTCTCATTAGTGAAGGTGTGCCTGGTTAAGTGTATTACATTTGTGTGTTTTGATGTGGGTAAAAAAAAGAACAAAAAAAATGTGTCGGGTTATATAAAAAAATAATAAAAAAAGAAAAGAAAAAGGGTTACGACTTAACTGACTGACGAAAACAAACATCTTATATGTCAGGAGAGAGACCCGGCTGGCACCCCTAAAGAAACTCCCCCACACGTGCCCACAGCAAACCATCACAATACGCATACATGAACAGTACATGCATGTATACATGTCTATATACACAATGTACAGCATGCAGGATTTATATTGACCATGACTGTGCATGATGATATGTACATATTGAAAACTGTGCAGTTAAAACTGTAAAAACCATGTAGAAATAGATAAAAATATGATCCATGGATGTTTCGGTTATTGACACTGTATGACTGATTTAACTGTAATGACCTGTGGGATGAAATTGTTCTTGTGTCTGGTTGTTTTGGCATACAGTGTTCTGTAGAAACTATTAGAGGGCAGAAGTTTGAACAGGTTGCGCCCAGGGTGTTATGGGCCTACATGGGAAAATTAGAATGTTACGATTGGATTCTCGGAATTGTGCGTGCAATATGTTATTTCATCTTATCTTAACTCAAGAAGGAAAACTGCAATATTTCATTGACTGTGCAATATCTCACTGACTCTGCAATATTTAATTTCATCTTATCTTAATTCAATGCCCTGCCTGTAGTGTACATACTGTTTATATATTTGTAAATTAAATTTCCCCACTGTGGGACGAATAAAGGTTTATTTTATCTTATCTTATATTTCTCTTTCAAGTTGTTCTTTTTCAGCCTGTTTAAGTTGTTAATACTTTTAGATTTTAGATTTACTATTTATCTACTCTATCATCTTTGCTGCTGTACACCATAAATTTCCCCATTGTGGGACGAATAAAGGAATAACTTATCTTAAATACAGTTGTATTCTAAAATGACACAGAATATGTACAATGTGTATAAACATGACACATTGCAACATTTATAACTAATGAAAGACAGCTTAGTAAATACACAAAATCTAAAATGAAAAAAACCCTGGCTTGTAGCTGAACTAGTCTTATCAGGATCAACTCAGCATTTTAAATCAAGAAAACACATATCTTCAGTGTCAGATCACTTAAGTCTTACTATGAAAGGAACCAGCTGTGAAATAATAACACAGTCTGGCTATTCATATATAGCTGAGTGATAGAAACTAGCATTAGTCTGTCTTTTAGAGGCTAATATTTCCCTAGCTGGCTCTCTGTAGAGGCTTTAACAAGGTTTTCTGGATACAGCCCCGGGGCTTACTGCAGGCTAGGCTTTCCAATCAACACAGAGAGAAAACGCTGAGAGCTGTTCTACAGGCACAGCAAAAATGATAAACACGCTATTATTATTAGCACTGTCCTGATGGACACACATATAATACACACACACACACACACACACACACACACACAAGTCTTCCAATTAAGTTCAGTTAATGCCTCAAAGACAGAGAAATGAGAATGTAATTAATACTGACCTCATTATCTACTCACAGAATTGCTGCTCTTCAGATAAAATACATAAAATGAACAAATATGAGATGAACATAAAATAAAAATAATACAATAAATCAGTAACTTGCACACACGTAAAAGTCACTGATATACTTTCTAGTGGCATTCTGTCTGGATGTCAAAATAAGCCATAAACGAGCTCCAGGCACAGTAACTTCAGTCTGACGTGTAATCCAGTTTAAAAATGTTTACATAAAAATGTTTAAATTACGTTGTGTCTGCAGCTCTCTGGTTGATTCAACTGCATATGATGTCACTCACTATATTAAAAGGAGCACTGATGATCAACATACTATATGCATGTGCGTTTTTATGCATTACCTATTCCTCATACAGACATACATACATCCTCATACAATTACCACAAATCATGAACATAGAATTATGCAATGAATTTAAATTAATTTAGATTTTTACACTGTGACTCTTGCATAATGTGCCCCTAATGTTTAAGTAAGAAGATTAAGCAATTATCAAGCTAACTCACATCGTAAGAGCCATCAGTCTTCAACAGACTGCAATTAACTATTAACACTCTTATCTATCAGTCTTTTTTTCTTCACATTTCTTCATTATGTGGTCCTCTTGTGTTCCACTTTATTTACAGGTCTCTCAACTGGGCTGGTCTGCAGCTTTACTCACCACACCATTCCCCTCGAGCCAGGCATGGTTTGATTTGTTATTTCCATTATCTATTATTCGTGGGGATGATCTGTCAGCTGCTAGCATCTCAGTCGTGACCACTTCATGTTGGAGGAGAGGCAAGTATTCACAGGTCCATCTGGTCCAGAACAAATCTACAAGCTCTTGCTCCTCCTTCTTCCAGCATACTGATCAACCTTGTTGAAGGGTCCCGGTGACATGTTGGGCTGTATTTTAATCAGCAGCAAATACTTGGATGTCAAAGGATCATGTAGATCATCTGATTCTTTCAACATCATCTCAGATCGCAGGTGAAATCATCACTCATAATGTCATTTACCTATTGCAGGGAGCTCACTCGGATCTGGATAGAAGTGGATGCACTGGGAGAATCACATTCTTTGACTTTTCTAGTGCATTCAACACCATCCGGCCACAGCTCAGTGAGAAGCTGCATGTGATGAGTGTGGACACGCCCACCATCTCCTGGATTACTGACTATCTGACCGGCAGACCACAGTTTGTCCAATTGCGCAGCACTCTGTCTCATACGCTGGTGAGTAGCACAGGAGCTCCACAGGGGACTGTCCTGTCTCCATTTCTGTTCACCCTGACACCTGTACATCTCTGACTTCCAGTACAACACTGGGCCGTGCCACTTGCAGAAGTGCTCTGATGGCTCTGCAGTGGTTGGGTGTTTTAAGGGCGGGTAGGAGGGGGAGTAAATCACTGGCAACTGAACATGGCCAAGACCAAGGAGACAGTAATCGATTTCAAAAGGAAGAGGACACTGACAAAACCCCTGTGTATCCTGGGAGAGGAAGTGGACATGGTGGAGGACTACAAGTACCTTAACGTCCACATTCAGCTGTATATAAGAAGGGGATGACCAGACTCTTTTTCCTAAGGAAGCTGAGATCCTTCAATGTGTGCAAAAAACAAAAAATGACAGTAACAGTTAATAATATTTGTGCCATTACTTAAGAAGTACATGAGTCAACAAAAATTTCCAACTTGCAGTTACAAACTTTTTCTCTCGCTTGGCTGAACACCGCTATCCTCTTCTCAACAACTCCTCCATCTCCGCACATGTCTGCTGTACTTCCTGATATACCTTTCTACCCCCAACAAAGTCATCTCCCATGTCTTTTCCCCACAAACACATTTTTTTAAAACATAACAACACATATAATGTAGGACCCTACATTTCCAAATTGCATAGGTTAAATATATCTGTATATCCTCAGTTCACGGTTTCTCAGTTTTCTCTTTAGACGAGCAGCTCAATGTTCTACCACACAGTAGTTGTTTGATATCTTAGCTGCTTCATATCTCAGCAGAAGCCCTACACTGTAATGCTCATCCTTAAACCTGGTTGACTTCTGCACTGACAGCATAAACTCTTCGTCTTCCCGGGACTTCTCTTCCTTGTCATTGTAATGATGGTCTGGAAGGTCAGTATTGTAATTCTGGACCAATAGCTGAGATTTGTGTGACACTGTAATGAGTTGTCTTCTCTGTGGAATTAATGCTCTCATTCTTTACAGGTTCAAATGTTCTTGAGGTTTTCCTGCAAGGTTTTATTGCAAGAAGTACAACTTGTCCTGATCATTATATATTATAATTATATATATTATATCAATAGCTTGTTTGACTTAGCTTGCTTCCTTGTTCAGGCAGAAATCACAAGAATGGGGAATGTTTTGAAAATTGCAAGCATCACTCATCAAGTCTTTTATTTATCCGGGATAATACTCCACTTCTGGCTCCATTGAGCTTATGCAGTTCATCCTCCAGTGCTCTCTCAGCTTGGTCATTCTTCTAGCTTTTAGTAAGAATTCATTACTTCCTTGTCTTCAACCATCATATCAGGAAAGTAATGCATATACTGTGTGCAAATGATTAAAAAGTATTCCCATCACCTTTCACCAGACAGGTGCATCTCAACTTCTGAGACACATTGAGACTTTAGTGGCTTTTACTAAGAATAGCGATCATGTTTGCATGCAGAGAAACCACTGAGTAGCTAGCATCTTGAATCAAGTTAGCATTGTGAATCTTATCTCATCTCATAGTATCTGGCAGTCTATCTTCAGTGATTCAAGTCCTTAGAAGGTTCTCAGTCCTTTCTTACATTTTCCAAAGTTTAGTTTTTGTTTAGTCATGGGCAAACCACAACGTTGCATTTGGGATTTCTGCGTTAGACTTCCTTGCAGAAGTCAGCAAGCAACCAGCTCTCCCTAATGGTTCGTTTGTGTTCATTTTCTCCAAGCAGTTTTTCTACTAAATCATTCTGTCTGGATGTCAAAATAAGCCATAAACAAGCTGTAGGCTAAGAAACGTCAGTCTGATGCGAATGATAGGAGATGTAGTTTTAAAAAACATTTCGTGAAAATAGTTTAAATCATATTGTGTTGAAAAACTGTGCTCCCCTTCCAAACGCAAGTCTCTGTTTGATTCAACTGCATGTCCGTCGCAATATTAAAAGGAACACAACATTCAACATTCAATATACATGCAGTTTTTTTTGTTTAAGTTTTATACATTACACATGCTTTATACAATGACTAAAAATCATGAATTATGAATTTTGCACGATATTTAAAATTAACCTATATTCTCACATTGTAACACTACAATTTTTACAATTGCTACCTCACATTTCTCTATACCAAGTTCATTTTTTCCCAAACTCTTTACACAGTTCTCTTTACCACCATGCAGCTCAGTACAGCAGTTAATCTCATCCAAAATGCTTTAGCGCAACCCAAAACACTACACACACACATCGGTTTTCAATCAGGTTTCAATTGTGTCCATTTGATTGACATATCAATGGAACCAATGACAGCTTGAAATTGTGCTCTACCCTTTGTCCTCCAGGCAATTACAAAGTGACCAGAAATCAGAGACATATTCAATTTTAACTTCACCTTAATTATTTTTTATGCATCTCTCTCTCTCTCTCTCTCTCTATATATATATATACACACACATATATGTGTGTGTGTGTGTGTGTGCCATTATTATCATTATTATTATTATTATTAGAGAACCTTTAGAAGATAGAGGTGAAACATGTTAACAACAAAAAAAACCCTCTCTCATCTCATGTAGAAACAAAGTTTGGCTCAAAGTTTCCTCTAATGTCTTGCATTAAGGTTTTAATTTTACACTCAGTTTTTGTTCATTTACAATGAATAAATGAAGAACTTCAGAGCTGAATAAAGAAAAGAGCGCCCCCTACAGAAACACAAACGTCATCCACAGAAAAACCCTACAGACACTACAATATGGTATGTGTGCAGTGGAGTGTATGTGTGTGTATGCATTTGTTTGTGTGAATGACTGTATGCACTATGTGTGAGTCCCTGTGTGGCCTGCTTCTTATTCAAAGTGACATTTTAAGCCCTTTAGCTGTCACTCAGCAGTGCAGCGGCACAGTGTTGATGACCCCCCATACCCCACCACCCCCCCTTGGGGGTTTTGGTACGACCCACTGGAGCTTTGCCTATTAATAAGGGTCCTGCCATGTCCGGTGGGTAGGGGGGGTTGACAGGATAAGTGGCTATCCTAGCGGGAGTGACACAGCTGAATAAGTCTGGAGTCTCTGATGTGATGTCTAATAAGATTTTAAAGGGGTGAAAAAAGAAGCAGTCTGGAAGCAGAAAGCCATTTAACTGCAAGTCATTTGAAGCTCTTTTTGAAGTTTTCAGCAGTGACAGAGAATCAATCACGCTTCTGAACTTCCTCAGTCTGAGAGTAAAGCTGAGCAAGTTTAGTCTGTTATCTGGGGAGCTGATGATGACACATGGAAACATATCAACACTACTGTTGTCTACTGTGCAGAGATCTGGCAGAGCGAAGGCCATTCAGGGTCTCCTGTGATGGTTTACTATCCTGTTCAAGGAGGAAGCTGATTTCAAGCCTGACATGTTCATTTTTTCCACATTATTATTGGGTTGGATTGGAGTGATTGCATTTTATTGTCAGATTTCTTCTAAAGTTTGTGTTGTTGCTCTGTGTCACATATATAAACAGAAAATAAACAAAACAATATATTATAGGGCTGCAACTTGAAACAGTTGCAAATGTTGTTTAAGAGCACTATGTTTTTAGCAAGAATGGTGCTTTCACAATCATGGATGCTTATTTCTGTGATTGAAATGTAATGATAATAAATGACAGGCATGTGGGGCTATGTTCATCAAAGCTCAGAGACATGGATGGAGACGAGATAGAATTAAGATATTCACTCTGTTCCTGCTTTAATGTTATATTTGTATATTTATATTGTGTTATGTTATATGTATATTTTTCCTGGTTTCAGTAGAGATGTGGTAAACCACTCCAAATCTTCAGTTTGGCTAAGACTTTCCCCTTACAAAGCATCTTCCAGCTTAATGAGGTGTGCACAAGACTGAGAGGAAGTAAATAAGTTTGTTTGTTTTTTATACTTGTACGTATTACAATATACTCATATCTAAGAGGAGATTTGAATTGATTTCTAATTAATAATTCAAAAGTTATCTTATAGATAAGATTACTTGCTTTACAACACTCATTTCATACAGAATGTCATCACAAGAGGGACTACTATAAACAAAAACCTTCATCTAATATCTCTGTTTTAATCTCTGTTGATCACCCATCAACAAAAGGACAGAAATGTTCTTAAAGTCTATATTTTGACTTTTTGAAGGGATAGACACATTTACAGAGTCAATTTGTCTGACATGTCTTTGACCTATCAGGACACTGTGTCCACTGACCACTGTTTTTTTCCCAAAATTTGTGACTAGCAATGAGCCCAGAATGTGAGTAAAGCTTGATATGTGTTTAAGGCGTGCCAGTCCAGTTCAATCCAATCAATCAAATTGTTCTGTACAATTAAAAATAGAAATTCAACATCTGTGGGACAAGCTGAAGATTTCAGATCATTAATGATTTCCTTCATGGCGCTGGAGAAGTTTTGTCAACTCTGAGAAAATAACCCCAATGACATGACATGTATGACAGAAAACTTGATTATTTATTTGTTTTTGTTTGTTTGTTTGTTTGTTTTTGTTTTTTAGATTTATTTGGAGCAGGGTTATATAAAATGGGATGGCTTCTGATGGACATTGAATACAGCTAGTATGATAGCTTCCTCCAGTTTGGATGCTCTGTTTCAATGGTGCAAATGAAAAAACGTACTAAAGTTGAACAAAAGCTTTACACTGATTTACATTTGCTCCATGAGTGAATGCACTAATTGTGGTGACTTGGTTGTGTCTGAGTCTGGGCTGCTCTATAAGTTCACAAACCCAACACTCAAAAACAATGTCACAAACTGGCTGGATTTCCATGACACTTGCTGCAGATACTCGTGGGCCTCGAAGGATCAATTCTGACATGGCCTCTCGACCTTCCATCTTTCATGACCATCAGATATTACCATTTCTACGCAAAAATATCAAAATATGCACACATCCCTCAGCAACACTACTGGGACCCCAAGAGGAAAGAATACGTCCAGGATTTCCATTTTGTCAAGTATTTCCCAGTTTCTCGATTATTTTCTGGCATTTTCTAGCAGTGTCAGAGGCAGCAGGGCTGGAAAATAACCGTGCAGACATTTATTTGTTCTGTCTCCATCTCTCCATCTCTGCTTCATCCCACTAAATGAGCTGTCATTTCTTCTTGCACGTACACACACACACACACACACACACACACACACACACACACACACACACACCAACTCGTGTAATGTTTCTTTACTCAAAGACTGTGTTTTTGCTGTGGCATTTCAGTGCCATATAAAAGAAAGAAGAAATTATACCTGAAGAACATTGTGTGTGTGTGTGTGTGTGTATGTGTGTGTATGTGTGTGTGTGTGCACATGTATTACTTGTGTTGTGGGACATAAATTTGTTTACACAGTCACATTGTGGGGACTCACCTTCCTTTTGGGGATAATAAAAAGTCCTCCTTATGTAAATGGTTAGACTTTAGGATAAAAACAAGGGTTGGGTTAGGCAAGTAATGTTTAAGGTTAGGGAATGCCAATTTAATGTCCTCTGAAGTGATAAAAACATGACTGCGTGTGTGTGTGTGTGTGCGCGCGCTACAAAGAGTGAGAAGAGAACAGAAAGGACGAGGAAGCTCTGGGGATTCTTATATACCTTCAGAAGTGTCATCTTCTCTCTGCAGATCAACCAACACAGCCAATTAGCAACTGCTCTTGCTAAACATAGACTGGCTGACTGACTGCTTTACTGCCTTACAAGAACATAGTCGGAGGCTTGCTACTGTTTGTTTTCATGCCGTGGTGTCAGGGTTACACTGCTATACTGTATATGACTGTTATTGTCATTGTCATTAAAATCTGACCAGTTTCAGTCAGTGTTGGAAAATCTTTGATATGACTCGTATGATGTGGTTTAATTGATCACAAATTTAATGCCGTGTAGAGGAAAGCCTGAAAATGAACATTTGAAAAAGTAACCCCAGCGATCAGGGTTATCTCAGGTTGAGCTTGAGACTTCAAATATTTTAGAGAAAATCAAACTGGCCAGGGGTCAAGGATGTTATTGAGCTGCATTATGGGAACTGGTGTATCCAGCATTTTCAAAGCTTGACTCTTACTACAGGTTAAAAGTCAGGATATGTCTTCTTTTTGACCCATCTTGATTTTGACCGTTCGTTTTGTAATCTGCCTCTCATATTTCTCGGGTGTGCAAAACTAAATTGCTTGAGTATACATAGCTACTACTGCTATCATCATCATCATCATCATCATCATTATTATTATTATTATTATTATTATCAAAGTTTCTAAACTTTGACAAAGTGCTAAACTTTCCCTGGTGTCCCCTACAGGCTGCAGCATTCATTATACCCCACAATGTATAGGTCCTGTACATAATAAAAAACATTGATATGTGAGACAGTGCCACTGTATCCCTGAGAGGCTAAGGCCTGAGTCACACCAGCATCCATGTTGAAATTTTAGACCAAAACAAATTTATGTCAATTGAATCACTGCCATCACTGGATTTATAGAAGAAAATTGGCTTGGAGAATTTAAGTAGGATTCAAATCTGGTGAACTTCTGACATGCAATTTTTGAGTGGCTGTACAATACTGTCAGCAAAACAAAATAAGTGACCTTCCTTCCGTCCTCTTTTTTCAATGTGAGGTTTGTAGCATCACTGTGATCACACTGAGACCAATGAGGACTCTCATTAGATTTGGCTGAAATCTGTGGACTCTGTGGAGATTTTTGGTGGCGATCTGGATCTGGAATTTCAGCAAAAAAAAAACGTGTTAAAATGTTGGTGGGAATCCAGCACTGAATGATCAAACCCCCATCAGTTACTTCTTAGAAATTCTATTCTACTATTCTACTTTTCTGGAAATATCTAAAGTAACTGTGTAGATTTATATGAAGCACAATGTTTAATTATTTTTTATCAGAACCTGAAACCCTACCTGTACTTCCTCTTAATCTACCTGAAAGGACAAACAAAAAATGCTTGTATTAGTCTCATACAGTACTGTATGAAAAATGGAATCCCTCTTTTTGTAGAATATATTATGGGGTTGGTTATGATTTAAATATTGTGGCTAAAGTTGAGATAAATTAAGATTAGATTAACTGAATTACATAGTCCAAAAAAGCACTGCAGCATTTCTCTGACAGGGTTAGAAATTAAAATCTAGGGAACACCAGCTGTGACATTACAGACTGTGGCATGGCAAAAAGGCAATGTTTGGCATGTTTCAGCCCACGCAGAAAAATGCTGCTGTGATTTGCTGCAACATGGGATGATGTGTTGGATTAACTTTAGAAAAGTGAGCTGACACCAGACACAAAAGCAGCGCCAGACTGCCCCCTCTGGTTGAACCCCTCATGGTTTTAACAATTATTGTTCGAGCACAGAAAAAAATAAAAACGACAGCTCCCATGAAAAAAATAGATGCATGGTGGGTACTTACATCATTCATCCATAAAATTCGCCACTGTCTCTTCTTAAGTAATTTTTCCAACTTCTTAGCTGTAATCTAGCTGTCTTAAAACTTGTGAACCTGTGAACTAACCATATCCCCCTGACTGGCCCGAGGACCCTCTGACATTTAGCCCACTAACATCTAGTCCTGGTTTGACTTCTGTGCTGTTGTGGTTTTATGCCATGTAGAATCACATGTTGAACTAACTCTAGATTTGGATTTTTAACAGAATACCCTAAATTTGTGGCAGTGCCACCCAAATGCCAAAATTTCTTTTCCAGCTTACCACTGAGTTTTTGAGACTGTGAACTCAAAATATCTACAGTGATCTGAGAGAAAATTTGGGAATGCTGTAAGGTGCTGCAACTAAGTCAGGGAGTTTATCTGTCTTTGTAAGGTTAAAATATCTTGAATACCAAGCACAAAAGAGGCTTAGACCAGGATAGATGTGGTTTAAAAGTTTCAACAGTGTTTATATGCCTATATTTCAGTGTGAAGCAGGTTGTGCTGTAACCACATGAAATGAACATAAAGTATGAATAAAATGCTTTTAAGTCAATGGTTAAATTTAACTTAGATGTAACACATTTCAACAAAATTTAGTCCAGTTTTACCCAGGATGTCTAGACATTTTTAGGCCTACAGATCACCTCACCAAGCCCAGGCTTTTAAAAAAACAAAAACAAAAAAAAGACCTCAGTCAGTATTTGAAAATGTGAATCTTATAATGGAATCACTTGATAAATTTGCCAAAAGAATAATGTCATAATATATAGTGGAATGTCGGTATATGAGCTTGATCTTTTCTAGGAAATAGACTTCAGAATTCAGAGCTCTCATTTTCAATTAATTAAACAGCCTTCATCATTAATTACTTTCTTACAGTGACAACCCGATAATACTACTTACTTTTGAATTGTTTGAGCTCCATCCACTGCGTAACAGAACTGAACTGAAAATGCCTGTCAGATCTTTCTTTTTTTAGTTCCAGACATGGTCATAGCTTTTCTATTGCTGTTTGGTTAGCTGGAGACATCTTACATCAGCGTGCCGTCATGTTTTCAAAGCATGATCAGGAGGATGGCTGATGAAACCGGAAAAAAATAAAGAAAAATTACTTGTGTTCCTGTCAAAAATCTCAAAGATTTACCACATGAGAGAAGAGAGAGACAAGGAGGGTGGGGAAAAAAGAGACCAGATGACTGAGCTTTCCTCTGTGTGTGTGTGTGTGTGAGTGTGTGTGCAGGCGTGTATGTGCAGAAGTGTGTTTGTGGGTGGTTGGTAATGTGGGGGAACTAAATATTCTTGTGGTTATTCTCCCGTAGGGAAAATTCAAGTCTATGAAGTGTGTAAGCTGCTCAGAGTGTGTGTGTAGTGTGTCTGCGTGTGTGTGTGTGGGTGGTGGTTGTGATTGACAGGCCGTGACGAGGTGCCTCTCATTCCCATCTGCACGCTGAGCTTCCAATCCGACAGCGCTCTGGATCAATCAAAAACTTCCGGGATGGGAATGTTGAGGAAGCAGGAAAACACGACTCGCTTCCCTGGTTTTACACAAACCCAGACAGATAGATCGATCCACAGCCCCGTCTCCACTTCTGGCTTAAAACGACACCAGACAACCGCTCAGTGCTGAATCTTAAACAATCTCTAAATTCACTGTAACTTTGTTATAACTGAAGTTTACTGAATTGATCAATTTTTTTTAACTAGGGCTGTCAGTGGATTAAAAAACAACATCTAATAATTTAGTTAGTTATTTGAATTTGCTGTGATTAATCATGAATAATCTTTTTTTTCTTTTAAGGACTAAAGCTTGTAAAAATGGATATTAAATGTAAAATCGTGTGTGATTAATTTACTTGATTTTTCATTCTTATGCGACATTTAGAAAATGATCAACACATACCTCTGCATAGTGTCGATCTTCTGTTTTACACACACTATTGCAGATACCATTGTTTGTAGTGCGCTGTGTCACCCAAGTAGTTGCCATTGCTCATAGAAGTCCAATAGTCCCCCTGTGAGACTGACATCCTTTGCTTGCTCAAGCATGTTCATCCTCCATGTCCCCTCACCTTTATGCAGAATATTCTTGACACAAAGGTTCCTCTCAAGAGCAGCTTAGGCCCACAAAAGGTGTCTCCAATGCAATTCAAAATATTTCTCAGTCCATCTTCTACTGTGTTAACTGGGTGGCAGTTTTTAGCTATCCAATTAGCCAAGGCAAGGTCTTTATCACTGAAACTAAATGTAGGCTTAGTGCATTATTAACAATGTTGCAGCAATATAGCATTTCAATTATGATTATTATTATTTATATAATAATTTGTTTTCCTACTTGTTTGTTTTACTGTTGATCAATATTGTATAGTCTGACTGTATATCAGACTTATTTTTAGTACATAATGTAGTTTCATTTGTTGTGTTTAGTTAGAATTATTATTTGGACTTTTGGTGGCAGAGAAACTCCACAGCAAACTGAAAAGACACACCTCTGGCATTTTATTGTCACAGGCTGTTAGGTGTTAACTGTCAGTCTCAAGAGGTTCCATGTAATATGAGCTGGCCTGAGGACAGACACCAGAGAAGCAGGATTGAAGTATTTTGGTGTAGTGTCCAGCTGTGTGTGTTTGTCAGCTTATTTGTGAAGGAAACTGCAGGGAACAAGTGAAGCGATGGTGGAAAGCTGGCCGAGCTCACCTGGCTTTCAGGTAATTCCTGCATCCTTTTGTGTGTTGACACCTAATGCATTTAGCATATGTGATGACCTATTTGTAGCTTGTACAGCTAACTAAATTCCAACAAATTATTTTACCAGTGTGACCTTTGCCGTAACATTTTGAAGTTTCATATTGCTAATGTGTTACAAAATAATTGTCAATTTACATATACAGCAAATGAAAAGCAGTAGTCATTTGAAGTAGCATTTCTGTCAGCCCAAAAAGACCAATATTTTGTACAGGAAGTGGTTTTTGTAAAAATCAATACCGTTACATAATCCCAATGTCCTCAAACAAGTACATAACATTTATTGATGTTTTACTTTGCAGCTGTTACTAAAATGTGTTAAATTTTAATGCCATATCAAGCTAGAGATGTTATTGCATATAAATACACTGATTTCATTCAGAAAATTTGGATATAAACCTTTCTCTATTTTCCTTCGGGAGCTGCTGTAGAAGTCTTTTGCAGATATTCCCACCATTTCATTTTCACTGAAATGGGTGTAAAGTTGTGATATTGCTACAAAATGGCGGGGGCAGTGTCCCTAAATGTGGCTAACAGGTCAAAGTTTTAAAAAAAGATGAAGTATCCTGGGTCTGAGAGGCAGAAATGTAGTGTCCTTATATGAGCACACAGGGTCTCAGGAGGTTAGACCGATATATAGTTCTTGTTTTGTTTTGTGTTTTAACTCTAAAACATCAATATCAGTACCGACCTGAAAAACAGCATTTGGGCTCTAGTACAAGCTATGAAGTCGATATGTGGGCTTAAAAACAAAAAGTCTAAAAATCAAAAAGAGGCTAAAAAGCTCTTAATCAGTCAGTAAATTAGTGTGGCCCCACAGTACTGACAAACCAGAGATTTGGAGGAGATAGCATGATGAATGCAATGAACCTGTTTTACATTTATCCAAATTCCTCATTATCATTGTAAACATTACTATGATATAAATGAGTTAATGATATGCATTGAAACAACTTGTGGTGATTATAGACGTAAAACAATGTGACGTACATCTCAAAATAGATCGGTCCACTGCCTACCTATAGCCAGGGGTCTTCTTTTACAACAAACATATTTAAAAGTAATATGAATTATGAACTCTGTCCCAACCCCCTCACACACCCTTGTGGGCACCTGACACATACACACATACACAGAGTTGCAAACTTAGCAACTTCAGGACTGTATTTTTAAAAAATGACTAGAAATCTAGCGAGTTTTTCAGACCATCGTGTGGAAAGTGAGAAATATACACAAATCTCTGATATTGTAATTTATTCCCCTGCATGCTGCTCAGTCAGTCAAATCTCAATCAGTTGCTCGTCTGGCAGCAGCACAGAGTCTCTCCTCTCACACCATGTGCACCCAGCCAGGTGTGAAAGGGAATTTCTATGGTTGTGGGGACACTCACACTGTGTCTCTGTTGCTCTGAAACTTTGTGACAACACGGGAGGAGAACAAGGAAGGGCAGTAGAGAACACAGTTGCAGCAGAGTTGGGGACAAGGGAGGTGGCCTATCTGACCACTGGTGAATTCTTTCTTTGTATTTTTTGGGCAAAGCAATGGATGTCTCAGACATTTTTTTGTTACTTCTACTAATAAATAGAATGAAGCACATTTACAATTGTCCGCTCTGCAGCTGACTATTCATAATGTGAAAGTTGTCGACTCTCCAGTTCCCCTCAGCTTTACAGAGCGTTTTTGCTTTTTCAGCTCACTGTTTTGGTTTTCTGGCCTCCAAACTACACCCACTTCACACACACCCCAGACACAGTTGGCAGCTGTTTTCTGCAAAAAGCTCAGATTCAACAAACGTACACCACCTGCCCAGCACCAGATGATAGACAGACAAAGTTAGCAACTAGCTAATAAACATAGTGGAGCATAGAACAGCCAAAGCCAGATATGTAGGAGTTGATGGAGACCAAAACAGAGTAAAAAGGCAAGTTCCATTTCAATTTGTTCTGCTCCCCCTAAGTGGCCAAAAGAAATTCATGAATGCAGTTTAAAATGTATTTTTTTCTGTTAGTTTACTAGAGTCAAATGCATCAATTTAGAAGTTTGTATCTAATTTCGAATATTAAAAACATTTCATTAACATTAAAGTTGAATTTCTTACATTTTTTGTATATGCAAAATAACATCCCAAACACAAACAAATTGTGTCACATGAGAACGTCACAATTTCAAGTCTTGAGGCTCTGATTTCGTGCTAAAGTGGACAGCTTAGACAGCTCTACTGTCCAAAATCAATAGAATAGCAGAATGCAGTACAAAATAAGATTCTTTGGTTGCAGAGGTTACAATAAAGCAATGTTTTACTACTACTTTGAGCTGCTGGAGGCAACATCCAAGGGTTTTTGCACCTTCCAGGAGGTGTTTTTTCATTGCTGGGGAGGTGATTAAAGATCAGTGTACTCTGACCTGACCATCCATTTTGGTAATGCCTCCCATCACTGTAAATTGTCCCACTGAAAAACACTCAGCAACTTATTCAGGAGTGAACCATTTGGGATGACCCTGTTGTCAGGGCTCACAGCTCTCTGCTTGATGTAATATAGAGGAAAAGCAGACTTGGGGCACATGCTGTTTAGACCTTTCTGGGAAAGTATACAGCAATTGCTTTAGTGCCTTTGTGTGACTGCCACTGTAGCCAACATTATGTGAATTTAGCTGCTTCAGTAAACTCCTCTCATGTGGCACTTACTCCCTGTAGCTTAAAACAAACACCAAAAAATGATTTGCAGCTGCTAATTAACCCAGCAGGTCAGATGAAAAAGTGTTAGCTACAGAAGTGAATTCTGGGATACCACCTGCTGCTTAACAGCAAATACAGTCCCAGAAGGCTGGGGCCCCCTGCAGTGTATTAACTTTCATCAATCTACCATAGAAGAGGTTAATGATGAGGGTTAGACGTACCATACAATGGTCTTAATCTACAAGCTGTTAGATCAGTCAGTCTTGACAGGCTCATGTGGGTGGTACATTTTCAAAATGTCTTTATGTCTTCGCTTCAGTGACAGCACTATATATTTCAGGAACTGGACCAACAGGTTTTATGAACAAAACATTTTAAATCAAGCAATGGATTAATTGGGCAAAGCAGTTAAATGGCCCTTAGTTTTTCTGTGTGGCAATTATTATGTAGGGATTTGATTAATTCACATTAGTTTGGAAACATGCACCTTTAAACTACAGCTAAAACTGAAATGTAGCAGCCCTGAGTCCCCACAAGGTCATCTAGTTTTAATGCCTTTTGTATTTCAGGTTGATTTTGTGCTTACACTGTGCCTTATCCTTAGACAAATGACAAACTAGTTGAACCTGGGACAGGGATAGTCACCATTGGATGAACTGTTGTGGGGGCTCAGTGGCGGCTCACAGCTCCCTAGCACATTGTTCTGGCCCTGCCATTAGTTGCTTTCCAATATTAATTTAATCATCAATGGCAGAGGAATTGTGAATTGTAAATAAAAAATAATCTTATTAACTATAGTTAACCACACACCTCTCAATCAGAAGATAATCTCTTTCCTTTTTTTATAAATGAATGTGTACTTGAATGAAAGATACAGCCTTAATTTGGTTTTAGAAATGTGACAGGCATCATCCTGCTCTATTGTAATTTTACAATACGACCACAAGATGGCAGTGTTTAGTTGTTTTTAAGAGAAGGACACTATTGCTGTATTTGCTGACAATGCTGCAGCTCCAAGGCCGCTGGTGTTTTGTGAAGGTTCCTACTTTGATTCGAGAATTCATTTTGAAGTGACACTTTGATAAAGACCATTAACCACCGTTACACCTCTGAGGGTACCAGCAGGTGGTATTTAACCACATTTGGTAAGGAGATAAATCAAGGGTCACTAGTTTGTACAACATTTAAGGTACACAAATAAATTGAACAATGTGTGACCTGTTGAAGGATTGCAGTTAAATGTCAGCCATTTCATAATGTGGATCTTAGCAGAAGATACTCTGACACTTCTTAGACATTCATTGGGCCAGAGAAGGCTTACATTTTTGGGGGAGGACCAGTCAAACTCTGTTGGCCACAATTTTGGACTGGTTGTGACAATTGTGACATTGAGGTGTCTGGAAACACTTCAAGCATCAAGCGGTTCAGTCTTTGTCTCCTGGAGCTAAAGTAATGTTGCTAAACATTGTAAACTGCAATACAGCTTTCTGATGAGTACAGTATGTGTAATCTGGAACTATAAACACTGGTCAGTGATAACATAGTATTTTGCAATATGACAGCATTTTTTGTTTTATTTTCATCTTTTCAAAATTTCATACTTTCCGCTAGCAAAACACTTATCTAAAACCTTGGCTGGGTGAATCATGACTGTCATTGAAGAATCTGTCTCAGGGCAAACAGGGTGACCTTCAAACTGTGCTGAGTCAGTCTCATCAATGAGCTCATATGTATGTTAGGACGAGTAGGAGAGTCTTTTTCACCTTATAAAAAAGGTCTTATGCAAACTCACCCCATCAAAACTTGAGGACATCACCAAAGCTGCACCAGGTGTTAGGTGCAGATATTTAAGTGTCTGCTGGTTCAAGTGTAAGTCTTGACAATGTCCAACAACCTGAGAACAAAGGATGTCTTATATTTAATGGATAATTGCCTGTTATTAAAACTTTGGTCTTGTTTTCATAGTTTTTGTCACAGTTTCTAACAGTTATATTATATTCACAAGTCAAGTCTCTTGTTCTCACCAAAATAATAGATGACATTTAGGAACACAGTGACATCATTACAATGAAGTCTGACAGAGCAACAAACATGAACGGTCAGATTAACAGACAGGCTGGAAACCAACAGTTTATTTAAACCAGAGGCCTCCACCTCCTTGGCTGTGGGTTGGTATTTGACTAGGTCTGTTTCCCCTGTGATTTGCACTTACTTACCTTACCCTGAGCCCAAACTAATCCTCAACCCCAACCACTTATCTCAGTGAACAGGCCGTTCACACAGGCTGTCAAGTTGGAGCAGAGCATGTAAATGACATGTTCGGGGCAGCATACCCACAGGAGTTACAGCTTCATGAGAAGCCAGATGCTGCCTACTACTCTGTATCACCACAACCTAACCTAACCCAACGAAGGCTAGGGAAACACTCTTTGAAACAGACTTAGACACTAGACTGGTCCACAACAAACACTGTCAATATTAAGAGATCAATGTCGAACCAGGAAGTCAGTTTGTAAAGTGTGACATGATGTTTGCAATGGACATTTGGGGTGATAAGGTTACCCTTCACTTTCGTTTTCTCTTTTACATAAGGTTGTTGTTTACAATCTGTTCGATCTTTTGACTGTTCGTTACTCACCCCGTCAATCCTGCAATGAAGTTGGTGAGCAAAATCTTACCATTACCAATAGTAAAAGCAGCAAAGTTACACAGATAAGACCCAAGCTTCATTAAAACTGAATTATCCTTTAACACAACAAATTACTACAACAACAACAGCTTCTTCTTTAAGGCTCTATGGTTCCAACAGCCACCTAGGGTTAGGGACTCTGATGAAGCTTGATATTATACCATTCAACAATTTTATAAATAACCTTTACAGCTGCATTTCTGTTGGTCAAAATGATGACCAAACTCTGGGGTTAACCTTGTGTTTGAAGATAGACATGTTGGGCTGCAAAGATGTGGGTGCTGGGTCCCATTTTCTACTCTGGTTCTTTTCAGGTCAGACACATGTTGTTGGACCTCGGCTTCAGCCATTCATAGTAAACAGAGATCTGTAGATAAATCATTTGACTTGCTCTGCATGTGTGTTCATGCATATCTTCAAACACAAGGTTAACCCCAGTGTTTGTTTAAAGCTAAAATATTCTGATACATATGCATGCAGCACTTTAATAAAGGGAACTGAGATGTCAAATATTTGATACAACAACCTCCCTGAATCTGGACACATCCCTCTAGACAGCAGATCCTGGAACTCCCAATGATGTGAGAGGTGATCTGCATTAAAGGTTCATGTTCATTAAAGGACTATGTCGCGTGTGATTGACTGTTTCATTCCCACATTTAGAAGTCAGAATGGACAGCCTTATACAGAATGATGTGTGTTTTTCAGGGATTTAATATTAGCTAGACGAAGTGTCTGCCAGTGCTGGCAGTAGATGTGTTTTCATAACCAGAGGAGAGGAGTAGTAACTCTGCCTTTCTGTCTCTTTTTAACACACACACACACACACACACACACACACACACACACACACACACACACACTTCATTACTGCAACCAGTGAGTGGAGTAATGATGGTGGACAGGTTTCAGAGGTACACACTGTAACAGAACTGGGTACATCACACACTGAACTTTTTTGAACTTTATTCAAACTCATATTCACCAAACACACTTTAACCCGTAATCCTTAACTTTGTCACAGTCTCTGTTGTTACAACTGGAATATTAAATGGCTTATGTGCTGAGATTTTGCCCACATTCTACACAAAAGATATTTTAATCACTTTTTATTTCATGCTTTTGTTGCAGGTTATAGCATCATAAAAGCAGAACCTGGGGCTGAGCCCTAAATGAATGAATAATTAATTAGTCAATGGTATAATGAAATTTCTCACATGGTTTAAGTTGTTACACGTAAACATTTCAGTCTACAGCTGATCACAAGTCACTTTCTGGAGTGTAATATACTTACAATGCATGTTTCTAGTAATAATATTAATTAAATCTTAAAGTTTGGATTTGTGGGCCATCAAATTTCTTTACCTTATAGCCTCAATAGCAAACTCCAATAACATAATTGCAACCTCTATGTTAAAGTTATTTCAAGAATTATGCTAAAATGTGACATTAATATTTTTAATTTTGCACACAGTTCTCTACTTTTTGATGTACCTAGCTAAGTTCAGTATAAACATTGCATTAACGTTACATTACCCGTATGGCAATTTTTAACACTAACTTTATTTTCCAACCTCACACAGATGCCTTTTGTTCAAAAGTATTATCACCTTAAATTATAACACTTCTCTGTTATGTTTTTGACTTTGGTGCAGGCCCATATATATATATATATATAGCTATAATATACAGTTGTCGTGAAGGGGAAAATAAAATATAGAGAAAAAAAGAAAAAATTATTTTTGTACCAGGCTGTAGACATTTCTGCTGTAAAGTTGGGCATTTTAATGTGGGGTTATATGGGGACTGACTCACAATATGGAGCCAGCCTCAAATTTCATTTTTCAACCCTCAAAGTTGCCCCTTGCTTTTCATAATGTTTCTATAAAAGCATTTAATTTCAGAATTGTGAAATTCAACACTGTGTTACCTCAATCAACGACTGATAGTGATTTAACAAACATTTATTTAAATGAAAATTTTTGAATGCTATCTTAAGTAAATTTGCTCTGCACCAAAGTGTTAGACAGAAGAACCAACCAGCTCAGTCGTCAACCCTCCTGCCTGCAGTAATGCCCTTTAAGTGGCTGCTTGTTCTGATTTCAATGCCAGTGTCTGACTCATGAAGCTTATTAAAAGTCATCTAGCAACTGCATTTTGTATTATATCTTCATCGTATCTGCTGTGTAGAAACAATTTTTATGAAATTAAATTGACTACTCTTCGTACCACATCTGTCCATTCATACCTCAATGAACAAAACATTTTTTTTACAATTTCATTTCAGATTAAACTTGAGTTTAAATGTAATTTTATCCAATCTGCCATTTGTTTTCTAAAGTCAGAATATGGAGGATTGGTTTCACTATTTTCTTGAACCAATGACACCAATCAAGTGATTTTTATATTATATTTTTATAATATAATATCAGCAACTGTAACTGCGAACATTTCCACATTTTGAATAGACACCAATCACTTTCTAATGCAGCAAGTACACTATGTACACACAAATTCACACATGCTATTGTGTTATCTAAGCAGCTGACACACCCAGTACCCCATTTCCCTCCTATATGGTCGCATTCTCTCTCCCTCCATCTCTCTCTCTCTTCATCTCACATAGACACACTTACACACACATGCACACACACAGGTCATAAGTCAAAAAGGGTTTGAATGGCAGGAAGGGAGTGGGATTGTTAATACTGGACTTTACTGTAATATATGGTGTGAACTGCTCTCTGTGCTCTCTCTCTCTCTCTCTCTCTCTCTCTCTCACACACACACACACACACACACACATGCACTCACACACAAACGCACACTCACACACGATCACACATCACGAGTGCCAACATCTTATCTTCTCATCAGCAGATCTGGGTAGCTACGTTACCTTCCTTCCCTATTATGGAGGGACTTGAGGTGTGTTTACATCCCACCTTTACTTCCTGGAGACTAAAACAAAAACAAAATATAGCCACAAGTGGCAATGATCATGGGCCAAGCAGATTGTGAGCATTTCTGTGCATGTTTCTGATTTAATTGATAAGAGGCACACACCACATGCGCATGCTTGAATTCCCACATTGTGTAGCAAGTGGGCCTTGGCCACTTGGTGATTCAAATCTGGACCTTTGTATCTCCAGAGAAGGTGACTTACTGAGTGAACCACTGGAGAGACATGATTTCCACACACCTTCTCACAAGTTGAGGAAATGGCATCATACATATGTGCAATTTTGTCTATTTAAGCTTAAAAAGCAACAGTCAAAATGATGGTGATGTGTTGTTTTGTATTTGTTTGTATTTGTTTGTGTTTTCAAAGTCTGTCTATGTGCAAATATGCATGGGTTATATGGTCATCGGGAGCCAGAGAATCCAGGAAAAAAGAATTCTGAAATGTTAAGTTTGTTGTTATAGCGCCACCATCTGGAATCGGTATTCCGAGCGCTTCACTGCTTGGACCTCTAAATATGTATACCATTCTAAAACCTGAATGTATTTAGACTTTCAGATGTGACATTTTAATGACATTTAGAGTTTAATTGAGAGATTGTGTTTGAAAGTGTTTTTGTATCTATTCATTTTGATTAGAGAGAGAGAGAGAGAGAACCAGAAGGTAAGATCTGAAACCCTGAAAAGACCGTTTTATAGACTCTCCAGACATTTACCATCCTATTTAAAGAAAAAGTTTTGTAGTTTAAGGTCCTTGATCATACACAAGGATACATATAGAAGTACTGACAACATTATCTTTGAGTTTTCAGAGAGTTTTCATTATTTCAGAATTCGTTTGTATGTCTGATTTTTAAACTACACTTATCTTTGCATCTTTCTATAATGGCCCTCATGTCTCATTCCAGCAAAACTTGTACTATAAAATAAAATCAATGAATTGCTGTTTGAAATCTTCAAATCATAATCAGTGTTGCAGTGTTACAGAGCAGGTCTAGAACATACTCTTTATAATAAGTTCTGAAATGCAATTCATTATATGTCATGAAATTCTACAATAGGAAATGTTTGCATCAAATTAATATACATTCAAAGTTGATATCTGAAAAACTAAACAGCATCTAGACCCCTTTAACATTTTTATAATAAATGGGTGCAATATCTCCACCTCGGACACAAGGTCAGAATTAACAACTGTAGTCTGCTGAACTTCTTATTCATGAATGATTCCTAAACACTTTTACTGGAGGACTTGAGTTTTAAGTACCTTGCTCAAAGAAACTTTGACACTTGTTCACAATTTGGTAGAATTGGTAGGATGTGTCATGTGGATTTGTGTGGATTTTTTATAATGGACCACGCACTTCATATAATGCTGCACTATAACAAGCATGTGTTAGCCCTCCTTTGAACAAATGTTGTGATATTCTGACATTTGAAGCACCCTTGGAATCTAATTCGAACCTAATGATGTGTGTGGTGTGTGTGTTTGTGTGTGTAATTCATTAAACAGAAACTTGATCTTAGTTTATTTTGATGTCTGACTTTGTTGGTGAGACACAAACAACACAAAGGCAAAAATACAGACAATAAAACACACACACATGCACACACACACACACACAAACACACACACATGCACGCACACACACACATTAGCTGGGCTGACATGAGAGGTGATGGTGGTTCAACAGGGAACATTCTACATCTGGAGTGGATTATAAAGTATATCAACCTCTGGAGCAGCAAGTCCTCTGTACAGACATTCAGACACACGAACACACATACTAACCTCTGCACTGCTGCTCCCTGAGCAAGAATATGAACACACACAATGAATGATTGGCATGCTGGACTCTGTGAGACTGTTTCTAAGGCTAAATCCACACTAATGTATTTTCATTTTAAAACGCATAACTATTACATAGCTACATTTATGTCTAGCATCCACACTACTCCAGCATTTTAGAACCCCTAAAAGGGAGACTTTTGGAAATGCTGCTGACCTCGTTTTAGTTTGAATCCAACATGGATAATGAATCACAGACGTTGCTGACCTTGTCCGACATTGTCCATGCTAGCTGCTGCTGTGCAATTAAATTCTGACCTTCGACACACTACTGCAGCCTACATGTGCAGGAGGCAAATCACAAACACTGGCACATGGCACTGTACGTGAATGCTCATGTGATATAGGTATTCAGGGGTTTTCAGATTATTTCTGATACGCTGCTCAAACACTCATCTGGACAGAGACCGTTTTTGTTGTAAAATGAAAATGTATTAGTGTGGGCGTAGCCCGAGGGAAGTCCATCACTCTGTGTGTGTGTGTGTGTGTGTGTGTGTGAGACAGAGAGAGACAGAGAGAGTGAGGGAGAGTGCAGGTGACAGGTTGAGGCTTCTGTAATGAAAGATTATAGAAAGTGTACCATAACACAGCACCCTTGTGTTGAAGTGTAATCATCCAGCTCAGGTGGGGATGTCAGTGGGAACACAAGAAGGTTTGCATTTTGCACATAGAATAAACAGGCACACATATTCTTCAACTATCTCAACAACTGCTAGAACCAGCAAAGTATGACTAGTACTGCGTTGCATCAAATCCAGCTGAGGACAAAGGCAAATCTGAACACTGAACACATCTTAGTTCAATTTAAAAGCTGATGGATGTTTTCATATTTGCATGACGTTAACCTTCATTTGTACTCTGCCGTCTGTGTAGCCGGAGGGAGGACGACTCATTCCTGGAGAATGTCCAGGAAGGAAATGAGGAGGAAACAATAATATGGTTAGTTTTTTGATAACATGTTGCTGTGACTGAACTGTCCAAGATCCTCTGAATGTGGGAATTCTGCAGTGATTTTAACAAATATTTGTTATTTTTATTTGAAAATTAATTGAACGTTTTTTCTTTCATTCAAAGAACAGCCAGTGTTTCGGAATATTTAATGTGTGCAAATCACATTTTCATTATGTTGCAGTAATGCTAAACATTTTCCAAAACACTAGTATATACTTCAATGTGTCTGTCCTACCAGTCATTCACAGGTTACACTTTATTTACTGTGCTGATATGATGCTATATTAAGTAAGGTAATCCATTATGGTAAATATAGTGCATATCTTTTTGTTAAAGCACATTACTGTGTTAAATACTACAACACAGAGTCCAAAATGTTTGAAGGCTGAGTAAAAAATAAATAAAAACAGAATTCAATCATTTGTAAACCAGCTTTTTTTTTTTTTTTTTTTTTTTTTTTATACAGACAATGTTTTTATGAAGTGATCCTGAGCCCATGTGGAAATCTTCATGAAAAAATGGTGTGTTTGACAAAGTGGTGAATCAGTTAGGCTGTTTACCTGTGGAATGATCCAAACAGGTGTTTTTGGATCAGTCCACAACTTCCCCAGTCTTTTGTTGCTCCTGTCCCAACTTGGTCAAAACATGTTGCTGCCATCACATTCAGAATAAGCAGATATTTACAAAAAACAATGAAACAGATGAGGTAGAATATTAAATATATTGTCTTTGTATTGTTTTCAATTGAGTATATGTCAAAAATGATTAGAAAATGGTGTTTTATACAGCTTCCCAACTTTTTTGGATTAGGAGTTGTAAATTAGTGTTTTTAACAGCTGACTGTGAAAAGCATTGCTATGACAAAAATAAAACCCAGAAAAGAAATAAAGGTCGTGAAAAGGGAAACATGAATTTTATAGTGTCTTAAATTAAAAACCTGCTGTTTTTGAGTGTGAATATATTTCTTAATTGCAAAAAGTGATGTAATGCATTCATATCTATAATATTTATTCCAATACAAAAAAAGTATCATTTCTTTCTTAAATACAAGTGGCCTCTATGAACATCTCTTTAGAGTCCCCCTTTTATTACAAATTAAGCTGAGTTTAATTTCATTGCCTTCATAAACAGTGCGAAGTTTTATATTTTGAACACTGAACAACTTGATACAGTGACATGATGACAGTATATTGCACCAGGTAACTTTTACTTCATCATACAGATCAAATACATGGAAGTGAAAAATTAGCACCAAAGGGTGGTTGAAATTCCTATCAGCCTTTCTTCTTCAGAATGACAAAGCATATCAGTGCTTGGCATCATATAATATACCCACAGTATATTATGAGCTGTAGGTAAGCAGAGCCTGAAATTTAAGTACTGTATAAAGAAGACAGAATGTTTTACATGGAACACTCCACCACTATGTACCCATTGTTTTTCAGAGAGAGAAAGCAGTACAAAAAGGCAAGAATAAAATATGCATTTCTGGTTATTTATCACTGTATTGTTGTCTTATGGTATGGGACGTTACATAACAAAGTAGAAAAGTTATTGGTCAACTACATTAAAACTGTCAGTAAAAACTGGGGGGTGGGTGGGAGATGATTCTGTAGGTGAGATGATAAAAATGTATGACTATCACTTTCACAAATACTGTATGAATAAATTGAAATCACAGGAGGAGGCCCTGGGTGTTTCTAAAAGTACAAAATGTAGTCTTCACAATATGACCTTTGGCATTTTACCCTCAGGCACAGATTCTACTACCATACAGATAAACTAAGTTAACAATATACAACCTTCAGTATATTTTATTTAACACA
Organism: Holacanthus passer; assembly: GCA_025331565.1. Lineage (NCBI taxonomy): Eukaryota > Metazoa > Chordata > Actinopteri > Pomacanthidae > Holacanthus > Holacanthus passer. Next base: position 7,496,825 of record JAFREQ010000030.1, on the reverse strand, counting down.
TATACTTTACATGATACAAAAATATTGATCACAGTGTATTTTCATAGAAAAAAAGATTGAAATTGCAAGGTTTAAAAATAAAATTAATAAATTATATAACCAGTATCTGGCATAAGAATACTGAGACATAATTATTACAAACCCCCCCAAAATATTTTAAAACAAATTATTTAGACAATATCTTAACGTGTCTAGTATTGACTTTTTTCTCTTTCAGTCATTCCTTCTGTTTCTGGGCTCTGATCAGCTGCACTCCCATTAAAACATCCTCATAGGCAAGTCAGTGCATATCCCATCTTCAAATCACCGGAGTTTCCCATATCTGCACTCCAATCACTAAGGTTTCCCCGCTTTCATCAGCGTCCACACACTTAGCTGCCATCGCAGTCGATGGGGATACTCATGACTAGCAGGTCTGCAGGGGATAGGTGATGAATTCTACTTGTTAAGTTTGTTATCTGTTCATTAGCATCTTGTGAGCGTGTCATTAGCCAGCTGTTAGTCCAGCCGTCTCCAGTGGGATGGTACGCAGCGACACACTTCATCACTGAAGGAGAAACCTGGCTCACACCTTCGCCTCCTTACCTCACAGGGTGGCCGGAGACAACTGCGGTGACAGAGAAAAAAATGGATTCAACTTCAAAACTAATAACATAAAAGCAAAATGTTCAGAGCATGTTACGGAAGTAAAAAGACAGATAAAATGTTTTGGTTTAGCAGGATTGGCTCTCTTTCAAAGATAAAGTGGTCTAATTTTCTAAGTACCATTGAATTCATGAACTGTGTATCAGGACAATTCCTAAGTAAGTTGGCATAGGCTTCTACATATAAGAGAGAGCATTTGGTTAGAGATAAATAGTGGTCTTTGTAATGCTTGGAATGAATTTTGACATTCCTGAGGGCAAAAAGGCAAAGTCTTGTTATTCTTGCCAGAAGTGGGACAGAAAAAGTAAAGTATATCCTGAAATCTGAAGGATTAATTCTCCTGGAAGCATCATTGTGCATTTTGTGGTAATGTGACTGTAAGAATAAGATTGTAATCATTAATCTAATCATCAATAATGTAATCATTAAATATGTTGCAAGTTGAAATATTGGCCTCAGGGCATCACGAAAGGAAAGCTCATGCAATGTCATAAACAGAAAGGGATCATCCTCTGGAGAGCATGAATGTGCAGGAGGAGGGTTGAATCTGGGGCAACTGGACTTGATTGTAGATAATTGAAAATGCTCATCCAAGGGGCTTCTTCAGTTGGAACTGACAGGAAGGCAGCATTTTATTTGTTTCTGAATTGATATCATATCATATCAGGATGTAGTGTACTGAGTGTACTGAAATAGACTTGAGCCTCCACAACACTTAACATGAAAAGCATTTCATAAAATGGATGGAAAAATGGATAGTTTTAGTGTGGATAATTAAAGACAATGCAATGAATGCTGGAAGTGTTTTGATTTTGGTGGTGATGCTGGCTGATGCTGATGCTTTTTAAAATTTCCATCTCAAATTATAGTAAGTACTGCTGGTAAATGAGGCCTATTATCCTTTGATTAAAATCCATGTGATTCACCTATGATATGACGGCATTTGTTTGATTGCACACATATTGTGGAAACATTGATTGCAATGGTTTGTTAATGGTCCACTGTTTCCCAGGAGCCTGCAGGTTTTCAGTAGAGCCAAACACTACTGCAAATGACTGAAAACCATACTGCTGTCATATAAAGACAAACACCAACTAATGTTTAATGCGTTCTAAAGGCCAAAGGTTACAACTAGGTTTAGATTTCATAGCAGTAAAAACTACAGTCTTCAGAATTACTATGTGATTTACAGCCCATGCTTCAACCACTGGAGCTTTCACCAGAATAGGATGTCAAAGTCGAAGAACGGTTTTACAGTTTCACTTCTGATGCTGTTATTGTTCTTTGGCATCATGAAAAAGTGCTAACCTTCAAAAGTTTGTATCTGGTTAATCTCAGTCCAGAGTCAAGGCCTGATAGCCCAACCTTCAAATGAAGAGTTCCTTTGCAAAAAGTTATATCCATTTTGCTTTATTTTCCTAATGTCAAAAATCAGTCAAACTGGTGTTGGGTTGTTTTAACAAGATCGCTCTCTCTTTTTTTTTTTTTTTACTTTTCCTGATTATATATATTATATATATTTTTATATATTATATTTTTTTCAAATAAATATCAGTCAAACTGGTGTTGGTTTACTAAAGAGTGGCTTTTCTTTTTTTTAGCAAATGAATTCTTCATATGATTACATGAGGAGTGGATCTGTTTCATTCCAAAAACACATGAAACACTGCAGGAATGGAATCCCACTTTAGGTAGTACAAACACACTTCATTAACATGACAGCGATTCCGGGACTGGTGTGTAATTGCCACTGCTTTTCTGGCTGCAAGGGTTGTCACTTGGTGGATGACAGAATATTTAGTAATGGTTACTTAAAGAGACCTATGAACCCATGATGAAATACATAGAAGAGTTCAAATAGACACACACACTCTCTTTCAAAACACATGCTCACAGTCACATACACACAAGTGCCAGATCCCAGACACTAGATTCCTACCACTATGTTATACTCATAAATCACTCTCAAACGAGGTCACAAAGGGTCAAGACTGGATGGGATGGATGTGTGTGGATGTGTGTGTGCTTCCTCCTGTGCAGGGACAGGAAATGGTTAAGTGACAGCTAGGAGAAGTCATTAGCACATTGAGGTCTTGGATTACACACAGGGTTCACTGCAATAACCACCTACCACTGCCAGGCTAGTGCTTTCTTCTGCCTAAACACATTTGTGCTAAGATGATGCAACCACTGAACCACTGCCCTGCCATAGTAACAGTAATATAGAAATCATTCCGGCCATTTAGTCCATTTATTACATTATGTATCCAGAAATGAGCTAATAATTCTAATTCTGATTCTGACAATATGATATTACACCTGGGACACACTGCCTACCTGAGCAGTGTGAGTGCGTTGTGGAGCCTCTTGCTTTTCATTTCGGCTCCCATGATAGGAACAGCCACACAGCCTGCATGGCCAGATCTAAAGATTCAGCATCATAGCATTATATTTTCTGTGTGATGCATGCAGTTATCAGCAAAAATAAATAGTGAGAATGATCTGCTGATATAAATATTGGACAGTATTTTTCCAGTGTGCTCTCTCTCTCTCTCTCTCTCTCTCTCTCTCTCTCTGAATAATGAGGGTAAGCAAAACCCATGTCATCATCGTTATTGACGGCCATTATCAAAGTCAAACTCAATGTAGAAAGACAGTTCTGGCAGCAGCAGGGCCGCAGCACCAGCACTGGCTGTGTGGACGCCACATGCACGCGAGCTGCAGCAGGTCAGCGAGGTAGCTGTCACACACAGGTGGAGGCAGACAGTGGGTCTCAAGAAGAAGAAAAGAAGAAGAAAGCTTCATTGTGTGTCGGAAAACTGTTTGGTATTGTGTAGATGTATGTATGTATGGCCATGGAATACTTCTTGTCAATATCTGCCATGACACCCTATTATACCAATATTAATCTATTTATTGTATGTCTATCACAGTATCCCTCTCATAAGGTAATGCCAATGATACCAATGAAAATAGTAATGGATCTTGGCTCAGGGTAGCTCTAATTCAATTAATTTTGTTTGTCAGAATATGGCATGGCAATAAATAAAGATTTTAAGATAAAGAAAACCTTAGAAGACAATAAAGCTGAAAATGGGCACATTTTCACATTATGTAGTTAATTCTTGCACTGCACTTGTAGTCATGGCCTTCTGCCATTATGACCAATGATGCGGTAAATTCGAGCAGCAAAATATCTCCTCCTCGTGTCAAGAAATACACTTCACTATTGCAACTAAAAGTGAAAATGTCTCCAGTGGGAATTCACCAACAACAGTATACTTTTTTTCCAAGTAGAGAAAAAACTGTAGCAAAAAACAACTTAATTAAATTCAGCAGTTGCTGGTGACAAGACTGTAATCACCTGTGTCCCTAGCGCTCAGTATATTGACTCACAGTGGTGGAGTATGTGTTTCTGTCAAACTGTTAGACAGTGGAAGTTGGTGGAAACAATCTTCAGTTCAATGCAATTTTATTTGTATGGTGCTACATCACAACAGAATTTAAAGGCATTTAAAGGCACTTTCCATACAGAGCAGGTCCAGACCATACTCTTTGTAATATTACTTATAGAGACCCAACAGTTCCCATCATGAGCAAGCACTTGATGCGACAGTGGTGAGGAAAAACTTCCTTTCAACAGGCAGAAACCTCGGGACAGAACCAGGCTCTAGATGGACGGCTGTGTGTCCGGACCGGCAGCTGTGTTAAAGTGCTGTTTTGCCCATTCTTCGTAGGTTCTCCCAAGCTTAAGGCAAAGTTTCTCTGTCTTTAACTTCTGGGTACATGTTCACTAAAAGCAACATTTTTAATCCACAAAGATGATGACAGAGTGGTGGTACTGAATTCCCCACATCGCTTCTTACCTGCATGTGGCTTGGTGAAACCTTCTTCCTTTAAGGAAACACTTATTGGGCGACTCGTTGCATTCGCAGGAACACTTTGTTTTATTGAGGGGCTGGTGCCTGGGACACGTCTTGCTACACATGCACTGACAGGTCTCCTTATTGAAGACGTGGTTCAGCGGGCACAAGGTAGCAGGCGGGATGTTGCAGACGCACTGGCAGGTGTTGAGGTCGAGGTGTCGGTTAGGGCCGCAGTCTTGAGTTTGATCCCCGCGCAGGCACACACACTGACAGGTTTCCATGTCCAGTTCCTTCTCTGGGCCACACACATCTGCTGAGAATATGTCTGTAGAGATGGAGGAAGAGACACACACATGAGGTTTGTCTTAAATGACCGAAGAGAGAGAGTGTTACTGTTACGCACTCTCTTCACTTTTCCTTTTACATTTTCTTATGCTTCCAGTCTCTGAAAGTGTGGCCAGAGATCTCCAGCATAATGAGTCTCATTGTAATTAACTCCACTAGCAATAATCAATAAGATGATATAAGAAAAACTTTCCAATCACCAGTATTGCACCTATCAGAGAGCTCTGGTTAAAAATGTACATGTCATACACCAATAAATAATAATTAGTTATTCCTAACTCTAGACCACTAAAAATAAAGTTATGTACAAATCTTCTGCAGAATAGAACAAGCTACCAAATGGGAAAGAAGAAAATAGTTCTTCCAATATCAAGAAACTAGTGCATGATGTCATGTACTTAAAGCAGACTTTATAACTGAACATACATACATCTGATGTAGTTTTAGTTTTCATTAATTTTATGGATGTTTGTGTGCAGAAATGTGTTTGTGATGTTGTCATTTGTCTGTGTTTGTAACACTCTTTGTCTTTACTTTGTCTTTATTATATGTGGTAATTTGAACATTTATTGATATTATTAGCTGTGTGCTGTTGTTGATTTATGTTTTATTAATTTTTGAAAGTTTTTGTCTGGACATTGTTTTTCACCATTGTGTAAATGTTATTTGAACTGCTGTGGCAGAAGCTAATAAGGATTAAAGAAAATAAAATATATATTATATATGTACAGATTAAAAATTTGACACCCCAACTATAAACATACAGTGCTAAATACAAGTGTATCCGCTGGACTGGTACAACTCAATAATTAGTAATAGTAATAGTAAGTATTACGTCTGCAATTTGAAGATTGATACCCAGTGTAAAACACTGCTGTAAATGCTGGTTATATGAAAACACAACTATATGTAAAAACTGTGTGTGGCAGTTGTTTGATGACACTAGCAAACAATGAAATTGAGGCATTCCTGAAATGGACTAGCGATGCTCTCTCTTTCCTCAGGGATAACACAGATGGTTCTCCATCAATACTGGCAAATCTTTTAGCTGAGAGAGAGAGAGAGAGAGAGAGAGAGAGAGCAACAGAAGGTCTGGCAAATGAATGTTCAGACTGTTCAATACACACATGCTGTGTGTGTGTGTGTGTGTGTTTGTGTGTTTACAGATGAACAAACATAGATAACAAAGACACAGTTTACTGCTGACAGAATGCAAACTGTGTGTACTCCAGCGTAGCAGCATGTGCTTACACACACTTTAACAACCTAAATCAGTGTAATCAGCTTCAGTAGAACGTTATTGGGAACAAATTACATAATTTTGGGCAACAAATTGGGTAATTCATGGCACAAACAATTGATTTGAGGGAACAAATATATCATTTGGGGTGTATCATTAATTTGAGAGAACATGCAATGTTTTGTAATGTAATTCAAATCATATATGTGTTTGAGAGAACAAATTACATAATTTGAGGGCACACATTATTATGTACATATATAATAATCATATTTATAATTATAGTTATTATTTAATTAGGATTAAATAACTACTGTAGAAGGTACACATTGCTGATTTGGGGGTTGGGTTTACAGTTTATTTGGAAATGTTAAGGTTAAAAGACCTCTAGCTGCCACCAGACCCTAAGATGTGACATGTAATGCACATCTGTGAATCGACCCACAGCAGAACAGCTAGACTGTTGCTTTGTCTGGGTGGGGGAGTAGATGGCTACTATTTAGAGGGCCAGGGAATATTTCTTGATTTGCACCAGATTCTTTCTGCCATACATTATCTTGTCATTTCTTTCTTTTCTTCATTTCTATTTTTCTGTCTTTGTTTTTCATAAATTGAGACTTTTGCAGTATTTTGATCAAAAACACAATTACACAACACAATAACAAAAGTAATTGAAATGGTGTACAGTGATGTATGTGGAATATCCTGAGTCACCAAGATACTGTTTCCGGAAAGACATGTTGCTGCTGAGTTTTTCACGTGGCAGTGTCTTGACTGTACGACATTGTCCCTGTGCCTTGATTCATGTAAACAGACTCTTTTGTTGTTTCTCACCAGAGGCCTGGTTAAGATAGTAGACATTAGCCAGTTTTTTAGGTTCAATCTCTATTTTTACCAAATGTTGCCAAACATCCCCAAATAATAAAGACTTAACTAAATTTCTGTACAAACTTGCATGACAATAACTGTATCCGTGGAATGGGATAATGGGTAGTGGTGGTGAATTTGTAAAAAAAATTTAATCTTTTTTTCAGTTCACTTAAAGTGAAAGATGAGAAGACAAAAGAATCCAAGTTCCAGTACTTTATTGGCAGCAAACCCAATCAAACTGCATCACCTCTGCTTGATGTTTTAATTCACTAGCCTACCACAAGATTGGATACTGGTGCAAAATGTACTCGAGAAACAGGCCAGGGCAAATAGTCTTTGCTACAGTGAAGTCTTAATCTGAACACAGTAAGGAAACTATTGAAGCATCAGGATACTGGCCTGTCTCTGACAGGCACTGGACTCCTTGGCAGGAATGGCTTATTTTCAAGCTCAAGTAAGGTGAGGAAGTCAGGGGTCATAGTTTTTAGATTCTAACATCTTCCACAGCCTGTGTTTACTTTCTGGCTGAACTTGTTTTTTTGAGTTTTGTTTAGTAACAATATTTTTGTCCATCTTCGTCTTTACCTTTTTATTAATTACCATCCTTTCATGCTCACGCTGTCAAGGTCATTTCAAGCCTTTTCAGACATATCAACACATACTTCTGGGAGCTCTTCCACACAGAATTATTTGTATGTATTTCCTAATAATAAGGTCTGTTCTCAGCCGGGATGGCTGTGGCTCGGGAAGAAGAGCTGTTGTCCACTAATCAGAAGGTTGACGGTTTAGTCCCTGTTCTTTGTGTCAAAGTGTCCTCGGGCGAGACACTGAAGCCCAAATTACTCATGGTATGTATGTGGTATGTTGCATCTGGAATTGCATGTTGACGATATCATATGTGTGATCTGGCTCATCTCATTCCATCATCATTGTCCCATACATGAAAACAAGAAAGTGCATGTCAGCCTTTTTTGTTTTGTTTTGTTTGTTTGTCCTTGTGCACCTTAAATATAATTTACTTTTGATTTGAGGAAAATGAAAGAAACACATTTAGCATATTGCATTTCTTTATTTTAAGTTAAAGAGCACCTGTTCGCTTTATTCAGCAAGGCATTGAGAATAGAGCTATATTATTTTATTTAATAATGATATAATATAAAATCTTAAACTGGCAAAACTAGATAAGCATCTGTATAGATACATGTATGTTACATTGAGGGTTGGGTGGCTTGGGGCCATGAAAAAAACAGTCCTTTGAAGGGGATCATGGTCAGGGTAGATAGACAGGTGCATTAACCTCAGGTCATTCTATTTTAACCCAATCAGCCACTCAGGTTTTTGTTTCTGAATTTGGTTGTATAATATAATTCAACACTACAAAATCTCTGCTGCTATCTTTCACAGATTTGTTTTGGCTCTGTAATACATATGGTGTGAGTGTGTATTTGTATGCGTGAGTATCTGTGGAATCTGCTGCTCTGGAGTCTCAGCATTCTTCTGTTTCTCATTTGTTTACACTGAGTCCAGAGTGTTATCATAGCCAAACACACGCTGAGGAACTCACAAACACACACACATACAGACTCTGAACAAACACGCTGCAGTCATAAATACTCCTCAGTGAGCACATGAACATTCTCCTGTCACTGTCTTTCATAGAGAAAGAGTGTGTGTTTCTTTCAGCATTTGGCATATGGCTCACTACAGGCCTTGAGGACATGTCATCACACACACATCAGATTATTGTTTCTGTATTTATTTGTACTGCATTTTACAGTTTGCCCTACAGTATTGACTTTTCTGGCTTCACAACATTTTGTAATCTGAACCTAAACTTCTCTTACTTTTTCTCTCAGGTCGGCTCATATGAGTGTTTCAGGTTGGACTCACCAGACTCTAAACTGCACAATCTTGTTACAATTTGCTCATTTCAATGAATGCTACCTGTTCATAAGGAGATGTGCATAACATTATATTGGAATATGCAATATCTATGTTTGCGAAAGACTTCAAAGTTTGGCCTACATTTGGTATACATATACAGTTGTACATACAATACAGATTTATCTATTATTAGCTTATTTCACGGGTTAATCGGTTTAGCCAATTGGTTTAGCCCTCTGCCAAAAACATCCTGTTAAAGCAAAGAGTCCAAAGCAAAGTGGGAGGTGACCAGTCAGCTATGGATGAGAAATAACATTTCATTCCAGGTAATGTCAAGCTGTCAGGTGACACTTTCTTCCTTTGGATAATGACATGAAAGAGGAGGTCATTCAGGTCCTGAACTACCGACTTTACACACACATATGGCCTACAATACATCCACCTGCCATACCATACTGTCATGTTGCATTTATTGTTACGAACTGGCTACATGTATTATTTCATTTTTCAGAAACTCAACATTGAAAAGTATTACTGACCATTTTTTTCATTGTTCCAACATTATTTTTTTCTCTATTTTATTTTTATCTTTTTGCTAGATTCTTTTATATTCCATTGTCCAATTCATCTTTATTTTATTAACTGACTTGCTAAACTTGTTTTGGAGGTAGGCACCTAAGAATTTCACTATACATTGTACTGTGTATGATTGTATATATGACCCTAAAACTTGATTAGATTTGATTTGATTTGAAATAGTATTATTTTTCAGTGACAGCAATAACTACATTTTAAAACAAAGTAGGTTAGAGCCACCATAGCCTACTTCTATGTGTTACCATGTTAGCAGCTACAAGCCAGGCTAAGGTAAATTGATTTCTCCCAATTACTGTTTGGAGCCGCAGATCTTGCCATATGCAATCAAGTTAATCACAGAGAATCAAAGTAACTAACGCCTTTTCTTTCAGTTTCAGAGAGTGTTGGTAACAGATTTCCCACATGGGATCTCCCATTCTCTGTAGTGCACTGAGCCGAGACAGGTGGGTTTAAGAAATGCAGCCAGTGTGCAGCTGATTTCATCAAAATAGATTACATTGATGTTGATGTGCAAATGTACAAACACTCACCAAGGTTGTGTTGGGAGGGCCTCGGAGGGGACAGTGGTGGAGGAGGGGAGTTGTGGTGCACATCAGTGGTCATGCTGACACAGCGACACTGCCTACTGCTCCAAGTCTGTCCTGGAGAACACGTCCCATTAGCTATTGGACACCTTCAACAGAGGGATGATAGAGAGAAAGATCTAAATTAGACATATTTCTAATGGTGCCAATTTCCCCAATTGACATTGGGAAATGCGTAGTATTGGCAGTAACACAGTCTCATACTATCAAACACTGGGAGCTGCCTTCTTCACACTCTGCAGTCTGTAGACACAGAACAGAACAGATTCCAACCAGCATACGATATTAAGCCCACCACATGGGGACAGCAGAAACAAGTTGTGAACATGTCATTGAGTTTTCTGACCTTTAAAGTTGATCCACTACACAATATTTGAATATGAACACAATATAAAGCTACGTGTGAAGCGTCTCTAGTCATTCCCACTAAAAATCAACACTCTTTAGAACATAATAAAAACACAATTTGAACATAATTAGCCATCAGCCTGTTAAACTTCTATTGTACTCAAGCTGCACATGAGAATTCATCAAGCTTTGGATGTTGCTGAATCTTGATAGGTCTTTATTTCTATTTTTGCTTTAGGACTTGCTTTAGGTACTGTCTTATTAATATTAATGTTTTTGTTTGCTTGTTTTCACTGTTTTTAACTGATATGTACTACCTGATATTATCTGGCTGCAAACCAAAACTGGTGGCAGCAAAACACTGCTTCCAGCCCATGTTAAATTACTCTTAAATGACTGAGCACCAATATTCCTAATTCTTCAGATTTCTCCAACCAATCCAGTCTAATCTCATCTCATCCGAAAGATTCATTTTTTCTTCAGAAGTTGCCTGGGACAGAAACTGGGCACTTAATTGGTTCAAGAAATTCTTGTTCTCAGATCTGTATGCGTGTGACCCCCTGCTTACGATAAGCCATTTCAAGGACTGTAGACAAATAAATGCCTGATCAAAGGAAAAATTCTTGTGTCAGCTTCAATCAGATGGTCAGGAGGGAGTGGGAAGTATCAGAAGATTATCTTTGTTGACATGTCTTTGGGATTTCAAATATATCTCTGGAAAAAAGATATCTCTGACATTTACTTGTGTACTGCCTCATATCACTGTGTAAACGGCTACTTTTATTTAGCACTTTTATCCACAGCACAAGGTTTTTACTGCCATTTACACACAAACACGCCAATGGCAGCAAGTTTCCATGCAGGCAGCTTGCCTGACCCTCAAAAGCAAATTGGAGAGTTTTCCAGAAATGCTGCTCTTTAATTCATACTAGGTAACATTTTGCCTCTCTTATTTTGAAAATCCAACAGTGATGGCATACACAAATCCAACTTGTTGATTAATACATGATTTGACTTAGACAATAAATCTCACAAAGAAAGGCTGAAATAAAACATTAAAAGTTAAAGTTAAAAAAAGACCCTGTGCCATAAAAACCACAGTACATAACCCTGCCCCTAATAATTTTCATACAGTGCCACAGATGAGTTATCAGTAAATCCAACTGCTGTAGAACATGGTCGCACAGCCTACATATATCCTGAAAGGCTTTATAAACCCTTTACCTCTAAAGTCACTATAGGTTGCTGGTGTTAATTAATGTCAACTTAACAAATATTGTCAAAAAAATCTGATTTGAATGTTAGTGAAAACAAATTCCAGCATGACTTTAAAATTACTTCAGAAACCAGATACCATGTTTGGATTTCCACAAACTGCCAAGAAAAATATACTTACACACGCACACACACACACACACACACACACACAGTACACACATACACAGTCAATTTCATAAAACACCACAATGCCTTGTGAAAATGGTCTGACTAACACGCATAATTTAGGGAAACGTTAACTTGGACTCAGAGACAGACAGCAGGCGGCGTGTTTGCAGACAGACAAATTGTTTGATGTTGTGAAAGAGTCTGGCGATGAAAGGAGACACAGTGCGGTTTCAATTACAGTTGCAGTGGCATGGACACATAAACAGACATACACACTAATGGGGCCGGAGAAGAAAAACAGGAAAGTGAAAGAAAAAGATGGCGAGTGGACGGGACAAAGAGAGGGGAAAGGGCTAGTGTGTCGCTCGAGTGTTTCTCTTACTTCACCTAATGTGAAACATACATGTATGTGTGTGTGTGTGTTCTTACATGTTTGATGACCTGTAGGTGTGAAAAACTCTACAATGCGTTTCCTTTTCCAGTCATAATCTGACTTGTGGTTAATGCCACTGCTCTGTGTGTGTGTGTGTGTGTGTGTGTGTGTGTGTGTGTGTGTGTGCACATCAACATTCCTCTAACATCGCAGTTGGTCCTACTTCTACCTCTCTCTGTCTCTCTCTCACACAAACTGTATGCCATCAAATCCTACATATTAACATCACTGAAGTAGATTTTGTGAGCCACTACAACATCCAGAAACCAGAAAACAGAAATATGAAACTGTAGATATTAGGGAGTGAACAGATCTGTTTAATGAGTCAATCTGAAGATGTGTGAAGTTGTCCAAATGCATATGATTTTCATTTCATTAACAGCGCATCAGTCATATTAGATCATGATATCACAAATCCTACAGGTCAGTGTAGACACTCGCACACAAAGACACACAGCCTTCATTGTCTGACCCTTCATGTCTTTCATTGGTTTCAATTTATTGTGAAGGCCTATGGCACATACAGTATAAGAGCACATTCCATATTGAACAGGTCATTACTCTCCATTAGTGTACCCCACCCAGACACACACACACACACACACACACACAGGGGCTTCTTCTAGCAACAATGACTTGGATTTCATTTGCACCAGAATCTGACCATCATTCATCATCTTGCTCATTCACCTGATTTGAAAAAGGAATGGGACTGAAAGAAAGTGTGCAGTGGAGATTCCTCTCCTTTTATAAGGTAAAGTGTGACTGCCTCAGGAGATTTCCTTCACATTAACTAAGAGTCTACATAACTATAGAAAATATATATCAATTGATTTGTACTATTTATCAACATATACAGTGTGTTGACTGGTAAGTAACAAGATACAGACAGAAACAAGAAAAGATATGTTTGGAGTCATTTAGAAATAGTGCTTCTTACATAGTCAAGGGATATTTATATAAAATGTACACTTATGTTGTTTGAAAGAAATCTAGCATCAGTCATGATATACAGAGTATCTAAATTAAGTATATATACAGTGTATTTTTTAGATGACTGTGATGACAAAAGTTGTCAAACAATGAGACAATTCTGGTAGGGAAAAATTCAGTGCAGCCTATGTGCTGCTTTCAGCCAATTCATTCTCAGTGTCTTTCTTCCATTCTACCAGTAGACTTGGATTTTGTAACTACAGTGTATCCAGTCAACATCTGCTCAATATGATCAGAATGATAACGAAAACATCAGTGGTTTTACAGTACAATATTATTCTTAGTCTGTTTGTACCTTGAAAACATTTAGACCTCAGTGAGACATAAATGCTCTCAATAAAGCTTAGGATAAGAATAGATTCTAAAATTGTTGGGGGTAAACAATTCACAGTTAAAATCTTTTCTGAGGTGACTGCGTAAATCTTTTTTTTTTTTTTAATGATTGAACGCGGGCATCTTTCTGTTTTCAAAAGACACAAGGCCAAAAAATACTTCCTCATGGGATTCTGACAGTCCGAGAGTGTTATGGAGAGGTCATAAATCCCAGCATGCTCCATGTTGGTACACAGAGGAAGATTCATGCATTTCATAGCACTGCCAAGTTAATGAAGAGGTTAACACCCCCTGTATACACACCCAGCACAGAAAGCAACATCCGCAAGAACAGACTCGAAATCGCTTTGTGTGTGAGTGTGTGTCTGTGTGTGTGTGTGTGTGTGTGTGTGACGCAGAGTGATGCAGTGAGTGCTTACTCAGGCAGAGCTCTCCTGATGATGCTGTGAACTTGTTTGTAGACATCCAATTTGGACAGACAGCTGCACTGGGTATGGTTGGCCACACTGATGGTCACGGGCTTGGTGCCTTGGGTGATCGGCACTGTGATCTCAAACAACTGCAAATAGAGCAAAAAAGAGAAGAGTCAGAGAAAGACAAGGTGAATAAAGACAAGGTGGAAGAAGCATAGAGTGCACTGTGAGGAAGAGCTGTCCATTTTTTGTGTTTTTGTCAAGGCGAGCAGGACACATGCAAATGACTGCAAAGGCAATTATAAATAACACTGAAGTACAATAGTTCTGAAATAAAAGTAATAGTTAAGAAAATATAATTTTACAGGCAGCTTCTGTCCTTTGAGTGATTATGATGACTTCAATTAGAGTGTGAGTGTTTTTACATGTTACAATAATGTCCCTACTTCCAAACTGGGAGGAAATTGTTGTATTTTACTAAAAAGTGGGATTGTATTTGAAAGTCCCACAGTTGTAAATCAGACAATAATCTTATTGCCATAATCTGAAGCAAAGCATCAATTGCTCTCTGGATCCCACATTCTTCTATGATTTATTTTTACAAAAAGATTCACCAGCTATAATAGATAGGTGTCAGTGGACTATACAGGTGTTTTATGTTTGCGGGAATAAAACAAGTTCTTCGACTTCAAACCCAGCTTATTGACCATAATATTGAGGATGTAATATAATGGACATCATAGCAGTCACACACTAACCAGTATTAATGGAGGAGTACTTCCTGTTGTCAGAAAGTATTAGCAAATTATCACATTCTGTTTTGTTTAAAAACAGAATGTGATAAGCAGCTATGTTTTACACAGTGTCCCAACTTTTTTGGAATCTCTTTACACTTTTTATATGCATCTATCACAGTTAAAAATATTGAAATTCATTTTGTGAAAATCACTTCAACTGGCCTAGACTTCAAATTCAGTCAATAATGGTAGTCTATCAGAAGAAGCCACTATGTAATTCACTCTAGGACCCTTCAACAAGGCCCAGTTCAACGTGAGCCTTCAGTCACTTGTAAGCACATCTTAAACTGAAAACAGAAAGCATGTGAAGGATTGCCACTTAAAGAACAAAACAACTAATAAGGAGCTAGGCTTGGGATTTCACATGGTACCGATGAAGATACACAATACCATTGTACAAAATAGACCAGAAACCCTGAGAGCTATTTCATTCTTTCAATGGGAGTTGAACAGCATGAATAGAAACTAATTAGTCTCAATGACTCCTATTCAAGACCCTTAAACAGCTTAAACTGTCTCGCTCCCTCTCATCCTAATTGGGATGTCATTAATGCTGACCTCAGTCTTTTATACCTGGTGAGTGCTTGCCATGGTTACAGAACGCATACACATAGAGAGCTCTTTGAGATCACGGTGACCACCACTGGGTTGAAAAGTTCACCTGCACACATTTCTTCAAATTTGTGGTGATGTTTTGGTTTGTGAATTTCTTCATACTTAGGCTTCCTGTCACTGACGGTAGCCAAGGCCCTGGTGTGTAGAAAGACCACTGACCATACTGCTCAGTGTCTTAATCGCATATTTTGTCCCTACACAAACTGCAGTGTTAGTGCTGTTTTATCCTCTAGAGCTGGGCAAAGGAAAAGAAATGATTGACAAACTTAAGCTTGTTGAGATATTATGAAACCTAGATGATCCTTGAGGAGACATTAGGGTGTTGCAGCAACAAACTGTAATATCACACTGCATGACACAAGAGTAAGGGGTTGATTACTAAACCTACCACAAGTTACCATCATTGCCCTCCTTTAGTTTGGTGGGGTCTGGGCTGAAGCTGTTAATAACTACATTCACAGTCCATCTGAATGTGCTGTAGTTAAATAACACCTGATGTTGGGCTGCGAGTCCTTTCTGCTACTGAATTTGAAATATCGGTTGAAGACACCAACAAATGCATTAATTTCCCACAAATTGTAGTCAAAGAATTTTAGTTCATTAATAATTGAGTAATCAAAGTTTGTGTAGTGTATTGTTATTTTAAAACACAGGGTTGCCCAATAAATATCAGTTGTAGCTCCTTCATGCTACACATGAATAGAACATACATACAAATATTCAAATTTCAATAAAATAAAATGAAACAATATATACTTGTAACTACATAAGCTTATATACAGTACAGATACACACATGTATACCCCCTGAAAGTGTGTACAGTATGTGCAATATCAATGCCAAGGTCCATGTCATTTACTTATGGTGTGCAGAAAATGTGTTGAGGACCCAAGGAAAGAAGCTGCTCTGTGGTCTGGTGGCACGGCAGAGGATACTTCTGTTTCTGCCTATCTATCCGTATATCCAGAGCCTATGTCAATGTAAATTGCCCGACTGTAAACTGGTTTTCAACCCCTGTTAGACCCATTCGAAGGCCTGTTGGTCTGCGTATCTCTTCCACCTATGCTGACAGTGTTAAACAAGGCATGCGAGTAATAGGGGACTCAATTACCCACAGTGTTAGACCAGCATCGCCAGCCTCTGATTATTGTCTATTAGGGGCCATTAGTTCTCTATTAGTTTCTGTCATAGAGGCTAATCTGATGGTACTAGAATCAGTAACCAGAACGTTGGAGATGGCCAGAAAGATGTGTCTGCATCAATTAATTGTCTGTGGTCCCTTATCTGTGAGGAGTATTGATGAGATGTTCAATAGACTTACTTCATTGAATCACTGGCTGCCTGGTTACTGTAGTAAGCAGGAATTTGGTTTTGTCGAGATAACTGGCCTTCTTTCTGGGATCACCCCAAATCACAAAAATCTGATTCTGATCCCTAACCCCCAGCGGTGGCGTCATTACCATACCATGCCAGTGCATAGTGTGTGGGAATGAAAAAAAAAACCTGTCATTTTACAACACAGGGTTGCACAATGACATGTAAGTTGAAGCCCTTTCATATAGGCCTGATATATACATTTGGAATAAAATGAAATAAAATAATACATACCGTGATATATAGACATACAGTATAAACATGTCTGGAGGAATGAAAACAGAGGCAACAAAATGGTGTTATAATGATGATAAGCATCTGAACATTAAAAACTCACCATATGGGAAAGACTGTCCGTCAACTTTGTCTACGTGTGAGTACCACAAACACAAACACAGATCCCCCTGTGTTCTGTCAGTGCAGAACACAGTTTGCCCCTTTGACTGCAATAGATGGTCTGGGATGTACATGGATAGCAGCCTTAGGTTCAAGCTAGGTTAGGGTAGCTCTTATTTCAGCTCTTTTCCCTCTCTTCCTGGCTCGGTTGACGCTTCGTCCAAGTGCTCTGGCTGGTTCAGAACATGTCATTGGTCGTGATCATCTCAAGGTCCACTGAAGTTAATCCATTAATCCCTGTGCTTCCTTTTCTGATGCGGATGAGTGAGATGATACAAAAGAAGTTTGAATGAGCTGCTGGTCACCACATCTGGTGCTGCTGTTACCATGGTAAAAACTAGCCACATTTTCTATTCACTGTTATTTGGAGTTGTAGGAAATCAATTTGCTGTGTATCTAATGTTCAAAGTTGAGATTTTGGCTGAGGGTTGTTTCATTCATAATGCGCCAAAATGGAAAGGATTCCTCCTCTGAGGTGTATGAATGTGCTCAATGAATTTCATGCCAAGCCACCTGATGTTTTGTGTGTACAAATTTGAAATTTTGGCCTGATAAACATGGAATCGTTAGAATGTCATCAAAAACATTAGGATTCATTTCATAGGAACCTAGAATATCAGTGTCATCTTGTCATTGGTTGTCAAGATATCACTGGAAGAAAGGACAGGCCAGCATTACATAGAGCCCCAAAAGTAGGCTAGTGAAACAAAAAAAATTCTAATATAGCATATGTTAGGTATTAACGGTAACAGAGCCAACAATGACAAAACCATAACACATCAGGAACAATATAGAAGAGTGAAAGAAGGAATAAACCAGGGTGTTAAAGTGGCATCTGCAGACATCTGCAGAGTGAAAATCCATGACAGCACAGGTGTTGAACTAAACTCTTATGCAGAGTCTTACCAGACAGGCATAAACGCTTAAAGATACTTACAGTCAGTCAAATAATAAATTATATAGTTTAGCACAACTTCTATTACCTGCTAAGTGTCGAAACCTCTCAACGCCTGCCAGCTGCTTCAAGGCACTGCCAAAGTAAATCGCCACAATGAAACTTTAGGGACGATAAAAGAAACCACAAAATGCTGTTAGAAAGAGCCATATTTGACTCTTCACCTTTCCATACATTGTTTTTGGGACAAATTATTTGCAATCACTTTCAAAAAGTCATTAGAATTCAGTTAAACTGTAAATTGTCTATCTAGTCTGCCAATTTGAATGATTTACTCTGTAGCTTATGTAAATCTCCCAACTCTGGCCAGAGGTCTGAGATTGCAGCCAAAAACAGCAGTTAGGAAAACCTAGCACAGTGAAAGAATGTCTTGTGAAACCTCAAAACAACTGCGGCTCAGCACCCACAGTCTTGTTACAGTTTCCAGGAGAAAGCCTCTCATCTTCAACCTCAGACTCCTTTCTTCTTACCTCAGCTTAAGGGTGGCATGCTTTATGAAGTTTCTTGATTCTATGCTCAAAGAACCATTCAAATACTGTCCAGTTTTCAAAAGGCACAACAAGGCTGCCTTTATTAGTCTGTTAGTAACTGACTTTTTTTGCTTTTCCAACAACAAAGGAATGTTCTTTCTGTAGAGGACAAAATAACAATACATATTTTTTTTTCAAATGCCAATGTACCAGTCTAATACCCTTACCATCTAAATCTGACATTTGAGTAAATGCACAAGGTCTACAAACACACATATGCAGCCAAACACAGCCTCATTCAGGCCACAGTAGACTTCCTGCTCTGATCAGCGTTAACAGATCATCAAACAAAAGAGCTATCAGCCCAGACTCCCGCTGCCAGTTCATTAAGTTTACACTTAGGGGAAATGACTACAGCAGCTGAGCTGAAACAATAATCACACACGGCATAAGCCAGTCTGGCTACCTGAAAATGTACTAACCAGCTGAAAGAATTTACCCTTTGTTTCAAGGTGCTGCTAAGAACTGACTGAGGTGATCATAAATACCTTGAGAATACACTGTATCACAAGAAGCTGGTGGTCAGACCAACTGTGCATTAGTTAAAGCTGCAACAGGCAGTCATGATGCCATTTTCATCAGGCACAAGGTCCATTTTTTGCACCTTTTGGGCTCCAAACAAATCCTGCCAAGGTTGAGGTTGTGTTTACAAAGGTCAGGAGACACAGTGCAATTTTGGCATGATTTGGCATGAAATTACTCCTGCATGTTCATCCTCTTGCAACTACGAAGAGCAATTATAGTTTAAGAACACATAAACATAGAAACTGAGAACAACATACACATTTGTGTGCCTTTATTTTGAGTGACACAGAATGAGACCAAAAGATGTAATTTATGATGTTTGCCCTATTTCTCTTTCAGATTTTTTAATCAAAGTCAGATTTAAACAGCAATCTAAATCCAACTCTTATTGCAACTAAGAGTGTCTAATAGGGTTATATTAATGGATGATTGTGCCCAAAAATGTCAGCCAGTTGGTGGCAGTCTGTAACTGGAGTGATGTTACACACTGTCAACTCAAAAGCACAACAGATCTACTGATTAAATTTTGTGCAACACGCACCAGACTGTTGTTAAATAACCATAGAAACCTCCGTCCTTATGTGTATATCCTGCTTGTCAGTTATAGTTAATTATTCTGGAAGTCTCTACTGCAAAGAAGCATGGAGGTGACAGAGGCACTGAAAACCATTCACACAGTCCAATGAAAGCTCAGACCAATAAAATCTTCTCTCTCCGCCAAATACCTCCCTCAGGACTGTCTGTTCCAGCAAATCCTCTCCCACTGCATCCATCTAGAGTCTACAAAGTGCACCTGTAGCTTTTCAATTACAATACAGCTAGACATGTGGCTGTGAGAAGCAACATAATGTAGCAGAGACCTTTAAATTTCCCAGAAATAAAAGTGTTTTTTTAAAAACCTAACTTACTTGCAGATCATTACCAGGATCAAATTTTATCAAACATTTTTGTACCCAGATTGTCGGCAATTATTTTTGCATGTTATGTTTAAATGGGATGAAAGTAGGGAATGTGTTTTGGCCATGACTGTCACTAACACACCCACCTATAATGTATGATAATGCATTCCTTTTAATGCCACCCTGTATCCAAGTGTGCCACAGCCACACCACAGGTGCATCAGGCAAGCCTGGCCGTGACATTTCATGGAATAGTCATTGAATAATCAAATGAAAAACAGTATTTCCTCTGGGAAGCATAAGATAAGATTTATAAGATTTATTGATATAATTTTTAAGATAAGTCCATCATATTACTATGTTGTGTGCAGTGAAGATTTTGATGCAAGTGTGGTGCACTTTCCCTGTTACATTATTACATACATTTTGTAATGCATCTTCATCATGTGCATAGCTGTGTTTGAAAGGATTCTCTGCAATGTTAGTGAGCTATGTCCTCACTGTGTACAAATGTTTTGCACTTAGCTCGTCATCCAGCTGCAGGAAGACGTCATACTGGGTGATCGTCTTCTTGAGAAAATGTTTATAGAAAACATGTGCTCTGGTATCTACAACATCCAAGATTTTGTGAAACAGTGCTCCGGGTGAACAGCAAGCAGCAACACTTACTGTACACCAAAGTAAACATTGCATCTCATCCAAGACATCATTACTACTGCTCACATGCCTAAGCTATTTCATGCGAGATCTCATCAGCTTCTGTTGGAGGTTTGAAGACGATTTCCATCTATTTCTTTAATATGTATCCACAGTATAGACAGCCGATCAAAGCAGAATCCTAGCGTTATGTCCCCACCTTCACATTAGATTATTCTCATGGCAGAAATATATATATATATATATATATATATATATATATATATATATGCTATATAACCTTTTTTGGGGGGGGGTTATCTATTTTCTGTTCCCCTGAGCAAGTTTATATTGAGGTTGAAAAATAATTCAGATGATTTGAAAAAATAATTTTTCATTTCATGGTGTGTTTCAATGCCCATAAATGTATGTTTTCATGAGGATTATGTGAAATGAAATTCCTTTTTGGAAACTGTGTTTACATATGAGTAAGACGGCTGGCTCAAAAGCATTTTAACTGGGAATCAACCCAATGATGATTTGACAAGACAGCCTCTCGTAATGGTGCACTGCCTGTGCAACACTGTGCGTCTGTTTTAAATGTGCACTTGCTAGCTTCTTTCGTTACCAGTATTTTATTCAGTAACCATGTGTCCCTGCTTGAACATGTGCTCAATCATCCATACGTCTTTCATTACATTCAGTAAAAATCACTTGGTGGTCTGGATCTGTTCCAAACATTACCACACATTTACCATGTGCACCACATAATACTTCCTTTTAACTATTCCTGGCCACTCTGGCTGTCTCTCTAACAGGGTGGGGGTAATGAAATACATAGGTGCCTTCATGGTCCATAATTTGGAAATACAGAATAGAAAACACATTCATTCATTCGTTCATTCAACCTTTATTTAACTCTCGAAGAATTATTGAGGGCATACCCTCCTTTCCAATGATTTTGACAGTACAGTTAAAACAAAATATACAAACGTGTTAAACACTTTAATAAGGAAGTGATGTATGATGGCATGTTGCCATTAAGGGTTTGATAGATAAATAGAAATCTATATCAGTCACATCTTACTGTTAGAGATGCCCATCCAACCTTCTCATACAGGATGTAATGATGAGTAGAATAACTGTCACCAGTAATGAATCTTAGGGCAGAGTGATAAACTAGGGTTTTAACAGTGGAGGCTGATGCATGTCTATAGATAACATCACCATAATCCAGGACAGGAAAGAAGACGGCCTCAATTATCCACTTTCTACTGAGTATAGGATGTTAGCTCTGTTTCTGTAAAAATATTTTGTCCAAGCTTGGTGACTGTGGTCACTGTGAAATTTAGACATAATCTAAGATATTTATAGTCGTAGACTATAAAAGTGTATCTTGCAATTTATCAAAGGATGGTTTTTCAGATTTAGCAGTGCACAGTATTAGCACTATCATGCACATAAAGATGGGCATTACAATTTCTTCTAGAGGGTGTAATATTGTTACTATAAATTGTAAACAAGTCAGGACCCAGTATTGAACCTTGTGGAACCCCCATTGACAGGAGTGACTGTGGGACTACATGTGCGGATTTCCAGACTTGAGGACAGAGCTTTAAAAAATAAGGGTCTAGTTTATCCTCCCCAGTTGCTTTCCTGCAATCGATATCTTGCAGTGCCTCCCTAACAGCAGATTAAGTGAAGGTCTGTATGGTGAACTGAGAGGAAGGGTTTAAGGATGGCATATGGGCCAATGGCTGACTATTAAACAGATCCTGGGTACAACACATCAGACTGATTCTCAGCTGCAGTAAAATGTGTGATGAAAGCAAGGCAAAAATTCAATGACTTATTTCATAATCAGTCAGTGCATGTAACAGAAGAAGGACTAGATATAGAAGATTTGTTTGTATTTATATTTACTGCTTTCCAAAATGTTGATGGGTTTGTAGAAGAGCTGATGTGATATGTGATATGTGATAAATGGCTTTTGTGTTTCTCAAGGAGGATGTGCATTTTTTAATGAGTTGTCAAAAGCCTAGTGGGCTGCTTCGCCAGTACGCCTCGCTAGAGCCCAGACTTTTCCTATTGACCATTACATCACTGAAAATTCAGTGGGGAACCAGGGACTTTTATGAGGTGCATGTCTATTAAGTAATGAATTTGCAATATATTCCAATGTCGATTCCAGAGCTGGTATTTTAGAGGTGTGATGTATATTATTGTCAGCAAGGTCACTGAGAAAAGCCTTCATTGAAAGTTAAGATAAGGAAAAAAGGTGGACAGTGGTCACTAAAGAGATAGTAAATGTGTCCTTTCTATTGCACAGAATTAAATCAATGTTGGATTTGAAGGATCCTTCAAATTATGTTTGAATCATTTGTCAACCTATCTGTATACACCCACCACATTAATTGAAAAATTTAATTATTACTAGATAAATTATCTTTCAGAGCATTTAAATAAAAAAAACAAGGTGCAGTGACAGCATTTAAAAGAGTAACAGATAAACATGAGTTCACATATACAACCATACCATCCCCTCTGCCAACTCTATTTTGAAAAAGTTCTAATTATCTAAGGAAACCTCACAATCATGTTTTCTCAGTTTAAACCAGGTTTCTGTCAGAACCAGAATATCAAGGTCAGTCTGTGATACAAGACTTAAATTGATTACACAGACTTCTCATATTTAAATGCCATTCAGACAGGCGATGAAACAGCTGGTTGGTGGAGGTGTCAATGTCCTGAACCAGGCGGCAGGAGGTGTGGCACCTGAGGGGACCATGAATGACCCAACCCAAAGCACAGGGGCATAGTACAATTGTCCTCAACAATTGCTTCGGTGGATATCCCAGGGAGTACACTGACAGAGGAGCAAGGTGGAGGTCCCAGTGATGCTCGATTGTTGGCCAAGAGCGAGCTGCAGTAGTGACATGTTTCTTTGGGTGACAGGCAGACTGCAGAAGCATGGTCAGAGAGGAGGCTGATTGTGCTGCAATCGATGGCATGGAGGACTGGGGTTGTTCACCCAGGGAGGAAATTCCTGCTGCGGATTCCAGGGCTCGAAACTTGTTCTCCGGGTAGATAGCCTCTGGCATAGCACAGCAAGGGGATCGCTTTGTCCCAGTGACAGTCTCTTGCTAGCTACTTTGTCTAAAAACAAGCTGGTGCTGGCTAGCAGCAGATTTCTCAGTATATCAGTAATATTGTTCATGAATCAGCAATCATGAGCAAAGCCAGGAAAGTGCAGTCTGAGTGTAAGGTAGCCACACCAACAATTCTAGCAGTTGCTTTTGTACAAAGCGACGTACATCTGAGAGCAGACACAAGCAAGGATCTAGTCAGATTGCTTTTTGCAGTTTGTCAAGTGCCAAGGTGTTCAGTGAAGAGCTGAGTCTTTAGTCTTTTCTTAAAGACTGAGAGGGACTCTGCAGATCGAACAGAGTTTGGTAACTCGTCCCACCACCAGGGAACCGCAGAGGAGCAAGCAGCAAGCAGCTGAGCAACAGTAGAATCCATTAATGAATTACAAAACAATAGGTTGTATTTCCACTCGCCACTGGCCCTCCTGAACCTCCTCCTCCCTGCCTGCACTGAAATGCTGCAAAACCCAATTTATGGCTCATGCATGCACGCACAATCTACAATTTTGCCAGCCTACCTAAAACTAAGTTTTAGGTCATACAACATTGCAAGACTGAGCACAGCAACAAGACATAAAGTAGTTATACTGCATCAGCAAGGTCTCTCCCAGACAAAGATTTCAAAGCAAATGGGTGAATGGGTGAATGTGGCAGGTGTTGTAAAGTGCTTTGAGTGGTCAGTAGACAAGAAAGGTCGCTATATAAATGCATTCCATTTATCATTACCATTATAGCATTACATTTCATAAGCATGTTAGCTTAGACTGAAAGAGTCTGAAATTCCTTCAAATGGCTTCTGTACAAAGAACAATAACTTCGTCTATCCAGCAATTGAAAAATGCAGTTTGCCATGTGTACTTTATGGCAATTGCTTTTGAAAGGCACCATTAATTGTGAATTTCCCCACTGTAGGACAAATAAAGGAATATCTTGCAAATTGCTTGATTTCACATAATGTCACACTTTCAGAACACTATCAACTGAAAGGGTACAAAGAGGACACAAATACATTTCAAAACTAGTTAAATACATGTGGACTGAGTCACACCGTGCAACTAAAGAGTTGTTGAACGAGCTGTCATTTGCTACTAACATTTGATACAGGGCAGGAAAAGTAGATTAAAATCCAGAACAAATAGGTCCAAGATGAGAACCTGGCAAAAGTGGTAATAACTGGATATCCCCATTCTATCAGAAAAATTTTGACACCACTGCCAGTTTTGGTGACAGTGGTTCTCTCATTCATTCATGGGTAGAATTAGAATGATCACCTAAACCTATGAGCTAAAGCATTAGACCTTTCCTTATGGAAGTTTTCCATATCAAGGATTCCATATATGTATGTAGGTTTATATTCAAGCACATAGTACTTGGCAGAAGAAAAGGAATGTGCTTACAGTTTTGGTAAGGTAACCAGTGGAGATATTCCTGCACTGTTTGTCTTCAGAGTGGCAGCATCCTCCACATCTGTAGACGGACACACATGGTGGTTTATAGAAGATGTTGGTAGGAGCCCCAAACTCCCTGCCCACGTCGACACACACTTCCCTGGGCATGCACTGAGTCTTCCTCCACTCCGACTCTATACCTGCATACAGACAGAAAGTAAGGCCAACACCACAGCCATGCAACTGGTCTTTTTTTTCTTTTTTTTAAATCTCAGCTGCTCTACACATGGATGGCAATGCACAATGGCAAAACTTTAGATTTTTAACTCAGAAGTGTACAACCTGAGTCAGCTCTGAGGTCAGTACCAAACTGTCAGTACATCAAGGTGGAACCAATGTGATTGGCCACGACTGAAGACAGTATAGCATGATAAATGTTTCCATATAATACCCTGCATGTGTAGGGTAACATACCAAAACTATAAAGTACAATCGGAGCAAAACTGTGCTCAGAAAATATGATTACATCTCACACAGAGCAAAATAGAGCAACCAGCAACCATAATAATCTCAATAACAGATGTTTTTTCTGCTGAGAGGTATAGGTATTACTGGATCACCTTGATTTTTAGTATTGATTCAGCAAATTAGTTATCGGCAACAGTCGTTAATTAATTATAAAGTATTCATATCATAGATGTCAGCTGCCAGTCAAGGATCTCTTCATGCATGCAGTTGGAGAGTTCTGTTGACAAGATTTGACCAAAGGATAAGCAAGCATAAAAGTAGACTTTATTGTCACCATAGCAAGAGCTCCTTAAGCTCAAATCTTTAAAACCACATGTTTAGCTGAATTATAATCATGCCATCATTGTCATTTACATAACATGACCTTTCCTTAGAAAACCTTAAATATGTCAAGGACCTACTACATACATTTAAAGGGGACCATCTTTATTCTTTAATTTAGTGAGGATTACAGTTTGAAACTAACAACATTTTATCTTTGTATGATATCATTTCTTAATATTTCTTCTCACACTTTGGATCAGGGCAAAGCAACTAAGTAAAAACGTATATATATATATATATATATTGTATATAGGATATTAAATTATGCTAAATGGGCAATAGATGCAGTTGTTAAGTATCCTATTCAAACCTTTACAGCATGTTCAAATGTCGGATATTAATGCTCTTATTTTACAGATTTTGGCATTGTGTAATTTAATGGAGAAACATCTTCCTCATATTAAGTCAGTTCACTCAGTATATACGTAACTCATAATAGTCAATCATATAGAGTGAGAACTCACTCACTGAGAGTGTTGGTTTAGTTCAAAACAGAAGCACTGATTATGTAAGATAACTACATGGTTGAAAATGTAGCGGAAATGAGTTGCAGTCACATAAAGTAAAGCATGTCCAATTTCTCTCTCTCTCTCTCTCTCTCTCTCTATATATATATATTACAGCTTGCCTTCTATGGGGCTCCAACTGCGCAACTATTTTTGCAAATCCTAAAAAAAAAATCCTATCAAAATAAAATGCAAACATACTTTTCAGAACATCCAAGTTGAGGTAGGCAGCAGCAAATGTTGGCTCTTCTGTATCAGCTAGTGGCCTCAGTCGACGAGGCTGTGGCCGCTGGGAGAGCTTGGAGGCTGAGGAGGCAGCGACGGCAGAAAGTTTAGATCTGCACTTCAGAGCAGCCCAGTATGAAGGATAGATGAGATTCATCAGTTCATCAACACTGGAGGCTGAACGCAACTTCTGCTCCATGTCTGGCTTTAGTGGAGAGTCCTGAAAGAGACAAGAGAAACCGTCACTGAGGACACTGCTGTTACTGTATAACTATACTCAACTTGAATTCTCAACTCTGATTGGCCAAGAAACACACTCTGTTGTACCTGAAGAGCAAATCACAAAGTCATTGTTTTGCAAGTCACAAGTAAGTCACAAGTCGCCTCATGTCTTGGCTGTGTCATCCTAAGTCAAGTTCCAAGTGCAGACTGGTCAAAACCACAAGGCCTGAGTTAATCCTGGAATGAAGACTTATTACAAGCCCCATGTCGAAAAAGAAGTGAAGGACAACACACCCCAAGTTAAGACTAACAAGTCCCAAATCAGGTAAATCTTGTTTTTCAAGTTCTAAACAAGTCATTATGTGCCCTTCACCAAAAAAATTTATTACTTTTAAAAGTTACATTTAAGTCTAAATGGAGTCCAAGTCATGCACACATTTGACACCTTTTCCTAATTGATTTCATGGTGTACACATATCCTGTGCTTACTGGGCAAAGTGTGTTCTACTCATTTGGTGTGTCTCCTGTTTCTGAGGATCATTTTGAATCCTTCACTGTTCAGATCTTGAAAATGCTGAAAAATATTCATATCTTAGCAGAAAAGCTCTCTTCATCACTGCAACTGGAAGACCAAAGGGGTGATCAGCAGCAATAATGTAGAAATGGTTGTTGCTGCTGACAACTCTGAGCTATTTGATGTCACATCAAGAGATTTGTATGACATTAACAACAAACATTAAGCTTGGAGGAACATCAGCAGGGCATTTGAAGCATCAGGCATTTGTTTGTTAGTCTCTACTGTGTTGACTACTTTGATTGTCAGATCACATTTGCTGTTGATCACTAATGCAGAACACGTAACACAGTTAACATTGTGGTTGCTCATAGCCACAAGCATGAACTGCTTTTAAGGCATCCAGTCTGACAGAGCTTTGTCCCTCTTGTGGTAGCTCTCTGTGCTCTGTTTAGTGAATTATCAATACATGTGAATACACTACATTTGTGTTTGTGTCAATGTGTTTATCTCTGTATCAATGCTAATTCAGACTCTTGTTTCATTGTTTCTCATCCAATACATGTTGGGATAGCCCCCCTTCCCCCTTTGAATAGATAGAGAGATAGAGAGATTCGCACTTCTGCAACATGGAGGATGATGATTTTCATTACTACTTATTGTATCTTTCGAATAAAAATTAGAATAATAAAAACTCAATACATTAACGTCTTCATACAGGCTGCCATACCCCTCAGAATTTGCTTCAGCATTGTTCCTTTTGCAGTTAAGCAATGTAATAAAATTGTCCAATCTCCAGTCTAACTCGGAGAGTAGAATAACTCAGACGTAGAGATGAGAAAGAGGTATTTGTGGGAACTAGAGTGTCTGAGAATAAATGCTTACAGCCCTTTGAAAGCTGAGCTGAGTTCCTGTGCTTAGTGTAAGTTTAGTGATATGGAGGTTAGTTACAATTTACAAAGGTAAATGGGGCAATTAATCTAATTAATTAATCTAATTTTAAACTTCAAAAAATCATAATGGAATGTCTGTGGGCATTCATGGTGGATGGATGCTCTGAGAACGAAATCTTTCCAAGTCTATTGATGATTCAGATGAAATTTACACAGCACATTCATGTTTTCACGGGCATAAATCATTTTGATTTTAATGAACTCTTTCCTCCAGCACCACCCTCGGGACAAACATATGTGGTTTGTACTTTCCAACACTTGTAAGTGTGTTACACACTTGTGTAAGGAGCAGTCTCTTAGGGGCCACTAATGCAAAATTCAGTGTAAAAACAGATACTGTAAATATGAAACTTAAAATCTAACTGCAGTTTAACTAGAAATTAGAAATTGGCTCTCTCCTGTGAAACTAGCTTTCACTAGGTGGATGT
This sequence comes from Holacanthus passer, assembly GCA_025331565.1. Taxonomy (NCBI): domain Eukaryota; kingdom Metazoa; phylum Chordata; class Actinopteri; family Pomacanthidae; genus Holacanthus; species Holacanthus passer. The sequence goes on along the minus strand of JAFREQ010000030.1, from coordinate 7,467,927 downwards.
GATGACGGGACAAATATCCAAACCCGGCTCGCATTAGACAGGAATCAGATCACCTGACAGTTCATAAATTCACACACACACATAGACAGACACCCAGCCCTGGGGGAGCTGAGTGTCTGAGGTGTAAAAGCAGGAGCTGTGTGAGAGGAGAGAAGAGCTGATACAGCTGTCTGGGTAATTCCTGTTGTCCCGATATAAAAAATGTCTCCGAACTTTGTCTCCTTGTCTGTGAGATTTGAACAAGAACTGATTTTCTGTATCCAGGCAAATCCATTCATTCACCACATCTTGAGCTGGAAGATGTATCGAGCTGATGTTTTCTTTCTATGGACAGAGACTATGTTGCAGGAATTCCATAACTTCATAAGCTCAAAAAAAAAAAAAAACACCTGCAGATCACTATGTCATCTGATGCTAATACAATGAACTTTTTAGATGTACTGGTAAGAAAAGAAAACACTCGCCTAAAAACTAGAAACTGTTTCCCATGGTGAATCATATCATCCAGTACCTCTCAAAAAAATCTTCCTGTCTCCCAGTTCGAACGAATCAGACAGATAAGCAGCTTTAATGAGGGATTCTACAACCAAAAGAGCAAATGATCATTGCCTGAAAATCGTATCATACAAAGAGACTACAAAGAGCCTTGGATTAAAAGTGCTTCATCACGTTTTTCCAGCCTGTCACAAACTGAATGCCTTGCTACTACTACCCCAAAGGAAACAGAACACAAAGCTGTTTGTACTATTCACTATTCACCAGTATCCAATGCCATAGAGGGTGTAATCAAAGAACATTGGCATATTGTTGACACAGATCCAGTACTTAAGAACTGCTTTTCTAAGCTCCAACATGTGGTGTACAAGACACCCCCTAACCTATGTACCAAGCTGGTGAGTGCAAACCTTCCCTCTCACTTTCACATTTCCTTAGCTCTGTCCCCTCTGGAATTTACCCATGTGGTCACTGCCAACAACACCATTTCACACACAAAACTGTCTCATTCTGCCGCCCCCACATGGGAAGAAAATACAACATATAAACTGGAATTTTATGTTTTATTTCATTTTATTAGTGCTAATGTCACATACATGCTGAAATCCCCATGTGGATTGGTGTACACTGGTAAGACCACCAGACCTCTTAAAATTTTTGGCCCTTAAAGGCGTTAATAAGGTGTTATTAGACTATTTTTGTGCCACGTGTCATGTCTCTTACAGCAACACTGCCAGTTTGTATATGGTGTGTTCTTCATCTTTGAGGGTTTTTCTTATATGGAGTTACTTTTTTTCCTCTATAATAATTTTAAAATAGATAAATATGTAGAGGCACCTCAAATAGGTCGTATAGACTATATATGATGGCTATTTAGCCTGCTTAATGTTCAATTTTGAAATGCATTTTCTTCTTACTACTTTTTGACTGACAATTTGCAACAGGTGTGGCTTGTAAGATGCATTTAGCATATACTGGATATGATGGCTATTCAACCTCAGGCTTTGCAGGTACATTTACATGATTTCTTCAGGTTGTCTTAATTCAAGTCACAAGTCTTCATTAGCATACTGCAATTAAAGAAGCAAGTCATTCGGGGATCTGAAGACTGCTGGCCACAGCCATCATTAGCCCGTCTTCATCAGCGCCTTTCAAATGGAGAAAATGTGATGCAGTGCCATATAGGCTGCACGACATGCTAGGAAAAAAAATGCTAGAAAATTTGTTGGCATGTCTGTGTCTCTAAATAGTTAACAAGTGTTTTTGTGACAGAGGTGTAGTAGTTACACTTACAATCTGAGTCACATAATAAAATAATTGTAATCCTCACCAGGTTTTGGAAGTGTTTCACTGTGCATCAAATGCATCACAACATTCTCTCTTGATCAATCTCAGATTCTCTCTGGCATTAAATTCAGAATAAGCCTATATCTAGAAAAATCAATAAAGTTGATGAGGTAAAACATTAAATATACTGCGTTTGTACTGTAATCACATCCCGTTTTGTTTATGTTTTACACAGTGTCCCAATGTTTTTGGAATCATGGTTGTACAATATAAGATAAATACATGAAACAATGAGCTCAAAACTAAATGTTTCACTAAATATTTAACTTTACTCTATATCAATTTCCCACAACTGCTAGATGATATGTACACAACACACATCAGCAAAACCAAAAGTCTTAAGTCAGGTTAGCCACTGACTGTCCAACTGACCACCATGACACAAGCATGACTAAAAAGTACATTTACTGTCCTCTTAGAGAGACTCTATGTGAATGCCTGTAAAACACTAATTAATTTGGTAGACAGAGGATATTTTAGCTGCATTCCCATCCAGTGTTTAGACTCGGCTCACAATTCATCTAATTCTTCTTCTTTGACAGATGTATGGCCAGTGTAGGTGAATGTTATCTCATTTCCTGTCCTTCAGTGCTATTAGATATACGCCAACACCCACACAATCACTCTGACAGGAACAATATAGTAACTGTTTGCTGCAAGCAATGTTGTCATACACATACACACACACACACACACACTGACCTGCCTTTGTGTTAGAAACCAGTCAAACAGACAGAGTGCAATAGTCTATTGTATTTTGCAGCCTGTGTCACTGCAGAGATAACACACACAACACTCCATTTCCTACTAGAAACAATGTGTTCATTTATGTGTGTTTCTGCATGCATATGCATACGCTTGTTTTGTTTCTGTGCATTTTTCCTACATATGTCATACATATATGTCCTGTGTGGGTTTCCACTGTCTATGTGTCTCCGTCTATGTGTTTGTCTTTTTGTACGTGTCCTGTCTCAGTTTCCCCTGATTCTGTGTGTGTTTCTGTGTGTGTGTATGGACTGGTGTTTTCACACACACACTGTCCCTTCACGTGGGAAAAGGCTGTTTCCCTTCTGTCACATTGGCTCAAAGAAGCTGAAACAAACAATTGAGAATACAGAAGCTCTAAATAGGTCCCTGCTGTCACCTGACTGGAGTGACCACATTCACCATTTTGGTCCTTCCTGCTTTTGGATATTTCAAGGTTTGAAGGTTTGAAACTGTTTTGTAACATCAACACTGCTGAGCCTGCCAGACTAATCAGAACATTTTAATACGTTTGGCAGTATATTAAAGCCACCCCTTTGATGGTTTTACATGTTTTTGCCTATTAACTTCAAACTGTGCATGTGCTAACCTGCTGCAATTTTCAAAAGCATGGTGTGAGTTTTTAGATCGATGTCCAAATGTAGAGGCAGCCACTCACAGTTTATTCCAGTAAACCATGAAAATCTGCTTTCTAGATGCTTGAACCTCTCAGTCATCCATCACAGAAAACAACTCACAACATCTATTTCTGTGCAGCAGGAAAAGCATAGTTCACTAATTGACATGAAACCTAATCCAGATCAACAAGAAAACACAGACTGAACGAAAAGTAAAATGTGAACTGGGATCCCTCTTGTGCTAAAAAGAGACAGTCCTCATCACAATTGGCATTGGTCAATTATTCAAATCTCTATCAAACTTGTAATGATATACAAAATGCCTCTATATTCATGCATTTTCATAAAAATGTGTTAGGGACAATTTTAACAAGTCAAATTAGATTTGTGAAAGTTTTGTTGCATTCTGTTGCTTACACTTTTCACTTCACTTTTCTAATTAGATATTTTGCATTTAAATGTTTGGATGGAAATGTGGTTTTGTGTTCCCCATTGCATATTAGCTTTTGAAAATAACATCAAGCATACTTCAACATTAAATGTCTTGAACCACTTTGTTACATTTGGTACTATACAACTGTTTTAGCACAAGCTATCTAAAATAAATCTATGAGCAGCAGAGTGTTTCAGAACATGCACACCTGCAAACTATTTGAAGATTATTTGACACTCCTTTGCCAACCACTACATCGTTTGATAAGCAGCCACTGAAATTAACAACATGGATTTAAACCTAGTTGCAAAACCAAACACAACAACACCGCTGTGCGGCAGAAAATGAACCAAAACAGACAATTAAAGCTTTTATGGCATTTTTTTTTTTAAGACAAGTCTCTTTCATTCTCTTTCTCTCTTTGTGTGTGTCTAGAATTGCACTCAGGAATGAGGCAGATCATCTTGGCTTGAATTTTATCAGTATCCAAATAGAATTTACAGTACATATCCAGATGACATACCTTATGTGTATCTCATCATTTGGATCAGACTCTGGCATAACTTCATACATAAATGACACTGCATGGTACATCTTAAATTGCCCTTCGGGGATAAATAAAGTTTTTTGAATTGAATTTGTCCCGACATAAGAGATTAAATGTAAACACAACCATAAAGCCCTGTAGGATAAATCTTTGATATAATTAGTTTCCAATGAGCTATCGTTTTGCCTGGCAGTGAATTGTGACCCTTCTTATAAAACTTGCAGTGAAAATCTCTTCAGTATTGTGCTTACTTCATTCTCAGCACACACACACAAAACATCACACACACCCGAAGTGTATTATAAGAAAGGTTTAAAATTTGGCCACAAAAAAATCCAACATTGAATGGGTGTTAAGTTAATCTAACTCATGCACTGGACAGATTTGCTAATCCTGCATCATGAGCGCAACATGGACCCACATAGGGAAATCAAATTCAGGTGACTCACAGGACAGTTTGCTGCAACTTACTGAACCTTTGTCATAGAGAGCTCACTAAGAAACTGTTGAAAATTTGCTTTATTAACCAAGACTGCAACTGGACCTCATATGTCAAGAAAAATGAAGAGAGAGAAACAGTATATGATCTTGTACTGTAATAGAAAATCCTTGCACTGATGGTAAAGCATATGTGCATCAGACATGATTACTAAATGATCTTGAAGAAATACAAATGTAGCTCATTAAAGCTGGATATTTGTCTTGTAAAATATCATCATCAACAGATGGCTTTAATAGCAGTTAAGCTTTTAAATTTATGTTAAAATCACATATCTATCATCGCAAAATCCAGTAGTTAGTCTGATCTGGTTTCACACCACAAAGAAACTGTATCAGAGTTCACTTGAAACCGAACCACAAGCCATCTTGTCCCGGTTATTTAGTCAACACTAGAGTTCGATTGACAGCTTTCACACCAGACATGCAGGTTAAACTCATCAGAGTTTGATTAAATCCAACAAAACACGTTAGGCAGAAAAGCACCCCAAGACATTGAATATATTAGACCTACAACAATAACAAGCTGTAGATGACAAGCTAAAAAAAAAAAGCAACGGGTTTGATACAAATGTAAAAACAAAAGTGCCAGATGAAAAGGGAGACAGCTGTCAAAACGACTGTCAAGATGTCAGACAGCTCAGATGATATTTGTGACTATGAGACTCCCCAAAGCTTGAAACCAGAGACTGACGTTCTCCTGCGTGATGTCAGCAGCTGACACTCATTCAGTCCGGGGGCTCTATGTCTGAGGTTTGCCTGGGTTTTTTAACCACACAGGCTTTATCTTACTGTAAGACTCTGGGAAAAGATCCAGGATTTACATCCCAAGAGTTTTGTCTCGCTGCTGCGCTGTCTAGCTGTCTAAAATCAAAGAGATAATGTACATTAGTGCTGACTGTTTTTTAAGTTTACTGTGGTCAGATTGTCTAAAATGTTCAAGTCTAAATAGGCTCAAAAGCTAATAAGTCCTACAGAAACTCTTTTCATGTCTTTGCACGTGATCATTCTACACTGCTAATTCATCTTTCATCTATTTACCATCTACAGCTACCTTAAGTGTATTGTTTCAGAATATTGAACGCTAATTGTGTTAAAATGAGACAACAAATATGCAAATGTAACATATTTTTGCAGAATGAAGAAAAGAAAAGAAAAAAGTTCACTTCCTATTTTTTTTTTCCCCAGAACTTTCAACTGCATTTCACAGTTTTGGTCAAGATGGAAGTTGTTCAGTTATCGTGGAGATGGTTCAATTGTTATTAAGTGATCAAAGTGTATTGCATATGACAGATGGCCATATCAAACCACTATTTCCAAGGTCAACAATGACCTTTTATACATATATTTTCATTTGCCTCCTCCCCTGTTCCCTTGTTTCTGACATTTTTCAGGAATAATGGAAAACAAAGGTACAGAGAACAAGAAGTTAGACTGCTGCACTCATATTAAGAAAACCATGCCTATTTCTCAAAGACACTTGGTTTCTTCACTTGTTTGTACAAAATGAGATTTTAGTAAATCAAAATAAAACACCAATTAGATCTTAGAAAAAAAGCTGACATCATCTCACTCATCAATAGATAGTTTTCTGATTGGGGACCACACCTATACTGACAACATACAAAGAAATAGTGCTTAAATATATAAATATAATATATGAATATATAAAAATTGACAATGAACATAAATGGCAGAGGAAGCAGAACCAGTGGAACATTGCTAGAGGGAACCAGATGGTAAAACGCTCAGACACAGAAGAAATGGAAAAGACCTGTCAGACACTCGAACACACAGCATATCAATGAAAGGAAATCCAACGCTGATTAGATTAGATTAGACTAGATTAGATTAGATTAGATTAAATTAGATTTATTGCAACGGTGCAGAGTACAAGTACTGAGATAACTGAAAAAAGCTAAATAAAAAAGCAATAAAGTGCAGAGTAATGTACATGTATAGAGATATCTAAATAATAGCAAGGAGTGTACGTGAATATGCTAAGATAAATACAATATGAAGAGTATTGTTATGTATATGTATATGTGTATAGTAATGCTAGTAGACATTATATACAGAAAAAATAGCTATATATAAATATGATGTATACTCTACAGGACAGATACAGTATAGGCAGCAGTAGAAAATGTGTGTTGTAATATCTATTTTGTATATACACACACACACACACACACACACACACACACACGCATAGATGCTACAGATGGAAAACTTGCAAAAAAAAAATCAAGTAGAATCATTTATGTATTATATAATATGTATTATATTATTCATTGTATGTATTATTGCAGCCCAGTCTCGTCAATCTGCATACAACTAACACAACTTTATTACATGCAGTGCCAAGCATAAAAAATGTCAGGTGATGTAGCATAAAGAGCAAGAAAGTCCATGTAGGCAGGAGGTTGGGTTTAACAAACAAAGGACTTTCACTCAGAGACCAGTGTATATGTCCAGTGTTTTAATTAACTGTGAATGTTTCACAAGGCTAACCATGAAGATGAAGGTCACCTGACTATGGATGATAATGAAGGTCACCTGACTATTAATGTGAAGGATTGGTGTATCACCCGCATGCAAAATTTCACTTTGGCTTATACACTGCACACAATTAGAAAGTGAAAAATTTGAATGTTATTGGTATGCAGATTGAAGAGAGTGGGTCGGATATTGTGTCTTAATTGTTATGTCTGCATCTAATTTGGGAAATTATTTTGGTCTTCCAAATATGAGCCAAAGATTGATAATTATTAAAAACTTGAGAATGACACTTGAACTTTTAAAATGACTTTGTCTCTGCTGGATGTGTGAACAGACCAAACATGTTTGTTAACACGTTCATTTCAATTTCACATAGTGATCATATGCAAATGTTGTGCTTGCAGATTGCTCTGCTAAACCTTCAGCGAGGGAACTAAAACAAACAGTTAATGCACATTTAAAGGCACTTTACAGCCACAGATGATATTATCTGAGTCCTGACTTCTAACCGGGTTGTCTGGTAAACTCTCTGAAGTAGCTGAACTAACTCTAACCCTTTAACCAAGAGACAGTCACGCTTTGACTTCCTGAATCACTGCATGGAAGCTAAACAGCTTCACTGCTTTCCCAACTGGTCTGTGGTTTCATACTGGTGATCTTACATTAACAGATCTTGTGGGCCAATTTACAATGTCTTGTGTTCTAAGTGAATGTTTAAAAACTTTTAAAAACATTTATGGCCTGACAGATATAGTTACATCTGGATACATCTGGGTAGCAGAGATGTTCTTCACTTGATCCTGCTGATAATTTGTTGAGTCTTATGAGTTTCTTTAACTGTATCTTTATACATACATTGATATAAATGTATGTGTTTATATGTATGTGAAGTCAGTACAGCTTTTCTTTGCCAAACACACCACTAGCTTGGTGGTCTCACCAAGAGTCAGGAGTTCACTGGTTTGTGTTTTCACTCTCTTTCAGTGTATGTGTGTGTTAGGGTTAAAAATTCATCATGGCTATGTGTTTGTTTAACAGTCAAGTGTTTGATTGTGTGTCTGCCTTGACACACAAACACACACACACATAGTTTACTCCAGATTTGCCAATGTGTAACCACAGCCTGCTACTTGTATGTCGAAGAACAACAACCGCTGATGTCATTCACTGCTGCATGAAATGTTTACAGCATGAAACAGCTTTGGACATGAAACAAATGTCTTACAACAGTAAACAGTTAGTGACTCATGTGGACACAAGTCATCAGTCTGAAGTGATTATAGAGGCCTGAAATAGTTCTTGACTCTCAAATAACAAGAAAGCTAATGGCTGGATTTCTAAGAAATTTGTGTGGTTGGGCATAGTCCCCAGTGGATGAAGTGGAAGGTGATCATTAATCTGACCTTTCCTATAGCACCACCATCAGGCCAACATGTCTTAGAGATCATTAAGATGAAGAACCATTGTCAAACCCTTGCTTTTATGCCACTGCCTTCCCTCTGGAGTAAGACTTGATTAGTAGCTGTCAGTATATTATTCCAGAAAGCAAGTTTAACAAACTCTGAGCCTAACTCTGAACGCTGAGTCTGATGAATCCTGGGGATTGGAAACTCTGAGTTTAGCACGTACATGACAACTATAAAAAGATCAATATCAACATCAATAGAGCTCTAATACTACGATTCACCATGGCAACCAGTGAGACAAACAGGCTGTCCTACTTCACCCCACTGGAGTTACAATTTCTAATGTGTGATTATGGTGAACATGAGCACATTTTCAGAAAAAAGAGCAAGCAGCAGCAAAGGGGAACAAAAAGGCACGGGAGAGAATTGCTGCCCGAGTCAGCAACCCATCTTTCTTTTAATATTAGAGGCAAAAAAGTGGCGGAATGTTATTGAATACAATTTTTTTCATTTACGTGCAAGTGCACTTGGAAGCAGCTGAAAATGGAATATAAACACACAGTTCAAACAAGTAAGGCATATTTAAGCGTGAAAGCATTTGTGTTATCTGCCTCATAATAATAATAATAATAATAATAATATATAATATTATGTATGGTAGCTTCTAATAGTTTTCCCTAGTTCTAGTTATTTTTGTTATTTTTGAAATCTTGTGTGGAATTTTGAGTTCCCAGTTACCAGTAAATGAGTGGTACAAAATGTGTCTCCTCAAGAAAATGGCAAAAACCAACCAAGAACTTGTACACTTGGGGTGGCAGACTAGAAAGGCAGATATTGAAACTGAATTACTGGAATGTAAATTAGAGGTAGAGGTCCATGGTCACACTTGAATTATGTGAAAAATACTAGTTGTTATATTTGTAGGAAATAAAGAAGACTAAATGAAATGTGAATGATTTGTCTTGATTTGACTGCTGTGTGGTAGGTTAGTCTATGAGGTGAATTATGCCTGAAATTATCTGACAATTAATCTGACAGCATGCCATATTAGAGATGCAAGGACAGAAAATGTTGTTCACATAGAGTGTGATAAAAATGGTAACATTTGATGAAGTAGTCATCAGAAAATGATAGCACATGTAATCATGGTCTCAAAATCCTCTTCAGATTTAAGCTATGTGAATCAATTTGGTTTCAGCATTGACTGGATAAGAAAGGAAAGGACACTCCATGTCTGACAGCTGCATCATGTGCAAGACTGAAAAGCAGAATTGGCATTTCACTTCATCCATTCAGCCCATCAGTTGTGAGTGATTTTCATTTTCATGTTAACACAGAAGCTATATATATATAAATAATCTAAAAGTTCTTATTTCTGTAAATTGACATACAACAACCTGAGCAGCTGTGTCAGTCTCATCCACTACTTGTTGCCATTTTAGAGGACACTTTTTCTGTTCCATTTTGCATGACTCTAGCTCTGTATAATGAATCAGATTTTTTTTTTCAATAGCAAAGTAATCAAGTGGTACAACATAAGCAGGTACTGCGAATAGCTGACTCAGTATACCTTAAATTGTGCCAATTTGTCAAATTGTAAACATATATAGGCTAAAAGTTCAGGCTTAGGTTGTTCGTGGCTACATCCTCATTACATTCCTCAAAGTATTAGTGGAGCTAATGCTAAGCTCCAAAACCCAGAGCATGATTCAGTTTTGCTAAACTGGATCCATGCAGGATAGGATAGAGACTCTGTGAAAGACATGGAGCTCAACAGTTCCTCTTCTCAAATACATCCACATATAGGCACTTTGACAAATGTTCACACATGTGCCTCCACATCCACACGCAGGTTTAAGTATAGAACTTTGAGTTTACAGGAGATACCCATACACCCAGTCACACACATATACGTATGCCATGGCAACGCTGTCAGTTTGAATCACATTTCAATTTTAACTGCCTATTGATTCAAACCTTTTTTATGTTACAGAATCTGAGCATTAAACCAGCTGTTCATACCCACACACAAAGAGAGTGAAAACATCTGCAACTCCTTACAGACACAGAAAAAAATGTTTTATCCCAATGGCAATTTATAATACTGCAGAGAGCAAGGTGATTTTTAAGAAATACCCAGAGAGAAAATGGAGAATCACAGAGATGTATAATAGATGATTCGATTAGATAAAATTAGATTAGATTAGATTGGATTAGATTAGATGTTTGTACAATCTCCAGTGTAAATTAGGTCATCGCTGCACCATGGAATGACTTCTAGCACTTACTTCAATAAAAAGGTACTATGTAAATAGAGGTTAAAATACAAAAGATAATGTACATGGAGAGAGAATGAGGTTCAGTGAAAAAACAAAACGATAACAGGCAAGATGGAAAATTGGCAGGGGTCCTACTACACTCTAAAAAGGTAGCAGACAGCTACAAAAGGCCGCCACCAAGCAGCAACCTCTGGGGCAGAAAAATTAAGACTACGCAGAAGCGCCAAAAACTGCAGTTCCTCAAATGGCCACTTGAGGCTGGCTCCAAAAGCGAGTTAATGCTCACTTAACCCCATATTAAAATGCCCAACTACAGTAGGAATAGACATGTTTGCTGCCTGGTACAAAAACAGATTTGGTCTGTAAAGGGGGGTTCTGCATAATTAAAGATGTGACGACTTTGAGCTGGCCGTCTGCTCAACCTCAGCTGATCCGAGGTCACTGAACTTGCTCTCTTGACTAAGTTTGTGGTGTTTATGCCTTTTGATGTCTTTTGGATAATTTTTAATGCAAACATCGGACAAATAATGTGGCTTAGCCAGTTAATGACTTAGACTTGGGTTAGCCCACGAGCAAGATGCCCAGCTGCATGGTATCTTGGTGTTGGACATCTGTGCCACGTTCTCAGTGTGTTTGTTATGGTGTTTTGACTGTGGATGTGTGATGCCAGGTTGACTGTGTTTCACCTGGGTGCCGAGGACGTGTTCTTCCTGGGGGAGACAGTGGAGGTTGATTGGGCTAGTACCACTGGGTTTGTCAGTACCACCGAGTTTGTCAGTACCACAGGGTTTGTCAGTACCAGGGGGTTAGTTTTGTTTTGAGCTCGGCGTGCATGTTTCATCAAACAGGCTTCATTCAGCTCCACCTCTTTGTCCATATTTGGATTAACCGAAGTTAGACACTAACATCACTTTTGGTCTGGCTACAATTGGCTTCAGAATCGGTCTTCGGAAATCTATGGGTGACATCACGGAGACTATGTCCATGTTTTATACAGCCAATGATCCCCTCCTGCCCTCCAAGGCTTAAGAAGCAGGGTGAACAGACTGTGGCTGATATGGGTATTATCTTTTAGTATTATTGGGCTCTGCACAGCAGATGGGTACTAATGATGTTCTTCGGTTTTAATCACCCCCTGTTATGCCAGGCACACAAATGGCAAATGTGTTAAGCTCATCCGTCAACATAGCCTCACACAAGATGGGATGATACTGCTTTTGCAGCTTGTGATGGTCTGAATCACCTGCCACATATCTTCGGTGTTGTTGGTGTTGAGGGCTCTTTCCAGTCTCTGTGAATGTCTCTACATTGCTTCCTTGATGCCAACTGTTACCGCCTGGCTCAAGATTGGCAACAAAAAGGAAAACCACACACAGGTATATCTGTCAAAAGTAATTTATTTAACTCAGAGTAAACAATACAATAGCTAAGTGGAATGAAGTGTAAGTAGGAGAGAAGTCAGTCATGTTAGGGGCAGTGTTGGGATTGTTGCGTGACGTAATCATAACGCGACAGCACCTCTGCTTCTATTGGTCTACACAGACATGTTGGCATTTGGAGATGGCGTCACTGTCTGATCCTTAAAAGTGTAAGACGAGACCGCAGCAGAAAGCCCCGCTTCTAGCAGTTCAACTTCAATCATTTAAAAATGTTTAGGAAAATGTAGCTTTTGCATTCGCTACCACACTACATGAGCTAAGCAATTGAAACGTAATTTGATTTAGTAAACGACGACGCTACCACATTGTTACTGAAAAATGTGGTTAATTACTAACGTCGCTATTTGTAGCTTAACTTAACGGCAGAAGAAAATATGTTTACAGCCTGGTACAAAAAATGGCTTTAGTCTCTTTAGCTGATTTTCTACTTCATGATAATTATATGGGGGGTGAATTTTTTTATAACACACTCATTTAAAATCTGAAATTGTGCATAATGAAGAGCGACGTCACTTTGATTGACAGCTGCCTGCTGGTGTCGGCTCCAAACACAGAGGTCATTCAGTCACTGAACTTCGTCTGTGTTTGTGGTGTTTTTGCCTTTCGGATAACTTTCACGTAAATACTGCAAAAACTGTTTTCTCAGTGTGTTTGTTCTTCTTCTTCATCTGTGAGAGTGTTTGTGTAAATATGGTCCAGGGTATTGTTTCCCCCAATGTGGATGTGGACCTGCTGGTGGAATTTAAGCAAAACAGTTCAGAGGTCTGTTTAATTAAAATCACCAGCTACAATAAAAATACCATCCAATTGTTTTGCCATGTGACTGCTGATGACCTCATACAGTTCCTGTAGTGCGTATTTCGAATATTTGATAATAAAGTCAGCATCTTAACATTAAAAACTTGACATCTGGGAAACACTGTCCATGCACTATGACTGCATTTGAGCACCAAGCATCATTGATGTAAACACTGAATCTGCCTCCCTTCGTCTTACTGGAGTCTCGTGATCTGTTGGCGTGGTCCTCCCACCAAGTGCCATTATGATGGAGTTGAGTGCCTGTAAAGATTTGGGCACAACAGTCTCTGATTTTCCATTGATGAGTTACCCTGAATCTTATCCATTTTATTTTCCTGCACCCAGATATTATCCAGGAGTAGGCTGGGTAGTTGAATAGCCTTCGCTCTTCTTCCCCCTCTTCCTGGGGTGGTCATCCTGTGTGGCATTTGGTCCCAGTGGTCTGGCCGGTTGTTTGGAAGATGTGAGCAGTGATTATCTCCAGGTACGCTGCACTTAGTTCAATCCCTGCACTTCTTTTTCCAATGTTGATGAGTATATCTCTGTCATGAGTAATAATAATAATTAATTTAAACAAAAAGGTAGTGAAACTTGAAGGAGCTACCAGCCACCGCAACTGCATGCACCACCATCACCATGGTAAACAATAAGTCCCTGGTTAGAAATATTTCAGCACTAAGTGTACTTTTTAAAGAATTTTTTGGGCACTATGCCTTTTTGACAGAGGCAGACAGGAAACACTGGGAGAAAGAGGCTCATGATTCCCAGCTGGAATCAAACTGTGACGTCACTGTTAAGATGCTCTAATTGGTTAATTTTTCAATTTTTGATGAAATGGGTAAAATGTTACTTAAGTATGAAATTAAATAATTACATGATCACATTGATCTTAACCCAAACCACAGCAAAATGGTTCAACACACTGGAAACACTAATAACAATGTTTGATTGGAAAACAAAAAACCCACAATAAAACCAACCACATTACAACAATCAACATCAAGGAATCCAAGAGATGCCAAAAAACAAAACACTACTATTTAGCAAATCAATTACAATATCTTGTAAATATCTTACAAGATACAAGATGTACAATATCTTGTGAAAAAACATCAATACATCCAATTAAAACATTGTATGATCAAGGCAAAACATGGACAAACTGCCACTATTGGATAGCCTCAATAAAATTGCATTCAAACATACAAACCACTGCCAAGCTGTATAAACTCATTTCTTCCACTGACTCTACCAAGGTACCTCATATTCCAGTAAACAAATGGAAAAATGACTTCAACATCCACACCGATAGCCACTTTTGGAATAAAATCTGTACTAACATCTTCAGCATGTTTAGGAATACTAACGTAAAGGCTAATAAAATACAAGGTAATTCACAGAACTCACATCACAGAGCACAAGATGCACAAAATTGTTTTAACTAGATCAGATATATGCACTCATTGTACACTCAACACAGCTGACAACTACCCCCACACACTCTCACACACTGTCCACTTATGCAACATTTCTGGGAAGAAGTAAGCACCACACTATCCCGATTCCTTGGCTGTAGCATTCTATTATCCCCTTCCGTATTCACACTCAGAGATCTGGATACACTCCAATGTTGTGGATGTATGTGTATCTCCTTAGACAACAGATATCAACTGAACAGCAAACAGTTCTACAAAAAAACAAAAAAAACAACTTCAACACTTCAATAAAATATATTCTCAATTCTCAGATCTATTCTGCTGCCAGTACGCGAGTTCCACAACAACCACCATGATGATTATTTAAAGCGCTGAAATGGCTTGAACTTGAAAATAGAAATAGGAAGAGGGAGCTAGTGTGAAAGAGTTCAGATGATTATGTATGTATGTGATTATGTACATTAATCATGGTGTGGAATCTGGTATTTGGTTGGTGACAATTGGTGGACGGCCGTTCTACCTCCCGAGCTACAGCCACCCCCAGTTAGTTAGACACTGACGTTAGCATGCCAAAACAATGGCCTTGATTCTTCCATTATGTTAATAATAAATAATAATAATAATTACATAAGATTACTTCACTTGCAAATTACATCCACAACCGCGCCTCCCTCAAATTGTGCAAGACAGATCTGTTAACCCATCACAAAATGGAAATGACAAAATGACAAAAGCAACATTTGAAATTTTATTTTTTATGTTCATGTTCCTGAATTGTAGAATTAAATAGCATATTCCTTGTAATCAATCAATTCTTGATCAACCCTTGATCAAGAGGCTCAAATGTTGTACTAGACTTGAGACATGATTTACATGACACATACAAGACAGCAGTTGGTGTTATTATGCTAGTAGTGGTTTGTAACAGTATTTTTTTCTGCTGAAATATCATGCAAATAATCATGTGGCCCACATGACAGGAGTAGACCTGATTTGTATGACTATTTCTTAGTGTCACCATGAAGGAGAATAGATAAAAATAATATGAAAAAAACACAGAATATAGAGAATCAACAGTGTTGGAAAGTGCATCATGCTTTCAGTTGAACAAATGACTAAACTACATATTTTTTAGCAGAAAGACTCCCTCTTGGCCTCTCACTGAGACAATCTCAATTCATTAAGCATTCCATCCTCAGTGACCCTCTGTCACCTCCATTCACTCCCACTCCCGGCACCCCCCACCTCCCATTCAGACCCACACAGCCTAAAACCCAGTGTGGTGGTCAACTGGTGAGGTCTGCAGGTCAGTCTTTGGATGGTCCAAAACCAACCAGTTAACCTTCAGATGTCAAAACACTATGAATGAGCCCTCACATCCTTTGAGGTCAAAGAGGATCAAGAGTCAAAAAGCCCTGCATTCATATAGTTGGCCAAAGAGTCTCAGAGGACTAAATCACACAGAGGGTATTACGGAATTAAAATCTGGATATTTTGCAGCACAAACAGTTTTTTGAATTTCAATTTTGGCAAGGGTTTATTATAAATATAACACTCAAATAAAACACTCATTTCCCACCAACGTTTTTTTTTATTACTATAAATATAAATACAACTTTCTGTCTTTTGGTTTTGTTTTTTTCTCAAAGGAGGAAACAGGACAAATGAATTACAGAGAAGATACGTTTATGATATGTATATGCTGTAGGAGACAAAAAATGAAATTGGAAAACAGTTGGAAATGGGAAAATCTCATGGTGTAATCTGTTCCTTTCAATGTTTTAAGCTCATGTATTTTAAGCTCAAATTTAATGAATCACGACAAGCAAATTTGCATTGCTGGAAAATAGCGAGCTGTCTTGATAGTGCTGACGTTTGAGGGAAGGGGACAAAACAAAATAGAGACAACAGAGACATGGTTTACAGACAGTTATTAGACAGCCTTTGATGGGACAAATACATTTTGAATAAACTTCAGAAAGAATTAATTTATGGCACAGCAATGTTCAAGACTCCATTGTGGTTCTTGATACATCAAGGAGAATAAGACATATTACAGTTCTATAAATATCACTTAGCTGTAATAGAAGCAGCATAATCACAAGTTACGAAATTTGATAGTAATGATACAAATGCTTAGGCAAAGTTCAATCAGGAAGACTGTATTCATGCTCACTCATTATTTACATTTCCTCTCCCTCTCTCTCCCACACTGTTTTCCCACTTCCAACTCAATGTGCTGACTGTTGCTGTTTCACTGAAACCTATTACATTTTGCCACAACCACAGTGAGCCAGTCATCTTGCAGTTGTCAAAGTACTAAACTGTGTTCAGCTGTCATTTTAGTTATATCAGTGTGAATTGGAAACCTTCACATTACCTTTTCAGTTTAAAGTTGGTAGGAGCAAGCTGATATCTGATTCCTCAGCCAAGAGGAGAAACATCTCTTCTCCTGCTTGTTCCCCTGCTCACATAGTGTCATCTGAGACTCCAGGACAGTCCATTGCAGGCAAAACTCCAGGACCTTGATTATCACTATCTGTCTCTGGCTAATTCCATGCATGCTTCAGTCTACAATGCTTCAGCAATTATTTTCCAGCAAGACAACACAGGTCATCTTTGGACACTGAAATACTGGTAATGCCCGTTTGAGGTTCCCAAGCATTTCCTGCACTACCATCAGCAACACAGGGTGCTGTGCTCCCTTCTAGCCCCACAGTGCTATGTCAGCATCCATCCTCCAGAGCCTGATCTCTGGTCAATCACAGCCTCTCCCTTTCCAGCCTGTTCCCAACACATAACTCCATCTGGATCCCCTTCAAAGAACAGGCATGGTTCTAAGTCATCTGATAAAACATCTACTGACACAAATGAATGTTGAGAGCATTGCATCCAGATGGTTTTCTCACTCAGATTCAGTGTTCTCGCAGATGTCAGGTCAGGCAGCATATTTAAGTAAGTAGGTGATTTTCCAGTTTATAGTTATAGTTTATAGCCCAAAAAAAAGCATTGGATTGCATTAGATTGTACAGGCGACCTGACACAGTGGCCAGTAAGTATATGTCAGAGGTTTATTCTACGAGAAGGTTTTGCTTAAATTCACTTTCTGACAGGTGGATGTCATCCCAAGAGTTTTATTGCTATCTACCTCAGTAATGGTAGATATCATTACAGAGGTTTTACCCTCTTCCTTTAGCCACTTTCTATCTCACTCAAAACTACTATCACTCTCTGACTGTTTTGCAATATATAACAGATTAGATGCTGAAAGTCACTGTGGTTGTTTTTGGATTAGAAGGAAGCAAGAAAGACAGAAAGAAAGAAAGAAGTTTTTTTCATATGGGGCGTGGAAAGCTTTGAAATGAAAGTGGAATTAAAAAGGTTGAGATTGAGAGTATAGATGTGTATTGTAATTTGTGTGTGTGAGAGAGTTCTGGATATAACCAACACACATGTGAATAAACAACTTGGTGTCCATCTACAGTGATTAGAGATTAACACACACACACACACACACACACTTCTGTACAGGTCAGACCATGTTTTAATGATTGAAATGCCTTGTACATTGTACATGTACAATGTACAAACATTGTATGACATGATGTGAGCATTGCTTTAAAAGTATAAAGTGGAAGAGGATGCATTTGTGGGACTGATGACATACAACCCATGAAAGCTAATAAAGTAATAGATCCATGATTTTGAAGCTTTATCAGATGTGAATACATCACCCAACTGTTTAGAAGTTAGAGATGGGTGGGCTGCTGAACATGTTGGAGCATTCACCAGCTAAAGATCAAGATATTTCCCTGAGGAGTTGGTTAAGACTAAAGCAGAGCTAAAAGGGGAGTGAATACTGGACTTCCCATGTCTGCTGGATGTGTAAATAGGCAACTAATTATGAACACGTTCACCATCTTGGGCTAAGTAGACCAAAGTTGCATAGATACTCCTATAATCCAGAGTCACTGCTCTGCTAAACTCGAATACCTCATGCTTAAGTGTAGACCTTTCTATCTGCCCAGAGAATTTACATGTACTGTTGTGACTGCAGCATATATTCCCTCTGCACGATGCCATTAGCAAACAACACACTACACATCCACAGACAGCCCTTATTGTTGCGGATGACTTCAACCACTCCAGTCTAAAACCTGTAAACCCCAAAATCCATCAACATGCCTCCTGTCCCCAGAAGGGGGACTAAGCCTTCGACCATGTTTACACCAACATGGCCGATGCATACATAGCCATTCTCCTCCCCCACCTGACCGCCTCTCCTTTTTATGCCTCCTCCTTTCTGAACTATATCAACACTATGCAACTTAACTTATATATATATATATATATATATATGTGTGTGTGTGTGTGTGTGTATATATATGTATACGTATATATATATATATAGTACTGTGCAAAAGTTTTAGGCAGTTGTGAAAAAATGCTGTAAACTAAGAATGCTTTCAAAAACGGAAGTGTTAATAGTTTATTTTCATCAATGTCATGGTTTGGGTCTTGATTGACTTTGGTGTTTTTTCTGGTTTGTTTTCTTTGCATGTTTGGTTGTATACTCCAGTGTTTTTGGTTTGGTCTTTTTGTTCAGGCATTGCTTCGGTGGCTGGAGGTGTGGTCTTTGTGTGCTGGGGCTCTCTTTAGCTCAGCTGTCTACAATTTTCATTAACGACCGGCAGCTTTAAAAGACCTCTGATCCCACCTGCTAGCGGCCCCTTAGATCGTCCCCTCCTTAGATCATCCCCTTTGTTTCCCCTTGGTTCGGCCCCTTTCCATGCTCCCAGTCTTTGCATCGGTCCCTAGTGTTTCGAGCCTCTTGTGTTTCCCTGTGGTCCCTGCCATCCAGCCTTAGCACCCACCGCCCAGCCTTCAGCCACTGGAGCAACTCTAAATCAAATCAGTATTTGGTGTGACCACCCTTTGCCTTCAAAACAGCATCAATTCTTCTAGGTACACTTGCACACAGTTTGTGAAGGAACTCAGTTGGTAGGTTGTTCCAAACATCTTGGAGAACTAACCACAGATCTCCTGTGGATGTAGGCTTCCTCAAATCCTTCTGTCTCTTCATGTAATCCCAGACAGACTGGATGATGTTGAGATCAGGGCTCTGTGGGGCCACACCATCACTTCCAGGACTTCTTGTTCTTCTTTACGCTGATGATAGTTCCTAATGACATTGGCTGTATGTTTGGGGTTGTTGTCCTGCTGCAGAATAAATTTGGGGCCAATCATGTGCCTTCCCTGATGGTATTGCATGATGTATAGGTATCTGCCTGTATTTCTCAGCATTGAGGACAACATTAATCCTGACCAAATCTCCAACTCCATTTGCAGAAATGCAGCCCCAAATTTGCAAGGGACAATTAATATATTCTTCTATTTATGCATTGCAGTTAAGACAGTAAGGCACTTTCAATACAAAACTAAAATGAGAATTGACCACACCACCAGAACACCAGATTGGAACTTTATAAAATATGCATGTGGATGTTACAAATGTATATGGTCAAAGGAAAAACTGTACAGAGTACAGACTGACCTTTAAAACTTTTGAACTTTAAAACTAGAAAACACTCGCAGAGAGTGCTTGCAACAAAAGCTGTGTAATCCTCAATATCTTATTAGAAAATGTTTCATTTGCATCTAACTTTACATGAAAATTCATACAAACCAGCATTTATCATTCAGAGTTTACAATAAGTAAACTGTGAAAATGCTCAAAATGCTCTCTTGCAATGTTGAGAAAACCTAAAATCAAAGCAACAAAAAACATGATCTTTGGCAAGTGGCGTAATTTTTTTAAAATCTCTATTACCAGGTTTTTGAAGCATCTCACAAATAAACAAATGCAACTGAGTACATCTTCTTTGGCAGAGGATAATATGAATATGAACTGTAGGACTGATCGGACTTTGCCTTGATTTATAAAAATCTCAACTTGAAAACTGGCAACTAAATCTGTGTTAGTTTCACACTAATGCCTGCGTTAAACTGTGAATGCTTCTGACAGGATCTGGAAAGGGGGGCAGGTGCAGTGAAGGACAAGTCAGCACTTCTCTCTCATAGAGTCTTTGGTGACCGAATAGCCCTCTGCCAGAGACTCCAGGCAGGGAAAGGAAAAACATATATATACATATTAAAATAATATGACACACTTCACGATGACAGCAACCTCTCAGCTGCCATAAAGCTTGAAATGCAATACTGCCAAGAGAAGCCTGTATAAAAGGCTGTAAACAAGTTGTACATATGTGAATAAACCCAGAAGTACAGACAAGATATAGGAAATTTGTAAAACCATTTTTTTCTTGTATTGTGTGAAGTGAAGACCACCCAGTGCAAAAAAGTGCCATTAACCAGAATGGAAGAGAAAATTAATTCCAGTTTATTTGGCACACCAAGCTAAAACTCATGCAGTCCCATACAACAGCTCTGCAACAAAATCTATTACAAAATCTGTTACAACGTTTTTTGTGATTTGTTTTTACACTATTGGAACTGGAGAATTTAACACCTTTTTTAAGACATAATTTTTACTCTACAGAATTACCTGTGATTTACTTCAGTATAATTTTGGTGTGTTGCATCTCCTTGAAAAAGATAACAATGCAATTCTTGTTACAATCTGTGACATTCACCACCACAGTATTTTATGGCTGGAATGCACTGGACCCAAAATTAACCCAGCATCAACAAGCACCAATGAAGATTGGACCACTAATAATTTTCAGCCATATGCTGTAAACAGTTAATGTTTATTGAATTTTTAATTCAATTATATGTTAATTATTGAAGTCACAGTCATAGTGTTGAGTGTATCAGAATGCATCATACTGCGGTGGTTCCAATATTTTGCCCTCCTACATTATGTAAATGCCGTAGCTTTGTTTGCTATAGAACATGCACGTCTACATTAAAGTATAAGAGTACTGTTACACTACCCAGTGAACGATGGAAAGGTTTGAGATTACACAGGGAGCCACAGTGAAGCACAGATGGTGGCTGAGGATCTGGTGGAGCCAAGGCCTCTTGTTCTGGTTCTACAGGCACTGCAGCACTGTAGGTGCATCTCCCTAAACCTGGTAGCCCACCAACATTATACCAAATGAAAACAAATAATAAATGTAGTAGCAGGACAAATAAAGTCATCAAGCTGTACTGGGCTTCCAGGTTCTAATGTTAATGTTGGCAAACTGAGGTTACTGATTATGCTTCCTCATGTGGTAGGTTTTACAAAATAGAATGCTGTTGCTACCTAACATTAGCCATTTTGTCTTATCAGCTGGTGAGTTTTTAAGATAGTTACCCTGCCTTAGAACAATAAATACTTTCATGTTGTTCTCAATATTGAAATCATACTGAATAATTTGGAAGTTAGCAAGCATTAGAGGACAAGACTTATGGTGCACAGCTGACATTTTTTTCATGGTGGCTGTAACAATACCAGCCATCTGCTGCCCCCTGTTTTTGGTGTTAACTTGACTTAATGATGAACAGTAATGAATGAACAGACCCATCTCCCTGATCACTCTGGTAATAAAGTAATTTGGGTGCCTTGTGCTGTCCCACCTCAAAGCCATCACTGACCCACTCCTAGACACTCTGCAGTTTGCCTACAGAGATGATGCTGTCAACACAGATCTCCACTTCATGCTCTTGCACCTGGATTTTGGAAGAACCTAAACCAAGATCCTGTTTGCCTTCAGTACTATCATCCTGGCTCATCATCATCATCATCTATCATCAAGGCTGCCTAATTTCTCCTCTGCTCTTCTCTCTGTACATCAACAAGTACAACTTCAGTCATCAGTCTGTCTAGCTCCTGAAGTTTGCGAATGGCACCACTCTCACGGGACTCATGGGTGGGGAAGAGTCTGCCTACAGGTGACCATCTGGTTACCTAGGACTACAAAATCATCAATAATACTCCCTAGCCATGATGGCTCCTTCCTTGATGAGCTCAACAGATTTCATACACAATTTGACAGGGATAACAAGGAGGTGTCCTCCTGTGCTCTCTGCAGATCACCAGCTCCTCATACATTCCTCCGCCCACATGTATGCTTTAAAAACACCTCCACTGTGCTGGTTCCTACTGGTCCACTACAGTAAACTTCAATGACCTCCCCACTGTTGCACTCCCCCCACCATCATGACATGCTTCAAAAGGCTGGTCTTGGCTCACCTGGATAACACTTCCATGAGAATGCTGTTCATCGACTTCAGTTCAGCATTCAACAGCATCATCCCCTCCAAACTGGTCACCAAACTCAGTGACCTGGATATCAACACCTCTGTAGGCAACTGGATACTGGACTTCCCAACCAACAAACCCCAGTTTGATAGGTTAGACAATCATACTTCCTCAAGCCCCAACCTGAACAATGGCATCCCACATGACTGTATGCTGAATCCTCTCCTCTACTCCCCTCTTCATCTATGACTACACATCTATTCAGGGTTCCACTACCATTAGCAAGTAAGCAGCAGCAAGCAAGGTCCACTGACAACAATCTGGCCCTCAACACCAAAAATGAAAGGTCATTGCGTCAATGGTTCAAAGGTTGAGCATGTTGCCAGCTTTAAGTTTCTGTTTGTCCACATCTCCAAGGAGCTGTCTTTGACCCTTAACACTGCAACTCTGAGTCCAACTCAACCTTCAAGAAGGCTCACCAGTCTGTTCTTCTTGAGAAGACGGGAGAAGATCAATCTGTCTCCTTAGATTCTGGTGAACCCATCATAAAGACAAGTTGTGTCTGTGGAGGGTGTGAAGCATCATCTTGGACACCTCTCACCCCAGTCACTACAGGACTTTCTGTTCCAGGACCAGCAGGCTCAAGAACAGCTTCTTCCCCTCAGCTGTCACCTTGCTGAACCCTGCACCAGGGTTATGTAACAGCTGCACATGTTCATGTTAATCCTACTATATACATCTATGCTGATTCATTACATACTGCTCATAATGTTGCTTTCAATACTGTTCACACTGTGTATTTATGTCTTAGCATATATATATATACTCCATTCTGTTTAATTATATGTGCCTTTAAATGTAGACATTACTCTGCACTTTTGCTGCTTGTTGCACTTCTGGTTAGATGTTAAACTGCAGGTCAGTACCTGTACTGCAACGACAAACTTGAATCTAATCTAATAAATTCGCCATATTAAGTTATGTGTTGTTTATCGATGTCATTCTTAAATTAAAGAAAAATAATGCAGTTTTAAGGACAGGTAGAAACACAGCCATTTGCTTAGATTGAAGAATAGGTTGGTGGGGATGCTCATCCTTTAACTGTGACACTTAATGGAAGTCTTTACCTGTCACTATCCTTTTAAAGGCTTTTTTGAAAAGTTGCTTAAAATGTTGAGATTTTCTTCTGAACCAGAAACTATAAGGAAGTCAAACCAATACTCAACAGAAGCACATTGTGTCTACTACTGTCTCAATCTGTAGGAACATCTTACATTTTTTAGAGTGATATTTATAGTTAACAAGGTTGATATTTGAAGCAGATGGACATGTATGTAAACACTCAGGCATAGCGGTGAGACTGAGCTGGACTGTCCACAGAGAAATCACAGAAAATTCCTTTAAAATTATTGCTAATTACACACATTCTTCTGCAGAATCCAGGGGGTTGTGAAATATGTCCAAGAGATACAGACAGACAGAAAGGAATGGGGGGGTGAAGCATTTATATAAATGAAAACAGAGAGATGAGAGATTACGTGGTGAATGGGTAAGGATAAAGGCTGAAGAAATAGAAAAGGAGCTTTGATATTATTCTATTCTTAGTCATCTTCATCACAATGAAGTAAGAGTGATGGAGCAACAAAAGAGAGACATTGAGACAGACCTGGGGAGACAGAGAGAGAGAAATGCTGGTGTTGTGTCGAGTATTTCACCACATCTATCTATTTCAGAGTTCAGGGTCATTTACAGATTACATGAAGGTTGGAAGCATTCTGGCATGCTACAGTTCCCTACTAAAGACCATCGTCACTTTAAATCATAACTGAATTTCAACAGTGGAATTTGACGAGGAAGAAGGTTTTTTCTCCTAGCTTGGCCAGACTTTCTATCAAGATTGAAGGGAAAACCAAAAGTAAAAATTCATCCCTGAAACATAACACTCGAACAACAACAAAATAACACTCAGATGAAAAATGCAACACTCAACACGAATAAATGTCTGTGGTAAGTGTAGAAAAGAGATGGCACCAAGATGACTTTTGAATGAGTTCAGCAGGAAATACATCCAAAATATGTTGCTGAATACTTCCACTTTGTTAAGTAAAAACTGACATGTTAATATAGACAGCTTCAGCCTCTGTTTGGAAAGTTCACATTTCAGACATCAACCGATTACGTAATTAGTTGAGGAAAAAACGGAGTTTACTGCATTTCATTTACTGCAAATCGTGCACTTTTGCAAACCAATTTTAAACCCACTCAAACCCACTCAACCCTATAATGTTTTAGACTGATTAATGCTTTTCCTATTTTCCTTCTACAAATAATACAGTAAATGGGCACAAATTGTCCACTGCCCAGGACACTCAACACGACTTTCAAAATGAAACTTAATGTCCTTGTACATGAATCCTACAGATTAAATTTCGTGAGTATTTCCCAAATTAATTTTTTATTAACATTTAACCAAAATTAAAGTGAAATGAAGTGAAAAGATCTTTTCCTAACCTTACCAAAGTGCTTTTGTTGCCTCCATCTATCCTCAGAGTGGTCAGGAACCCTGGATTCAATGGAGTCAATATCAAGTTAATTTCTACTTCTAGTGTAATTTTCTGAACCAGATATAGGGTTTTCTTATTTCTTCTTTTACTTTTCAAAAATTATTTGAAACTGTCCCTTTTGAGCAAAACGCTACCATCAGAAATCTGATGAGCTTAATATGGGTAGCTTGGGTTTACTGTGATTTATTGCAACTCAGTATGGGCTTTGCATGTATTAAATGCTGTGTATTGCCAATGTGTGAATGATTTGTAACATTGAAAAAATTAGGCCTTACTTTACTTACTTTCTCGGTTGCCTATGACAGCCTGTGAACTGATTTCTATGTAAAGGACTCAGGACAGTTTTTCCAGCAAAGTCCAAAGGATGGGACGTTTATGCATGCTCCTCTCTTCCACTCCCCTACAGTAGCAACAGTGTACAGCACTAGCTAACGTTAGCTTAGAAATGAAGTCTGCTAACATGGCATTTGCAAAGGGAAAGCCAGTTAGTATCATGGAGCCAGTGGTCCAAATAAAATATAGGAACATTACACTATTCTAAATCTGATTGCCGATGGCCAAGATGATGCTCACTCCTCTCACTCCATAGACACAACAGGCTGTTGACAGCAGTTCACTGAAAAGCCAACAGTGTCATTAATAATAAGAATTTTCCAAAGAGTATCTTTAAGAAGAAACATGCTGCAGCTATTATTTACTGACAACATCTGTAGGTTTGTGAGTTGACCTCTTACAAACCAGTGCAAACAGAAGTTGGTGTCGATGGTTAGGTGTACAAAACATTTGCCAACAAAGGCTATGGTTTGTGTTCTGACTTCTGATTTGAATCACCATTGAGTTTTTCATTGTTTAACCAATCACAACCTTGTGACTTTTAACATATAATTTCAGTTGCCTAAACATAACTAGGCAGGTAACTAAGACGATGTCTTCAGGAGACAGTGTTGATGTAAGACTTTAAAAATACAGATCTGAACCAAATTCAAACTTTAAGTGAAAGCTCCATGTCACAGTGTCAAAAATTACTGCACTGAGAACTGCACAAGTGGCCAATAACAACAAACAAACTAGCATGTAAGTGCTTACTATTATATTTATATATGAGAATATATATTTATACACTGTATTGCAATGTGTGGTAAAATTCCTTTCATCTGATACTTCAGGCAGGAGTTTCCGGAAAGTACTACTAATTCCCACTAACAGTGCTATTTTGAAATATTATTTGGTACAGGACCAGTAGGTTGATCAGTCCTACCCTCAGGAAACCCCAAAGCAATGAAGCAGAAAAATGTTCTGGAGTAGATCCCATAGGTCAAAAGGAAAATGAGATATGGAAAGCCAATGAAAACACGGAGGAAAGAAAAAAAAGAGGAACGTCTTGAAGACTAATGGTACTGAACAGGGTTCATTGGAGGGGATGACAGGGGATTTTTTACTCTACAAGAAGCCAAATGTAGTAAGTCAAATGAGTCAAGGAGGATCTGGGCTGAACCATGTATAGCTTTGTTGTCAGTGGTGGAATGTAACTAAATATATTTACTCAACTACTGTATTTAAGTACAAATTCAATGTATATGTACTTTACTGTGTTTCCATTTTATGCAACTGTTCTACTCCACTACATTTTAGAGGCAAATGTTTTACATTCTACTCCATTATATTTGTCTGATAGCTTTAGTCACTAGTTACCTTTAAGATAACAATTTTTCATTCCCTTCCAGCCTGGTGAAAACCATGTATCTGCAAATTTGGTGACTTGGAAAAAGAATTTTTCTGATAAACTGAAGGATTAAGTGTTCCTTTGTGGTTTGATGTTTTCCTCCTTCTTACCCAAATAAACCATTAAAAAAAACCTCTTGGCTTAGTTGGAAAATGCACTGTCACAAAACTGATGGTCTGATAGAAAATTATGCATTGCTGTAGATTCAACTATTCCACAGTACATAAGTAGTTAAAATTAGCTCAAACCTAAACAGCTACAGCAGCAAAATGCAACATACACATTAATGCAGTAGTAATCATATCATATCCTATATAATAGCACAGACATGGGCAGGGACCTTCTTTATGCAGAATCACTGCTTTTACTTTCCATACTTTAAGTACATTTTGCTGATAACACTTTGAGTGTTAAAGTTTTGAATGCAGGACTTTAACTTGTAGTGGAGTATTTTTGTATGGTATTAGTACTTTCACTTAAGTTAAAAGATCTGAATACTTCTTTCACCACTGTTTGTATTTGATTCAGTGTTTATGACGATATGTTAGATACAGTACAATCAGTCTTTGTAAGAACTCAAAAATAGGCTTTCCAAGGTCAGCATTCATTCAGGTATTTTTGGAATCAAGCTAATCTATTTTATTCAAAAATAATGAACTACACATACACCCAGTGTAGCAGTGATGCATTTTACAATAAATACACATTTGATAAGACTCTGTAAAGCCCCACAAGAAACTCCAGGAGGCTGTCATATTCTTTCCCTTTACAGTTACAAAAGTTTCCCCAATGGTGACACTTAATAATTGTTAGGAATCATCCTCTGGGGACCATGAATATCTACATTGAATTACAAGTCTCTTTGATTAGTAGCTGAACAGATATTTTACTCTGGAGCAAAGTGTTGTATTAATGAATGGACTGGGTGACGGACAGCAGTCACCTACTCATCAGAAGGTCAGTGGTACGATCTCTGGCCCCTGCATGTCCTTATCCTCCAAGTGTCCTTGGGCAAGATACTGAACCCCAAACTGCTCTCAATGGCTATCACACACCGCTGTGTGAATGTGTATGTATGGGTCATGATGGTGGCCAATTAGTCGTCATCTGTGAATGCGTGTGTGATTGGGTGAATGCTGGCTTACTTTGTGATGCATGCAGATCGGTCTAATGGGAGCAGGTGTGTTGTTAATAGTAATGGGTAATCCAGCCTGGAGCCTCAAGCAGAGAAGAGGCTACAGAGGTATGGGAAGCTCACTTCTAATTCCACACCCTCATATATTTTTCATTTTCAAGTTTGTAGTCTCCAGCCCCAACTCATGCTGACTCAATTGACATCACTTGAGGACATTTATCAGACTTCACCCAGCAACCTCCTATTTTCACATATGCAGTAGTACGTCAGAAGACCTGATGGAGTACCCCTTTAAACTTTGTTTCAATATGACTGATAAAAATAAATATCTTCAATCAATTAAATTAAAATATAGACAAAACCAACAATGGAGGTAAACAGGTACATTAAAGTGCCCATTATATAGAAACAGAGAATACCATGTATGTTTGTATCATAAAGCAGTTGTAAGTGCTATGTAAATACTGTGAAAGTAACAAAAGCTCAATCCACAGAAAAATGCACACAACCCGTATTCAGAAACTATGCCTTAAAATGAGCCATCAAGACCTCTGTAAGGTTGTAATGTCACAACTATACAGTCACAGCCCTCAGCTGTGCCCCCAGCAGGGCCCACTCGGACCCACCGCACAGCCTTCAGTCCCCACCCTTCCCTTCCTTGAAATGGTGAGTAAAAACATTTTCATGACATAGATTACTCAGCTGGCTATGGCTCCCTGTGCACACGTGTGGTTCAAGAAGATGGCATGCTACCTATGTGTATGATATAACATTAGTTTGTTTGCAATGTAACTTCAAAGCAAACACTTTAAATGGTGTCGCAAACTATTTTAGTTGGTTTCTAACATTGTCCTCAGGCCAAGAGGACTAGATATTGTGTGAGTGCATCACTGCCCACTGTGGTCCGGCAGCTGAGCTGTCTGTGGGAGGGTAAAACACTGTTCCCTATGCAGCTCCACAAGCCTTTCTAACATCTACACCAATAAAGACACCTCTGCTACCTGTGACCTTGCAGACTCACCTCCTGTCACAGCTTTGATGGAGTTGACAGACATGTTATGAGCTACTGAAGCATCCCTACGAGTGTGTGTGCGTGTTTGTGTTATGTATGAGTTGCCAGTTTATTTGCTGAAACTAATGCAGTGTAATTCAGTGTTTGACCCTTTTCCGTAATATTATTTCAGGCTCAGTGGCAGTCCCAGCTCTAGGACAGTCTTCAGTGATATGGGGAAGCTGAGCCATCACCACTGAGGCCTTCACTGTGTAATTCTATGGTTCTACATAAAGAGCATGGTAGGTACAATTATTGAGAATAGTCACAGAAACACACACCTTCTGCCTGTTGGAATAACTATAAATACTGCAATTAACATGCTAAAAACCTTTCAAATGTCACAACATTATATTGGGCTACATCAACATTGATCCTGTATAGAGGCAAATTAAAGAAGAAAAATACTTTAATGTCAGTAATTAGAGTCAGACTGTCTAGAAATTACATAGTACACTATAAAACAATAGATTCAAGAATTACACAATCAAAATGAGCAGGCCTCATCACTGGTCTATTTTTGGTATTAAAACCTTTGTTGTGTCTTTTTGGTTTCCTCACACTGTATTCACCTTGACATTAGAACTGCGATCACCACATACCTATGCTTCTCCTTCATTCAAGACTAAATGTGTTTTCATGTGCTGGAACTGATAAAACATGGCAGTACAATGTACACCTAACATTGAATCTGCCATATTTTACACATTTGAATGACCTGATGAAGTTTGTGTTTGATGAGGTGTTCTTTCCTCAAAGAATGAGAAACTATCACAGGAGGTAGGTATTGCTGTGCAGGTGTCATGCTTCAGTCAAGGTGTCAAGACAACACAGCGGCCAGCAGCATCATTAAGTCTTAGTATCCACAGGAAGACATGTCAGCATGTCCACGATGAGCTGTCAGCTCCATCACCAGCTGACACAATACTTCAGTATACAAGAAAGCCTTTACATCAATGGAGGACAACATCTGGATTTTGCATGCTGAATCCCAAATTGCACCTGATGACTGTGCCATTGCTGTGTGAGAGTGTGTGTGAATGGATGAGCATAGAAATATCATTGGGCACTTTTTTATAAAAAGGACTGTCTCACTCCGGATGAGCAGTACTGCACCTTGCATGGCAGCCTCTGCCATCAGTGTATGAATGTATGTGAATGGGTGAATGTATGTAATAAGTTGTAAAGCGATTTGAGTGGTCGGTAAGACTAGAAAAGCGCTATGTAAATGCAGACTACTTACCATGCAGTTCATTCATATATCTGAGATCTTTCCTGCAATCAGTTGAACTAAACAGGACTGAATTAAAGTGTGGAAAGCAGCAGAAAAGCCTCACTCCTACCATGGTGCATTATCTCCAACATGCTCAATAAAATTTCGGGGGGTTGTTGTTGCTGTTGTTTTTAATCTTGAGACACCTGATGGCTATATGATGTTTTCATCAGACAGCAGAGATGAGTTGTTATCAGTGGATGCTTAAATTCCTCAGAATAATTGCGAGGCCTTTAAAGGTCAGGAGCTGAGAGAAAAACTCATCATTCCAATTAAGAGTCTACTATGATCAAATGGCTGCATGTTACTGCTTAGCACTTATCCCCCCTTACACACACACACACACACACACACACTTGACCTCTGTGACACCTGCCTTCACTGGCTCTTTTGTCTGGCTAATTTGAAAACACTCCTTTCTAATCTCCCCCCTGGAAAATGTTCACTGTTTTCCTTCCTCTCTCATCCAATTTCTTCAGCAGTTCAATTCAATTCAAATCTGCTCTCCTGGCATCACATTAAAGAAAAGTGTGTTTCAGTCTTGTACCAATCCAAATACTTCGAACTAAAATGGAGGGAATCTGTCTGTCTGTCCTTCCATTTTCTTGACCACTGTTAATCCGATAAACTTCACACTTGGCAGGTGTATTGCTGAGTACCCAAGGAAGTGCAGCGTCCATTGTGAAGTAGTTTGCATGAGCAGCTATTGAGAACGCTGCAAGCAGCAATATTGGAGGCCAAGCAATTGACCCATTGGAAACAGGCAGGTTTTAACATGGCAATTGTATTCATTTGATAAAATTTGATAAAATGGATGATAAACATTAAACAAAAGCCAGTAAATATTAGTGTTGCCTTCCATGTGTAAACAATAAATGGCTGGTTCATAATGTCATTGACAAAATCAGTGTTTGTGTATCTCTATCTGTCCACAACCTCTCGGATCCTGAGGCTCAGCTGAAAAAGCACAGACTAAACCTTTAATGATATCCTGTGCACCAGAACAGATGATTAAAATCTGTTAGGAAAATACACTGAAAGAGATCTGGCTTTGGCCTCTCATTGGGAGCACTGGCTGTTACTAACGCTCCTTTTGTTTTCACTCATCCAAAGCCACACAGACACAAGAGAGGAATAAAAGTTGGAAAGTGTAACGAGATAAAAACTGAATGAGAGGGAGAAAGTGCAAACACTCAGGGATGGGTTTTCCCCCCTTTTTTTTCTCCCCATATTTGAACAGTTTTGTGGCATTTGGTTACTTCACGCACCACTTGTTCTGGACATTGTGGGTTATTTGTTTGCATTATTCCAGTGTACATGTACATTTTGTTGGAAAGCTACATGGGCAAATAAAGTAAATTTCTGGTTTCTTGCTGCTCAGATTGACAAAATCTCCCAGGATAGACAGTATGTACATGTCAAAGGCATAGGTCCATTTCCTGGGGATAAGGGTGCATGTTCTGGTTCAAAAATTAAAAAAAAAAAAAAATATATATCAGAATAAGCACACTGATTTTAAAATGTCATTTATGTAACATCCTGTAGACACAGAAGAAATAGACTAAATCAAAGCGGCACAGAAATCCTGACCTTTAGTCCCCTGTATACTTAAAACTCCAAAAACGCTGGATCCTCCAGTTCCCATAATGCAACTAAAAAGTTGCTTTATATTTGATCCACCTGTCTTCTAAATGCCCACTTCTCTCAAATCCCACACCTCCAGTACTGTACACTGTTTATACAGTCAGTTAAGACTGGTGGAGTGTATAATGCCAAGGTTTTTAAATAGTCTTTACAGCCTTTATACAAAAATAAATAATGTTGTAGAAACCCTTAACCAACTTGGATGACTTCATCATACTCTAAAGTGTACTCTACCATTTACACTATGAATCAGCAGGTTGGTCCACTGAGTAGAAGTGGTTTTACTCTCCACTACACACCTGACCCCAGCTGACCTTAGATTCACCTCCCCGCGTTGGTTTTAATTAAGATATGAAACTGTTCCTTGAGTTTTAGCTGCAGAATCCTGAAAATAATAAAGTGAAAGATGGGTGAAATTCAAATGAATCCTCATTTCTC
This sequence comes from Holacanthus passer, assembly GCA_025331565.1. NCBI lineage: Eukaryota > Metazoa > Chordata > Actinopteri > Pomacanthidae > Holacanthus > Holacanthus passer. The sequence continues at coordinate 7,435,328 of JAFREQ010000030.1, read as the reverse complement.
TAATGGGGGATAGAATGATCAATAGTCCCTTATTCACACACACCTTGACTTAAATTTGCTGTGATGGACAACAGTGGGATCATCACAACAGTCCTGGCAGCTCATTGATTGCACAAGTTGTACACCCACACAAGTCTGAGATAAGAGTGAAATAAAGGTGAAAAAAAAATCATACCCCATCAAGAGAGTCATGGTGGTCCCTGCACCTCAAGGTCCCCCATTACCATAATACTGAAACAATAATCAGGTATTCCTCAGGAGTCCATCATGTTTTAGCCCCTATATTTAGTCGAACACTAGAAATAACATGGACCCTAACAGTCCCTGGCCCCTCTTACTGACAGAGTCAGTGAGATGTGAAAGCACATGCAGGCTGGTGCTGTGAGCAGCCAGGTTCACTTCAAACATCTGCTCACTGATCAAACTTACCGGCTCGTCCATCTGCTCCTGCTCCCAGTAATCATCATAGTCGCTGTGGCTGAAGTCGCTGGCCAGGTTGGTGTAGAGAAGATAAGCCAGTAAAAGAGATATTCCCAGTAGGTGCATGTTTGTAAAGTTCTCAAATGATTATGATCCGAGAAGCATAAAAAGGGAAATTTAAAAAACCCTCCTCTGTGTCTGCGCTGCGCTCTCCTTCTGCCGCTGATAACACACACACACACACACCACACACATGCACTCTCTCTCTCTCTCTCTCTCTCTCTCTCTCTGTTTGTCTGTCTGTCTCTCTCTCTCTCTCTCCTTTGTCTCTCTGTCAAGCTCCAGTACTTGTCCCACAGCGTGTGTATGAGCCCCTCTGTGAATGAAAGCCCGGTCATATGGAAACAGATAGATCCGGCGGGTCAGGGGAGTCTGTCAATTGAAGCTGGTTAGGTGCAAGATTACAGGAAAACATACGATCTGCCTTCAAAATAAAAGCCTACAATTGGCCACTTTTTGAAGATGGCTAAAGTAATCGATTTTCTCTACTGACCTCTGTCGCCAACTGATGGCAACTGCATCAAAGACACCATCTGGTAAAGAAGAATATGTATGAAGAAGTGTCGTATGCTAGGACATGGGGGTCTAATGAACTAAGGAATACGATCTAGTGACTCTTTCTCAAGTTATCAAACAGCCTTGTGTTTATCTTTTGAGACACCCACCCATTATTATCTTTTATGATAATTATTTCCCAAAACAAATTCACATGTTCATTTTACCTTGTATAGAGAGAAAAGAAAGAAATCTCGTGGCGAATTTGAAGGAAATTGCGCCACAGTATTTTAAAGCTGAACACAGTAAAACGTAAAGCACATGCATTCATTCAGGAATATTATCATGTCATATACTATTATGCACAGAACGGGGGGTCACTCAGTGGTGTTACATTAGATAATTTACCGACTTTGTTTGTCCAAACGAAAGTTTAGTGTAGGTTTATTAAGAACGGCCGGAGAGGAAGTTATACGTTTTGTTTTTTTGTTAGCTTCACACGGATCTGTTATATTTGCTGAGAGTTGAGGAAAGAAGAGCAGGGGTCAGCCAGACAGGTAGAGAGAGAGAGAGAGAGAGAGAGAGTGACAGAGAGAGAGAGACAGAGAGGGAGAGGGAGACAGAGAGAGAGAGAGAGAGAGAGAGGGAGAGAGAGAGAGAGAGAGAGAGAGAGAGAGAGAGAGAGAGAGAGAGAGGGAGAGAGAGAGAGACAGAGAGAGAGAGAGAGAGAGAGAGAGAGAGAGAGTGAGACAGAGAGAGAGAGTGAGACAGAGAGAGAGAGACAGAGAGAGGGAGACAGAGAGAGAGAGACAGAGAGGGAGAGTGAGATAGAGAGAGACAGTCAGACAGACAGAGAGAGAGAGAAAGAGGAGAGTGACACAGAGAGAGAGAGAGAGAGAGAGAGGAGAGTGAGACAGAGAGGGGGGGCAGAGAGAGAGACAGAGAGCGAGAGAGACAGAGAGAGAGAGAGAAAGAGGGAGGGAGACTGAGAGAGACAGAGAGAGAGAGGCAGAGAGGGAGAGACAGAGAGGGAGAGGGAGATAGAGAGAGACAGACAGAGAGAGCAAAAGAGGAGAGTGAGACAGAGAGAGAGAGAGAGAGAGGGAGGGAGACTGAGAGAGACAGAGAGAGAGAGGCAGAGAGGGAGAGACAGAGAGGGAGAGGGAGATAGAGAGAGCAAAAGAGGAGAGAGAGACAGAGAGAGAGAGAGAGAGAGAGAGAGAGAGAGAGAGAGAGAGAGAGGGAGAGAGAGACAGAGAGCGAGGGAGAGAGAAAGAGAGGGAGAGAGAGAGAGAGCTCCTCCTGTGTATTACCACAAATATCAGAGTACTGTGCATTGTCTTCAGATGATTTCAAATCACTTCAAATGATAAGTATTTATGTATTATATTGTATTATATTATGTTGTACTATTATACTCTAATATACTTCTTAGATATCTTCCTCTATGCTATATTGCTGAACTTTATTATTTATATTATTTATTATTATTAATATATATATATTTATATATATTACCAATATATTTTTTAATTATATATATTATCTTTACCAATACAGATAAATGATTCACTTAAGAGTTGGCTAATCTTTTATTCTATTTCATTTCATTTTATTTTATTTTATTATTTATTAGTGTTTTTCCTTGCTATTGATTAATTATCTCTCAATTTGTTCATTATTCAGTTCAGACTTTGTTCATGTCAGCAGTGAATATTGTACGACACTGTCACTATAAGCGTACTGAATAGTACCACAGATACACTATACGTCCTTTCAGGACACTTAACTTGTATTGATGGTTGATGCGACAGACTGAAACAGACAGAAACAGGATGATACATTTGCACAAGACAGTTCCTTGAAGTAGGTTGTAACCTGCAGGGATAGTTATGGGTCAGTGCACCGCAGGTCACTGACACGGGTGGTCTGTCAGCTCTGGAGATTTCAACACTGACCTCTCTGATTGACCAGCCAGCCTTTAACTAGCTCATTAATCTCACATCCAGCTATGTTGTTTTTTTCACAAAGTGGAAAAATTCCCTGTAAAATCTGGACATATCCTGTATGTACATATATGTGCTTACACTGAATGAAACTGAACAGAAGGGTCCTGCTCACCTTCTCTTCTTCTTCTCTGTAATGATCTGTAGTTAGCAAAATTGGTTAAAGTTGTTTTATTATTATATTATCCTGGTTATGATCCTCAGAGTACTCGGTTAACCAAACACCAACATGAGTCAAATACACCACATGTATAAGGATGCAATTATGACTCAATGTAGTGTGTGTTACGTTTGGCAAAGCCTCAGTGCTGTTAGAGCAGAAAGCTAAACCTCAACAACCATACGTCTGCACGTTTTTATGTTCGAGGGTCTGCAGGTCAACACTCAGACCACTGGCACAACTGTTAAGGTTAAAAAACAAACAAAAAACTACTTCAAACACCAGACCTTCCCTGCTCACTGTCAAGTGGTTTGAGAAGCAAGTCTGTGTATAGAACTTTACACCCTCTTTATCCTCGATAATATCCACTGAGCAAAACTCAAATGGTAACAGCCTAGTGTTTCCACTGGGGGTGATGACAGCTCTGGAGACAGAAATGAGTTGATTGCAAAAGTAAATTTGTGGAGGAAGGCAAAGAACTTTTATTTTCATCACTCTTGCATGCCCCGGTGATGCCCAAGAGACTGTAACCTGCGAGGCCCCTGCCTCCTACTTCAATGGGCACGCACCAGGCACACCACCCTCTTCTGTGGCATTTCTCCACCAGTACCTCGTATTTTACCTTCTTCCATTCGTTGGCCTCCTCCGTCTGCTCCTGCCACAGCACTGTGAACTCCAGCAAGACCACCTGCTTGATTGTTTCGGGAAACAGCACAATGTCTGAGGGATGTCTCTGTGATGTTCTCTGGGAATCTCAGCTGCTTTCCCAAGTCCACCCATATGTGACAGTAAATCACCCATATCAGTTTTCCTGGGCTCTTGGACGAGGTTTTGTTGATTATCCTGCTTACATGAATGTGATCGCATGCTTTGCTAGTTGGAGGAGCTCGATCTGGCCGATGGCGCTGCAGATGGAATCAGCAACTGCCTTTAGCACTTGGTACCACATTCGGAGGTAGCAGCTGATCCTTTTCTCAACCCCTCCACAGTGGACAGTATAGCTCTCGTGGCTAAATCTAAAATAACAAACAATATAAAAACAATATATGCTTTGCTATGTTGTTGATATGTAATTTTGTATTGTCTTGCATAATTTCTTTTGTCTTGTGTAATTTCTATTTTATATCCTTTCCTTAATTTAGTTTTATATACCTCTGTTATTTATTTCTTTTACTTCCTATATTTATCTGTACTTTTTTTGTCATTGTGCTGCTGCAACAACTGGACTTTGCTGCTGCAGATCAAGATCTTAACTTGCATCTTTGACATAAAATTGCACTCAGAAGTATACAAAAATGATAAAAGCTGAAAACAGTTTTTAGGCTGCAAACTTAATTCTTAAGAAGTCAGTCATGTTTTTTGTTGTGTTTTTGCTAAATTCAAATAAATGTTAGTCCTTTTATTTTATCAGTTAAGCTCATAATGTTTTGGAGTATGAATTTTGAGCCCATTTTATGTTTTCTTAAACAACAAATATCTCTTATGTGTTTTGATGAAAATGTCAGGAATTATTATTTCAAAATTTTACTTCAGCTGATTACATTTTCCTTACAGTGGACTACGTCAAAAGAGGTTTTCAGGGCTACACTAATATTCCCAATGGGAAGAAGGGTTGATTTGCTCCCAGTCCACAGTGTGAGCAGGTTCAGCTGGAATAACTTGGCATGTAGCAGAGAGAGATGGCGCGACAGACTTATTGAACCTTGGGCTGTAGGACACACACACACACACACACACACACACACACACACACACACACACATCACCAGTGAAGTGTAAACGTTGAACGACACAGGGGGTCTCTCCCATCTCCAAGTTTAGCCAGGACTCTGTTATACTGAGGAATGAGTGTGCGTGTGTGTGTGTGAGGGGCCACTCTGCAGATATTTAAGGGATATGAAATCCTTGTGCATGGCCGGCATTCCAAAGTATTACAAGACACACACACACACAGAATTACAGCAACAGCCTGAATGGACTCTTTTCCTTGGGGTATATTCGGTTTGGATTAAACTGAGGGAGTTAGCAGAAACAATAGTGAGCTGGGGACAGAAAGTGTGTGTGTGTGTGTGTGTGTGTGTGTGTGTGTGTGTGTGTGTTCTGTGCTCCTCATTAGTCCAAATGGAGATTACTATTTGACCTTGCATTGTTTTGATCGGCCTGTGTCTCACAGGTCACAGGTCAATCCAAACATTGCCCAGTGTTTGGGGATCACTTATCACTATGCCTGGTGTAGCCAGCAGGACCCAGAATCACAGATTTTGACATATCCACAGGGATTAGCATGCAGTCACATCACGGGTTTAAACTACAATGTTCAGCTCTGAGTGAGATTATCCACCAACTCCTACTTCAAAATGACTGATAGTGGAAACAACCATCCAAAATACAAACCTGGAGATGCCCATCCAAGGAGTTTCCCCTGGCTACAGGACTGCATCCATTTCTTTAAACTCTGGGGTCCTATTGAGGTTCAAATTTCATTCTTCATAAGCAGGTGAATTTTTTGTCTTTCCAAGGTCAAGAATGAACCATGAGTCTCAAATGTTAAGTAAACATGGACAAGCCCTTCATATCTACAACAGACAATCACTGCTGATGAAGAACAGCTTCTAAATGGACCCTGTGGGAATTGGCTGGTCCCCGGCATTTTAACATACTGCGCACACTGTTTAGACTGGCACTTCAACTGCTGACTTTTTTGAATTTGTTTTTTTAGTAGAGATATTCCACTAAAACATCAAGACGCTAAATACACAGTTATAGTCTAAAGCCTGTGCTCAGTGTACCTGTACATAGTCTACATGGGACAGGCCACTGGTTGACAATAAGAAGCACATGAGCTTTTTTGACCGAAAGACCGTATTTGTGAATAAATAAATACTGTTTAATGTTTTCTTTCTTTAATCCCAGTTCATGCTGAGACACATAGGATGGGTCACCATCAGAGATGATCTATTTGTCATCATGACTGAAACAGTCCAATTCACACAGAAAGCATTTTTAGAAGTGCTGTTGATGCCTGCCATTGGCCTAACTCTTGGAACAGATACATCTTCATTTTATCAAATGTATCAATCCACACCTACTCTGAGACAAGCACGTATCAAATCCAGACCCCTGCAGACCCCCTGCCCCTTTTTAGTTTTTTAAAGCTTCCTGGGAGCTGTGCTGCTGACAGACAGCTGGTTCAGAGGACAGAGACAATCGACTGAACGGATGTGCCTCACTCAACTCACTTTTAATGTGGGTTCCCAGTGATTTCACAAGTGATTGAGATCTACCCAGGCTTTACAGTTCTGGGGAAAATGCTTAATATTTATCATATTTGTGTTTATTCAACCACCCAATTCAACTGTGGGAATTTTTCATTCATCCGGAACTGGACAACAATGGGTAGGGTGGTGTGTGCAGATGTGGTGGTGGTGGTGGTGGTGGTGGTGGTGTGTGTGTGTGTGTGTGTGTGTGTGTGTCAGCTATGTGAAAAATTGTGGAAGTGGAAAAGATTCTAAGCCTGATATACTTAATGTTGTGTTTTTAAGTCTGAAGGAAAGTCAGAATGGCTTAAGTGCAGAAGTCAGACGAAAGTTCCTAGACACCAAAAAATACAAAAATACAAATAATAAACACAATACGAACAGTTAAAAGTGGCCATAAATGTCCAAGGAACCATTTTTTCCCCTTAATGTGCTCACCACTTTAGTCACATGATAATAATAACGGTTAGCTTCTCATTGGTCCAAATTTTGTAGGATGTTTATACAGCAGAATGTACATTATCATAATCAATAAGTTGAAAAAAAAACATGAATTTAGTTTTATGTTCATTAAGAATTTGTGGTTATTGAGTGCAGCTTGTAAATGAGCAAAGCAGTGTTGAAAAGACTTAACAGCAGTGAACAGAACAAACCCCAGGATTGAGCATTGTGGGACACCTTTGGTAATTTTCACAAATTCAGATGTAACATTTCCAATAACCACACACTGATTTCTGTCCATAGGGAAACCATTCATAAGAAATTTAATCAAATCCGATATTGGGAAGCCTTTTTAAAAAGCAAAGCATGATCAACTGTATTAAAGGCCTTTGAAAGATCGATAAAACATGCTGTACACAAATACCAATACCTAGAAACTCAATAAGACAATGTAAGTAAGCACATCTGTGTTTACCATCTAATCTGTGAGGGACATGCATGGATACCAATAAGATGAAGGAGGAAATGTTTGTGATGGCACATGGTAGGACTTTCCACCACTGAAACCAATGATCTTTTGGTAAGTCACCATGAACTCCCCTTAGTGGGAGATGACAAACAAATACAGGTGTGACAGGAGAGCAATCAAGCAGTTTGGTTTTGAAGATTATGATCATAGTTGTATGGCCTAAATTACATCATCATTGCCTTCCAAAACAACCCATATGAGTATTGGATGATCTGTTGCACATGTAAAGCTTAGTTTAACTGAAGCTCCCGGCTTAAGCAGGGAACAAGTGGAGCTATGGCAGAAATTTGCTGGCTTGATGCTGGCAAACAAGGCAGTCAGTTTATGTTAACAGGCCACATGTACATGAACAGATTCTATTTCAACCCTTGCCTTTGCCCTCAGATGGTAGAAAACAACATACAGCACACCTGTCATCCTCTGCACCAAATCAAATCACATATCTCTTTCATCAGTTGTGTTTCTGTTGTTTTTCATTTAAAGTGATTTTGCACCACTCGCACAAGAACATCAGTGTCTTCTTCCAAGAAGTTCTGAACTGTTCTCTCCATCACCAAAGTGCATCATACTCCAACCCATCTCAAAATGAGTCTTAGGGACTCACCTTCCCCTGGTTATAAAACCACCACAAGTATCTATCACACACTGTGCACCAGTAAAGGTTAGGGTCCACCAAAACAGCCCCGAAATGTTAGTGAGTAGTACTCTGTAAGAGGAGCCCTGACATGCCGCTATTTCAGTGACCGTCCCTCTCTGTCATTTCCTGTATGGAGGATATTTCCTATAAGTTTCCATGACAAAAATGCAAGAATACATTTCTGGAGTAAGGTGGTTGACCTTTTTTTTTTTTACTGCATCAAAGATGGTCATTTTTTAGCTATTATTCAGTAGATGCAGGATGTAGGGCCATGGGAATTATTCCCCTTATATGGGCCCAAAAAGAGCAACTGGAGGTTTATAAAAAAAAAACCTAAAAGCATGTGAACAATGTTCTCATATACAAATCCAAACTTACATATTATTTGCTTGTATCCAAATGGGAAGAGGAAAGAGGAAATTCTGTTGTTCTTTTTGTAAAAGAAATTCCTCTCTTTTGCTCTCTCTCTCTCTCTCTCTCTCTCTCTCTCTCTCGCTCACTCTCTCACTCATATATACACACATACACGCACACACAGTAACTGGAGGGAAAGCATGTTAGTGGAGATAAGCCTCCTTTGTTAGCTGGTTGACACTTAGACACCATTAATTAGACTGGGCCCTGGGAAACAGGTCAATGACCTAACTAATGGCTAATGTGTGTTTGCATCTGGGTATGTGTGTTTGTGTGCTACACTGCGCTACAATGTGTTTCTCACTTTTACAACAATTTCACTGAATAACTGGACATGGACATGAATCTCTCCTGAATGGCTTTTCACCTTTATTTCTAAGTGGGTTTATGGGTATTTATCCTTGATCAACATCAAATATACCATTTTCACTGGTGATGGTAGAAGTATGTGCATGATGTCCATGTGTTCTGATATGACTGAGTTAAAAAAAAGAAGGTGTGCCTTTTGATGAGTTTAATGAGTGCAAGTGAAGTCACTGAATACAATGCATTGCCTTCCAATGTCAAGCATTATAAGCTGTGGTAAAATGAAAAAATAATGCCATGTCTTTGGTTGCATAATAGGAACTGTAGGAACCATATTAGGAGAACAAATCAGGATATCCTGGCCTCTGTTGCATCTATTTTGATCATTCGTTTTTTTTTTTGTTTTGTTTTTTTAAATTCCACTTCTTCTTCTTCCATTGACTTACAATAACATGGACAAAGGTGAATTAGTGTAGTTCGTATGTTGCAGTAGGAAGTTTAGCTTCTGTTGTTCTCTCTCCCTGCATCTCTCCAGCTCTTGGTTACATAAACAACAAATCCTTGGCTTAACATTGACCTCTTGGTTAGGCAATTAATTGTGCACACACGCACACATACGCACAGCATATCCAAAGACTAATAGCTCAGACCCCCCACAAACAGCAGGTCAAGGTTATGCACTAAGAACCTCTCTCCCTCTGAGTGTGTGTGTGTGTGTGTGTGTGTGTGTGTGTGTTCGTCCCTCTGTGCGTCAGTGTTTGTGTGTGTTCCCTAATTGGAATGCTATGCTTTTGGTCGTGCAATCACAGACGTCTGTGGAATTTGAGCTGATATGAAAATAATTGCTTCACTTTGGCTTGGTCAGACGTTGTAACTAGCGGCATGTTTTCTCAGCGTCAGAAATGTAACACAATATGTTCCAGTGTTTACACTCAAGCTTGTTATAACCTGTTCACAGGATGTTTTTTACTCAGTGTGCTTCAACTTACAGCTGAAGTCAGTCAGTGTGCACAGAATGGTTTATCATGGCAAAAAAATGGCATAAGTATGTGTGTTTTGAGGGTGGAACTGTGTGTGTGTGTGTGTGTGTGTGTGTGTGTGTGGCTTGTGTATTTAGCTAACATGGAGACATGTAAATCCCTGATTAACTCTTTAACATAAACTTCCTTCACTGACTGATCAACACAGGAATACCAGTCGGAGTGTTGGAGGGGATTTGACGTGTGTGTGTGTGTGATCCAGAAACATGCTTTGAACAAGAAAACGCATTAAAGTGTAAGTAACATTTTAGCTGAAATGCTTATGCAATATCCTGCGCTGTGTTGAAACTATGGTTTCAACAAGGTTTTCACCAATAGTGGGTGAATGTCATACACTGATGTAAATGTTGAAGACTTGCACAAGAAAAAGATCTTGAAATGAAATTTGAACAAAAATATCACTGGTATTATATATTTAGCTCATTGCTTACATGTCCTTAGATCCTTAAATTTTTAAGTTTCAGTTTCTTCCCTCAGCCTGTCACTTTGAGAGACGGTGGACTAGTGGTCAGAGAAGCGGGGCATCGACTGGAAGGTTGCTAGTTCGAGGCCACGGACTGGCAACAAGATACCTGGACCGGAGGTGAGACCAGATGGACCAGACCAGCCCTTGCAAGCCAAGAGGAGCAACATGGATACCCCTTTCCCCATCCCACTGTCTAAGTGCCCCTGAGCAAGGCACCTTGCTCCCTGGGCGCTTCCAATAAATAGCTGCCCACTGCTCCGTGTGGTTGTTGTGCTCCTTGTGCTGTGCACCCACGGATGGGTTAAATGCAGAGATCAAATTTCCCCTGTAGCATGTTGTGTGTGTGCATGACTAATAAGTCTTCTTGATGAACAGTTATCCAGTGCAAGAACAAAACATTCACCTGTAATAATGTATTCTATATTATTACATATCCTCATTGTTTCTATACACACCATGGTTACAATGTCATATCATCTGCCAACACAAACCATACATACTATGTATACTGTGTATACTGCCATATCCACCTACCTCTTGTCTTGTATATACTGTATATTGTATATTTCTGCATATACTTCTGGACACTTTTGCACTCAGCTATATATATATATATATATATATACATATATATACATATACATATACATATGTATATATATATATATATATATACATATATATATATATATATATATATATATATATATATGCACTACTGTCTCAGGGTCTAGGAGAAAAAATGCCTTGTTAGTCTACTTTTATGTAAGTAAAGAGAGCATAGTGAAACCGGAGTCAAATTCCTTGTATGTGTACACAAACCTGGCCAATTAAACTGATTCTGATTCTAAACGTACATGGTTAATTAAGCAATAATGCATGCTGAGGTGTCTCATAATGGATAAGTTGAAATGGAGTATGTCATTCCATTGTGGTGTTTCCTGTGCCAGGTTCACTCATTTCTTTGTTGGAACACTGTGGACTGTGCTATCAGGCTTATACTGTATACTGCATGACCACCTACAAGCATAAACGTGTTTCAACCCTCTTCCATGTTTTGAAGTTTGTTTGTATTCAGATTAATCATGTCTTACTTGGAATAGGGACACTAATACAAAATATATTAGAGACAAAGGTGTTCGAGTATCAACTACCTTCAAAGCAGAAGAGGAGCAGATTTTTCACCATGCTACAAGCATGGCTCCAGGGATGGCAGAGTCTGTCTGTAGGTCAGTTGGTCACATATTTTGGTCCAGACTGAAACATCCCAACAACTATTGGATGGATTGCCATGAAATTTACATTCATTCATGTCCCACTCAGGAATAATTGTCATTTTGGTGATCCCTTGAATATTCTTCTATTTCCACTGGTTGGTTGACATTTTTGGCTTTTAGAGAAATGTCTGGACAACAATTAAATGGCTTGCCATGAAATTTCATTGTCCCAAAAAGATGAATCCTCATTACTTTGGTGATCCCCTGACTTTTCCTATAGCTGCATCAGGGGGCCAAAATCTCTATTTGTCCAATGCTAATTAGTGTTACCATGCTAACACATTAAACTAAGATGGCGGCCATGGTAAACATTATGCTTAACATCGTCCTGTTAAGCACTATATCAAAAATTCTAATGATAATAGTTGTGCAACAAGAAGCGCAGGTTTGGTATTTTCCTGTCTTTGATATTGGCTTTGCCTCTCATGTGTGGTATTTTGGGGCCAAGCACACGGTGCACAGGTGGGAGGAGAGACGTAAATATGTGGAAGGTTCATTTAGATCAGGCAGAAGTGAGTTGGTATTTTGGTGTAAATGGGGCTTAGACTTTGCACTAAGAACAAATGTCTCAGCTTCGGGAGCAGCATCACTTCACTGAAAGTCGGGTGGCTTTACCAACAAGAGCAAACAATGTGAAAGTGAATCAGTGTGCATTGATCCATGAATTAAAATAAGTGTCTATTGTCTAAATAAGTATCAGGGTGTCCATGGCGGCTTTACATTGAATGAACATTTTCTCATTTCTGTAAATCCCTGTGCTCATCTATGTGAAGGCAGCACATATGGTGATAAATTTGCAGCCTGATTTGAGATGTGCCACAACAGTGCCTTTATGCTGTGTCATTAACTTGATATTCTGTTTTTTAAGTACAACCAAAATTCCAAAAAAGGTGGGACAGGGGCATGTTCCCCATTGTGTTGCATCTCCTCTTCTTTTAACAACCCTCTAAACGTTTGGGAGCCGAGGAGACCAGAGGGCTGTACTACGAAGTGAAACTGAGCCGTTACTCTGTGTTAATGAAGATTCCTCGGCTGTAGACTGACCTGTATGAATGTAAAGCTGCTGTGTCAACAATAACTTCATTCTAAGAATCATTTCAACTGCAACCCCAGTGGAAAGTGCACCTGGCCACAAGTCAGGATGAAATATAAAAACATTATCTCAAGCCGTGTGTATTAATAGTCCTTATCATTCATACTGAGTACAGATGTGGTGTGTAGCCTGCACATATAATAGCCTTTTCATGTGTTCACAGCAAACAAACAAAAAATGCAGACTGAGGGAAAACCGGCTACTTACACAGAGGCAGAGGAGTTGGCACTGGCCAACAATAGAGGAAGACCCATAATGGAGGGGGTCAAGGGGGCGGTCAGTTCTGACCCTGGTGGCAGCTCAATGTCCACTCTTTATGAACAGGGTGATATATGGATTGCTCTGATTGCCCAGTTTAAAATGTGTATGGAGTTCACATGCCTGTCTTATGTACAGTGGGTGAGGATACCATTAGTCTACACCAGCCCCTCATCTGACTCCCAGGTAGCGGTAAGTGTGGAAATAGTTGAGGTGTTCTGTGGATTTATCAATGCTGATATGTTGACACAACTTAACAGCTTTTCTCATTCATTTTTTTTCTTCAGGAGCACTTGGGTAGGGAGACCATGTCAGCCTTGTTGGACACACACATCCAGGTTGACCCATCACTTGTTCTTTTATGTCTATTTAACAGTGACTGACTACAGTAACTAGGCTATGTATGGCATCGGAGAACCGAAAGGGTAGCTTTTTCTTTGCTATTCAAATGATTATTCATACTGACAATATGTAACACTAATGATGCTGAATCATGCATGCCATGTTTGTTCTCTCAATGTGTTTTGCTGTGCAGCCTGGATCTGACAATGTGTGATTGCTCTACAAGCATATGCTAGACCTTGATTGCTACAAAAAAAAAATGTTCCAAATAAAAAAACCATACCAACTTTTTCTATTAATGTTTAGGAAAGGGAGAAAACCAATAAATAAAAGCATGACTCAGAAAAATAAATGTCTTTTATTATTGAAAGAATTGATTTGTGATGGCCTCTCTGACGACTCTTCCTGTTGGGTGATCCAAGGTCACTGGGTCCACTATGTCTGGTGGCATTGGCAGCTGGTATGGTGCTCTCTCTTTGAATGGTGGCAATGTTATGGAGCATCACATATGCACCACCTGACATGCCTGCTCTGGACGCACCTGCAAGCCTTGTAGGCAAGCAAAGCGTGATTTGATGACCCCAAATGCCATCTCTTTCCTGACCCTTGTGTTGCCATGTTGTATTTTCTTTGTTCCCTTGTTTGTGGGTCAGGATAGGGGGTTATCAGGTATCGCAGACAGGGGTAGCCTCCGTCCCCAAGCAGCAGGCCATCAAAACGCCCTTTGAATGATAGAAAACAATTGTCACAATCCAGCATGAGTTGTAAAATATAGAGTGGTGGTTGTCTTACCTTGGTCAAATCGCTGCCCAAGCGTGCATTCCCGAAAGATGAGAGTCATACACCAACCCAGGCCACCTAGCCTCCACACTGGTCACCATTAAATGGTGATTACATGTCATCTGACAAAGGATTTCACACCATTTTAACATAGTACCACTGTAACAAAATCACAACCTAATGTTTCATTAATATAATTAAGTTCTTTAATTAATTATAATTAATGTAGGCTAGCCTACATCTCAGATAAAATACAATATGATCACATACCTGGACATTGATGATGTGAATAGATTTTCTATTCACATCATCCCCCTCATGTTCTCCCAGGGGCGCTCTAATGGGGATATGCGTGCAGTCAATCACGCCAATCACCCTCGAGATTCCTTTGGAAAAAAATGTATTCTGTATATATGCCTTCCCTATGCATATTAAAAATAGATCCAAGTAATTTTATATTGCAAATTACCTGCGATTGCATAAAAAGCCTCTTTGATTTTGTGGACATTTGAATGGCCAGGGAACACTACAAATGTATCCAGCAGTTTGGTGAGAGCAAGTACTACCTTGCGTACTGCACGGCACACAGTATTCTCGCTCAGATGTTCAGCATCACCCATGGAATACATTTGTCTGCTGGCAAAACAGCGCAAAGCAAGGCACACTGTCTGTTCAACGGTGAGGGCATTACTCGAGCAAGTGGTGTTAGAGACGTCTGATACTGAATTCCCTCTAATGAGAATTGATATCTTTCATATAGAACATCATTAGGGTAAGCTAGAGGATTTGATGGTCTCTAAACACCCTCGCCCTGCGGAATGAGCCTCTCACAATCTGTGCACCAATGTTGATTGGGTCTTCCAAATGTGCTGGCATTTTTCCTCAGCAAGCCAGAACCCAGACTGGGATGTGATTCCACAGGAGAGTAGCTTGATAACTGAAGACTCTGGCTCCCATTCTACTTTTGGAGACTCTAGGAACCAAAAGAAACCCTGCATTCTGGCAGCTTAGTGCTGCTATTAGGATAATAGGGTACTATGAGCTCTTGGGGGTATGATGGTGCTTGACCGTTAAGAGCTTTATAGGTTAGGAAGAGAATTTTAAATTCAATTCTCAATTTGACAGTGAGCCAGTGCAGAGAATGCAAAATGGGTGAAATATGATCTCTTTTCCTTGTTCTTGTCAGAACACGTGCAGCAGCATTCTGGATCAACTGGAGAGTCTTTAATGACTTATTGGTGCAGCCTGATAATAGAGAATTGCAATAGTCCAGCCTAGAAGTAACAAATGCATGGACTAGTTTTTTGGCATCTTTATGAAATGTATGTTATATGTGCATTAAAGGACATATCCTCACCAAAGATAACTCCTAGATTCCTTACAGCAGTGCTGCAGGCCAATGCAATGCCATCCAGAGTACTGATATTTTTAGAAAATATGCATTGGAGGTGCTTGGGAGCAGATACAATAAATTCTTGTTTTCAATTTCAAGTTTGGCTAATTGGTTGGTTTCATCTGGCTTACTCGACAGATGTAATTGGGTATCATCTGCATAGCAATGAAAGTTAATGAAGTGTTTCTCAACAATATTCCCTAAGGGAAGCATGCATAAGGTGAACAGGATTGCTTCAAGCACAGAACTTTGCGGAACACTGATTAACTTTAGCGGTGTATAGAGGATTCATCGTTGACATGTACAAACTGAAATTGGACTGATAAATAGGACCTAAACGGTCTTGGCACAGTTCCTTTAATGTCAATTACGTTTGCCAGTCACTGCAACAGGATTTGATGATCAACTGTGTCGAATGCAGCACTAAGATCTAACAGGACAAGTACAGAGACGAGTCCTCTTTCTGATGCACTCTGCATGAGTGTTTTTTTAAAGATTTTTATATACAACTCTTCTTTTTATGTTTGATTTAATTAATTGAAGTGGTCTGAGGGCAGACACAGTCTATGGGGTTTTGGGAGAGTAACTGCTCTAATGGAAGCACAGAGAGGTGTGTAGGACTGTGACTTTGGCTCCTGGTCTCAACTCTGAATTGTCACAGTTTTGGTCCACTAATAAACTCAGATTCCTAGATATGAGAACTGCACCATCCAAAGTGGGATGGATGTCATCTCTCCTAATTAGACCAGGTCTTCCCCAGAAAGTCTGCCAGTTGTCTGTGAAGCCCACATTGGCTCATGGCTGGACACAACCACAATACCCAGTGGTTGAATGACATCATGCGGCCAAACATGTCATCACTGGACAGCTTAGGCAGGGGTCCAGAGTCCAATATTGTCTTTGCAAAATTACACACCGATTGATCAACTTTAGTGACCTCCGATTGGAGTAATTGGGTGCCATTACCGCTGATGTGAATAACAATCTTATGGTATTTACACTTATCCTCAGCCAGAATTCAACATTGCCTGCTCCGGCCCCTGGGATGCAAAATAGAGCTGCCAATAATCAGAGTTGAGTGACAGAGTGGGGAAAACTAGAAATGTGAATGGGTTGGTGGTGAACCATGGGCTCAGGGCTATGCTTCCTTCAAACAGTCACCCAGCCTCCCTAGCAGGAGCTACACTACATCAGTCCGCACTGGCTACTGAGAGTTGGCTACCACAGCTGAAGATTTAGGTGCGGAACCATGCTTTCAATTCACTAAGCCTCACCTCCATCACAGCAAATGTACTACACTCATTTAATTTTTTAATTAATTAATTTTAATCCCTTTATTAGTCCCACAATGGAGAAATTTCCATGCAGGCTAACCACTGGACAAGTACCATTATCACCGAAAGAGGCAGTGGAATAACTAAAACATCTGACACACTTAAGTGTTTAAACAACTATGAAATTAGCTAGAAAGTTGCTAAAAAAGGAGTTATGAGTGTTTGAACAGAACTAGTGTACGTTTGAACGAGTAGCAGGTCATTAACAGAGCATGAAGATTACAAATCAACTGAGATAAGTTAGACAGCAACAACACGCTACCAGTAACACAGCAACCGGAAATGAGGCAAAACGCTTACAGCAGTTTGTCAGCACGCAGAGGCTGAACAAAAAAAAAAAAAAAAATGAACTCCTTTCTCATTGTACTAAAGGTCAGCTGTAAAAAATAGCTGAGCATTACAACATTAAGATTAGTGATAAACTGTTAAAAGAAAATGTCAGGGCCATTTTAGAAGCAAACTTTGTCAAGGCTGGAATTTCAAGCTGAATGAGGGGATTAAGCTTGGTTAATTTCGATTTGAGTTTTGAGCAACAAAAAGCTGTTACTCCTGCAGCTAGAACATAAAGTGAAAACAAAAATTTGATTTGCAACTAGAATTAGAAAAAATGAAATTCTAAACAGCAGACAAACTAGAGCTGGAACAATATAAATACAAAGAGGCGGTAATACTTCATATTTAATTATTCTATGCAAGATCGCATTTCTCATCTCAATTCAATGTCCTGTCCATAGCGTATATACTGGTCATATATCTCATTCTCATGTATATTTGTAAATAATCTCATGTAAAAATACTTTAAGCTTGTTTATACTGTTCAATTTTTTACCATTTAACTTGCTTCTATCCTCTTTGCTGCTGTGCAATGCAAGTTTCCCCACTGAGGGACGAATAAAGATTTATCTTATTAACTGACAAAACCAAACAGGGTGAAAGCCAGAGGGGAGAGAGACGGTCTGCCGCCAGCTTGTACATCTGGCAGCCGGACCAGGTGAGCTGCACCTCCACAACGACCTGACTCCATCGTCCTACAACAGGCCAGGCCATCTTGAAGTATGCCAGACTCAAAAGCAAGTTAACACAGCAGACCAGTAAAAAGAGCACTGAATTTACAGTTCTGGCCATTGTAGGTCTTAAGATTGCCAAGCCAAAGAACAAATATTCATACATGTGCCGGCACATGTGCAATGATGAAATGACAAAGCCATTACAGAGCCAAGATCCCCAACCCTAACTTATTCCACTTACCACCTAATTTCAACCCTAGTCTTCAGACAGATACTTGTGGTGGGTATTTATGCACCAATTCCACCAGAACCAAGAAGGCAACCAGACCCTCCAGGAACCAGGGAAAAGCTCCCGAGACATTGTCTTCACCCACGTTCTCCGTCACACTAAAGTGAAAACAAACTGGTCAGTCTCCTGTTGAGATGAGCCACTTCAGCCTACTAACAAGATGCATGACTTACCCACTGTGACATGGCCATCATCTCCAATTACATGTCCCAGTTCTGAAATTAACACATGGGTTTAAACTAAATTGAGGCAGAATGCTGCTCCCTACAAACATCCACCAAAAGAAACACCCCAAAAGTAACCAAACATGGAATAGACAAACGAGCAAAGGCTCTCTCAATCACCAAAACTGACTGTGTGAATCTCCCATAATTGTACCAGCAGCAACACAGCATTTAAATAGAAATTACTCTGAAGTGCAAAAAACAATCTGGCACAAACTAATTAGTCCTAATCAAAAAGGTGAGACCAATACAAATACAACCTGGCCGGATGAACTCCCAATTTGTCATAGCCCAGCTCAGTGAGCTACGCAAAAAGGGTGACCACGCAAGGTTCAAGTGTTTCAACCAAAAAGATTTCTTTCTTTAACTAAGAAATCAAGTCAGTCTAAAACCACAGAGACCAACAACCCAAATCAAAACAGTCAGATCCAGGCCGGGAGAGAGACTGACTGACTGCCACCAGCTTATATATCTGACAGCCAGACCAGGTGAGCTGCATCTCCTCAACGACCCGACTCCGCCCACCAGGTATCTGGAGGGAGAGACCTGCTCAGAGGCTCGTCACATCTGTCTCTCAACAAAGTATATAGTTCTTGCAGCCATGGCAGTTTCATCAGGTAGTTACCTCTCTTAATACTCAATCTGAATGTTTGCATGCCTGGTAGACAAGTGCCTAGAAAAATGAAAGTATGCCAAAGAAAGTAATGAATTCCCAAATACTCTCAGCCTTACATTTATTCATAAGGCTACATTTGGGACATTTATCAGGATCCAACTCACAATTTGTGTCACCTGAGACAATTACACTATAAATAACACTCCTAAGGTGAGGCAAACAAAGTATCTCAGGATACATAGAAGAGACATTTAAACAGGAGACAGAGAGTAGAGTGGAAGATTTCTGTAAATACTAATAAAGCACTGGACAGAGTGGAATATTCATAATGATTCCCTAACCCCTCCTAATTCTATTAAATTCCACTTAAATGCTTGAAATCACCTGTACATTTGATGGCAGAGTGCAATGCACGCTGAATGTGCAAGGTTGCAACCCAGCTGAATTTAAATGGGGATAAAACCAAACCAAACCAAAACATGCCACATGGCCTTTTTCGTAGGCTCTGGTGGTAGGATATGCAGGAGTAGCAGGTATAATAGACTGTCTTACTCTGTAAGAAGCAAGGAATATGTCTTGAGTTTTATTTGAATCACAAGTTTATTTCCTTTCGAAACTTAATTCCCTGTGTTCCAACGTACTGGTCCTGACCTTCTAAGGGTTTTTGGGCCCAAAGGACCATCTTGCTTTATCAGCTGTCACACCTTAAATACAGTGTATGACACAATAGATTGAAAATAATTTCATTTGGCGTCATACCAGGGTGATCCTCTGAGGATTCATCATTTTACTGACACCTGGCAGGCTTCAGCAAACTCTGTAGCACTGGAGTGTAGTAAGGCTCTCTGATTCTCTGATCACCTTTCCTTTACATGATGTATGTCACATCTCAAGCAGTTTGGAAGGTGTTTATGGTCTTCATCCAACAGACCACCAATCTGAGGCAGCTTTCTCTCCTGTCTTAAAACGTTGCTTAATCTGTGTCTGTGTGTGTGTGTGTGTGTGTGTGTGTGTGTGTACGCCTGTTATACAAGTGAGAGGGAGGTTGGTGGGGCCTAGACCCCACTTTCCCCAGGCCTGTGTTTGCCAGGTCCTGTCAGAGTAATCCTGTATTAGAAACTAACCTAACCATTCACACACAGGTCCCCACACACACACACACACAACACACACACACACACACACACACACACATATTCCTGTGTTTTTTAAATGGAAAAACAACCTGGGTCTCTAGTCTTTCTGGGTCAAACGCCCTTTGTTCTCTTTCTCTTCTTTTCTGAGGACTACAAAGTATGTTTTGATAGTTGGGTAAGGACCACCAACAGTCACAGTTGTAGCTGGTTTAATGATGGAATATCATCACTAAGTTTACATGAAGCCTTTGAATCTGTGAACAACATCAGCAACATCCCACTTCAAGTGAATCTGATGTGTACACCTGCAAGAGGCACAAAACTGATAATATATATTTATAAAAAAAACAAAACAACAGCAAACAATATACTAAACATCTAAAGCCCCACTAATGCCTGATATCAAACAGGTTCATCCCCTTTAGAGCATGAATGTGCTTGGCTAGCAGTGAGCCTACTTAATTATGAGATGCACATGCAGATGCAAAATGTTGTAAAATAAACAAAAAAATATTGAATGTTTGAAAGCCTGCTGCATAATTTTTAAATGTTTGAATGGGTTAAAATTGCTTTAAAGAGGTGTCACTTCATTGAAACACTATACATTAAACAGTAATACTGTGAAAACATTAACTTTGACACAGGTAAGTCAAACACATGAATCAATGTCATTCTTAGAATTTGTGCTATAGAGTAAAGTTTGCATGTGCTTACTAAGCATTCTGTTAACTCAAACTGTGATACTTTTAAAAAAAATTAAGAGCTGGTGAAATTCTGTATATTTCTTGTCGCCAAATCTCATGAAAACACCAAAATCAACTATGAATTTTATTATGTAAGTATGTATGTGTCAAAGCCTGATATGCCTTCTTCCTCTGTGCCAAAGACATTGTGGGTTGTGATCTTTACATGTAACTTGTCGAGAGTAACAAAAATATGAAATATCACCAGCATTGTCCTCTAAGTTACATTACATTACATTACTAAGTTACATTGGAATTTACATTCTGACCTGAGTGCGGTGCTAGCACATAGTGTATGAAGAGTTTATCCTCTGGGGAGCATGGATGTGCTTATTATAAATATAAAGAATATGTATTTGGCCATTAAGCAATTTCGTCAGTGGTTATGGAACGATTCTACTCTGGACCACAAGTTATCAGTGCACTGTATGGATGAACTGACAGTATGACCAACACCCTTAAAACTAGAGACAGTATTGACATTCTGTACAATGGTTTATAATAATAGTGTAGTTCCATTGTTCTCTCTATTTTCAGTGATGATCAGAAACAAGACTTAAATAGTAATTACTCCAGATTTTATACAAATAAATATTTAGAACTTAATTTTACAGGCAATTTTACAGACTCTTTGTTCTCGTATACAAGTAAGATAGTTGGCTAGTGTATAGTTTTACTGTGCAAATGAACAATCTAAAACAGGAATCAGAGAGGCAGAGTGTTTGTAATGTCAGATGTAAAAGGTGTATTGACACTGGGAGATTAAAGTAATGCTGGTCTTGTCCTTTAATGGCATTTTAGAGTGTATTTTCCCTTTAAAGCTTGTAAACAGCTGAAACCTGTCACCCGTGGGAGGAAATGTGGAAGTGACACACCAACAACAGGAAGAAAAATCCAAGAATTTTAGGAATTTTCTCTGACATATGGAGGTGTCACAGTGGAGATGCAGTAAATTTATTCTGTTTGCCATGTGTGAAACAATGAGTGACATTGAGACCATTAAAAAGAAGAATAGTCTCTGACAAACAACACCTGCTGTGTGTGTGTGAGAGAGAGAGAGAGAGAGAGAATGCCAGCAAACACATCCTGTGGCCTCTCAGAGACACAACTTCAATTCCCATGTATTGTCAAAACACAAATAGGCTCAAGTTGAAAGCACATTGACAAAGGAAGAAAGAGATTTTTAATTTAAGAATTGTGTGTGTGTATATAGGACTTCTGTTTGATATGACTACTTGAGTGTGTATCCACCTAACCAAAGAATGGGAGAGGTAGATCAGCAGCTCTGTCCCTAATTATTTGGTTCTGGTGAAGCACAAAAGATGAAGATCAAGAAAGATTTCTTGTTGACTGTCTCTCGCATGTCATCCTGATCAGATGCTTAATCACCTCAACTGGTTCCTTTTAAGGTAAAGGAGCAGTCGTTTGCAATTTCTGCTTGAACCCAACATTTCATTCTTTCCATCACTACTGACTACAGCATGGCCATAGGTAAGGGTTGGAACATCAACTGGTAAATCAAAAGCCTCTCCTTCAGGCCTGTCTCCTCCTCCACTACAACAGTCTGATATATCAGTAAATGTAAATCCAAGACCTTTTTCACTGGGACAGAACTTGCCACTGGTCATACTAAATAAGCTCTTTCAAAACATTACTTTGGATTCTGATAATTGATTCTGACATTTGTTAAAATATACATTTGGAAACTTGCCGTTTACAAATGTAAAAAAACGTAATGTCTGAGGCAAACAGATTTAAAATGTCTTTTGCTTCAGACTTGTTACAGCTGTAAGCCAAACTGAGAAGTTTGGTTGCTTACTATCTCAAGATCACCATTTACTGTACTATATTTCAATGGCAGCCAACTGACATAAAATGTACTTTTTTCTATAAATAATGGATTTCAGTCTTTGGCAAAAACAATTCTAGAAACTGCAAAACCCTTACCTTCATCTTCTTATAAACATTTAAATAATACTGACCTACAAGATGTAGTCTAAAGTCAGTATGAATTGGTATCATCACACATTTCTGAAGATTTGTCTGCTGTGAAACTGTGATTTTTGTGTTTTCAATCTGTGTAAGATGAATCAAAACTAAAGCCATGCTAGCAGCTCTGTGAGGTTGCACTAAAGCTGCCAGTATGCTTGATCAGGACTGCTTGTCAGATTATTAAAAAGCTTTGGAAACCCCTTCCCCCAATAACTTTCTGAGTCTGAGCTGGGGAGGCTGTGTCTGATTTCTTGAGCTATTAAACCAAGACAATCTGACATTTACATTTCTCTCTCAAGCTCTCTTTTTTCTTCATTACACAATTAGTTGTCACTTTTCTTTGAATGTTTTCCGCAAGAGAATGTGTCAAAATGTGCTTTGTTATCCCCATATTTAATGGTTATCACATCTCCCCACTCTGTGTAATGGCTGGCTTTTCACCTCATCTTCTAGTGTGGTGGTTCAGAACAGCTATAAAACAAATTTGCTGTCCAGTGGAAGGGGCAGACTGAAAGAGATTCACAGGCCCTATTTAAATCAGCCAAGAGGGTGCTGCAGCACCTCGCCCAGAAAAAGGAAACTGAGGCCCCCACCTGGAGCCAAAGCGGAGGGGAGCACACCGAAGAGCATCCGCTGGCAAGTCCAGTGCACTTGTCACATTTTGTGATGTTTTGTTTCAACTGTAGCTGGTGCAACAAAGAAATTTCCCAGTTTGGGACAAATAAAGTAGAACGGCCTTCCTGACCTGAACCAGAGTGGTGATTTGTTATTGGACTTTTATAATAACCACTTTTGTAGAACTCCTCAGTCCTAAGACTGATGATTAACTTTGTGGTACTGTCATCAGACCTGTGGCCATATGTTTTGGATGCTCGTGTGAAGAGAGGAGCAGCTATCAACTGATCGTTACCTGGTGGTGAGTTGGACCTCTCAGCCTGAGAGGATGGATACATGATTTCCAATGTTGTCTGACAACATATCATACAAGCTACTTCTTAACCTTATGCTACAAAAAAGACACGACCACAAGTGGATTTACATCCAGCATTTTTAGGAATATAAAAAGACCTGACTGCATATGAAAAAAAAAGGTCAAAGTATGGTTTATCAATAAGAACAGACTGTGACGAGTGCACTGGACTTAACTAAATCATGACTTTTTCTTTATTAGTCCCACAATGGGGAAATTTCCATACTGGCTGCCCCTCGTGAGGCACCAACATGTTCACACAAGTGAGCATACCCTGGCCAGGAACTGAACTCAGCTCGTGGCAGCGAGAGTACCGAATCCTAACCACTGGACCACCACCAAGGCATTTATGTGAAGTATGTGACATAAAGCCAAAAGGGATGAGGATGAGGATGAGGAGACTGTAGCCTTCCTCAAATTAATACATGAAACAAACAAAAAATGCCATGTTTGCATGTGGTTCTCTACAATGTTTTCCATAATTTGAGGATTGACCGGCTCTTTATAATCACGTCATCTCATTGCGCTCTCTTCTGCAATGGTGTAATGTCACCTGAATGGAGAATTATCACCAACATTTTCCTGGAAATTCAGTTAAAATTTCCATAACATGTGTGGAAATAATGGAAACTAGTGACAATGTTAACAATACTATCATTAGCATGTAAAGTTTAGCATTGTCACCACCCAGGTTTTGCGTGATAGCATGCTAACATTTGCTAAATGGCACAAAGCATATATGAGGCTGATGTTAATGACATAACTTTCACAGGTATTTGGTCATAAATCAAACAAGTATGTTGAGGTTTATCTTATCTTACCTTTCTTATCTGATGGCTCTAAATTAAAAGTTAAAGGATCACTAAAGTCATTCAAATTGATCTTGAGGTGAAATGAAGAAAAAAAAAACAGGAAATTGTCAAACGTGCCAATGAGACAGAAAGAGAAAAATGCAAGCATAAGCAATAATGTGATGCTCATTTGCAGCCCAAGTTTGTGATTCAGGCTGAGAAGATTCATACTTCACCTACTAGTAAAACCTAAAGTTTAAAGGTGTGACTGCTGTAGGGAGGCTGATCCTCATGTTTACACATTGATTACACATTTAAAACAGCTGCATTCAACATTGAAACAGAGCAGCCTCCATGGTTGTTTCTAATAATAAACTATGACCTCCAACAGTTACAGTTTCCCACTCATGTAAGGGAATATCAGAGTGACCTTGATAGACTATGCTCATTTATTTTATTTTTGTATGTTTTTGCTTTGTTTTCCAGTGTTGACAACCCAAACCCATCTGAGTTAATATCTGGAATATGTTCCTTAGCCTCTTGAGTCACCAGGGTAAATTAGCTTGTTTTCTATTCAGCAAAACAAAGGTTTTCAAGGTTTTCTTTGAGTGTGCACATTAGGAATTTCTCAGCTATGATGTCTGCTTTCTATTTTGTCCCGTTGAACAATGGGAATTAGTGATAGAGGCTTGGCTTATACAATGTTATCATAGGAAATATCATAGGATACAGAGGCAGTATCTCAACTGGTGTTGGGTGAGTCATATGCACCAGCAACAATAGCATATTCCTCAGTTCCTCTGGTGCATGCAAATATGAATCCTACTGGAGTTCACCTGCAAGTATTCTTAGTGCTGATGTAGAACTGGTGACTGGGGCCATTTATGTCATATTGTCTTTGAAAACTTCATCTGTGAACTAAAACAGTAGCACTGGGCTGGTCCCAGAAACCATATGGCCATTCAGGAGCCAGCATCAGCTGATTTTATGTAGTATTGCTGGGTGAAAAACTGGAAAACTAGCATTACAAAAGATTGTTAGTAATTAGGAAACTCATTTGCAAAGGAGACAGTTTTTTGTTTTGACTTAAAAAAAAACCTGTTAAGAAACAGGAATGTGTATGATTAGAAATGTAATTTCCTTCAGGTTTTGGACATTTTTACAACAGAGGCTTGTACAAACATTCAGACAAGAAAAGGTCATGAAAGCATTATATAAAATTTAATGTCAATCATTTCAACATAGGATACCTAAATACCAAAACTGAACTTTTCAACCTTTCTGGTTTCTGAGTAAACACAAATATAAAGTATTTCAGTCCAAATATTAGATAACAGTGGTTCAGATCAAATAATTCCATGAAAATTTTCAAACCTTTTCCCCTCCACATTGACTCAGGCTCCTTGTAGCATAGCCTAGCTTTATTAAACAGGATTGTGCTGTCACCTACTGGTCATATTTGATAAAGTGAAATTCTACCTGCATATTATATGTACAATGTGTATACAATGATATTTTACATTTTATGTATTTCATTGCATTGATTTATTGTATGCAATGTAATGTTTTGTTTGTTTGTTCTTTTACAAAAGTGTCTTGTCAGTGCGCAGCAGCTTTGCGCGCACCCGGAAAAACACAAGCCCACGTGTTGTGGACCTGATGGAGCTATGGAGGTTCAGCTGTGTCAAGCTCACAGAGAGAAACCATTAGCACCGGAAGTGAATAATTATGCCTTTAAAACAAAATGTAGGACTGTAAACAGCGAGTTTACATATTTTACATAATTCTGTGTAGTAATTTACAATGCAATATGATTTTTAAAATTTAGGCACATAAGAAGCACATTTCCTTATTACATGCATACATCTACTGAATGCCTTTATTATTATAGGCTATTTTATGCTGTGGAAAGACAAAATAAAAGCACGTGTATTTTTAAACAAATTCCAATTGGTTTAATGGCTCATTGTGTGTTTTCAATGAAGTTTGCAAGTTTAGCAGTGGTTTTTAAACGCGTCCGTCAATAAAGCTCTTATTTGAAAAGTTGATACCGGAAGTAGTTTCGTTCATTGTGGTTGAGTTTACTCGTTACGAGTTTCACGTTGTTCTTCGCAGCACCGCGGTTCCAGCAGCTTTACAAACAAACAGGTATTCAATACAAAAAAACATTGTTACTGTGCCGACATATTATTTATGGACGTCGTTAGAAAGAAGTCTGATTTACGGCCGTTGACCCGGTTTGTATCTTCAATTCAACGTTGTTAGCCCTGGTTAGCTCTTTAGCTAGTTAGCCGACAGACTGGCGTGGATGTAAATTAGACCACAACATTTCTTTTATGAAAGTTTGGGCGTACTTTTATTTTACTTACCTATCCACTTTTTT
Organism: Holacanthus passer; assembly: GCA_025331565.1. Classification (NCBI taxonomy): domain Eukaryota; kingdom Metazoa; phylum Chordata; class Actinopteri; family Pomacanthidae; genus Holacanthus; species Holacanthus passer. The sequence continues at coordinate 7,408,469 of JAFREQ010000030.1, read as the reverse complement.
CTGACATATTAAATGTGAAAGGCTTTTCGTATATAGACTGATTTATTTCACACTATTAAGAAGTGAAAAATTCAAACTCCGGGTGCCATCATTTTATAATTGGATGGTTCATTATTACATTGAATTGATCATTAAAGATAATCTGAGACTTAAAGTTGACACTCAAGTAAAAGGCTGCTTTCTGGATCATTTAATTCCATGTGTTACCTTAAGAGCTGCCTTCAACGATATGTGTTTGTTCTTATCAGATGGATGAATCAGAGACAGATGGACAGATGTCAGCAGCACACAAGGAGGAGGAAGAGGAGATGGAGGTTACCATGACAACACAACCAGAAGATCTCATTGTGACCCCCAGCAGTGCAGATACGTCATCAAATACACACACACTTCCAGAGGAAACAGGACACATACACACAGATGCAACAGCCACGCTCTCTGTAGACACTGTGTGTAAGACAGAGGACTGCGATGAGGAGGACTCAGAGGATTCAGACAGGTATTTACACAAACACACAACAGTTTGACACAAGGCTTGTTTTTGATGTTTTTAGACCAAACATTCCCAATATTTTGCATCAACTGTCCTTGTTGTATTTGATTCCATTGAACTTATAAACAGGAAGCAGCACAAGAATGGAAAGAAATGACTGACTCTGAATTTCCTTCTCTCCTGTCCTCAGCGACAGTTCTTCCTCTTCCTCTTCTTCCTCATCTTCGTCTTCTTCCTCTTCTCCATCCGCCCCTGTGTTTGAGGATGATGATGATGACGAGGGTTTCAGCCAACCAGCCCCCATCAAAACCAGAGATGAAGTCCTGCTTGAGGTCAGTCTGTAATTGTATGTTTGAAGAGTTTTAAAGGTTTTTACAGTGTGTTCTGGAATTTCTGTTTTTCTTCCATTTTGAAGAGGATAGGACAATATGGGTCTTGTCAAGGGACTGTGCATATAAATTACAGATGAACAACAATGTCTAATTTGCCCTACATTGTTTTACCTGCTATTCCACAATGGCATGCAAAAGTTTGGGTACTCCTGCTCAAAATTTCTGTTACTGTGAATAATTAAGTGAGTAAATGGCTAAACAGGACAGTGATTCTAAACACACCTCAAAATATACATTGGACTACCTCAAGAGGTGCAAGCTGAACATTTTGCCATGGCCCTCAAAGTCCCCCGATCTAAATATCATCAGAAATCTGTAGATGGAAGTCAAAAGAACAGTGCATGCAAGATGACCCAAGATTCTTACAGAAAACCTTTGCAAAGGAAGAACAACGAGAACTGAAAGACTATTAGCTGGCTACAAAAATCATTTTAAGAATTTTAAGAAATCTTCTACTCACTTAGCTATTCACAGTAATATAAGTGTTGAGAATATGCAGTGTTTTGCTTGCCATTGTATAATGTGGACATTTGATGGTGATCAGTTCTTTCTCCCTAAAGAGAAGGAATAGAGGAGAAAATATTTTCTGCTATGCGCTACTATGTAGTTATAGCACTTCTAATCAATGCAATAAGATAAGATATAAAAACCTTTATTCGTCCCACAGTGGGGAAATTTACAATTTCCCATATTGTAAAGTTTCATATTAATATTATGAAATAGTTATGGAAATAGTTATGGACTGGTGGGTTCAAAATTATGAGACCTCAAGTCAAGATACTTCTGTTTTACAGAATATCTTTGTATTTGGTATTTCCTCCTTTTGCTTTAATGACTGCATGCCCCATGCTGGTATGGACTCCCCAAGTTTGTGCAACAGATGAAGTTCCAAAGAGCTTCTTGTTCAGTGGGGCTGAGGTCAGCTGACTGTGGAGGAAAGCCCATGACCATCCTTGGTCTTCTTTGGTGTTCAAGAAGTTCTTGCAAATCTTTGAGTTGTGTTTCGGGAACATTTTGCAGCAGTATGAATTCTTCTCCACAAAGATATGAACCAGAGGGTATAGAATGTCTTTAAAGAATGGAGTGCTACTTCTCCTTTCCCAGGATGTAGCCATCTGCAGTTTAAAAACACAATCCTTTGCCTACTCTGTTGTTAAACGCCTCTGTATCCAGGTGTAAATAGGGATCTTTTTCCAGTCATCCACTGTAAATTCAGGTAATTCTTAGTGTTTCCCCTCCTAAGACTTAGAAACTGCTACGTGCACTCTGAGACCTCTACCAGGCAGCCGTCTTTTGACTTACTTTTGCTCATCTAGAGTTTTTCTCCCGGGGAACTAAGCTTGATATATTGGGGTTTTTTTTTTGCTTTGGACACAACTGATCTGGCTTCTGCAAAGCATTTTAGAGTTCCATGCACTGCAGCCTTAGAAACCCTTAGTCTAGCCATGATTTGATGCTGAGAAAAGTCACTCTTTGCTTAAAATAACAATTTGACTTCTGACACTTTCACTTAGTTCTGATGCCGTGTTTCCCACAATGCTACTTAGTAAGCAATGATCAGCTGTGAACTTGAGGCACAGCTGTATTTATAACAGGTGAACACTGGCTGCAAGTTGAACAAGCCTCTGATTAATCGATCAAATCCATCCAAGTGTAATCAGAACCCATGCTTCAATGACAACTAAAGGAAATCTTACCCTTTGTACAAAGGTAGATTAGTCAGTGCCACAAATTTGCTTAAATTTCATGGCTGACCTAGAAATAGTGCAAAATCTTAAATATTTCTTATTCATTTTACATGTCATAACTTCTTGTGCTCTTCAATGTTCAAATGTTTTTATTTGAAAATAGTAGAAATTTTCAGTGTAGTATGAGATTGTATTAAAGTAACAATTGGCATGATGGAAAAAAATTAAAGATTGCACAGGATCGGGGCTGGCTTTCGTTCGCAAATTTTCTATGCCATTTCCAACACAATACCTGAGGTTCAGTACCAGTTTCAAATCCATATTTTGCTGTACTCTGAGGTGTATATAGACATTTTTCTTTAAAACACCTTTGCTTAGGCGAAAAAGAAGCAAAAGTTCTCCAGTGTTAAACGCAAGCAGATATACAAGAACTTTGTCTAAAATAGAGTCCAAAATTGGTGAAATCATGACTTAAATCAAGAACTATGTGATCAAAGTTAACAAGGTTATGAATATAACCAAACATTTAATGCCAGCTTTCAGTACTTGAAAATGCATGATACTCAGTACTACGCAATCACACAGTTAACCTGCCTTACTGACATTGGAAATCATCTTAGCTGCTTAGTTTTCAAAGAAAGCACACCACATTTTACTGTGAAAATTTTGCCCCTTTTCCATTTGCTGTCTGCTTCACCAAACACTGTTCAGTTCTCATTTTTAAGGTCTGTCCCTCACTTTTTTGTGTGTTTGTTTTTGTTGTGTCTTAAATCCAACACATTTACCTTTATACCATTGGACCAAAAGCTGACATGTCATAATGTTTGTGTGTAGGAGCTGCCTGCAGTGGAGGAGGTGTGTGTGACATTACCAGAAGATGCAGAACTGCAGCCTGTAGGATCAGTTTCCAGTATTATACAGCAACTCGGTAAATATACATACACACTCTAGTTGAGGCCATACTTATGCTTTTACTGTCTGATTTCTTAAAAATTGGAAAAACTCAGAGAGAATAATGCGGAGACCCTAATTTTGTCAACTGTGTCTTTAACCTTTCTTTCTGTGTCTGCAGTCGTCATCCAGTCTCTTAAAGACAAGCCACCTCTGACTGATGACAGCATCATCTTTAGATCTGATAGGCTGGCTTTGGGCAAGGTGGGTGGACCAGCAGAGGCTGTCTGTATAACTATCTTCACCTCTGTCTGCTCTTGTTTTTCCTTCTCAGTGTGTGAAGACATATTTTGTGTTATCTGTTTGTTTGTGTTGTGTTGTGTTGGTTTCCACATGATAATGTTCTGTTGTTTATGTGTTTCAGGTGTTTGAGGTGTTCGGTCCAGTGTCCAGTCCGCTGTACATTTTGCGTTTTAACTCTGCAGATCAGATAAGCAGCAAGGGGCTGACAGAGGGACTGACAGTTTATTACGCCCCTGCCATCAAAGAGTACACAGGATATATCTTCATACAACAGCTCAGACTGTAAGTGTACACACACACACACACACACACACATTCATACATACATACATATTGCATAGAGCACATTAAAGATAGACAAATATGCTGATTAGTTCAGTGGTTCCCAAACTTTTTCTGCAGGGCCCCCCTTTGGAAGATAAAAATATTTTCGGGCCCCCCTACCTACATGCACACACAAAAACACACTCTGAGACAAGTCCTTTGCTTGCAAACTCCTATAGAATTTTTAAAACATTTTCTGTAGTAATACAAAACTGTAACTTTAGTTTCTGACATCTCACTTAAAAAACAAAAAACATAATTTTTCAGAGTGTAAGCATTCAAAGTGACTCTGCAGCATGCACCTTCTAATTTTATATCTAACGGTATTCATTGCTTTCAATAGATTTTCTCAGAATTGCCTCTCTGCACAGAAATGGCAAGTTACCAACTCTCTGGGAATAAAGAAAAACCTGCACACAGAGATATGTCTCATCATATTTTCTTGTCTTTGTTTTGCCAGTTGTGAGGTTTGGTTTAGATTCATGGTCTGCTTTACGTTTACCTGGAGGTCCTGTCACAAACGTCTCCATGCTTTGCTGGCGTGCTCTGCAGCATGCATCATTTGTTTACGTCTAGCCTCGCCCAGCAGGGTTGCCAGGTCCGCGTTTTTCCCTGCGGAATTGGGCTACTTTTTAAGTTTTGCTGCGGGCCGATTTTTTTAATTTTTTTTGTCCGCTGGTTGGTTAAACCTATTTTGCATGCAAATTACATTTTTAATATCTACAAATACACATCCATAATTGAAATGAAATTATTTATTAATTTATTATGACCTAAGTGGTGACAGTATCATGATTGGGTATGAAAGGTTCATCCTTTCTTCAGGTTCAGTCATTCACAAGCAAGAATGGGGCGAAGTTCACCATTTTGTCAAACACATGATTGTATCAGGAATATACTACATGGGCTCAGGAATACATTTGCCACATTTTTTAGAATTGGGATTGTATGATTAATTGAAATTTGTTTCAAACCAAACCTAACTATTTTTATTTCAGTTTAAAGGGGTCTGATGCATCCTGGAAGAATGACCAAGAACCACCAGTGGAGGTAAGCACGCAGACAGAAATGTTATGAGCCAGGCAAGGCATGTTCAAATATCACAGGGTCATTCTGTGTCAATTCAGATAGCAGTGCTTGTTGACATTTTAGATTTTTTTTCAAACTCTAGATGCTATTTGACATCAAAAAATAAATTCTGTAGAATAATTTCACTGACTTTTGAGAATTGCATAGTTGTTTTGCTCTTGGGAATTTTGCACCCTAAATTATATCTTAGACTAGAAGCCATTTTTAGGGTTCAGTATCTTCAGAAATATAACTTCCAGAGCCATGAAATTGATAAATGAAAATGAAATACATAGACCTGTATTGAGCAATGAAGACAGAAACTGAAATGATTACTCGCTTTAAACTTGAGCTTGTTGCTCAATGCAGGTCTATCGGCATAATAAGCCTCCTGTCTAACTCAGTTTAAACAAGAAGATCACATGGAAGGAACCTGTGACTTTTCACACAAAATGCCCACATATAGACCCCTTTCCCCCCAAATTGTCATGGTCCTAGGAATGAGTCCACGTTGCCAAAGGAAATAATGGAAACGTCCGTATGTATATACAACCCTGATTCCAAAAAAGTTGGGACACTGTATAAAACATACATGGCAAATGAATATAATGAAAAAAATGTTGAAAAGTGTTTCATGCTTAACTTCATGCCTTTTGGAGATCAGCTCACTTCAGTATACAGTACAGTACAGTAAGATAAGTTTTGAGCTGGGGTACTCAGACTTTTGCATGCCACTGTGTCTATTAGCCTTGACTAGCAGCTGTTCATTCAACATGGATAATGAATTACAGGCGTTACTAACCATGTTGTCTATGCTAGCAGCTACTGAGAAGGTAAAGTCAACACCAAACACCAGCATGGGCATTCCTAGTGTATATGTTATGACATTCAGTGTTCATATAGGCTGGGTTCCTAAAGAAAATGATGGTCGTAGCTGAAAATATTGCTATGTTCAGAACGATTGCTGTGTTTTCTCACTAATTTTCTCTCTCCTCTGTTTCTAGGCTTTAGATTATAGTGATGACGAGAAAGAGCAGGAAGCTAAGAGAAAAGTGAAAAACTCCAAAAAGAAGAGGGACAATAACAATACAGGTATTGTGCACACATATACAGGAAATATATTCCATGTGTCTGAATGAAGACAATTGTTGGACATGTTGGGATAGTTTGAAGTGTTACCATCTAAAAGAAGTCTAAAGTTGAAAGTCATAAAAAATTCCAGACATCCACCCATCTCTACTTATTTTCTTTCTTTGCTTTATCTGTTTTTTCCTCCAGATAATCCTGCCCAGATTAGCCAGAACATCTTGCTGGAACAGCAGCAGCAGCGTGACAATATGGTTTTCCCGCCAAGACATGCAGGGCCTCCATTCAGGCGCCAGAACCCGAGGAATAAAAATCTACCTTTCAGACACACACAGACTCCTCCCAGACACATACACCCACCACCTAGACACACAAATGTTCCTCCCATGTACCTTCCCCCTCCCTGCCCTTACCCTCCTCCACCTCCTCACCCCTTTCCTCCACCCAACTTCCCTCTCTACCCCCTTCCTCCTCCTCCTCCCTCTTTCTTCAATCCGTCTTTCGCTTCTCCTCTTTGGCCACCAAACTCCGTCCCCTTCTCTGACCTCCCTCCTCCTCCCCCTCCCCCTCCTCCACCTCCTCCTCCTCAGTAACCCCTGACACACACCTTCTGTACATGTAGATAGTCAGGCTGGACAGCTGGACAAATCATCTACTTGTTAGCAGTAATAATTAGGCTGTACAATCAGTGGATTGAAAATAGAACATTTACTTAATGCTGCTGATTGAGCAGTGTGCCGTGACCAACCACATACTCTGCCACTGTGGTGTTTTTCATTTTTATATCTTGTTTTAAATATATTACATATTTTATTTTTCCCACAGCTGTACATACTGTCTTTGTCTACCACCTAGTTAAGTTTTAGATTTCTTACCACTTGTTTACACATATGGACTAAAACACCAGAGAGGCGACAGGCTGCCATTAATTGTGAAGTGAACCTCATAAAAAAATGCTGGTACCACCCTCTGAGACTCGAGATTTAAAAGGTTGAGAAATGTTAAGCTTGATGTAACCATCTTGGCAACAGCCAATTGTGTTGTTTAGATTTTCTTGTGAAACACAAACACGTAGTTGTTTTCTTCTCCAGCTCAACCGCAACTGATTCCTGGTTCTTGATATTTTGCTTTAATGGCTAGCTGGACGTGTATGAGAAAATTGATGTGTGGAATCACATCTCTCAGCAAATAAACTACTTCCTCTTGCACCAGTATTATGGCCTCATTAGAAAATAACTGCCCAATAGTTACAAAGTTTGTGAATTATGTGTTCAGTGTGTGAGACTGGGGAGTCTGCCACTTTAAGTCTGTGTGTGTGTGTGAACAATACAGGTGCTGCAATTCCTCCTGATCACAGATAATGCCAGGGACCAGTGGACTCTAAATTATATTTAAATTCAGCATGGAGCACCTGTATGGAAAGGTCACAGTGCTGATTTTGGTGTCATTATTTGACAGCTAGTTGACCAACAGGATAATTCTGGCAAGCTTGATGAATTCCTCTACATTTGTGTTTTTGATAAAACTTCACTTGAAGGCAGTATTCTGTGCAGTGTAAGCACATTGAGTTTATGACAACTGTCGACGCCAGTGTGTCAAATGAAATTAGCTTGTTGTAAACTTATGCATAGATTTTTTTTTCATTATGGTTGTCCTGAAAATGTTAATTTCAATGTGAATGAAATAATACAAGGTTAAACTGGAGCTAGGCAGAAAAAAATAGTTCATATAGACTTGCATTTAATGTCTAAAAGGAGTGCATGTATATAGCTTGTTTCTAGCCTTACCAACCACTCAAAGGGCTTTACAAGCAAGCCAGCATTCAACCATTCACACTGGTTGCAGATTATAGTAGCTGTCTGCTCACTGGGAGCTATGCACACATCCGCATCTGACACTTCAACTGCGGGGGCCAGGGGTCAAACCTCTGAGCACACCCGCCTGCATGTCTGCACAGAATGGAAGAGCAATATGATGGTCTTCAGGTTTGAAAAAAAAAAAACGGACTGTGGAGAAGAACTGATGTTCAGTGTAGATACGGTTACAGCTCCATATTTTGTGGACTTTCAGGGACTCAGTGTTGTGGTATTTGTTGAAAATAGGCAGTTGATCTGGTCTGTTGACATGTGAACGTAATGGGATGATTGGGCTGAATTCACAAAACACAAATACAGACACTGGCTGGAAAGAGGACACTGTCACTCATACAGTATGTGATTTTTTATAATTACTGTATTTCTTTGTACCAGAATGCTTTGTAAATGTCATCATTTAAAACATTTGATGAGCTGTGTCAATGAGAAATAAATGTCTGTGTCTAAGATGTCACGTCAGTGTTTTGAGCCACATTTCTCTTGTGTCATATGTTTCCGTAGCAATGTTGTGTAAAGCTGCTGCTGTGTTCACACACACCACGACCTTTTCTCAACACCACTAACTGAGTGGGATTTGACATGAGACAAATGAGTGAATATCTTCCTTGATTTACTGAGACACTTCAATTATCTCACCTGAAATTCAGTGTTATCTTCAGCTTAGATTCAAATGCTGAAAATGTGATGCTTGCACAGATTGGCAGTCAGGAAACTCATAACATAAATCAGATGGAAAGACCAAGATCATTTTTCTTTAGGTTCATTTCAGATGCTTAGTATTACATTGAAATTAAATCATTTTGATTTTGATTTTACAAACAAAAAATTCAATGATTTTAGTTTAGTAAAGTCACAATTGGACTTCCACAGACACAAGCCCAGAACATAAAATTTTATTCAATCTAAAAGGTCTGTGTAATGTAAATAATAAATACAACATTTGTTCTTGAATTACAGACAAAAGATGATACAATTAGCATAGCCTCACAATACTATTCTGTAAAAAAAAAATTTGAAGATTCTACAGTCAACATCTAACCAAACCAAACGCTAAAGAAATATTTTGTTAAAGAAGGAAACCAAAAATATTCCTCACTGATTTTATGCCCTAAAAAAATCATTAATATACAAAATACAAAACAACAACTCTGAACACATTCATAAAAAAATAGCCCCTCCCCCAAAAGAATCGAGTCTATATTGTAGGATGACACTTTGTTGACACAAGACAGGACAGACACAAGACAGGGCCAATGACAGACGGGAAGAGGAGTTGAAGTAGGTGTTGAAGGGCTGCACAACATCAGACATACAACAAACCTTCTCACCATAGCAGCTTCAAAATGTCTGTGTTCTTTCATTCTACTGAGTCTGATATTAACATTGAAGTTGGTGAGTATCAGGAATTCCCCAAACCTGAACCTGAGGATGCAGCTACAGAGAGGACTCCAAAACCGAGTGAGTAATACGGGACATGTGAGATGATTTAAGTGCTATTGTGTTTTACATGTATTACCATTCTGATTGTTTAAGTGGGTTTAGGTGTTGGCTTTAGTGTCTATGTTAAGTACTAAATATATTCTTTAATGAACAGGACAAGAGTTGAGCTAATAAAGTCTCTCTCTCTGTCTGTCTCTGTTGTGCAGAGTTAAGACATCTCAGTGTGGTTCTGCTAAGCTTCGGCCTGCTGTGTGTTCTTCAAGGGATTCTCAACATCTCTCTGAGACTTGCTCTGAGTGAGCCTACTGATGAAGGTAGACAAACACCTGACTGCAGCTTCCTTCAGTTCTATACAGCGTTTTAGTGTCTTTTAGCTCCTTGTTTTGGTTTTACAGCCCCTAACTTTACTCCTGGTTCACTTTCATAACTTGCCCAGCACCAAACAGCAGAAAGACAAATTCAGGGACGAGCTGGTGAACACTTAGCAGCTAAAGAGACACATATTTGACTTGGGCTTGGGTGGAGACCAATGCACAGCTAAAAGGAAAGTGAATATTGGTCTTACACTCAACAAGTCTAAATGAATATTAATGTCGCTCTGTGTTTGGTGGATGTGTAAATAGGCAACTGTTCACAATTACAACTTCCAGGTGCAAAGTGATTAAAAAAGTAAAAATAACTCAGTTAATGCTGCTTTAGGATGTTGATTAAAATCTGATCAAAAAAGGTCAGTTGTTATTACTGTGAATAGGCAGCATTTTCAAGTGTGTATAGCTATGTCATGTGTGTACTATATTTAGAGGTCTGACATGAAATATTGTAATAACAGTAGCACTTGTTGCTGCATTGAGCAATTGAAATCTGTGTATGGTACCAGTATGAAGAATAGAATATGTAGAGTCCATCTACTTATTAACATCGTACATAACTAAATGAATATTATGATTAAGGCCTCCAGTGGAGTTTTATCTGATGATACAGTATATTGTTTCACACATTTGTCCCCCCTGACAAGGTTGACACCATTCTATGAAATACTGAACACTGAAATAGTTCAATGTATTGGGCAAAACAGAATACACGTTTCCCTTATTTAGTGGCATGTAGCCATGCACATAGCTTTATTTTGCTTGCTTGCTTTGTTTGCTACCTTTTAAAAAATGATTGATTATCAACAGCAATTTCAGCAACAGTATGAACTCAGCCACATATTTCACATGCATTAATATGACTAGTCTTCATAGCTCTGTACCTTGTTGTGTTCACATGCAGCTTCCTGTTTTGTGTTGCATTGTGAGGCTGTTCTGTCCACATGTTCTATATTGTGACATGTTATGTTGGAACATGGTGTCTGTGTTGCTGCATTGAGGTGAGACAGAGGAAAGGAGCTGTCCGCAGGACTGGGTTATGTTTGGCTCCAGTTGTTACTTCATTTCCACACATAGGAGGAACTGGGACGACAGCCGGCAGGACTGTGTGCAGAGAGATGCCGACCTGGTCATCATCAACAGCAGACAGGAACAGGTACCAGCTTACAGCATTGTTACTTTCTATTTTTGTTTTGTTTTTTGCTATATTTTGGGTTTTGTTTTGTTTTTTTGGACTTTTTTTTTTTTTAAAGAATGCCATTCCTGTCATTACTACAAATGCTCTGTGGGACAGTGCAGAATCTCTGTTTGTTCCAGATTTATATGTACAGGGTGTGATACTGCAGTTCCTTTGTATTTTGAGCCCGTTTTTTATGAGGATGTTGGCTTTATGACAGGCCTTCCTCACTGGATTCACTATGGCAGCGTGGGTTGGTATGACTGACAGGAAGGAGGAAGGAACTTGGATCTGGGTGGATGGAACACCAGTGAACAAAAATGAGTGAGTTGTCAATAAACATATGGGAAACTATCTTGTAAAAATAAATGCATTTTTTATATATCATGCCTGTCATTCAGTTTTCATTGGTAGATACTGTAGATTTATGGTCTTAAAAGCTTATTTTGGGTGGAGGTGCCTGAGAGTAGTTTCATAGAGATGATAGTCAAGTCAAAGTCAACTTTATTGTCAATTCTGCCATATGTAGAGGACATAGACAGACTGAAATGCCGTTTCTCTCAGACCCCGGTGCAAAACATGCAAGGCACAGTAGAAAAAAAAAACAAAAGACAAAGACACTAAGAAAAACAAGGAATGGATAGTGCAAGTGGAGAAAATACTGTATAGCTGGTGTGCAGGTAGATATTTACAAATGGACACAGGTAGATGGATATTTACAGATGGAAAAGTGTCTGCTAAATGAAACCTAACCCTTTGTCCAGGAGGTTGGGAAGTGTGTGGCACCAATGATCTTCTCAGCTGTTCTCACTCTGCGCTGCAGGATCTTGCGGTTGGCAGAAACCACACAGTGATACAGCTGGTCAGGATGCTGTCTATGGCACCGGTAGAAAGTCCTCATGATGTTCACAGGGACTCTTGCTTTCCTCAGCTTCCGGAGGAAGTAGAGGCGCTGCTGGGCTTTCCTGGCCTGTGAAGATGTGTTGTTGTTCCAGGAGAGGTCCTCAGAGATGTGCACCCCAAGGAATTTGGTGCTGCACACTTGTTCCACTTCTGTGCCGTTGCTGGTCAGAGGGAGGTGTCGGGTGTGGACCTTCCTGAAGTAGATGACAACCTCCTTTGTTTTCCCTATATTTGGGGAAAGGTTGTTGTCTTTGCACCTCTTGACCAGTTGGTTCACTTCACTCTTGTAGATGGATTCGTCATTTTTGCCGATGAGACCCACCACAGTTGTATCATCTGCAAATTTGACGAAGTGTTTGGTGCTGTGAGTCGGTGCGCAGTCATTGACAGATTTATCGACAGTGTTTTCAACTGTGACTGAGTGGTTCATGGTGCATAACACATTCAGTTTTGCAAAATATTGACTTACATGGCATGGCAACTTTATTATTTTAAAATTTAAATGCATTTTTAAATATAAACATGGCAGCCTGAGCTACAGTATCTATAGAGGTTATGGTAACCTGCACAGTGCACACCTCTGTCACGTGTGTGTGATTAGGATGAAAATCATTTGTGCTTTTTAGTACTTAAGTTAATACTGCACACAAATGCATATGGTATCTATTGTATGAAATTATATTTTAGAAAATACATACAATAATATAATATAATATAAAGAATTATCCCAATAAAGAATTATCTTATAATAATATCATGCTAGATTAGACTTTATACTTTGTTATTCCCAAGGAGAAATTCCTTTGCACAGCACTGTACGCACCAAACAACAAACAGCACGCTGCAGTGACATACACTCAGGCCCCTTCTTCCATCTATTATTTAAGGCAGCTATGGCTGTAAGAATTAGGCTTTTCCCAAAGTGAGCCCTTCTGCACCTCAGTGATCAAAAGCTGTACCTGGAGGGCAGTGGGGTAAGGTGGTGATTGACAGGGTGTGTGAAGTCCTGTACTACTGAGGTTGCAATGCATGGCCTTATTGTTAAGATCTGCAGGTTTGAGTGTGGGGAGACCAATTATCCTGTCAGCTGTGTTGGTTATGCATGTGAGTTCAGTCCGATTAGTAATGGATAACCTGTTAAAGTAGCAGGTGGGACAATACAATAGGAGAGTGAATGATGCTCTGGTACAATAATAGAGTCCTGATAGGACACTGATAGTCTTTGGTGGCTCCTTTTTAGTATGTCATGAGTGTGGTCAAATCTCACATGCTGGTGCTGCTGATTCATAACCTGGAAAAGCTCACTCTGTGCTGTTTTTAAATGCAGCACCACATCCAATATGTGACACATGCAGACTGAGGGGAGAACAGGGGCAGAGTTTTAAATCTGCTGATAGGTGACACAAGGGCACATGTTGTTTATCCTAAAACCACAAATGCACTGAGCTGAATACAATATCACATGCCATCATTAATGGAGTCCTTACACGATCAGCTAAAAAAAATCTGAAATCTGAAAAAATCTGCCATCACACTACACCAGTCAAACTGTGCTACTGTCATGTTGATTTGAATAGTGCACTCACTGACAGCAGGTTTGTCCGTTCTGTCTGTAGGTTGCAGTGGGCCCGTGGGCAGCCTGATGGATCATATGGAGGAGAAGACTGTGGTGATATTCGTACAATGGTTGATTTCATCGGATTGAACGACTCCAAATGTCGTGACAGAAAACAGTGGATCTGTGAGAAGAAATTATGGTAGCTTGACTTGTGTGGATATGTGTTCTGCTCCTTCACCTTCCTTTGCTGTAACTAGTCCTATTTGTGTTTCTACCTAATGTAAAAATAAAACAGAAGTCAAACAAAAATCCCACACATGATCAACACCTACTAAAAACAAAGGAGAACTGTTGTTTTGTGAATGAACATCTGACAAGGGGTTTAAATTGCAGCTGCATGCTGAACTGGACCTGATAGCACATCAAAACGAATGGTTCACAGGAATTTTTTTTTCAGAACTGCTTCTGCCTTCCCTCAAGTTTTATGTTCCCTCGCAGCATTTTTGTTGCCCCTGATCCATCCAACAGTTAGTGTCTTGGTTCAGTCCAGTTATAATACACTATCTGTTTGGGGCATGTGTCTGTAAAGGCTCTCAGTTATCCAGGTTATGGTATTCAAGTAAGAGTTGAATCAAAGGCACCTGGACTTGGTTGTGTTTAGGGCATGCTCTACCTGGCTGTGCTGGGTGAAGCTGTGGCTCTGGATATGGTTAATGCATGGACTAGAGCTGCATTTGGGGTTGTATCGATGGTGCTATGGATATGGCTATGGTAGTTGTACTTTGACTATGATTTACTTCTCCTATCAATATTAGCATCATTACTGTTATTAACATATCCCACCATCCCTGATCTGAATTACACTGACTCTTTACAGAGTTTACTTTAAGATTCTTTAAGTTACTTTTAAAGCCTTCTGTGCTTTCTGTTATCATTTGTGATCCTTTAACATCTTATTCAAAGGTCTCTCTGCGTTTTCCTTTTCTTATAATTGACAACTCTAAATAAATGATTGTCAAAACTGTTTAGCTTTGATTATTTCATGTCGACATTTCGCATTTATTTAATAGGTGCTCAGTGGTTGCTGATTATATAACAAGATAGGTGCAATAAAGACCTTCTCTTGAACCTCTCTTAAATGAGGCTGGATGTCCAAAAGAAAACTGATACACCAAGGCCTGTCATGCACTACTTATCTCAAGATGAACTGAACTTCCAAGATGGAATCTTGTTCAAATGAGGATGAGTTGTTGCTGCAGACCCAGTCACAAAAAGGGATCATCATGAAACATTTCAGGAATTGTCAAACTGTCTGGAGTCAGAGGAAATATATAGCTTGTTTTTCACTGTTTCATAATTTCATTTGAAATAATAGGACGCTGACAAACTGATGTTATGTGTTAGCTGCACCAATCAAACCTACCACAAAGTGGAGCTATAGTTACATATCAAAGTAAATATTATACATTTTTCTACACAGGCGTACCTCTGATTTGAATCACTCCAAGTGTAATAGTAAGCTTTTTTCTGAGTAGGTCTTCCTCATATGGTCATTCTGGTATTATACTAATGATTGATGCCACATTTTTGAATATTATTTGCGCTGCTCAGGGTAAGTCCCCTTGTTGCTGATTCAAATTGCTGAAATTAATAAAGAAGCCGGCCAGACTTGTTTCTATACTTACGGTTTACATTTTATTACTTTATTAGTTTAGCACTCATGCTGATGTGACATACACTGACATGTTCATTAATGTATAAACAACTATAACTCATTCTATGCAGAAGTATTATCAGCAATATATAGCACAGTAAAAATCTAAGTATCAAAAGTAAAAGTACATGTAGTACTTGAAGAACTGACATTATACATGACATTATTAGATTTTTAATACAGACTCCCAAAGGGTCATGATATAAATCTGAGGGATTGTGAGATGATTAATGTCAGAGGAAAGCAAACTTCTGAAAAGTTTACAAGCAATTCATATTCTGAACTCTTTTCTAATCCTTGCTTTCTGTGTGTAATATGGGATGATTGGACCTCTTTAGGCCTCAAATTATTGAAACAAAACCATCTGTGAAGTTAAGAGGGCAATTGTGTCTCAGACATCTGAAATGTGACGAGGAAACTCGACGAGACGCTGATTTTTTATAAAAGGTAACAAGCCAAAAATGTTTGGTGGAAGACAGCAATTCACCACAGAAATCTGTTTTATCTGATGATTCAGACTTACTTTTTTGACCTGTCTTTATCCCCTACCATCCTTTTCTCTTTCCCTTATTCCATCCCCGGATGGGGGTGGGTTAGGCCTTTGAGGATGGATGCACACAGGTTGAAGCTGAGCAGACCATACCTATCACTTTTTAGCTTCAATTCCATTCACTTATTCCATTAATAACTGTTCTATACTAACAGATTTTTAAAGGATTATATGCACAGTTTACAAGGTGTCACCTCAAACTAACCAGAAAACATGAAATCCATTCCTTATTTTATAAAGGGCTGGATTTTAAGATGAGATGAAAATTCAAAGATGATTTCAGTGTTTGTTTTGTTTTGTTCGTAATGAATAAATTCAAATTCCTACATCTGAAGCTCTCTCTTATACTGTGATAATATAAGTAAGCTCATGCTCAGTAACATTTCACCTCACACACATGGACACACACTGACACGCTTGAACACAGATGGAATTTCATGCTGCTCAGGGTTTTGCATTTTTTGCCTGGGCAGAAGTGGGAGCATCATCACTCATATCAATCAGCACCTGTCACTCTGTGATTTGCTTATGACATACACAGGCCAGCTTGCAGGCAGAAACTGCAAGCCATTCATTTACATACTGTACATAACTGCAATTATATCAATCTTCATAACTGTAGTATCAAAGCATTCGTGTGTGTGTTGTTACTTTTGCTCATTCTGATCCTGATCTTGACATTCCCTCCTTCCCCTGTCACTCCTCAAAAATACACATTGCTTGTCTTTCTTCTTACGTTTTCTCTGCCTTCTTATATCATTCCAAACTGTCTTCCCTCTCACTGTCCCCCGAGCTTCACCATTCCAGCCCTGAATCGGCGCCCTGATGTAACTGAAGACTCTGAAGCTGTGACTTGCGACCTAGTAATTCCTACCATCCTGTAAAAGAGGGCTAACCCTGGATGCTGCCCCGACTGACTGGCTGAAATTAAAACTTAGAAACAGCTAAATACAGTTTAAACTCGATAGAAATGCAAATGAAATGAAGTGTTGTTATAGATACTTTTCATTTGAGGATGAATTATTCCTAAAGGTCATTCTGACAGTTTAGGGGGGGTAATAAAAATTCCTTACACTGGTTCAGTGTGTCTGTGTGATAGAGGGAGAGGGGGTAATGTGCATGTGTGTGTGCATGCGTGTGTGTGTGTGAATGCCAGAAAGGGAGAAGGGAAAAAGAGAGGGAGCAAAGTCACAACACTTCCCACTTGTACTGTGCTAGCTGCACACGGGGCAGTGTTTAGTGCACAGAAATTCACAATTCTTTCCTTGTGGAGACAGGCCTCTGAAGATCTCTGAAGATCATTTTGGACTGCTCCTCTCTTGGGTCTTTTAATTTTCTTATTTCATCCTCCATTTGAAACTAATCACTGGATCTTTGAGGGAGGTCATCTGGGATTCCAGGGTGGTCTGGAGATGCAGAAGACCAACAGGAAGAAGCGAGCTCAGAGGATCAACGCTAACCTCACAAAAGCAGCTCATCAGTGAGTAACAGGGTTCAGTAAGAGGGTCAAGTCTGGACAGCACAGCCAGTGCATTTTAGGAAAACAGTCAGTAATCAGCAAAATGGAATAACCTTTTGTGTATCTAAAAGGTTGGAGAAAAAGCATTATTATATGATATAATATATAATATATCTGTATGTTCTTGTGTGTCTACTATTACGTGATGAAATAGAAAGTAATTCAACAAGCTATTTTCTTCTTGATAAAGAGGATGTACTTTCATTTATTCTGTATTTTGGAAAACCACTTGCATTTTGTGAACTATTCAGAATTTAATAATTGACTGAGAAGTTAGATGTGATGAGATGTTTGCAGTGTTAAAATTGTTATTTCACCCCTTTCCCTGTAAATCTGTCTGTGAATGTCATTATCAGCAAGACCAATACTCTTGTCTTCTCACATTCTAACCCACTACCACTTTTGAATGCATGTCTTTATGCATGATACTTACCCATGTCAATATTTTTTGAATTATGAGTGATGTTTTGAAAGTCATCTTTTCAAAACTTCAAGTTAGATTGATGATTTTGATAGAAACTGATATGTCAGCAGATCTAAAATTCAGCACACTGAGGTGTTGCCACATAGCAAATAAGGATGTTGGTAACAAAAATTGCCTTTCTGCTTTGAAAATTGTTGTATGTGCATAGGCATTATAGCTAACTTCAACAACTAGGTCTGTAACTAATAATGAGGCCAAGTGGTGGCAAATTTCAGTGTGATGACATTAAATGTTAATTTGAAGCACTAATCACAGCAGCAAAATGCAAGAACTAAAGGATAATCCGATCTATCCCAATTCCATATCATGACCTTTGTACTGTACTTTCAATTCAGTAAGAAATAAAGCGTGTGACTGTGACTGAATGTTTGACAGTTTTCTCCATTTGAACTATATGGAATGACCATGCCATCAGAGGTCATATCAAAGAACCTCTGCTATTGGCCAACAGAGCAAACTTGCATATCAAGGTTTACCAACCCAGTCAACCAAACTAAATTGGATGTGAAATAGTGGTGTCAAAATGCTGATGTGATCAGGACCCTAATGCAATTACTAAAGGCCAGAATAAAAACCGAGTCAAGCCAAGTTTCCAGGAATTTAAATGTTGCCTTTTTGAAATTTCACCATAAAAGGACTATAACAAGCCTTTAATTTCATTGTCTGTAAATCATCACAACTGTGAATAAAACATTTGTTGTTGCATGATCGCAGCCTTTACCAGTATTTTTGCTATTAATTGTTTACACATGTAAGTTTGTGTTTTGCAGGCAGTTAGGTATTAATGGATGTGCATGGAAAGATTCTAGCAGGAGATCAATGGTCATGACAGTGATGGTTATTTTATTTGCAGCAAAGTGAAGTTTATATGTTTTCCGCTGTACATGTTTTTTCAGAGACAAATAATTTTTCATTTGGTGTAGACAGCTGTAATCCTGAAGCCTTATCCCATGAGTCTCTGCTTGTCAGCATGCCTTAACATTCTCTCTGTCTCACACACACACACACACGCGCATGCACACACACGAACACACATACTGGCACACACTTCAATACTGGTTGTCAGCAGCACCTAAAAATATTATCACTTAAAGAAGCTATGATGCTAATCACACCTCTAGCTTGTTAATTAAAATTGCAGTCAAAAATAGTTGAACAGTTTAACATAGGGTTTTTGCATTTGTCTGGGTTGTTCTGCTTTAGTCGTGTCATGCCACCACAGCCTCACAACAGGGGATTGCTGCACCATACCTTGCACACACACACATGTGCAACCTGTGATGTTTTCTTCCTCTTAGCTGTGTCCTTGGTAGAAATACTTATGTGTTTATGTGATCACCCCTTCCTCTATGGAAAAACCCTAACAGTCTCCTGTTTCACTACTCAAAGTTGTAAATGCACTTTCATGAACTCCCCCTTTACCCACCAATGACAAATTCAAAGTTTCAAACTCAGACTCAGTGTATTCACTGAGCAACAAATTTCCAGCCCCTGGAGCAACTGATGAGAGGACATGAACCGTGGTCAGCTTGGATTCATCACAGTTATAAATATATTACAGTGTCACAACAGAAAGGTCCCAAAAAAAACCTTTCATGCAGTATAATCTAAATTCTCCCATCTATTCATATGCTCAGTATGTTCAATATGCACTGATTCCATTCCACTCACACTTGTTGCACATATTTATATTTATTAAATATAAACAGTTGGACATTAGGATTTTTTTCACCTGTTACTTTGTAGTTATTTCGTCGTTTCTTAGCTTGTGCTGCTTTCTCAGTTTTATTGTAAAGATTTTTTTTTACTTCATGACTGGTTATTAAATAAAAAGCACTACAGAATTAAACAGAATTTGTACTGCAGTGACATTTAGAATATTATGGCTGTTCTCTGACCTTATAAATATTACATAACTCCATTTAGATTGTAAAGGCATATGGCATATTTATGATCAATACAGGCTTTTCTAAAGCCCCTTTCAGTCATGCACTTCTATATGTTTACGTGTTCCTCGCTGCATATTTAACAACGATTTATTTCCCCTCATGGTGCATGGTTAGACATTAAAAAGGAATAAAAAAGGATCACCACGATCATTGGACCAGCATCCACTCCCTAAATTCTAATTTTTTTTCACAATTATAAACATCCTGAAAAATGCTTTACATACAGCATGTGAACAAATAAAGATTAAATGAATCACAATTTAAGGTCTTCCAATATCAAACATCAGAGTTGAATAGGCAGCAGTTTATGGGGTGTTATGTGCTGGAACTATTTCTTGGCCGAGCGCAGTGACTTCCTGGACCCTTGGTCAACAGTCCAGCACATAACCCCTCATAAAAACCCAAACTTGTTGTTTCTATACTTAGGTTTTTGTGCAGATTAAGTAAAGAATGAATGACATGTTAATTAGTGAGTTTTGGCGCTGGCAGGCAGATTTTGTTATCTGTATCCAGTTATGCCAAGCTAAGCTAAGCTAACCAGCCCTCTAGCTGTAGCTTCATATCTATTTTTCATCATTTTATTACGAACTGCTCAATTTCCAAAGTAAGCAGCACCCAGAAAGCAAATGATATGGTGTTCAGTGTGTGAGTGAGTAAGCAGTGGGGGTTTTGTGCGTATGAAATACATTTCTTCCTCCTCTTTAGTGCTTCTCCAGCTGGTAGTGCGTCAGGCGACTGCCTACATCACCTATGTCTAAAAAGGGCCCAGTAACTATGACAGTGATGCAGCTGTCAACATGATCTGATCAGTTGACATGTGTGTGTGTGTGTGTGTGTGTCACGTGTCAGGTCAGGGACATACGTATAGCACTATTATATGTACTTTCCAGGCCTTCAGGCATTGTTGAACCCTGCTACTGGTTGGTGTATCTGTGACACTGCTGCTATAAATCATAGACAGCTTTACGATGAGCAGCCTGGCCTGTCCTGCTCAGACATTCTGGGATGTTGATCATAAGACAGAGAATATAGAGGACATCTCACTTGACATAGAGGGAGAGACAGAGAGCACACTTGAGTGTATCCCAGTATACAATTAACTGAATAACGAGAAACACACTGAATAGGATAATAAGATTTAATAGATACATGCATCTGAAAAGCAATATTATGCAAAAATTGGTGTTTTTTTGAAACTTGGCAACCAATAGTGCAATTCACTGTCTCACCAAAGACTAAAAGCCAGTCTGAATATTATTCTTGTTCAGTCACTCGGTCTTTTTCTTTTTCTTTTCTTCTCTCCTCTGTCATGATGTTCATACTGACATTTTACTTGAAAGCAAAATAGTTGCATAGTTTTGCTTTAACATGCATTTGAATACACTGACAATCCTAAGTTGCCACATTTTCCGTATTGCTGTTAAGTTTGTTCTTTCTTGACAAGTATTAGTCACTTCCTGCTTTAATGTGATTTCCCACCAGTGTCCAAGCTGTGCATACCATGTAACCGCAATGTCTACAGTTTACAGAAGTTCTACATAAAAACAAACAAAATTCATATACAAAAACAGTTGTGCCTAAACCCTAAACCTGCTATGGGCTAAAAAATGTTTAGTTGCTAAGCAGTGATGTAAAAATATAATTTCATACATCTATAGGTTTCTTAAGGTATGATTTGAATCATTCCTTAAATAACAATTACACTCAGCACCACCTGTTCTAAATAGTGGTTTGGAGACCGTGATTTATAGCACATTTTGAGCTGTAACACATGAACTCTGAAACCCCATCTCCCAACTCCTTTCTGCCTGTGGAATTGGCTGTGTTTGACAATTTCTGTTACTTTTCTCAAGTTCTCCTTTTCTGTTCTTTACACATCTATTTCTGTCACTTTTTCCATATGTGACTAAGTGTAACACCATCAATGTATCTGAGGAGTTTATCCCACCATGCCCCTCTCTATGACCCAAGGTTTTTCACTCTGCCTTTGAGTGACATAATTGAAGGGTCCAATAATACTTCATACCAACTACATCATTTCAAACATAACCCGGCCTTTAGAGGGGTAAATGGAATCTATAGCGCTTCACCTTCTCCTAAGTCAACTGTAATGGTGACAGTGTAGTAGGCGCTTCTGTGTGGGATACATACTTGAATCATTTGAGATGCAGGGCAGGTAGCAGTTTGAATTTCATGAAATCAAATTTGACAGCACTATAAGCTTCTCTGTGTTATAGACAACCATAAACACGCATAGTGCTCTTTCTTGTCAGAACCTCTAATCTAAATCTAGTCCAGAATCTAACCACAACACTATATCCAACTTTCAAATCTAACAATTGGCTTCAGTTTTTGCTCTATACTAAACTGTGCTTACATACTTACATACTCCAAACCCATGTAAAGTAATATCTTTAAGAATTGAGGACTGGCAAAAGACAAGGCCATAAAATTTGAACTGACTCTCACTGCGATGACGAATGAGATCACCAACACACACATACCAACTTCCCAACCCCTCCTCTAAATTTGCTGTTTGGACGACCCCATGGTATTGGTGCTTTTGAGAAGTGCCAGCAGTAAAGTGGTCTATAAATCTTAAAGACACACTTAGACAATGTATGCAGGGTCTTCGACACAATTTGCCCTTTGGAGGTGAACGAATCCAAAGTATTTTGATGGACATTGTTTTAGCATGTGGTGCTCATGTGTTTTTTACATTTGTTCTAGTTGTGATAGACTCTTAAAATAGTTGTTCTAGACTGACACAGGACACCACCTGTCCCTATCAAGTAAAGCCAGTGTTGCTGCTACAGAGTGAGGGATGTCAACAATTAAAAAATTAAGATGTTTGTGAAGTAAAAGGTTTGGTGGGGCACACTGGCAGGATTAGACCAATGATGTTGTTATAGATGCCAATTCAAATCATTTGGCTACCAACAAATTTTAGGGAGTGACAATGTTTTTCTGTCTGATATGCAAACTCTTAATATGTGATATATTATAATGTGATATTGTATGTTCAGCACAGTTATTTCGTGTTGATGAGGAAAACCAAAATAGTCTGGTTCACTAATAAGGCAACAGAGCATGCAGTATGTCATGTTGCATTGGATTACATTTGAGTACAAAGCACCATCTCTTGCTTTCAACATTATTAACTTTAAATGTGAACAGATCATTACAATTGAAGTACTTTACAAATTTACAATTTTATCCCTCAGACTTGTGAGAATACATGAACTACAATCCCAATTCCCAAAAGACATTGTGTAAAACGTAAATAAAAATTTAATTAAAAAAACAATGTGATGATTTGCAAATCCTTTTCAACTTATATTCAGTTAAAAACAGTACAAAGACAAGACATTTAATGTCTGAACTGATGAACTTTCTTGTTTTTTGTAAATATCCACTCTCATTCTGAATTTGATGCAATACTTTCCAAAAATGTTGGTAAAAGGACATGCTTATCCCTGTGTTACATCACCTCATCTTTTAACAACACTCAGTAAGTGATTGAGAATTGAGGACACTAATTGCTGAAGTTTTCTTTCCCATTCTTGCTTGATATATGACTTCAGGTTCTCAACTCCGTTGTTATATTTGGCACCTCATAATGTGTCACACATTTTCAATGGGAGACTGGTCAGAACTGCAGGCAGACCAGTCTAGTACCCACACTGTTATAACACATGCAGAATGTGGCTTGGCCTTGTCTTGCTGGAACAGGGACGTCCCTGAAAAGGCATTGTCTGGATAGCAGCGTATGTTGCTCCAAAACTTGTATGTATCTTTCAGCATTAATGATGCCTTCACAGATGTGTTACCCATGTCATGGGCGCTAACACACCCCCATACCATCACAGATGCTGCCTTTTGAACTTGCACTGGTAACAGTTTGGTTGATCCTTATCCATTTTAGCCCAGAGGACACAGAGGCATGATTTCCAAAAACAATGTGGATTCCACTTTGTGTCAGTCCATCTCAGATGAGCTTGGGCCCAGAGCCTTCAGCAGCATTTCAGGATATTGAGAGTGTTGATATATGGCTTTTTCTTTGTGTGATAGAGACTTAACTTGCATTTGTAGATGCAGTGTCATACTGTGTTCTGACAATGGTTTTCAAAAGTGTTTCTGAGCTCTTGTAGTAATGTATGCAATGTCAGTTTTAAATGCAGTGCTCCCTGAGGGAGTCTAGGTCACGTGCACTCAATGATGGTTTTCAGCCTTGCCCTTTATGTGCAGAGATTTCTCCAGATTCACTGAAACTTTTGTCGGTATTATGCACTGCAGATGGCAAAATCCCTAAATTTCTTGCAATCGTGTGTTGTTCTTAAACTGTTGGACTATTTGCCCATGCAGTTTTCCACAAAGTGTTGAACCTTTCTCCATCCTTACTTGTGAACGACTGAGTCTTTCCAGGATGAACCTTTCATACCCAATCATGATACTATCACCTGTTACCAATTACTCTCTGTACTTTCCCAGTCTTTCGTTGCCCCTGCAACTACTATTCCTAAAAGTGAAATGTTACTTGCATGAATAAAAACACAATGAATGAGACTAAAGTCTCACAAATGAATTCTGAGATTAATTTTATTTAAAGGATATTATGTATGACAGCAATATTACTCTCTTCTGGAAAGCAAGTTTAAAATTCTGTCTGTGTTGTTATTCTGGGGAAAAGATGTTTTATTTATAGACATGTATGCTACAACTTGCTGAAGAATTCCAAAATGTTGTTAGGGAAAACTAAGTTCATTCACTTAGTTTCATTTCAGTGGGTTCCCACTCCCAGTTGCCTGTTGGACTGTATATAAAATTCATACGGTACATAAATAAATAAAGAGAACAGATATGAGGAGGATCTCAGATTAAATTAATTCACCCATTTGAACTGTGTCATAATCATAACCTTCCCACTAATCACACTTTTAAATTTGAGAATATGCAGCTGACTCTCATGGCTACAGTGTGATTGTGAATCATGGCCTACTAGCCTCTCACTTTAGCCCACAAACTTTCTACTTTAACAGCCCCTTTACATTTCTCTTTTTGACCCCCCTCATAGTCCTCCACTTCCATGTACATCCACCCTTCCTTTCTCCTTTTCCTCCATTCTACTTCCCCTCCTTTGCCCTCAGAGAGACATCTGACCAGTACAGCTTTCCTGGCAGTGTTGATCCACTATCTAAAATCCTAGCCAACACATCTAGACGAGGTAATTAAGCCATTCATATGACCCTGCACAGATACGCTGTCTAGGTGTAGAAACAAGTATCAAGTTGAGTGGGAACATGAGTGCTAATCCACAGCATGTGGTCCATCCTGAACATGACTACATATGTCCAAGTATTCACAATGTCAGTGGTTTAAGTCTGGAGCCCAAATTCCTCAAACACCTTAGAGTCACGCTGAAACTAGGTCTACTAGGTCTACTCTACTAGGTTTGATTCTGAAAGAAATGAAATCAAACACACAAACTGCATGTGTAAGCACTCTGTATAGCTCAGATTACAGTGCCACATCGCAGTGGTCAAGCTTGCTCTGTGTGTGTGTGTGTGTGTGTGTGTGTGTGAGAGAGAGAGAGAGAGAGAGAGAGAGAGAGGGAGAGCGAGCATTAATTCATGTGTTGATCGGCTGTGGTAATAACTTTGTGTCAGCTGGGAGTCATCTTCAGTTGCTCTCTTGTCCTTCTCTCTCTCTCTCTCTCTCTCTCTCTCTCTCTTGCTGTGGCTACTTGCTAATAAAGTTCAACCCCTGACCTTCAGGCTAAGATGGGCCAGCAGTATAAACTCATTACAGAAACAGATGACCACATTTGATTACATTCTGTTCTTTCCATCTCATCTTTCTTTCTCATATAACGTGCATTACATAATTACACTTTGGAGCATCAAAATGTCTTAGGCTCTGGTCATACTACAGTGGCACAGCAAAATTCATCTGCACATCCTTGTGGTGATTGTTGGCAAATTACGTGGCTGGCAAGCTAACCAGTAACAAGCTAGTTAGCCCACCAAACCAGATGACATGCTAACTTCCAATTAGATAACTAGCTTAGTGGTTAATGGGACAAAGTGTTTACACATTGTTTTCAAAAGACGTATTTGTACCATCGACTAACCCCTCCTTCTCAACTTGTCTCTTATGTGGAGCAGTTTGTAGTTCAGCAGTGTATGATCTGTAAAAGTCAGTAGTGCAACACAGCTAACAGGTTTTGCACTACTGACTGAAGGTATCACCTTCCTTTCGTTTGAACTCTCCAGCTCTCCGTGCTTTTGCAGATCAATGCCATGGATCTATTAGAGTAATAGAATTGCCATCTTGAGCTCTTTCTCAACTTTTCTAGATTCTTATTTTATTTTGTTATTCATTTTTGTCTTTTTCACAAGATCTGCACTGCCCAAGCAAGCCCTATTATGCCATATGTGGCAGCTGTAGCTCAGGAGGTAGAGTGGTTGTCCACCAATCGGAAGGTTGGTGGTTTGATCCCTGGCCCCTGCAGTCTATGTGTCTAAGTGTCCTTGGGCAAGATACTGAACCCATTCCATTCCATCGGCATGTGAATGTACATCGCTTTGGATAAAAGCATCTGCTGAATGAAATTGTAGAATATTGTAGAATGATAGAAAACAACTTTTGCACATTAAACAATTGGTGGACAAAACCACAATCAACAAACAATAATGAGTATCCATGGCTTCAACTACCTGTTGCTACAATTGGAAAACAGAGGCGATGAAGTAAAAAATGGTCGCAGGCTGGGTCCTGGTAAAGCTGAGGAAACATGAAAACCAGCCTCCTCTACCTAGAACTCATCTAGTAAATGTCCAGACACTGGATAATAAATTAGGCAAACATAGGAACAGAAACAACCCCTCGATTCCAGACTCACCCATCACCCCTCTTTATTCACTGCCAGGACCTTACCATAATTAATATTGTGTTTTATCTAATTATCTTCTCAGGGACTTTACATCAGTGGTTCTCAAAGCAGTGTACATTCCACCACATGGTGACAAGCTGTATGGAGTTATCCAAAGTTTCATAAAGTCCAGTCAATTGTACCTGGGACTCAACATTGCCCTATGTGACTGGATCCTGAACCTCCTGATGGGCAGACGACAATGGCAGACAATGCGGATAGGCCCTCAGGGCTCCATGCTCAGCCCTCTCCTGTACTCCATGTTCACCTGTGAATGCATGGCCACAGCTCCAACACCTGAGCAATGATGAGATGGCCTAGTGTCAGGATGTCAAAGCCCTGACACCTTGGTGCCAGGACAACAAACTCCATCTCAACGTCAGCAAAATAAAGGAGCTGATTGTGGACTACAGGAAGTGACAGGGACAAGGGCACATCTTGTTTCCCTCAATGGGACTAAGGCAGAGAAAGGCAGCAGTTTCAGGTTCCTTAGGATTCACATCAGCAAGGCCCTGACCTGGACTCACCACACCAATACCGTCACAAAGACAGCAAGACAATAGCTCTAGGCTAAGGGGGCTCAACATGAATGGATACTCCACATCTACTACCAGTGCACCATTGAGCACATCCTGAATGGCTGCATCACCGCTTGACCTCTACACCCAGCGGTGCAGGAATAAGGTCAACATGGTCATCAGAGAGCCTGATTATCCAGCCACAAACTGTTCTGCCCGGTGCCATTCGGCAGATAAGATAAGATATTCCTTTATTCGTCCCTCAGTGGGGAAATTCACCAGATGGTCGTTGGTACTGTAGCATCTGGTCCCGCACCACTAGGCTCAGAGACGGTTTCATCCTGCAGGCTATAAGACTGTTGAATTCTTAAGCTCTCAAGCACATCACCATTACACACATTTACCTACATTGCATTGATGCATGGATGTCACTTTAAAGTCCAGCTCTTTATCCATCACAGTATTCAAAAAAATTAAAGAAACATTTATTTACAATATGTGTTACTTTCATTAGATAATTATCCAGTGGACAGGTTGATGATGAGGTTGCCAGGGCAGTTCAACTGCTGGAAGATGGTGAGGGGGTTCAGGTGGTAGCTTGTCTGTGTGATATGTCTAAAGTGTGGTCAGCCGAATACAGAGGCATCACCAGGACAATGGAGAAAAGTTTGAGGGTGTTTGCACATGACAACACCTAGAAAAGGCCGTTATCTTGTCACCTTGTCTCATCAATCCTTGGAAATTGACTTCTTTTGTGCTATAGAGTTCATTTATCCAGTGATGACCACTCACAGGCTCCATTCGCACTGCAGAACACTCTACAACACAACAGAACTTTGCATATAAACACCGCATATAAACACCATAACTAGTGACTATGTAACTGGAAGGCGGTACTCTTCACAGACCAGAGCAGGTTTACTGTTGTAACTAATGATAGGCCTGTTAGGGTTTGGAGATGCTAGGGAAAGCGGTATGCTGACTGCAACATTTAGAGGTTCATGGGTATGATGGAGGTTTTGTCGTGGTTTGGGCTGGAGTGTGTTTGGTTGTACATACCTATAAATGTCCAGCAGAGAATTTCCCAGTTTCGGACAAATAAAGTACATCTATCTATCTATCTATCTATCTATCTATCTATCTATCTATCTATCAGAGGTGGTACAAAGATAGTGCACTAAAATCCTGGGGCCTAGTAGTATTTGTATAATTAGTATTTCCTTCTTTCTTTCTGGCTGGCTGGTAGTGAGCAAGGCTTATTAATTAACCAGGTGGCCAAAGTGTGATAAGGCTTCTGGGTAACAGCGTCCAGAAGTAATTTTGACACTGATCAACTGTGAACAGTGATGAAAGCAGGAGACCCCACATCTGTGTAACTTTTTTTGTCTTTGGCCTTGATAACAGACAGCCTTGTACCTCCAGCAACAAGAACTGGCCACTGATGCCATCCGGACAGGCCGCTCATGTGATTGGAGCTAGCCGCTGTCATTGACCGGAGGAACGGCTACACAATCTACTGCCAGCCAGCCTTTGCTTATGCACACTTTGTCTTAGAGAATGACTTTGTCCTAGACACACCAAGATTATAATGCCAGGTTCTGACCATATATACTATATACTACACCATATTTGTCTATTATGCTGGTCATTGTTTCAGATTAGGCAATTATAGAGTCATGATGTCTTGGCCAAGGTGACAGCGTACATGTTGCTCCTTGATCAATCATTGTTTGCTGTCTTTCACAACGTATGTGATGTCACTCGGAAGGACATGCTAGAGACCAACTTCCACTGACAACAATGTAGTCAAACAATGTTGGTGTGCACAATATGGGCTGTCTTGTGTTTGGAAAGGCCTTAAAAAGCAAGAAAAAGCAACAGCAACCTTTCCTCTGTTTCAGAGTTCCCTCTTACGGAACCATCAACATCATTCATTTTTCATTTTGCAGTATTTACAGTTGTGTACAGAAGAGTGTTCTGTGCTCCTATTGGTCATCATGTGGAACACAGTGTGGAATTTGTCATGGAAGAGCAAAAATTCTAACATCCCCAAACAACTCAGGTGTCCATTATCTTCCTTGAGGATCAAGGAAGATAATGGACACGGCTGGACAGGTCTTCCAATCTAAACCTAATCAAGCACATCTGGATCACACATGTTAGAGGCAGAGAACCTGCCTTTGGATAATGTTCAGAGCTTTACCAATGCTTAGTTGAAGAATGGCGTGACATACTCGTTGCTGGGATTGTGAAAATGCTAATGGGGGGGCACAGAAGGTATTGGTGAACATTTGTGGTGAATAAATGTAAATTTTGCTGACAAATGACTTGGTGCTAAGCTTCGATGGATGAGTGTTCCTTAAAGGCAGTATGAGTGGGATATGTCAATTGGGTTTTGTAAACACAAAATTCAAAGTTGGGCCCTCGTCCCCAGCTCAATGACATCAGGAAAATGCATGCTTATGATCTGGCAATTGTGTATGTTACAATAAAAAAACCCTCAAAATCTGTTACTACTAGAGATAACTAGAGATAAGAAGAATGTGTCCATTTTCAAAATACTTCAATGCACAAATACTACTATGCCTAGGTCAACCTTTTCCTGCTCTCTCTATCTGTATGCCTCGCCTGGCCCTTATATAAACAGACAGAAATACAAATCATTTCTGCACCGTTCCACCTCATTTTGTCACCTCATTTTCTCCTCAGCCTCACTACCAGTTAATCAGTCTCCCCTTGCTGGCTTATTATAGTAATGACAGGCTACGAGCATCCACTGGGCTATTTATGGGTGTGTGTGTGTGTGTGTGTGTGTGTGTTTTTATATCCCGGTGGGGACTTTAACCTGACTACACACCAACCCATGGGGACATCCTGTCACTGTGAGGACAAAATTGAGGTCTTGGTTTTAGGGTTAGGGTTACAATTACATTAAGGTGAGGGTTAGCGTAAAGTTTAGGGTTAAGCATTCAATTTTGGGTAAGGGTTTGGGTATGGGGCTAGGGAATGCATTATGTCAATGGAGTGTCCCCACGGGGATAGTGAAACAAACAACAAAAATAGTTGTCTCTGTCTTGTATTTTTATTAAAGAAAATGTCATCACATCAAGTATTGTCTGTAAGTTCAGGGAACCATTTAGAGATACATAAGTAAATCCAGGTGCAATCTGAATAACCACAATCTTAGTGTCTTTCCTCAATTGGCCTAAATAACTGAATCCCAAGATTGTAATGCTGGTGCATTCTGCTGGTGCATATGATGATCCATTCAGATTCATGATCTCCAGTGACAACAACCCAGCCCCTACCTTCTCAATACGAACTGAACCACACAAGATAATACTTACTGTGGTGCATGTGTCATCTTTGTCACATGCCCATACTGTTGCTTGCTCATCACGCATTCTCTCTCATCTTTTCACTCTATGTATTCCCCATTCCAATTACTCACAAAGTTGTCTCTGATTATTCTGGGCCAGTTAATCAGAGTGACAGATGCCCCCTCTCTTGGCTCAACAAAAAATCATCACAATAACATAAGTTCTGAGAGAGGGTAGGGCTATTGATGTGATTATTAAGAAGGAGAAGAGTTGAGGGAGTTCAGTTTATGGTTTTCTCACCTCTTCCATCATACTAGTTGAAAGAGGATATGAATACTGTGGCTAACAGAGTGCTTTAACAGGTGTGTGTGGGAGGATGGGTGGGTGCGTGGCTGGGGTTGTGTGTGTGTGTGTGTGCAGTGGTGTTAATACAGTGCAGCATTATGAACATACTGGTCTTCGTTGTCCCATAATGGTCTAAATGTTGCTTTACAACTAAACAACAAAAAAAATATTTTTGAAGGAAACGCTCAATATTTTCTGAAAGCATAAATGGCAATGTTAACATCTTATTTTTCTCTTAAAGGACAAAAACCAAACATGAATTAATTCCCCTAACAAGTATATCAATAGCCACAGTGTAGCCATGCCTTTATATAAATTGTTGTCCAAAGGTTATTAAAACACACAAAAGACCCTATAATATATGAGAGGATAAAAAGCCCAATCCAAACCCTTGCTTTTGACTACATGTTTAAAAATAGTCTAGACCTGCTCTGCATGAAAAGTGCCTTGAGATGGCTTCTGTTATGGTTTGGTGCTAAACAAACAAAAACAAAAAAACAAAAAAAAAATGAAATTGAAATATTAATTTAATAAAATGAACATGACTTACTATTTGGAGTATTTTGAAATACAATTATGGTTCAAACCACAAAGGGACAAACCCTGTTGTATTTGTACCAACTTATTATTAATATTATTAGGGTTCGAGCCTTGAAGGGGCAGAGTCCTGTTGTTTTTGTGACAGTTTATTATTTGTATTCATCTTGTGCTATGTCTGAAATTGCTGTGCGATGAATTAAGCTAGAGACACAAAAGTCAGCTTAATAACTGAAAATGGTGTGCAAATGTTTCCCAAGAAATATGAGCTCAACTTGCCAAACGCTGGTGCTTGAAATTTCACACATAGGTCCAACTCAATATAATCTATAAATGTCCATCACAAAGGATTTTCAGCTCTTTCGAATTTTTGAAAAACACATTTTTGGCATCTCCTTATAAACTATTATTATTATTGGACCAATCTTATCACAAATGCCATACATCTTGTTGGTATCTTATGGGTTTTTAAGATGTTGACCAATGTACCAACAGAATGGGGCTTTACTCATTAACAATTTTTCCAATAATAAACCTGGGTACCAATCTCCACATCACCGTGTTTGGAATTTTTTTTCATCGGAGTTATGGAGATGATGGTTTTATTCTGAAATGCAGGAGCGGAAGTTTATCTTGTTACAGATGGCGGAACACAGGCTTAGCTTTGATAACGAAAGAATACAGTCTGCAAAGGAATCGAGACTTTCCGGAAACAACAAAGACTCACATCAGCTCACTGTGAAAGGTATTTACTAAATGCGTTATGGACTCGGAAATGGTGCGAGGGTCCATAAAATGTTACGGAACTGTTGATATGCTTTCATCCAGGTACTTGACGTTAGTTAAATGTATGGAGATGGCGATTTTATTCTGAAATACTCGGGCGGAAGTGTATCTTGTTGCAGATGGCGGTACACAGGCTTATCCTGATACGAATGATTATGGACTGAAAGGGAATCGAGACTTTCTTGTACCAGCAAAGACTGAAATTGGCTTATTGTGAAAGGTATTTAATACATGTGATATGGACTCGGAAATGGTACGAGGGTCCATAAAATGTTACTGAACTGCTGATATGTTTACTTCTAGGTGGCTCACGTTAGCTAGCTAGATACTGAAAACACACAAAATGGCTGATATGTGTGGGGCTGCGTAGGGTGGCCCGGTATTTTCTGATTTTAATTCAGTTTTGTCCGAACTAATAGAGCATTGGTTTTGTCATTATATGGACTATTGCTTGTTACTGTAGACTGTGTGTGTGCATTAAGCGGGTCTGTAAGAGTTTAAAGCCAAATGTTACATGAATGTTGTAGTTAGAGTCTGACTGGGCCCGGTTCGGAAGCACTGGGATCTCAGCTGTGTGGGCCCGGAGTCCATTACCACGCGCCATGCAGGGACTGTCGGGCAGCCATAATTGCAATAATTTGTCCTGTTAAAACAGAATATTAGCACAGAAATATAACTGTCTGACTCGTGTTAGAATACACGAAAAGGAAACTAAATACAGAGAGAAAATAGTAGGGCTGTCGTCAATCAAAGAAAACCTTGGTCAATTGAATAATAAACGAATTAATTATTAAATTAATTACGTGATTAATAAAAATTGCATTCTATCTCTTGATTTACTGAAAATGTGCTACTTTGGCTCTGATGCACTGCAACCCAGAACTTCTGTAGACAATACCCAGAGGAGCTGTATATGAGAACTCAAACGACTGAATCAGTTGAACAGGAGATTAAACAGACTGTGCTAGCTCTCTGGTACTAAGTCTATGTCATGTCCGATTGAGCCCATGTGTGAATGGATTTGGTCACTGTCTGGAGAATTCACAGTGAACAAGTGGGCGTGTTGATGGCACCTGCATGTTCTGCTCAGGCACCACCCCTCACCTAAACCAAACACTATTTCCAGTAGGTGAGAACGTGTCTGACGTGGTCAATGTCCAGTCCTGATTCTCTGAACATTGTCCAGAGATCAAATGAGAAACCGATTTCTGTCTGTCGTCACCACTCTGTAGTTTTGCTCAGATTGGTTACACGTTACAAGTAATGGCCTATCAACACTAAAGGCTACTGTGCCAGAGACAGTCAAAGAGAAACGAAACCCTATGTGCAGACTGGAGCCGCTTTTCCCTATATGAGAGTAACATCGGCAGTTGTCTGACCAGTGGGAATTTGGTTGGACAGGAGCATATCAATAAACTGACCAGAAGGTGTCAGACCAAGAAAATGGGCCAAACTCGAAGGAATAGATGGATATCATTAAGATTTTAACAATACCGTTACTCTTACCAATATGACGTGTCAATCTGGTCTGGTCTGGTTTTCCTCATTGATTTGAGTGAAGTGTATCCAGACTTTTGAGTGTTGAGTTTTCTCCACCATTGTCACTAGCACTGTGTGTGTGTGTGTGTGTGTGTGTGTGAGGCAGGGAGAGCTAGCCCAGAACCTTGCACATGCAACCAGGCTCAGAGCATATCCGTACTACCATCTGTAATAATTTTCTCTTGGGGCCCATTTAATACAGTTTTCTATGTTCTCAGGGATTTCCCACAAACAAATCATCAGCATTCAGGCCTTAGCTTCTTTAATGCTGACATTGTGAAACAGTACTGACAGTTTATCTGTTCCTGGGATTTGATTTGACTTAATTCTCCACTTTGACTTGTTGACCATTGAATAGTCTGCATGTATTTCACTGCTGATATAATGCAACTGTGTATCACCCATTGTATCATATGTTGCATGAGAAATCACATTTTTGAACTGTAAACCATCTATGTGCTGACCTTGAGACTAAAGTTTACATAGAGTGCTCTAAATATACCTATCTGCTTATCTAGACCCTTAATGCATGTTTGTCTGTTGAGAAAGTGCTGGATGCTATAGTTGTACTCATTCAACAAAAGCACTGTGAAAAGTCAGCACTTTTTTATAACAAGAAGAAAAGCTGAGGCGTCGTCTGCTTTTTTCTGTTAGAAATGCTTTTGTGTGAGACCTTTCTGTTTCAGTAATTTTCCAGGTAAATAATGTTACTCTACAATAGTGAAGTTTACGTGGAGTAGCTGGAAAAGACTTTATAACCAAACTGCGATGACTCTTAAGAGGACTGGTCATGACATTTCAATATGCCAGGCATTTGTTTATGATCACAGTAAAAGTTCTTGCATCATGTTTTCAACTTTTCCCTCCTTACTTAATTTATTTTTTATTGGCATGTCAACTTGCATGTTATTTTTTTCAATTAAATGTATTGTGTAACTTTGAATTTGAGTATTTGGCCTATTAACCTTTTGAACCAATACCTGTTAAGACGATTGGCAACAAAATCATCTAACTCATGTCTCTGGTTTGCATAGTTTTGCCTGGCATGTAAGCTCACCATTTTTCCTAAAAGCTAATATTTGCTCAATGGTTGCTCGACTTGGTCTCTTAAAAGTAAACATGCCCTCACTGACTATAGAACGTCACCAATTTGAATGTGCACACTAACATATGTTTTTGCCTGTTACAACTGAGTTTAATGCCAGATACTATCTGACATAGAGCACAATAACAGGGCAGACTAATATCTTGTCACTGTTTGACATGAGTGGCATACTGCACTCTGGCACTATCGCTAAAATGAAATCACTTTAAAGGAAATTTGGTAGATCTTGTTAAGGGAAAAACAACCATCCATTCAGCCCAAGCTGGTCTCAGGCACCATGATGTAGAAAACAAGAGCAGATGGATACTTTTCCAAAAATAAGCCAACTGTTTAGATCACATGGACCATTGTCATGTCTGATGACAGTCTGTGACCAAAACAAAACAAATATATTATTACATATTACATATATTATAAACCTATCTTCAGTGTTTTTTTGAATCTTTTCAAGGAAATGGCATTATAATAGGTAGACATTGCAATGCTCTAATGTTACCTGTAAGGAATATTCAGGGAAAAATGCGTGTTTGTGTTCTCTTGTGGCAAAGAGATTTATGCCATGATTGGAAAAAGTCCACTGTGTTTTAATGTTGAACATGCATCATAGTCTAGCATATGTTTCTGTGGAGGCCTAATAATATTTTTTCTTTTTCTATCAGACCCAGAGTGTGTGTCTCTGTAGTGTCCATGTAGGTTAAATCCACATTTGCTGTTTGGGTTTTTTAATTTTCTTTGAATCAGTGTTGTTGCATAATGTTGCTTTGCTTTCCTGTCTTGAAAGAAAAGCACAGTGGGTATGCTTGACTACAGGAAGGAGTTCTTGGAGCTGGCCACATTTCTTAATGCTTTGACAAAAGGGAAAGCAACAAACAAAATGATGACTGTGCCAAATTTTTATAAAAAAGTATGTGGGGGGGAAAAAGACTTCATCTGAAAGCTTCTTTTTAAATGAAAAAATCAAGCTTGTTCATCTGTAATAGTATATTTCTGCTTTCCACCTCATAGCCTCGCTGTGCACACAGACAATATTTCGCACCTTGCTCCTACCCTTCGGCTGGAGCCCAGTGCAACATTCTCCGTCGCCAACAGCACCAGAGGGACCCATTTCATATTTGGACCTGTGGCTGGTGCTGCTGCAGTGACAGCTCTCCGATTGGCTCAGATTGAGACTCAGGCGCAGATTGCTCTCCAGCAGCTTGCCAATCTAGCGACCATAACTGTTGGCAACCAGTGTCACAACAACAACAACAGCAACGGGTTTGCAGCAGCATTACTTCCTCACCTGGCCCTTCTGAGACTTCACAATAGACAGCAGGTGTCAGCTGTTGGGTTTAACGTGGACACAAACAGCAAAACTTACAGAAACACACAACCGTGTCTGTCTGCTGTCATGTACCACCACCACTCTCAACAACAAGGGTCACAGCCCTTCTCCAATGGGCCGAGACCTCCTCATCATCAGCCACCTTTGAATCAACATCAAAATCGCCCTGGTTCAGATATGCTGTCGCAGGTGATGGGTTTCCAATTTCCTCATCCCACCCAGCTTCCTGATGAACTAGAGTCTGCCCTGGCTATCCGTGGTGCTAGGGACATGGACCACCGCCTCATTGACCACGTGAGCGGACAAAACCAACACCAGAACCATAGCTCAGATTCTGGGATCAATCAACATGGAAACTATGGCTCTAACCCCAGAACACTCACTTCTGATAATCACCCTGGCCACCAGCAAGGAGTAGACTGGTCAAGCTACCAACCTCCAACTAAACTGTTTGCTAGTCCTCCATCCAGTGCCGGTCACCAGTCCCAACGACACCAGGGACCTCAGCAGCAACCCCAGAGCAGCCACACTGGAACAAGCATCCCAAGCTGGACTGCCCCTGTAAGTGACTCACCATCTCCACAAGTTCGCCACCCCCATGGTGGTGCTGGGGATGGTCAGGGTTTGTATACGCCAGAGAGTGCAGGAAGTATCTTGGCTAGCTTTGGACTTTCAAATGAGGACTTAGAAGTTCTGAGTCACTACCCTGATGATCAACTAACCCCAGATACCTTACCATTCATACTCCGTGACATCCAAATCAACAAGTCAGGCAACCAGAAAACTGTTGCTTCCACTTCCACATCCTCGTTCTCACGCACCATCCATGATATGCCGCTGCCTCCTTCCCGCTCCTCACCATTGGCACGTTCTTGCTCCCCAGAAGTGCCCAGCCTTCTTACTGTTACACAGACAGCTGGTAAAGTCATTGACTATGGTCATGCCAGTCGGGCAAAGGATGAGAGTAGTACCAGGGAGTCTTTCAAAAGAGAGCAGCTCTCCAGTGAAAGGACAATTAAAACTTATCCATCTTCATCGGCATCATTACCTCCAAAAGTGGATAAAGCAGAAAGGCGGCCGGTTCGTTTGGAACACACTGAATCAAGTAAGCATGGAGACCGGGACTATCGCAGGACGAGTAGCGACCAGCGCAAGAGCAATCGGTCACCTGAGCGAGAATTTCCACCTTCAACCAAATCTCGTAATCTAGACCGAGACTACAGGCGTGACGGACCCAAACCTCGACCCTCATCTGAAACCAGAAGTGAAGCTTCTTCAAGACGATCTCTCTCCTCTTCGTCTGGCTCAAAACCACACAGCAGCAGCAAGAAGTTACCTACCCCCACCATGATAAGTGATTTCTCAGCTGTGTCTCCAAAGGTGTATCCCCATACCTGCTCCTTGTGCCACATACAGTGTGATCAGGAAAAGGTGAGTGCCAACATGCCCTCGTACCAGTGTCTCAAAGGAATGCCTTCACATGTTGAAATCTAGCCTTTCTTTACCAGGCAGTTGTTGGGATGAGAGTGATTCTGATGTCATCCAAGTAGTGTTTTGCAGGATAAGTAATTCCCATTTAATTAAGTCTGAATATGATCTAGGTAGCTTGTTGCCAGCAAAACCATTCTTTTCAATAAAAAATGCTAACTGTGCTAGCATGCTCGAGTATCGTTTGAAAGCATTAAGTCAGATATTTGTACCCACATTGTGATAACTGCATGTGGTTGCCATCATGGCTGAAAGCTGTTGTCGTTGCTGAAGTGCTTTCAGATGCAGCCCAGCTAATTGCTGCGAAGATGGCAGCGATAAAAACATTCAGCTTCACTTCCTCTCATAAATGTACTCAACCTACCACAGCTCCACCTTCTTTGACCAAATTAGAATGTTTTGACTTGAAGTAATATAAATGGCCATGAGCCAAAAAAACAAAAAACAGGTTTTGAAAGTTCCACAGTCAGACAACTGTATGGTGAAGAAAAATAAAACTTGAATTTAAACTGTATTCCAATAAAGATCAGAAAAGCCCCTGCTTTTTTTGAGCTATGAAATGTTTTGTAGCTCTACTAACTTTGACTGGTAAAGCACTAGTATTAACTGAACTTTGGATCTGCTCAGACACAAATTTTTAAACAATCCTGGTCCTTCAGCCATTTCATTAAGTAAAACAGTTCTTTTCTTCCTAATGGATAATTCTATTGGTTTTTCCTGGGTTATGATTTGCCACAATATATCATGAATACATCAAAGGACAGTTTAATGTAAATGTTACTGTAAATATACACATTTACACATAAGCTGCACGTTTCCAAATGTATTAATTGATAGAGATCATCAATAATTATTTGACTTTGGCCAAAAGGTAAAAAGTTGGTATAAACTGATCGGAGGAATTGTCAAAGGATAATCAAAATATTTTCTTGGTTCAACAGTAATATCTGTTGAATAAACTTATTTGTTTTCTAAGAAAATCCAGTTCTCTGGTCTAGGCTTTGGAGTGGAGTTCTTTGTGTTCTCAAATGGTATTGTGATTGACTATATGTAGGAATAACGTTTAAGTTTTAAAATGGTTTGTACTCTGCGTCAGTGTCATAACAGTAATTGCTTATAGTTCAGTGTGATTGTCCTAATTTCTCAAATATGCCACGTGTGGACTTTTTGAACATCTGGTATAGTCAGACAAAAGCATTGTTTAACAGTTATTTCTTTATTACATTTTCTCATTTGTCTATGTAAAGGTTTCCCCAAATTTCCTAACATGTCATTAGCAAAATAAGGGATGTTGCCTGATGGAAAAAAAATGGTCCCCTTAATTATCAGTCAGTTACATGTCATGATGTAGCAGAGTATAAAGTTTTCTTTTTCAAAATGAAACAGGTTCTATAAGATTTTTATATTTCCATCTGTGAACCTAAACTTGTTGAACATAGGTATTTGCATTCTTTTATTTTGAACTAAATTGTCATATGTCATAGGCTATGACAGGAATTGCATATAGTGCAGGCAACAGATTGGTGGATGAGCAGATAATGATGTAATAAATGATTTGTCCTCTTCAAGCCTTGGAACATCGTCTGTGTACCCTCTGTCCAAAGCTATCCAACAGGACAAACAAATATGCAGTGCATTATTTTGTTTTTTCATTCCATTTCCAAATCACATGCTTTTCACATTTTCATCTTCAAATCAGCAATTGGAAACAAAGTTAAACCAAAAACCAGAAAACAACTTGTTTTTTGCTTTTAATGTTATATCGATATTGTCGAGGGGAGGCGGGGTTAAGTAAGCTACAACTGACTGCCACCTATAGGAAAGGTCCGTAGTGATCAGTCTTCTATTAATTTCCTTTTGTGTTAAGCAAAGGATAACGGCTGGCTACTCAATTGCCCTACTGTTTGCAAAGCCAAAGAACACATTGACTTCAGTTTTCAGCATGATGCTAGGTACCACATACAGCGGAGGAGAAAAACTGCTGTGATTAATTTGTACAGAATCGGCTGCACGGCCCATGGCTCTGCTAATCCTAGGGTATCTATATGTGTTTAAAAAATTAGCCCACTCCCAAATACTTTTTCTCTATTGGTGGTAGTCCATGTTATCATATTGAAATGCTCCCCAGTTAACCACAACTTGTTAGCATTATCCTGGTGTAGCGTGTCTGTTTTTATTAATTCATACGAAAAACAGAAAAACAAATTAATGCATTGCATATTGGATGGACGGAATACGGACCGACCATTACTTAGTAAGGTAACTGAACAGCATTTGCAACAAGAAAACCCCTTTTTTTTAAAAAAAAAAACTTTGTTTCTGCCAGTGATATGGTGTCAATGGTGAAGATTGATAGTCCCAATGAAGATAATGGAAAGTAGAATGATACTGCACGAATGATCTTGAATGATATTCAAGAAAAAGACAAAGAGTTATATTGTGTTTCTGCTAGCAGCTGTAACATAATTTGAATATAAATATGGGATCAAAGAGCTGAACCACAACTTTCAGTTCAGGGTTTTCACATCATGCTAAAAATGATACCGGGGAAGAAAGAATCCACATAAGCTTTTGTCTCTGATCTGGAGTCTTTAACTATAGATAAGTTAGGTATCTGATCGCATAGAATTTGCTCATTTAGTTTATCGTCATACATATCAAATGTGAATCTATCTTTGTTGAAGATGGTTTCCATTCGTTTCTGAAATCTTCCTCTCCCCTTTGTCATTTTTCTTCAGGACTGGGTTGACCATATTAACACCGTCAACCACACTGCTGCCTGCAGAGACCTGCGCAACAAGTGAGAACATTTCTAATGTGCTGCTGAAGCCTTACATCTCCAGTTTATCTTCATTATTATGTCATAGTTACTTTGATAAGCAATTTGCAAGTCGTTTTGTCAAATGTGAGAAATGTGAGCTTATGTAAGTGCTTATGGCTAATGTGTTCAAATGCGTGCTCCACTTAAGTTGTGTGTCTGGCTACACATAGTACCTAAGGTTAGTATTAACTTGCCTTTTCACTCTAATTTAGTTCACCATATACTGAGAAAGAAATCCCTGGGTCTTAAGCTTGGTAGAACTTGAACTCTCTTCATAAGTGACTCATTTACTTCCAGCTGTCTAACACAGCTGAGGATTGGCTCATTTGGGGAATTGAGTGATGAGTCTAACATACAAACATAAAACTGATGTGCAGGTCATTATTCCACATCCCCTCCATCTATTGTCTGTCTTAAGTAGTTTTTTAAACATATTTATGTTACACTGAAAATTATTCTTGAAAGTAAAATGCAAATCAGAAAAAGAAAATTTGCTTAAACCTCAAGATAATTGTGTGCTCCATCCCAATTAATGATGTTTTTGGTCAGCCTTTCTTCTGGCAACTGATCACGGCAGCTTTACAGCCACCTTGTTCATTGCACATCTCTGCTTTACAAGACATGGCTCCCATCCCATGCCTCCTTCAATGGCCCACTTTGCATTCATGTCAGGGATATCCTTAAAACCCCACACTGCTGCATCATAAAGTAAAATTAAATCCACTGAATCGTCAAGTTTTGAAAATGTTGAAAAACCAAGTTCAAAACACAGTGACCTTTCATTCATCACAGACCCTAATGCTCTTTCTGTTGACTCTTCCAGTGCTTTTCTTCCCTCTGAGGAGCTCAGATTTTCATTAGAAACAAAACCTAGTAGTATCGTACTTTCAGAGTATTGGTCCTAACTGAAATAGATGATTACTCTGCTGTTCACTTTGTTCTCTAAAATGTATAATCTGTATTTTTTTTCACTATTAATGGCATGTCTTTAAGTTTAAGAATTTTGAATGACATGCTAACGTGTTTGTGTGTGTTCCTGAAGGTACCCTGGCTGGAA
Source organism: Holacanthus passer (assembly GCA_025331565.1). Taxonomy (NCBI): domain Eukaryota; kingdom Metazoa; phylum Chordata; class Actinopteri; family Pomacanthidae; genus Holacanthus; species Holacanthus passer. The sequence continues at coordinate 7,366,917 of JAFREQ010000030.1, read as the reverse complement.
ACCAAATCCACAGAGGTCAGTTGGTCTCTTGTTCTTATGTTTCCAATAATCTGTTTTTAGCTGTGACCAGCAGCCAGTGAAAATCACTCGTGTCAGTTGGCGGGTCCTACACATTTCAAATAACTTGACTGTGCATATATCTGACACAGATCTTACCCCCAAGTAAGATGATTCTCCAAATCCACAATTTGATTTCATTTTTGATTTTAAGGTCACAATTCAATTCAACTAAAAATAAATCTTTAGCAATGATGGATATGCATTTATTAGACTATTTGTAAAGTAAACAGTTGTAAACAGTTTTTGTGGGTATTTTGGCCTGAGAACTGGAATTGACATTTTAAAATTCTTCTTTAAAAGGATACATTGTAGAGTCTGATATAACCAACATTTTATTACCACACAAGGCCATATGTTCAAATTACAATAATGTATTTAAAATGTAATAATAATAACTTATTTCAACAGTCAATTGGGACCAAACTTGTTAAACACAAAAAAAAATCACTAGATGGCAGAAGGATACTGTAAAGGACTGGCACTACTGGAGGTAGTGTGTCTCCTCAGAGTTGCCAGAAGACTGTGTGAAAGAAAAATAAAGAAGCTGTGACTGTTGGCCATTTCACTACATTGCTATGTCCTGTTATTATTTTCTAACAAACCTGCTCATTTAGGCAAACCCAAGATCAGTGAGATTCAAAGAGCTTGAGTTTCCTCACCTGCAAAAAGCATCAGGATTAGAAATGTCAAATTTAGAGGGAAGCAGGAGGATTTTCCAGTTCTGCTGTTTCCCAGTCATCTCTGACTCGAGCAGTGGCGTTTTCTTTTTTGTTTATTTTTTACTCTTAATGAAGAGAAAGTACTGGGAGAATTGTTAATCCTGCTTTTGATTTTGATGATCAAAATTTAAAGCTAAATCAATTTGAATATAGTTCTATTTATTGTTTCAGATATCTTGCATAAACTATGACTACATACAGTGTAAAAGTGAAACAACCATCACGCTTAGTTAAAGTTAACTTGTGCCAGTGTGGTTGTGTTCTTTTCACTGTAATTTCACTGGTTATGTCTGTTTATGAATGTTGTCTTAGATCCAGTCGGAGTGGACAATATGGCAGCAGGTCTCCGTGGGATCCCAAGGATCACTCTCCATCCCATTCCATGTCCCGTTCCCTCTCTTATTCTCCTACTCCAAGTCCTCCTCACAGCAAACTCAGGGTGGGCCCCCATTCCCACAGGCCGCATGGGAGGACCTACTCACCTCACCATCACCCTCGCCAACATTACACAGGTAGACCACATGCTAATAACATAACAAAAACAAAAACAAGCAAATAAATAGTTACAGATAAAAAAGAAAAGTTGAAAAGCCACAGTACACAATAGTAATGCTTTAAGCCCCGATATAAATGAGTTGACCCTTTCAGCAGAACTCAGATATTCAGAAAGCTTGTTCCACAGGTGGGGAGCATAATAAATAAAAGCTGTGTCACCTTGCTTAGCTTTGGTCCTGGGAACGCTGAATAAACCTGTTCCAGGTGAATTAAGGGGTTTGGATGCTTCATAATGTGCATGTAAATCAGAGATGTATTAGGCCTGAGACCATTTAGTGCTTTTTAGAAAAATAGTAGCATTTTAAAATGTATCCTTTGACACACAGGAAGCCAGTGCAGTGATTAAATGACCAGTATAATGCACTCCACTTTCTTGGTGTTAATGAAGATGCTCACAGCAGCAGTCTGGGTGAGCTGCAGCTGTCTGATAGATTTTTAAATAAGACCTGTGAAGACACCATTACTATAATCCAGCCTGCTGAAACTAAACACATGAACAAGTTTCTGTGTATCTTGTTTAGACAGAAATTATTTAATGCTTGCAATGTTTTTAAGGTGGTAGGAGGCACATTTTTTAACTGTGGTGGTTGAAATTTAGGTCTGAGTCCGTAACTACACCAACATTTCTGGCTTGATTTGTAGTGAATTGAAGATGAGCACTGACTTTAACACTGACTGACAACTAACCACACTGATTTCTTTTGGACTAAAACAGTTATTTCATGATTTATGGCATGTTTACAGGGGGTTACTCGCGCAGTGATATAAAGCGTCCACATGATGATTCAACCAGGTTCTCCTCTGACACCAGTGGACATCCATCCTCCTCCAAGGCAGGTCACAGCTACAAACATGGACGATTACAGTCCTCCACCAAAACTGTCAAGAGTGTGACAAAGCCTGGAACCAAGACAACTAAGACGGCAAGTGCCAAGGCCGCTGACACTGTGGGTGTTTTTCTCTTTAGTTGTGTAAAGCTAAAGGAGAAGAGCATTGTTTTAGACCAAACTTTGCCACAATCTCAAAGTTAATTATATAGATCTGAGTGAAGGGTAGATCACACAGATGCTTTGGAGTGAGAGAATTCAAAACCTTTTCTTTGTACTATGATAGTCAGGACTACAGAGTGTGTATGGTAACAACAGTAAATGTTACATATGTTTAATCTAAGCAAGCACTTTTAGTCCATAGTGTTGGGTCAACTTAACGATCGTAAAAAAACACAACCACACACAAAAAAACTGCTAGTGTGTCTTAATGGCAGTTAAATCACTGATTCAAATTTTCTTTGGAACGTAGAATATTGACTAATTCATATCATTCAACTATTATTGGACGATTCCTTATATGAATATTTTTGAGATCTCTGCTCGGAGTATGTCCTTTTACAATTTGACATTATATTATTTCCAAAATCAGCTGAGTGTTTGAAATGAGTGCAGTAGATACTAACTTCTACACTATTTTAGCTCAAGTATTACTTAGGTTAGTGAATTTTAGTTTAGTGGCTGATTTCAGGCACAATGCTCGGAATAATTTGCGTCTAGTGGCTTGATAATTTGATGCTGAATTATTCCAGTTTTACAAAGTTAGAATTTTTTTTTCTTTGGTCACTTAAGTATTCTTTCAAGCCCAATCAAATGTCATTGAGAATAAAGATTTATTGTATAGTATGTGCATTTGTTTGTCTCTGGTTGACTGAAATTGGATTTCTCCTAAAACTAACCTAAAACTTGTGTTGTGGGTTTCCAGTGTGCCAAGCCTCCACCAGCCAAGAGGAAGAAGAAGATAATTACTCTAGCCTCCCAGGACTCTTCTGTTGCAGATCGTCTGGTTTATCTGACAGGCATCCCTAAGGATGCATCAGAGCAAGAAGTTACCGATTTGGTCGGGTGCTTTGGCAAGATCAACAACGTGATCCTCATGCCATGCTCTGAGGAAGAGAGTGAGAAGGGCGAAGGGCAAAAGGTGCTATTTACGTATAACATAATGGTCATTGATGGATTTTTAAGTAATTAAACTGTTAAGATAATCATGGACCTGAAACAGCTCAGAAGTTGTTTTGTTCATTCATTCATTATTTGAAGCTGATACACTGATGAATAACACGTACAAAACACTAAAAGTTTAGTCACACTCTGTTTTGATAATTAAATGTTTTTAATTTCACTGTTTGCAGTAAATATTCAATCCTAGAAATAACATGTTGCAATAATATTTAATTTGGCCAATCCTATTTAAAGGTTCTGTTGTAGCAGAATTATCCAAATCTACATTTTCAAAATAAATGTGACAGCAAATAATTGATAGCAGTTGGTCTCTCCACCTGTCAGTCCTAGTTCAGAAAAACAGTAGTGGATATGCCATCGTGGTTTCTCTCTGTCCCCCATCATCACTTTGTCACTTTGCAGGCATCTGTGTGCATGGTGAAGGCTGAACACGCTCAGGCTCTGGCCAGCTCCACAAATCTCTCCATCAGAGACCAGCAAATCACTGTTTCGATAGCCAAGGTACCTTGTGGAAAATGCAGCATTGATGGCATAACCTGTTTAAACCCAAGAAAACATGAAGCTTCCACAAAAAAAAAAACTGAATGAGTTTTTATTTTGCCAGAGCATATAAAGCCATTGATAGTAGATGTAAGAAAAGGCTATTCTTAATTGAGAATCTGTTTGAAACATGTATGTAATCTCATGTACACTGTCAGTAAACATATTTTATTTGTTCTAGAAACCTGAAGCAGGGCAATCTTCTGATGCTAACAACAGGTCTGTCACAGTTACGAGCATCTTAAGAATTTTCTTTTGTTTGACCCAACATGCAGCACACTCTAAAACCTGCTATGACTCCATTGAACTATTAATAATTCTGTCTTCACAGCAAACCTGCTCCGGGACAGGACAAAGGTGCTGCTGGGAAAGAATCTGGTATGAAAAAGGAAAAACTGTTACTGCAATACCCATTAATGAAATTTGTTACTTAGCCTATAGGAATGAATGCTCAGTATATCAACTATATATTAACTACACTTGATTAATTGTATTAAAAGCTACCACTTCTCTAGTTAAGACACATGTAGACAGGTTTATGATGTCATGCGTTTGCCAGCTTGGGGTTGTGGAGTTGTAATTATACTAACTGTAGCTCTATTTGCACTTTGGCCACCAATCTCCACCTCTTCCAACTCCCCACTGCAGGAGGTGAGGCTGACCAGAAGACTGATGAGGTACATGATTCATACAATATACAATTGCACAATATAAATTGTGAAATGTGAAAAGACTGCTGAGTGTGTTCAGCCAAATCCTGTGGCTCTTTACTTGGACATATTCTGCTTTATTGTATCAATTTTGTAGTTCAGGTAAAGGTCTGTTTAAAATTGGGTTTTATCAGTAGTATTAAAATGTCAGTAATCCAGCGTTTTCCTCTCATCTCAATCCAATTTTGTCCTACAGAAGGGAATGGTGTTGATCACAGGACTTCCTGAAAGCGGCTGGTCAGAGACTGACATCATCAAACTGGTCCAGCCCTTTGGAAGTCCCTCTGACATCATCCTGGCAACTCAAATTGGAAAGGTCGGTAATAGCACAATTTCATCTGAAGATTTTCGTTTTCGTAGACTGGAGAAAGGACTTGGACATAAACGGACACTAGTAATACAAATAGCAGCATGCTAGTTCCGAGTACCTTAACATTTTTGCAAAATAGTCTGTGTATTTGTCCCAAATCATTCAGTACAGGATGTTTTGTTTAGTATGTGACATCCGGTGTTCAACAAACCCTGTTACCCAAACAATTATTGAGAAAAAAAATCTATTTATGACTACTACTTCCGCGTGCAGAACAGAAATTCTAGAGTGTAGTTTTTGCCTAGAAAGTTTTGGCAATGTGTACTAGCTGTTGTCTGTAGCATGCTAGTCGGGTAAGCTAAGTTCATGTAGTGTAGTCTGTGGAAACACTTCAAACCTGTAATTTACGACAGCATCACCCAAATGTGTCAATTAGCAGAACGAGACAAAAACAGACGGGAAGGGAAGGCAAGTCTGTCTCCCCACAGTATTCAGATGGCCTCTTAAACCAGATTTCAAAGCCAATGTTATAGGAGTGTATTTTGTTGCACAGATGCAGCCATACTCGGCCATCGAGAATACAGGATTCAAGCCTATGGCCACTGTGCCTTTATGTGTTGCATTTTAGTCAGTCTCATGTACTCGCTTTGTATAAAGAAATGCAGTCAGCAGTTTTTCAGGAATTACTAACTGCAGCATTAGTTGTACTCTCCAGGCAATGTGGACAAAATAAGTTTTCTGAAAACTTGAAAATAGTCTTGACTGACTTTGCTTGAATTTGATCTGAGTCTTAAAAGCTGAAATTACACCACTGAAGTTTATTATAAATATGCTGCACTTGTCTTCATGGACAATTTTTATTTATACTTGCATATACCGGTCAGAGCCTTATAATGGAGTAGTACTGACATTTCTGTTATTTTATTTTTTTTTTATTTTTGTCAGTTATTTTTTGTTATTGTGACAGTGTGCAGTGAAGTACCTTAACTGTTGCTAAAGAATTATTGAATTAAAGAATTATTACTGTTGACAAAAATGCTCTTTCCCTGCTGTACCAAAAACATACTGAACCCCAGAATCTGTCCAGACTTAATCTTTTCTGTGTGGATTGTTGAGTTGTTGTTATTTCCATTGGTTGATGGCTTCTTACTTATAGTTTTATTTTTTTTAGATATTTTTAATTGACGGTTAAAAAAAAGGCCCTGGAGCTCTTTTTCAGCTCAGCTTATACCTGAGGATAACCATTTTGAAGGTTGATGAACCCACCACACAATATTATAACTCATTTTTTTGTGTTCTAGGTACTTGTGTCAGTGCCAGACATGGAGATTGCTCAAGAGATTGTGAAAGTCAATGCCTTTAGCCCTACGAAGATTAAAGACTCTGAGTTGAAGATGATTCATCTCAAACAGTGTATCGGTCTCAGCACACCGGTAGGACTCTCATCACTTAACCAATTTTCCTTGACAGTATGATGATCTTCTTTTGTTTACTGTTGCTGTCTGTTTTTATTATTTTTTTTAACTTTTGGGAGATTGGATCTTTGATATTGTATTTCAAGTGGAGCATTTCAGCCACTATATGAATATTTTTTGTTTCTCTTTTGTTGAACAATGAACCTTGAGCAATAACTGATAATTAATACCAAAAACTCTTTACCCAGGTGGCTCTCTACAATCTTCTGATGGGATCAGTGGACCCATTAGTGAGTATTTCTATCAGTGTAGGTCTTTTCCCTGTTGTGGGACTAATAAAGGAATATCTTATTTTATTTACTGGTTTATTTAACAGGGAGAGTGCACTTTGATAATCTTTTCTGTAAATGCACCAGTTAGGTAAAATACAGTTTTTCATCTGTAGTCAAACTTATGTGTATGTGTGGTGATCCTAAAGTAGATTTAACTAAGTTCTTATCACACTAACCAACCTAAATTTAGCTGCCTCACGGTGACTGCATGACAAAACAGCATTCACAGTAAAAGCAGTAAATGGTTCTCATTACTACTACTGTGAGTACTGTGAAACTGCAGCAGTGTGCAGCAACATCACATTAGTATCATACAAAGTCTTAACATGCTGTTCTCTGCACATATCTGTTGCTATAGCTACTCAGCTGTGTTTTGTCCTTGTGATGCAGTGTACTCAGTTTTTTGGTTGTTTTAAAAAAAAAAAAATTCTGCTTGGCTAAAGCAGGTTCAGAGAACCTTTGGGCAGCACTCTTTGAAAGCACCTTTGAAAACTAGTATGTCTGTCTTTGACATGAGTTTGTGTAAGTTTGATTTACTGTGGTAACACAGTAAATTAACAAACAAAACAGTATGTCACATGGTTATGATGTTGCAAGATTTCAAGGAGATGTGAAACCATCATTTATTAACATACTGATTTGTTTAACTCATTTGAAGATAGTTTGTATACCTTGAACTGATTAATTGACTGTTACATTGCTGAACTGGTGATTGATGACTATTTATCCATCAGCTATTAAGTGACTCAATGTTCCTTTGTACGCTGCAGGAGAGTTCTGTTCCAGTAGGCTGGAGCAGCCTGTTGGTGATCAGTAATGTTCCCAACACACCATCTGGCTCCTGTGAGGTCCAGAAACTGGTGCGCCGCTTTGGTACCGTCATCAAGACTCTAGTGCTTAACAGTATGGTGAGGACTGTTCATCTGTGCAGCTGCAAATGTTCTAATGCACTGTATCCTGGAGTTGAAAAACCATTCTCTCAAAATCTGTCATGTTTTTGACATGTTATGTCTCTTCCTGCTCAGGTCATTTGTGAGATGGCAACGGCAGCCATGGCCCTGTCTGTTTACAAACGCTTCCAGACGTTCCCATGCATCATCCAGAACAACCCTCTGTTCTTCTCTCGCAAGCCTGACCCCAAAGCCAATATACAGACCAAAATCATCACTGCATACCTTGAGTCATCTGAGGTTGGTAACTTTTAGAATTGATTACCAATGGTTGTCAAGACTTAAGGGACATCTATTTAGACATATTTTTATCTACTACTGGCATAAATTCCTACAGGTTTAACTTGTATTAAACACCTGGGTGCTTGTCCCTTGTTGTAGGATACACCAACAAATGGTAAAGGCAGCCAAACAGCAGCAGCTGCAGATGAAGAGGAGGCAGCACATAAAGAGGATTGTGAATCTCCATTAGAGGGGTTGGAAAAAGGCAGTGATGAGAAGGACGAGAAAATAAAGAGCACAGAGAAAACACTTGATGAAGACAGGGCTATGGAAGAAAACGGGAACAAAGATGATGAGATTCAAACAGACAAGCTTACTAGTGCTGCTTCTGACTTCGTGGCTGCCCCAGACAACAAACCAGAAGCAGACATGGAGACAGACATGAGAGAAACATCAGCTGTTGAAAATGTGTTGGAGACAGCAGAAGAAAAGAAAAGTGTCAATGCATCCAAAGCAGGAAATGACAAGACTCCTGCTGGTGAAGAGACAAAACCATCTAGCTCTGATGGCAAAGCCGCTTTGCAGGAGACAACCAAGCCAGAACTCCCTACGGTAAAAAATCCTGAAAATCTCAGTCTGCTTTTATTGTCGGAGCCAGACTGTTTTCCGGCATAGCTAAGGTCACGAACTACCAGCATATTAAGTGACATCTGTGAATTTTGACATCTCTTTTTGATCTTGTTTCACCAGGTTACTCAGGAGATGGTTAATGCACTGCTTGTGGAGTGCCGAACAAGAACTGCCAGCCATCCCAACAACACAGCAGCTTCCACCAATGGAGAGCAGGGGGAAACGCAAATGGAGACAGACCAGGGTGAAAAAGCAGCAGAGGAGGCAAAAGAGCCTGCCAAGAACCACACAGAGGAGGAGATGAAGAAGCAGGAGAGGGAACGAAAAGAAAGGGAGGCAAGAAAGGAGAAGGAGGTGAGGGAGAAAGAGAGGAAGGAGAGGGAGAGGAGGGCCTGGGAGAAGGAGAGGGCCAAGAAGGAGAGAGAGCGGGATGAAAGAGCCAGGAGGGAGAGAGAAAAGAGGGAGGAGGAAAGAAGGGAGTGGGAAAGGAGAGAACGAGCAAGGAGGGAGAGGAAGAGAGCATATGGTGAAGGTTTATCAGGACCGAGGTCGTCTTGCAGGTTGGAGGGATACAAGCAGAGCTCCTGGAGGGATGAACGATATAACAACTCAGAAGCAGAGACCAAAACGGTGAGGAACCAGTCAGGTAAAAAAGTGTTGAAACTCGCACATCTCTCCTCTTTTCTTATCCTCAGCTCATTTTTTTTGTCCTGTCATGCAATCAGGCAGAGGAGGAGATGGATGAGTTCCCATTCAACATGAGTGACTTTGTGACAGTAGATGAAGTAGGAGATGTGACTGACCTTCCTCACTCTCCTTCTCCCACTGATCCCATGGAAACCACGGAGGGAAAGAAAGACGCTCCCACCCCTGTCCGAAAGGACGCTCTAGAGGTACATTCTAGCTACTATACATCACATAAGAGTTTCTCTATTACTTATTAATATTAGAGGTGACTAAAACTTTTAATTTCCTTAAAAAATGACATCATGGGTCTCTTCCTGTTTTCCACTTCTAGGACACACCCATGGAGGTTACCACTGAATCAAGAACGTCAGACACCACAGCAACCCTGGTAAAGTCTGATGAGCACATATCAGAGTCTGAACCTGTGACTGTGCCAACAGATGGTCTTATCCTCACCGCTGCAACATCCCCAGCACTGGCTTCAGACTCTGATGTTTCCGCCAGCCAAACACATGAGCCAACATGCCAAACAGAAGCACCTGAGACAGGTACAACCTCACATTGATGAACCTTTTATTATGAACTCCGAAAACACCATCTTTCCTACATAGTTTTTCTTTAATTTTAGTAGCTTTACGTTTAAAATTGTGTAATTAATTTTGACCTGAACTCTGTCATGTATAGAAACCACACTGACAGTCACTCTGGAATCCACCACCAAGGTTAAACCCTTTCCCACACCTGACTCTGCAGCTTCAGCTGCCCCAGCTGACTCCTTCTCGATCAGCCCAGCAACAGGGGTAGTGACTGCAGAGAGTGAGGAAGATGAGAAAGAGAACAATGCTCTCAATCACAGTCAGGTTAAAGAGGAGGAGATGGTGGTGGTGTTGGACAAAACAGAGGAACATGAGAAGATGCTGGATGAAGAGGACAAAGAGACGGGCACTCCCACTGTGGAAATAGGTACAGTTTATTTGATTTAGTTTGACTTAGAAACATGGGTGGCAGCAGCACCTTAGTGGTTAGACAATCAGACTTGTGACCAGAACATCTTCATTTGGATCCTTAAATTAGTTGGGAAAACATGGATGTGTAAAATGAGTAGACTAGTATGGTTGTATTGGGAAGCTCCTAGCCTTGCAAAGTTCCTTTCATTCATGTATGTTTGGGCAGTGCATCATGCTGTCTAGTGTTCTGTCCTAATTTTTTTATTTTTATTAATTCATCTTAAAAGTGTTTGGGATAATGGCTCATTATCCTTGTGGTAGGGTAGGTAGCTTCGAGAAAGGATGCAGCTGCATGTGATGACTAGGACTAGGTCATCTGGATGTGCCTGCTGAATAATACCATCCATCCATCCGTCCATTATCTGTACACCGCTTAATCCTCTGCAGGGTCGCGGGGGGGCCACAAACAACAAACAGCACACTCACATTCACACCTACAGACAATTTAGAATATTCAATTGGACTGTGGGAGGAAGCCGGAGTACCCGGTGAAAACCCATGCTGCACAGGGAGAACATGCAAACTCCACACAGAAAGATCCCACCCATCCTAACTGGGACGCGAACCAGGACCAGGTATTTTGCATCAGTCCCTGTTCCAGTTTTTAAAGAGGTCTTTGTCTTTGTCTCTCACAGGAAAGCACGAGAGGTCTGAAGACCAAAAAAACACTGAAGAGGAGAGTGTGATGAAGAAATTAGAGACCAAAACACCCAAGAGCACAGATGACTCCCTCCCTCCTTTCAACCCAAGCAACCCAGTTGGTAAGACACTTGTCTGTATTTATTCACCTTATCTGCCATTGTGTTTTCACTTTTGTTTTCATCTATGTTTTCACATTTTCACGATGTCTGATAATTTGATAATGGTCAACAGCAGGTTTCGTGTGTGTGTGTGTGTGTGTGTGTGTGTGTGTGTGTGTGTGTCTGCCCACAGGTATGGAGTTCCTCATCCCAAAGACAGGTTTCTTCTGTAAGGTGTGTAATAGGTTCTTCACTGGAGCCAAAGATGCTGAGATCAACCACTGCAAAACCCTCAAACACTACGATAACCTACAGGTAAGCAACACACATGCCCATACACAGTTATTTGTGTGGATATAAAGATGGAATTCATTATATTTTTATAGGTTCATAACAGGCCATTTGGAGTCCCTTACAGGTTCTGATTGTGTCTAGAAATAGAAACAGTCACTACAGGTCATCCTAAACCTCTGTTTTGGCTCTAAATGGTCATAAAATTGCAAATTTCCCCACTGTGGGACGAATAAAGGTTTATCTAATCTTATCTTAAAGTTTTATGGTTTTAAAGTGCAGTCACTGGTGATCTTAAATCATACCATTGTACAAGTCACGTTGTACAAGTCACTTTGTAGCATAACCAACCCTACGCGAACTTTTGAAAGGTAGATAGGAAATTGGAAATGTGAGGACTACTTAGATATTATTTTAAGTATTTACTCATCAAAGCAAGTTTGGAGTTTCTTGTACCTTATTTTGAAATTAGAAAAAAACAAAGCCTGAATCCATACAAGAGCTTGGATGACCTCTGAAGTAGGGTTCGTCAGTGAAATCATTCCCTTTTATCTTCTTGACTCTTTCTGACACTTCTTGCAGTACAGGCGTCAGCATCTTGTAACTTTTATTTGATTACAAAGAGGCTTGAATATTCCAGTCTAAACCAGTTTCCTCTTTCATTCTTTTCTAGAAATATTTGCAGACCACGAAGATGGTGAATGTGACTACCAAGTCTGACTCCAGCTGAATGTGGCTATGAAATTTGCTACCCCCTCATTTTGTATTGTCTCTTCATTTCACTAAGGGTCCAGATTGTCACATTGGTGTAGATTACTCTAATATACTGTCTCCATTTCAATATGTGGTATTGATTTTTCATGTACAATTAAGAGAAATGAATTGAAAGTGTGAACAGTGGAAGGGTGGTAGTAAGGACTGTGCACAGACAATAAAATGTTTTTATTAAATTGACTGGTATCCCTCATTCACAATTTGAATGTCTGAAATGTTTTCAGTTTAATAGGTTTAATAGTCTGTGATAAGTCTGTCTGTTTAGCATTTGTTCCCCAAGGTTTTTACTCCAGGTTTTGAGGATAAGTGAGAAGAAAACTGTTTCTTTTTTGCAAAACAGCAAATGCGCATTCAAATTGAAATTGTTTTCTCTAAACGGCTGTATTTATATTCACTAAAATCAAAGTGTCTAACAGAACAGTACTATCACAATATTATAGTAAAACAAAAAACATGAAATAAGTTGATGCCTGCAGTTATTTTCATTATGATATAAAACACTAACACAATATTTTAGGCAATCTACCATTCACACTTTTTACTAGTCTTTGAAAAGTTTACCAAAAGGCTTTGTGCTCTCTGGTTTGTAGAATCAACAAAGTCACATTTTCTGTCCACTCATCTGAGCAACAGACACAAGAGGTTCTTCTCATTTCTCTATTTTGTGTCTCTTCATCTCATCCATCATTCTGCCTGTGACCCAGAAATTGATCTTTGCATGCCACCTCAAAGGATGTATCGATTCCTTAAGTGCATGTTGAGGAGAGAGAGAAGACTTGGCGGAGAAGCGATGAGCAAGGATGCAGAGCAGTATCCTTTGAAGAAGTCTTTTTGGCACTCCTGATGTGTTAAAGAGGCGTGACACTGGAATATACAAAACATGGTGGTCATGTTTCATTGACGTCAGTACAGGAAGCTGAATTTGTTCCAGGACGTTTACTGATGGAAGTCTGCAGGTTACCCTAAAGAAGTTATAAAGAAATATTTATAGAAAGTTGTTTCCTCAAAGGCATGCAGAACAGGCATTGTGTGATTCAAAGGTTCAGAATGCATGAAATGAAGATCAGCAGCATGTGAGTTCTTGGGGAGCAAGAAATAAGGAAAGTCCCTCATGTACTTCCTGCAATTGAAAACACAATCAGTTAAGTCTTTCCAAGACCACTGATGACCTCACTACAGAATGTCACTATCAACAACACCCTGAATAATTCCAGCTTCTCTACCACCACTTCCTCCTGTTTGAACTGCTCCACTGTGTTCAGCCCAGCAAGAACTGCTGCCTCCTCCATCAGCATCATCCTTATCAACAGCTACAAGACAAGGGAGGTTTGACTCTTTTTTTGAGACTTGTGTTTGTATGGTTCAGTCACTAAAGAGAGACAGGGTTTCAAGTCAGGCGAGACACCAGGTCAGTCCCCCAGAGCTTGGTGAATCCCCCACTGGCCCCAGCACCCATAGAGCACACCAGAGACTTCAGCTGACCAAGCCAGCTAACTTCCAGTTCAGCCCATCGCCTACTTGAATGGGATACAAAAACAAATCATGTGACTCTTTGAGACTATCTAAATTTTATCAGACCAGAATTTTATCAGGTTCAAAGTCTGATTGTAAAGTGAATTATTTTGCAGCAGTTGTGATGCTCAAAAACTACATATAAACCATTTTACAGCCACTTCTCTTCCCATGATTGTGTTCGGGAAAATGTCTTTAAGGCCCCTGTCTGACCGGGGAGTTGTAAATAGACACTTTGACCTCGTTTTTGTTTTGTTTCCTTGTACACCACAGTCCTGAATTACAAAGCAATATCACATTGATTTTTTTTTGTTCTGTGAAATTATGTAAAAATGAGAATCACTTATCATTATCATCTAGTATTTCTACTGAAAAGTTTATTTTTCACGTATAATTGACTCAAGTTTAGATCCACTGAAGGAAATGTTAACAAAAAATTACCCAACTTTCCTAATAATGCTAATACTGTCTGAAATAAGCTGTTAGCTAAAAAGATTCACCCTAAAGATTTAGCACCTGTCAATCAACATCAGAGCCTGGTTTGCAACCAAATTCAGACTGCTTCATCAGTCCAAAGACTGAAGTGTAGACAGAAGCCTGTACAACCAGGCCGAAAACACACTGATAAGATCAGAACACCAAAGAGAACCCACTCTGAAATGCTGCAAAACAGCTGCGTCAGTGTGAAGAGGCCTGCAGGACATAAGCAGCTACAGGAAACCATCCCCTCACATTGTGGAGAACCATCAACTGGCTGATGACCTGAAAGTGTTTTACTGTAGGTTTGATAACACCCTCACCTGCTCTGACTCAGACATCACACAACTAACTGCACTCCTCTGTCTCATGTTTAAATGACTACAGGCCCATTACCCTAACTGTTGTTGGCCTACCTGAAACACATCACAGGCCCCCTGCTGGACCCTCTGCAACTCGCCTCGGGTAAACAGGTCAATGGATGATACAGTCAACTGGGACTGCATTATACCCTGCAACACTTCGACTCCCCAAGGACATATGGAAGGATCTTATATGTGGACTTCAATCGGCCAGCTTCCAGCCTGCTAGCCTCCAACCAGCCTCCCAGCCGGCTAGCTTCCAGCCTGTCTCCTAATGGGCTAGCCTCCAGCCTGCTAGCCTCCAGTTCACTTCTGTCCTTGGACCGGGAAGTCTCCGATCTTCCCCTAGAAGGAAGGGTGGTTCTTGGAGACGTCAATCCCTTCAGCTGCCCAGTGACCTAGAGGTTTTGCTGTCCAGCTCCCTGGCCGATGTCTCTCCAGTCTCTGGGTCAGCCATGGCAACGTCAGCTCCTGAGTCGGCTGGAATCCCTTCTCTTCCTGAGTCCGTTGCTTGGTCAGTTGATTTAGTCTAATCCTGAGTTGACCAACACACCATCTCTCCCTGAGCCCATTCTTGAGTCTGAAGCAGCCGATGCATCTTCAGTCCATGATGCCATGTATGTACCTGAGTCAGCCTATGGATCTCCTGCTCCTGGTTCCCAGTCGGCGGCCTGCCGACAGACTCCAGTTCCTGAGCAGCAGCAGTCACCACCTCGGTCTCGACCTCCAGCCATGAGCGTTCAGAGCATTGGCCAGAGCGTTGGCCTCCTGCCAGACCTCCAGCAGGGTTCAGCCTCCTAGTAGCTAAGCTAACTAAGCTAGCTGAGATAATTAAACATCTTTAGTTAGCTTAGTGTTGTATGACTAGTTGTAATTACTTACTTAAACAATGAGTTGATGTATCTATTAGAGTCATGCTTCATGTAATGTTAATTTCTTAACATATACTTTACATACAAAATATAATATTATCCTGCCAGCATACATGAAATGTTGAAGTAACTATCTTGTTAATTGTGCAAGAGGTTCCCACTTCCCTCTGCATCATTTCTGGAGCAGCCCCTCGAGCATGACATGACGAATTTGAAGTCAAATGATGCAGTATAAAGAGCAAGAAAAGTGCACATGTGGAGAGATGAGGTTGTGTAGTGTTTTGTAGCCAACATAACTTAAAAACACTCATAATTTCTAAACTTACCAGCTATCTCCGTCCTGGTCCCATCCTCCTCATCTCCTGAATTCAAGGAGTCAAATTCGGATAACTCTCCATTTACGAGACATTCAAGGAAGTCTTCGACTCGATACTCTACAAGAACATTATGTACAAAAAAAATATGTATTTAAAAATTTATAATCATGAATAAATAAACTGTGACACCATACTTTACCTATGGAAAGCTTACAGGTATTTTATTTCTTTGTATACTGACACTAAATGTGACAACTTGCCCAACTCCTGATGTCCATGCAATGGATATCGGACTTTGAAAAAATCCTGTAAATTAATGATATGATATATGTTCAAAATAACTTCAAATATTATCACTTGTAACAGTTAACAATTATGCTGACAGCAAATTTGTTTGGCCAGCATGAACATAAATTTATAGTTTTGATTGAAAATTGGCACTTACTCCTTCCTCTCTGCAGTTGCTCCACCATGCTTGTCTTGTCCGATGTCTGTCACTCTCTCAGAGCATGCTCAAAGTCATGACATGATTGTGATTGGATAATCAGGATCCAATCAGTAACCAGCATTACTGACATCATTCAATTACAGGGTATTTATTGGTTTAGAGACAGAAATATGTTATGTCCATTCCAATGGACATTGGGTCTGAAGGGGTTAATATATTTTATTCAAACTCAAATCTAACCAAGTAGTTTTGGTGCCTAAACCTAACCAACCAACCAACCAACCTATTAATCTGTGCAGATTACACATGGTGCAGCAGTTCAGCAGGGAGCCTTCACGTACAAGAAGAGGTCGGCAGCACATGCATGATGAAATGGTCCACTATAGTGTAAACAGTTTAAAGGAGGTTTCAGTTTCTCTTAAGGTGATCTCTTACATACTGTTAGACAACTGCAGAGTCCTGAGGAGAGGTCTCATGAGGCAAAATAAGTCAAGTCTTTGGAAGTGAGGATGATTGTAAATGTTAAAGCAGGAGAGAAAAATGGATGGAATACAATAAAAAGACATAATTATAGAGAAAAAGAAAAATTAAGTCTTTCTCTTCTTTGGCACATTCTAGTTTTTTTAATTCTGTCATTTTACATGTACATTTTGTTTATGCATCAGTTACATGATTTTAGTCTTGTCAAGTGTTAAATAGAAGAGGGGCGTGTTTTTGTGTTGGAGGAGTGGGGGCAGAGAGAGAGAGATAGAGATAGAGAGAGATAGAGATAGAGAGAGATAGAGAGAGAGATAGATTGTTTTAAAAAAGCCATAACTGCACAGCTGCACCTGTCAAGCAGGTTGGATTGGGTAAACTTTGCGGGTGGGGGGTTAGGAGGGTGGGGTCAACAGCCATGACAGATGAAAGGAAGGAAGGAAAGTACACAAGTAGACACAAAGGTTAACAGACTGTAGAGAGAGATAGAGAGGCACAGAGAATGTCTTGGAAATACACTGACCACTGAAAAAAGTCTTCTCTGAAATTCCTTCAGTCCTCAGTACAGGTAAGTCATGTTTAACTAAGGTAGAAACACAGTGGAATCCTCTCTCATTCAATAATAATCCTTCTGTCGCACATGTTGTCTCTTACCACATTATAATGTTCTCTTCTGTAGTGTCTGGATGCTGTCTGGTCCAAGCTAATGAACTTAACAGGAACCTGTTGTACATTTGCAATAACCAAAGATTTTCTGTTATCTCAAAGTAAATACAGCGTGTGAGATAACAGACAATTGTAAGTACAAGTGGGTAGTGGTACTTACAGTAATGCTCCATTATTATCAGGAGAAAAGCCCATGGACAACAGGTTCTTGTGAGTATATACAGGTGATAAATGCTGGCCAAAGTGTTTGTTATGTGTGCAGCTAAGCATCATTTTAGTGTTAGATCATTGTTTTATTAAAGGAAGTATATGATTGCGAGTATCGTGTAAAGAATGTGAAAAGTCAGTTAATGTGTATGGTGGATATGTGAAAGTATCGTTCAGTGAAAGTATAGAAATCCCTAATTACACCCATTATGAGTCTCTTTAGCCTTTCAAATTCCTATAGAGGTTGAAAACACTTGCTTTTAACAAAAGTGTCTCTTAAATGAATGGAACATAAATATAATGAGAAAGAATGGCAGGCAATACGGAGAAGACACCAGGCACTGTGGTCTTTCATCAGTTACTTTAGAGGCCTGTTTACATTGTAGCTTTACAGCTTCACCGCCAGCATCACCAACTCTGCTCATTATGCAACGATGCACTGCATGGTCCTGTTGACAGGTGATGTGGAGCTGTGTTGTATAACCCCAAACTACACCTGAAACAAGAACAAAGAGGATGAAGTTTCGATAGGTGTCTTAGATGTGACGATCCCCGGAGCAGCACCTCACGTTTCTGATCTCACCAGTCTACTGAGCAGGATTCATCACATGATGATGACTTTATGCTGAGTGATTTTCACAACCCCTGGTTCTTTGTATAGTGTAAGCCATAGTTATGGATCAATAGACCAATCTTTCTTTGTACTGGACACTATTGACTTCTATTGGATGGCTACTTTAAGAGAACACAAGACATTTTGGATTATCTGTAGGTGGCGATTCAGAGGTCTGGAACCAGACTTTAACTAGCTCTCTTTTTCAGTCTGGATAATTGAAACATCATATACATAAAGTATTTAAATTCAGAAACATTTTGTTGAATGATTCAAATGAAATGTATAGGTAATTAGTCCTCATTTGTACATTGCATGTAGTTGTATCTGTTTCATTGAGAATCATTAACAATTGCCCACGGAGCAGTCACTTAAAAGTGATACTTAAAAGCAATACTAAGAAGACAAATGGAAGGGATGGAAATTTACACACATGGCTCCAAAACTGTAAATATCACAGTATAAATGTCACAGAAGAAACAATCAACACCATCTCATTTCCTCTATTCCAGCTATGACCATTATACTCAGGTTGTTTACTTCATACCTAACCTCTTGGATCACCAATGGGAAACTGGCGATACCTGTACTGCAGCTGCTTATGTGTGTGCTTGTGGTTTGGACGTTATTACGTCTTCAGAAATAGAAAGCTGGGGACAATGTCCCTCGGCACATGGTTTCTTTTCTTCTTCACATCCTTACAGGCTTAGTTGTGGGTTAAGTTTAGAATTAGGTTGAGCTTTGAGTAATGGTTAAGATTACTTTTAGATTCAAGTCAGGGGACAAATATATATAGTATAATACGTTCAAGCTGAAGTGTGTGTGTCTGCTTCCTATAAACATACAGCAGACAATTTGAGAGACAAACATAATCAAATTCATTACACTGCTTACTAAGTGCATCTATGACTCAGCACTTTAGCAGCTGTGACTGACACCTGCATCGCAAATGTCCCACAAGTCATTCAATCTCTCAAATCATCAAATGGTGCTGATACCTGTTAAGAGTTAACCTGTTAAATAATTGAAGGGGTACTCCAGAGATTTAGTATGTTCAGGGACTAAGAATTTAAAAAATGGTCCAATTGAAGAAGGTGAAGCTGAGATATCCCAACTTTATTCAAAGAGCGTGATAAACTCCTACATTTCCCATAACGTGACTTGATAGTGTCTTATGTTCGACCATCCCTGCCTGATAAATGTGCACATCCATCAAAACCCACATCCCACCTGCATACAAGCTTTCTATTAAAAATTTGTAGTCTCCAAACCTGAGGTGAAATAACACTGGTGACATCACTGTGACCTCAGCATTTTAGTTTATAAGAATTGTAAGGCTCCTCCACAGCCGACATTATACAACAATGGAACAGTGTAATAAGATATTGTGACCATACTGCATGAAGGACCACAGCACAAACAGAAAAAAAATGTGACCTGTTCTATAAAAATAAATAAACAAATACTGAATGAATAAAGTGCTTATAGTTTGTTACCATATTTACCATAAGATTTTAATGGTGACCTTGTGGTCACCAGACAGAGTCTGAATGTTCCAACCAAGCCTGAATTTCCTGATCTTGCGAAACTATTCCCTTGTATTGTTTCACTGAGTATGTTAGTGAGGGTGTGTTTAAGTGCATACCAACAGAAGCACAATGTTCACTCCTACAACTTCAAATGATGTAAGGATTAGGATTAGGCTAAGTGTACAAGGATTGCTCTGTCTTTTTGGGAGAGTTATCACCAAACACCAATCACAGGATCGGTACACTCTGTAGTGTCTCTCATAGATTCTTGTTTAGCCAACATTATGTTATGTAATCATGAAAGCGTTTTTATGTATCCTGAATTGCATATTTCTTTCTAATGGCAACACTATCTCTCATAGAGCAATGGCGCTGGCTGCTGCCTTTCTGTCTGAAGACCAATTCACCTGCTCGATCTGTCTGGAGGTGTTCAACAACCCAGTCTCAACACCATGCGGCCACAGCTTCTGCCAGGCCTGCATCTCCTCCTACTGGGATGTAAAAAGAGGTAAAGAAGGAGGAGGAGGAGGAGGGGGTGCAAAGGTCTACCAGTGTCCCCTCTGCAAGGAGTCTTTCTGCAAGCGACCAGAGCTCCATATCAACCGGACCCTGAAAGAAATCACTGAACAGTTCAAATGGATGGCCAACACTGAAATTCTGCTGAATGGAAGAGGAGTGGAGGATCCCAACTCGCATCCTCACCATCATCATCATCCGGCTCTGTCTCCGACCCAGAGGCCGGGGGAGATGCCGGAGAGCGTCTTTGCTGAGATGATGTCTCGTTTTCAGCGGCTGCCAACTTCCGGGGTGCATCACACCACCCTCCCCAGTCCCAGTGACCCTCACCCACAAAGCCCCAGCGCAGTCAATGCTCACCCGTCTTTCAAGGCTCAAAACAATGAGCACCACGACCCACCTCCACCCTACTCACCCCCCCGCAGGTACAAAAATACACTGTTTAAACTACATTAAAATCTGTAGCAACTGTAATGCACCTCAAAAAAAAGGATATTACTGAAAATGAATGAACTGAATGAATGAATAAATGTAGCATATATACATGCATACATTTTTTTAAAAACTGAAACATTTATGAATTTATAGTATTAATGCTGCATCATCCATGGTGACAAAACCAGTTATCACCCAGTTCTGCAGTTCAAGACAGGAACAATTTATGGAACTTTTGGTATCTTTAAGCACAAGCACAAGAGCCAGATATTTCCCTCAGGAGTTGGTGAAAACCAAAGTTGAGCTGGATGGAAAGTGAATAATGGACTACTGTACAATTGGTTGTCAGGTGATCGGAAACATGACTCAAAATGAATGCTAATGTTGCTCTCTGTGTATGAAATGTATGTTCTGGTCCCAAGTCTAAAAAAGTCATTAAGGCACTTTCAGTCACTTCTGACAGTGTCGTAAAACTTGCAGCAACCTCAATGGTAATGTCATGACTTCAATTTAATGTTAAAACAGGTACACTCTAAGTGGTCCCAGTGACTCTTCCTCCAATCTGCCTCCATGTCCCATCCACCTGAGAGGTCTGGAGTTCTTCTGTCGCACTGATAACACCTGCATCTGTGGCATCTGTGTGGAAGCAGCAGAGCACAGAGGACACAACATCGTCCCTGCCATGAGAGAGTGGCACATCAAGAAGGTACTGAACGTGTGTATGTGTTAGTCTGTTTGGCAGAGTCATCTAACTGGGCACAGAATGGTGTTTTCACTGCGACTGCATTATCAGAAGATAGACTTGTTTCATCAAGATTATATGACGGATTAAAACAACTGTGACTGTGCCAACACCACTATGATGGGCAGCCAAAACTTGACTCACAGGCAGTGGAAATGAGTGGGTTGAAAGGAACACACAGCTGCTCCAAATTTCACGAGGTTTAATACATAATAAAAGATCATATACATAGATGATTTAAGGTTAGGGTAAGGCATTTTATACTGTATATGGAACATGTGCAATGATGCAAAGCATCATTGTGAAGAAGCAATGCCAAAATCTTGACAAAGGTATATTTGGAACAAGAAAAAGGTTATTGACCATCTTATGCTCTTTTTTTGCAGCCATTGGAATTCTAAACTATTTAACTTGTATTTCACACTCACCAGTACTGTTTGTGCATGTGGTATAGAATATGTGATAGGCCTCAGGGTTAGGATAAGGCTTGTAATGGTTATTAATTATAGACACAGTTATACATGTTAATCCTAAGCAAACGTGTTTTCCATCTTCTCCAGTCCCGGTTAAGTAGTTCAGAAGTGGAGCTGAAGGATTTTATCTGTGAGAAAGAGAGGAAAGTGGAGGAAATACACAACTCCTTGCGAGAAATACAGGTGAGTTTTCAGTCTGTAATAAGCTGGATCATTTTTAAGATTCAGTCCTGGTTTAAGCCTGTGAAAACAATTGAGAATTAGCAGTCTAAGGCACACCAGACTGTCAGACTGCCTGGCAGCTGGAGGGGAGATCAGGCTCACATAGGACAGATGCATTAAAAAATAATGTTAAAATCCAGATTTATCTGGGAGTATGAGAAGTCAGGGACATGTACAAGAGAAGTCTGGTTAAACTGAGTTGTCTTGTTTTATTAATGTTATATCAGGTGGTCAATATATTAATCATCACTTTATCCCATCCCATCTTGCATCGAGTGTGTGCACATAATTTGACATTTTTGACTTTGGTGCCCCCAAGTGGTAGTATCTAAAAAGACACTGTGGCGTGTGACAAAGCATAATGTGATGAATGGTCAGAAGGCACAAAACAAAGAGACAGCATTTTACACCAAGTTTGTCTTTTTTCTAAGAAACCCCATTTTATTGCAGTTTCTTGTCATTTTGGAGATGTTGTGTACAGTAACAGCAAAGCCACCAGTCTGTAAGAGTTGTCGTCTGCACAGTGTGTTCACAGCTTTCACGGGTTCATAAACTGGCACTGCACTCTACATAAGAACTATTACCACTAAGAATGTTTCTTGACTTGAGAGACAAAGAGAGAAATTGCCTCACCCCACATATGATCATCAATATAGGAGTCTAGCTTCAGTGTCGAAAGGCATTTATAATCCAGGGTATTTCTCTAAGAATATATTTTATTTTCTCATACACAGTTGCTCAATTGAAAATAAATGATTTGGCCACTAAAATGTCCTCCAAACTACCATCAGCTTATAAAAGTAGCCAGCTTAACAAACTTTCAGTGGGTACCTTCAAACACACATTGTTTGCTCTTTGTCTCTTTTTCAGGCTGCTGCTGAAAGAGAGACAGATGGAGTTGTTTGTGAGTTTTCCAAGCTGATCTCCAATGTGGAGCGCTGCCAAGCTAAAGTTTTGGAGGTAATGAACATTGAGACAGGAAGAATGGAGAGAACCTTATAAGAAATACTCCAGGCCTCTTCTGTTTTTGTTGTACACTTTTCTTGTTGATTTTATACTATCAATGTGTCCTGTTAAATTCATTTACTTCCCACAAATGCTTTTGTAATTTCTTATTTTTGTTATTGCAGTCATAAAATATTACTTATCTGAATGCCTATTGGCCGTGAATAAGTAAATCTGTTATACTTACCATTTTGGAGGAAAGCATATGCTTACGTTGAAGTGTGGGCACCTTTTATCAAAAGTTGCAAAAATGAAGATGGACTTGGCCGTCCATTTTGAGGATGCAACATAAATGTTGGTGTTTCTGCCTGATTCAAGTTTTAAGCCACAAATGAGTTGCTTTTGTTGAAAAGAGTGCACCACTGTGTCACCACTCGTCATGGTGGCTACCAGCAGCGACCAGTTCCGTGCACCCCCTTACAATCCTTTAGTCTAGCTGTGATTTGATGATGAGACACTTTGAAATGATACCTTGAAACTCCATGTTCACCATGCGTGGTCAAGGTAAAGCATACCATCAGGTTTTGTTTGCTCAGAGAGCTGAGCATGCACAGCTTTCTTCATGCCCTGGGGATTAAATGAGCGGCTCAGGAGCCCCTTTGGACTGACAAATGTTTGGGCTGCATTCCAGTGGTATGTGGAGGGCTGCCTTGAAGATTTGAGAGATGAAGTATGTGTCCCTTACCTTGAATACATTTTGGCATTTAGTACAGACATTTGCATCAATATGGAGAAGTGAGGAAGGCTGTAGAGGTACAGAGCCTGTGGAGTCAAGCCAAAAACATCAGACTTTTTTTTAAAGAGACCTGACAGAGGTAAAGGTTGTCAAGCTCTAAAAAAATGAAACCAAAAACTGTCAGAGCAGTGACTTCTGTAGCTTCCTTGGCTACTAGAGATCGTTTATTGGTGAGCCTCTTTATGATTTGAGAAAAACTGACAAAGAGAGATTGAAGCTGCTTCCATCTCAGCCAGTGGAGAGGACAGCACTACATCTGCAAGTGTTGGAGAGGCTGGTTGACACGCTGTCATTGCCATTTTTGTTACATGTCAGTGCATGTGAGGAGGGCATGTGGGCTGTCTTCTGTCAGCATTATCTTCATTGGATTAAAGTAGGAAGGCCCTTTGCTTATTAACAGAATTTGACATTTTGAATACTATTAATTAAGCTGCATGGCATACATTGTTCCTGTTCCCCCCAGGTGATAGAGATGACTCAGCGAGCAGCTGAGCACAGAGCTCAGAGCCTGCTGAGGGAGCTGGAGGAGGAGATAGCTGAGCTAAAAAAGAGGAGAACAGCACTGAGCCAGCTGGCTCTCTCTGAAGACTACATACACTTTCTCAAGGTATGGATGAATAATGGGTAAATAGAATGACACAGGAGCAAATTATACACACAGAAGTGATACATATGGATAAAATCTACTAGTTTTAATATTAAATTCAGTGATTAAATGTAGAAACGTATTGGCAGCAGAAATTATTATTTGTATTAGACTAGTTCTGTTGGGAATGTTTAACTCAGGTCCAAGAACAAGATTACTATCATCCTTGAAACTTTTGCCCTCGTAAAAGTGAAACATGAAATACTTCCTTAACAGAATGTCAATCACACACTTTTCCAGGTACGTTTTCAAACGCAGCAAATTCCTCATTGTGTCCACCAGTGAAATACTCACATATTTGTCTCTCAGTAAGGTCTTGGAAATGTTCGGACTGCTGTAACTTGTTTACGACATTCATTAAGACCATGGTTTCCCCACTTTGCCTCAATTAGTTTCATATTGACTACATTGGTTCTGACCATCTAAGCTCATGACACCCTGGTCCAAATCAAATAAATCGAACTTATGTGTATTATTGTGTTTGTGAGACCCGAAACACCCAATGATCTCAGGATACATCACTGATGATGTGCCCCAGTTAGCATCAGAAGATGTTTCACTACAACAAACGTATCTAATCTTTCTCTCTAACTCCTAAAAGTAAAGATCATATAGTATGTGACTGATGACAGAATGACAACTTGTGTACTGATGATTGACTTTAGTACTGGCTACTTGAAACATTACACCATCATGATGACTCCAGGATTATTGTGAGCAAAAAAATCTAAAGTCAAAGTTGTCACTGTTTACTCTTTTAACTGTGTAATTTTCAAGATTCTTAGGAAGCAATGTGAATGCCAACAAGAAATTTCACAACAGACTTTAGGTTCTTGATTTAGTTCCTGGGACGATTTGGTTATATAATGTAGGTTTATACTGCGGACACAATGGGTAACATATTGTTACTGATACAGTGGGTAATGAGATATAGGTTAACCGCATAATTGTAAATAGGACTGAAATATGTCCTTTGTTTTGCTTGTAATATTAGTTTAAATGATTCATTTTTTGTATTGTTTTCAATGTCATAGACCGGTGACTTGCACATCCTCTCTCACCCGGCTCTCAGGAGTCACATCATATTTGCTTCCTAAAACCAGCTACATTTCCAGAACCCTCAGTCCTCTATGTTTTTTTTATTGGACCACTTTATATTGCTGAGTCAAAACATCCATGATTTTGTTCCGATCATGTTCTGGAGTCATTTGTTTATATCTCTGTCTCCTCCACTCTGTTTACTGGCCTCAACAAGTCATCACTGATTGGACAGACTTTCAAGCTAGTATATTTCTTTAAGACTCTTGAAGCCTCATCTGTTTTTGACATTTTCTTTCTCTGCAGACATTCCCTGCCCTGTCCACCCCTCCACAAGCTAAGGACTGGTCCAGTGTCTCTGTGGTGTCTGAGCTGACCTCAGGGGGGATTCTCAGGACTGTCAATCATATGATGGAGCACTTTCAAAAAGAGATGCGGAAACTGCCAGAAGCCTGTAAGTCTTCCTTAAGACATAGAGTCAAGCTGGACAGTCAAGTAAAGATGTTGAATTTAAGTGAAACATTCTACCCTCTATGATGAAAATATCAAGCTTTGATGATTGTATGTTCACTGATGACAAATAGTAGTAATGACAATCTAATCTAATTAACAGGCCAGCAATCCTCATTGGAGCAGTCTGTACCCAGGTCCAATCCAAGTAAGATTCTGATTAGCTAACAGCACAAAACTATTAATCTCAATGAAAAAATAAAATGAAAATTATAAAAAAGTAAATATATTCTCTTTCTTTGCAGAGGTAAAGAGGGTTCAAGAATATGCAGGTAAGGGTTAAGGATATTCTGCCTTTATAGTGTGCTGTCATATGTAGTCTTCTTTTCATTGGTTCCCGTCCATTAGTTTAATTTCAACCATCACTCTATCTGTTTGTCAGCCGACATCACTTTAGATCCCAAAACAGCCCACCCACGTCTCATCGTCTCAATAGATGGGAAGCAGGTGCACTGTGGGGACCGCCATCAGCCCTTAGCAGACAACCCAGAGCGCTTTGATCGGGTGGTGTGTGTGCTGGCCCGTCAGGGCTTCAACTCAGGACGGCATTACTGGGAGGTTGGTAGACACCATGTGAAGCTGTGTACATGTCAATAGCAGTGGCAGCCAGTCAGTAGAGGGTGCACATGTGGAGCCTCACCAGCCACAAAGCTTTATTCACAGCCAACAAGATTAATAAATTAATACTGAACATTTGAAATAAGAAATTTAGTTAGAAAATAAGTTTCTTAAGCATCTAATATGACTTCAGATGAAGTTGTACAGTACAAAATGAAATTAGTCATTAGTTATTTTGTATTTTCTTTCTTTCTTTCATGCTGTTTTTCTGTTTAGTCCAGCAGATGGCAACAACATGACAAAATAGGAGTGGTCAATAACAAGGTTAAACTGTAGGTTGTTGACACTTTTTACATGGTCACACTTTTTATATGCACTATTGCACATTTGCATTGCTGTAACTATCACAGAAGCAGCAGGCCTTTGAGTATCAAGCAGAAAAGCAGAATATGACCACTAAGTCATTACGTATTATGTTCATGAAAGGAGGAATGTCCTTGGAGGCAAGGCCATGTGATTCACAATGGCTGTAGTAGTAGCCAAATGCAAATTGCACCATCTGCTGTCAGACTGGGAAAATACATGTATGTAGTTAAAAATGATGACAGTGAAATGCACATAAACATACAGTATGTCCACCATGAATAGGAGGCATGTATCATTTTACTATTATAAAGGACATATATAGTGTGCCAGTCTTTTTAATCAATCCACAAAATCACAACTAAAGCTTTTCCAGAAGCAATCGTTGTCATTTGTGTTTTTTGTTTAGTTATTTTACTCAATCCTTTCTATTTTCTTTTTCTGTCAGTGGTTTGACTTAAAATATTCTTGCATATCAGCTTAAAATATAAAACAATTAAATGAAAAGATTCAAATTTGCCAAGGGATGAAGGAGGAAATTCTATCACAAGTGGAGAAATTGACTATCTAATGTCCAAAACCGATAACCGATATATATATATATAATGACCTTACCTTCAGTTACCCATAGGTGCAAAGTCTGCACTCTGTTCATGAAACTGTACCATGCTGCCTTCTTCCAGGTGGAGGTGGGAGGAAAGACTGACTGGGACCTGGGAATAGCAAGCTCTTCTGTCAATCGGAAGGGCAAAATCACAGTGAGCCCTGCCCATGGCTACTGGTTCCTCAGCCTGCGGGATCGGACTGACTATGCCTTCCGAACAGAACCCTCAACCAACCTGACAGTCAACTTTAGACCGTCCCGGATTGGAATCTATGTGGACTATGATAAGGGACTGGTGTCCTTCTACGACGTGGAGGCCAAGGTGCTCATTTATACATTCACAGACACTTTTTCTGATACCATCCATCCATTCTTCAGCCCCTGTACTAATAAATCAGGAAAGAATGAGGCTCCACTAATCATTTGCCCTGTTGCAATGACATGAGCAATGCATTATGAGAAGTGTATCCTGAATTCCAATGTGGTACCCATTATTTCAGTGAGGTTGCTCATTCAAATCATGACAAGAAATTAATTGATCTCAATGCTAGTTCTCACACTGAAGAGGTTGTAAATGTATATGCAGGCGCATATGACAGACCACAAACTTAGAATTATGAGCCTGTCCAAGTGACCAGGAACATACAAGAATAAGAAAATATAATAAAATAATAACAGAAATTGAGTGGTGGTGTGAGGAGACCCCATGGAGAACTTGGCATCTCAATGAATGACCAGCGTGTATACAGCATATGCAGTGGCAGACTTACTGGGGTGGCAGCTGGATTGCCAGTTGTGGACAGTCTTATTCAAAAATATACAGTATATATGAAAAGCTGTGGTTAGTATGAAACACATCCTGGACACCCAAGAGAAACACAGTCAACACAGCAGCCAACAAGCAGCTCCACAAACACCAGAACAAACATACTGAGAAAACAGCACAGACGTCCTGGACAAAGACCCCACACAGCCGACAGCAGCTAGCTGGAGGGCTTTAGCTAATTCATTAGCTGCCTATTTACTAGTAAATGAAAAAACGGGTGCTGACAGTCTGTTATGCAGAATTTTATATTTGGTATAATTTAAACAAGCGTTTATTTGCATTATAAAAAAATCACATCCCCGTTGATGTCATGAAGAGGAAAATTGGCCAGAGAGACCAAAACCATTTTTTGTACCAGGCTGCGAACATGTTTTTTTTTTTTTTTTGCTATGAAGTTGAGCTTTTTAACACCGGGGTCAAATGCAGTTGACTTCCTTTTGGAGCCTGCCTCAAGTGGTAATTCAAGGAAGTGCAGCTTTTGGCACTTCCTTGTTGGCTTCATTTTTCAGCCCCGGAGGTTGCCGCTTGGTTGCAGCACAATAACGGCTGCAATGTCATCTGTACCATTGTCTTTGTCTGAATTTAAAACAAAAACAATGCGCTGCCCTTTTCATTAACCTCTCAAAAAATTTGACACCACTGATCATAAAATTCTACTTCACAAACTATGGTCGATAGGTCTAAATGACGCCACACTTAATTGGTTCCACTCTTACTTTACAGAGAGAGCTCTGAAGGATGTTGTTGCTGATGGTACTCAGTGAAGCTATCTTGCCATTAGAAATGGGTTTGCCATATCTATCCTTTGTCCATTTTGTTTACATTATTTATAATTAGCATAATTTATCATAATCAATGCTTTTACGCATTACACATATAATACTCATAGAAATTTTATACTCATCATTTCTCTGTATCACAAGGATGAATGGACTTCCTTACAGTGAAGGAGAAATAGCTATCGTGTGCTATTCATTTATAAGGCTCTGCTGTTAAAGCTTCCAAACTACCTCACCTCTCTTCTCTCACTTCCACAGTATCCAATTTAGCTTTAAACATTGCTTCACTTTGTGATGTTTTTATGATTCTTGTTAATGCTTTTATTAATAATTAATGTTTTTGCTTGCTGATTGTGACTGCCTGATTAAATAAAGATTAAAGTAGTAGAAATACAGATTGGCTGCAGAGATGGTTAGTGGCGGGGTTCTTTGTTGAAGCGAGTTTTGTTTTATAATAAACAGTCCAATACAACAGTCCTGCAATAAATTCTTCATCTTCATGAAAGTTTGAATGTTTTTTTGTGATTTGTGTAATGCCTTGTTCATGTTTTTTTACTCTTTATTTTGAAAAAGGCTGTTGGGCTGAAACAGGAGATAGATTTAGATACAGATCACCTCTGATTTACTTTTACATATTTTGGTGTGTTGCATCTCTTTTATAAAATAACAAGCAAAAATGCTTGCCACCACAGTATTTTATGGCTGGAATGCACTGGAACCAAAATTAATCCAGCACCAACAAACACCAATGAAGATTGGACCACTAATAATTTTCAGCCACATACTCTACAAGGTATGTTGTACCTGCTTCCTACATTATGTAAATGCAGTGGATTTGTTTGCTGTAGAACATATAACTCTACTGCAAAGTATAAGAGTATTGTTACACTACCTGATGAATGATGGAGAGGTTTGAGATAATGCAGGGAGCCACAGTGAAGCACAGATGGTGGCTGAGGAACTGGTGGAGAGAAGACCTCTTGGTCTGGTTGCAGTACGTTAGGTGCATCTGTCCCTAAATTACTTCAGCATCTCCAAACCTGATGACACACCAGCATTATACAATAAGAAAGTGAATTATAAATGTATTAGCTGTGCAAAAAAAGTCAAGACATAGTCTCTGTGACATCACCCATAAAGTTCTGTAGAGCCATTGTGAAGCCCACTGTGGGCGGCTCCCCTGTCACCATCTTGGCAGTGCCTGGCTCTTCTGAAACCTGCCCATCTACCTGTAGATGCTGTATGCTACTCAGTGCTTCTAGCCAGCTAACTCTGTGATACCGGCCCACTTTGGTGCTGGTTGTGCCACTTTGCACAATTCAAAAATGAAAAGCCAACAGCTGATCACAATCAATGAGTTTCTAGAGACATGCCAAGACAAGTCCAACATAATATTACATTAATGTTACATTGCCCCTATGGCAAGTTTAAGACTGCACAGTGTTCACTAACTAAGATGGTGGAACTTTGTTTAAAAGTATTACCACCATAAATTATAACACTTCTCTATTATGCTTTGTGTGTGCCGGTTTAATAACTGTGGCTACTATATGCTCCCATTAACATGGTTAGATAACCTTGTTTCAACCTTGTTCTTACATAGAAAGATTGTTTCCACAAAATTCTACATATTTTTTGTCTTTGAACGTCAATAAGGAGCAGAAACTTTACACTAAATGACTCACTGAAGCACTGGTCAGTAACAACTGGAGTTCTGGCACTACCCACCAACCGTGTTCTTCTCCAAAACAAACATGGACGACAGCCATCAGCTTGAACTGTCCTGCAATTTGAAGTTGTAGAGGCATTCATGCTCTTGCCAGAACTCCATCAGTTCATCCTCCATATCAGTTGGTAAGTGCACTCTCACAACACAAACCTAAACCGGTCGTCAATGTCTGTCGCAAATATCAAACATTTAAAAAAATCTTTGTGAGAAGGACTGGCTGGAGGTGAAGACTTGAGATTAGAATATTTACATATTACACACTATATGATTTTATCTGCCAGCTGTCAACACCACCAAACACAGAATGAAAAAGACCTGGTCCAACTTGTTTCAATCAGTCATCACACTCAAATCATATTCAAAATTGGCTCAACAGTTGCAATGTAAAGTGTGTCCCTGCCTTTAGCTAAAGACTATGAGATTGGACAGTAACAAGACTTTGCTTATAACATAAGATAATCTCATTGTGTGATATCATCATAATGTAGGCTCCTCCTTTGATCAGTTACATTTGGCATTATTGACACTACATTATATGTATATAGGTTCATTATACTAAAGCTATTATAAGTTTGCGGTGAAAATTGTTAATGCAAATGAAAGTGTAGTATTCAAAAAAAAAAAATTCAAAAATAATCTTAAAAGTTAGTCTATAAAAGCTAGCATTAAATTTAAAGCAGTACATTTATTCTTAACTAAACATTGCGAGTTCACAGGAACATACAGAAGACATAAGAGGCACCTACAGTATGTCATATAAATTGAATTAAACAGAAAAAGTGCATGAGCTTGTGCAGTATACATATGAGAGGATACCTTATTCACATTCAGGTAAACATACAGATGGTACAGTCCTGATGGACAGAAGTGCATAAGGACACATATTGTATGGTGGCAGGTCACCGTCAGATAACAGCATCACATATGAACACAGGCTTCAGGCCGCACATCCACAGTCAACAATGTTTAAAGAAACAGAAAATGAACTTAGAATCAGTCATGATTTGGTCATTAATGTGCCCTTGGTAGATCACAGGAATTGGAGCTCCTTTCCAACACTTAGTGCTGAGTAATAGGTCACTGGTATGAGAATGTGTTACTATGAAACCGACTAGCCTCAATCATATTGAACAATTTGAGGGAAATATCTAACTGTGATCTTTCTGACAAATATTGTGATGTATAAGACAGTTATTGTTATTATTATATCATAAAGCTGTCTTGTTTCAACATGAATATCATCTGATAAAATAACATTTGCTTCTTGTTGATGTCCTCCCTGGGTTCTTCAAATTCTGTTGTCCAATAAACTTGACTCGTAATCAAAAGTAAAAAACAGACCATCTTATTTTACATTTAGCAAGTATGCTAATAATGTAGTAGTATAGTGTTAATGTGGTAGTGGTATACTTGACATTAAGATATGTTTTTCAAATTTAATCATCAATATTCAAAGGTATAACAGCATCTTCGTTGTCCACCTGTGATAATAGCTAACTCCGCCTGCTGGTTAGTCACGTCATATAATGTCACTAAAACTCATCATCAAAACACATCAGTGTTAGCTTTGCAGACAGTTCGTACGTGACAGAATTGTTTGTACAAAATACATTATTAGTACGTTACATTTTTATTAGGTTATGTCTGATAGCCTAATTAAAATCACAATTACAATTGAGATTTAAGACTGGTTCTTAAACAATCATAATTTACTGTATGCTAAAGGTTAGGCTACTCAACAGAGTGTATGCTAGAATGTTAGCTTGAGGCTAATGATCTACCAAGAATGCACACATTATCTTAGTTCAAATCAGACACAATAACTTGGCCTATTCCTATAATAAATAACGGTAACACTTTCGGCAGCAGCTTCCTTTAGTATAATCATAAAAAAACAAAAAAAACATTAGACACATTTCTGTTGCCACAAAGGCCGATCTTTCACCTGGCCTATCTTCATTATTCGGCCAAAACAGTCCCTTTGGTTACATTTTGTGAGATACAGTATATATCATGCAAATAGAAGACAAAAACTTAATACCAATCTTTCTCTGTTGACATGTTGTTGTGTCATTTGCTGATGTAAGCTGTCATACACATTCTGTTCTGCACCACAGTCAAAAAAAAAAATCACATTTCATGGTCTTAAAAGATGGGGTTTCGACAAAAACGTCGTGCTTTTTTATGATGTCACATTAAACAATGTATAGTATCATGTCAGTATTAATGCCTTGCAAAGTAATGTTTCATATTATGCAGTTTTAAATGCCAGCTACAGTTAAAAATGTATACAACACAGTGGTTATATGGGAAATCCTTATAATCGTATCTCTTTTTATTTAAGGGTACTTGGAAATACAGGAATAACATACCCCATTTTTGTTATGTGACATTAAAGTGTAACAGCAGACAGGCGGATTGGTTTAGAAAGCTGCATTCACAATGGCTCTTATTGCAAACAGTGCCAATGCTGCCAAAGTGCACTTGAACAAGTGACCCCAGCTAAACTGTCGTCACTAAAGTAGAATCAGTTTTCATCACAATATGTCAATAGTACAATGAGAATTGTATTGGTGTGATATGAAGGTGCAATCAGTTAAATATTTGGTGGTGGCTATGGGAATTATGTGTCATCGTGCATAAACCCTGCTAACTACATCTTGTTTATTTGAGCTGATTCTACATTAACATTTGACTTAGTCTGAGGTTCAAGCTTACTGCCTGCGGTTAGTCAACTTAGTGGACCTCAGAAATGTGAGTGACTACAGGAATGACTGGTTTTGAACAGCAACACTGAACCATCACTGAAATTTTGTGCAGCAATCAAATAACATTAATTATTGCAACATTACCATTATGCAAATCTACTGTTTTTCTTGTTGTAAATCCCAAACCATATACCATGTTTTGCTAAGTGTCCTTTATGACGGATGATGAACATAGTTAAGGAACAGAGGCAGGGGTGGGGGTGGGTGGTTGTGATTGTCCAGCGAGACCACTCCCGGAACAGGCACACAGAGAGGGCAGGTAAAGAGACAGACAGGGCCGGGCGGCCAGTAAAAACCTTTGATGGACTAGATTTTTTTTTGACCTTCTACCAGGCCAACAATGCAGAGGTCCACCAGGATTTGTTCCGGTATGCCAGCTGGTCAGTTCACCACTTAACAGAGGACACTATAAGTCAAATGGACTTTTCCTTGGTTAGGCTGCTGTAAAATGCTAATCTAACTGATCATTACTTTTACTTTTCCAGAAAAGTAACAAGAAAGAAGGCTTGATGTGTGTGTGTGTGTGTGTGTGTGTGTGTGTATGTGTGTGCTTGCATAAGCTAGCTAGTGTTGAGTGCTGGTTTACTCTACCTCCAACAACCGAGGCTTCATGGCTATCTAAATTGGACAGCAGTCGTCAGATGCCCATCCGGGGCTGCTGGTTGGTCATATTTAAGCTTTCTTACTGAGGAGACTCATTATCAAGCAAATATTTTTATATGACATGGCATTTTTGATTGTTGTCCGCATCCATTTTAATTACAGTATTTGACTGACCTGTGTTCCAGCAAACATTTTGGAGTACCGTAGCATTACAGACCCCTGTCAATTAAAGCAGTCTTGAATTAGGGAACACATTCTGGTGTCTTCATACTTCCATTCTGGGGCCTGACCTAGTCACTAATAACACCATTGTAAATATATATACATTACATGTGTGTATCTTTTTTTTATCATATCCTCTTGCGGTCGCTGCCGTGCTTT
This sequence comes from Holacanthus passer, assembly GCA_025331565.1. Lineage (NCBI taxonomy): Eukaryota > Metazoa > Chordata > Actinopteri > Pomacanthidae > Holacanthus > Holacanthus passer. The sequence goes on along the minus strand of JAFREQ010000030.1, from coordinate 7,332,552 downwards.
GTGTGGGCATCTTTCTGAGCACCCAGGCACCTCACACCCTCGAGCAGCATGGGAGTCCCGTGATGTGGGTCTGGACAGTGGAAGAGAAAGGGATGAGCGGATAGCGAGATGCAGACAGATGAACAGAGAAAAACAATGTGTGCCTTAATCAGTTTGCTGTATATTCATGTCTGTTACTTTCTATATCAGGACACTGTTGGGTGTATTATTGTGCTTATATCATGGCCACTAAACAAATGCATCTAAATCTTCACCTTGTGGTGGTTTGTTTGTCGTCAATTTTGTTAGGTTGGTTTCCCAAGTGACTTAGACTATTAGCACTATCAAAAAATCGGAATATATCATAGAGACAAAGCAGTGCGAAAAGGCAGTCTGTGTGCAGGCATCCGTTACTTTATTACTATTATATATATATATTATTGTGCATGTGTGTGTGCTAAGACATACCAATGACCCTGGCCTGGAGTCTGACCTTCAGACTGCTGTCCTTTCTCCCTCTAGTTACCAGAGTGATCTCTTCCTGCAGCACCCCCTCTTGGTGAGTCTTGTACTCACACGTTACTTTTACTCCTAAAGAGGGGGTAAACCTTATTAATTCAGTTGCATGGAAGCAGTATCATCAAGCCAATAACTTTGGTTTGATGTAGAGGAGTGAGGGAAGTGATCAAGTTATAAGGGTGTCAAGGAGGTTGAATGATGAAATGTCAGTTTGTAGCAATTACTGTAGCAAAACTATTTAGAAATGTGAGTACAGACTTGTGTAACTGCATCTCAATCTGTGTGTACTTACTCTGATTTGTAAATGTGTAAGAATCTCTAATATTTATGGAGATTTGTAAATGTCTATGCAAATGTATATTCAGAATCCATTTGTGCATAATCACATTTGTGAATGTGTAAAAAAAAATCAGCAAATCTGAAAATGGATTTGCAAGTGTATGGAGATTTGTAAATGTGTAGACAAATCTGTAAATGCGTGCATACATATTAATACCTGAAAAGTCAATAAGTATTTTGCTCCAAGAGCTGGCAATACAGAAAAGTCCTCAGTTACAACTCAGGAACTTGCATCTTCCTGAAAAGCTGAAATGGATAACTAGTGTAGTGCTAGATAGGAAAAAAAAACATTTCACATTCAACACACATTTAACAACTACAGCTCCCTTGATATGTTGAAAGTGTGCATGTTATACATTACATTGTTGCTGATGAAATAGTGATGAAAGAATCTCTATGGGAAAACCCAGAGTTAAAGTTGCTAATGGAGCAGTTGCTAGCTAGGGGACAGGGTGGGATATTGTCTCAACCAAAGGTTGCTTGCTTGAAGGTACAGGATGCACCTGACAGTGCATCACACACCCAGGTGGTACTATATACTACACACAGAAAGCTTAAAACTGACTCACAGCGGTGCTTTGAGTTAAATGCTAATATTAACATGCAAACAAGCAATGACTAGACTAAAATGTTGGTGCTAAACAAGTAAATGTTTACCATGTTCGCCATCTTAGTTTAGCGTGCCAGAATGATATAATTTTCTAATTAGCACTTAACAGAAAGTAGCGCTGAGGCCAACGTAACTGTCATTTGTAGAGGTATTTGATCATAAAGCAAATCTATCCAACTGATACATAACGATTACATGAACAAATTTGATACAGATCCCTCCCGTATTTTCAACGAGTTGTGACCAAGACACACACGAAGTGGGATGTAAATAAATGTCTGTACAAAATTTGGGCCAATCCATCTCATGGTTTTTGAGATACAGTATTAGACAGGGTAAGTAAGAACTTTGACCTGCCGATGGTGCTGGCAGAGAAATTGCAAAGTTTATTATTCATGCTCTGGGTACCACATGAATATTTCTACCAAATTTCCTGGCAATCCATTCTTTCATTGTTAAGACATTTCACTAAATGACAAAAGTATTAATTTGCTGGTGGCATTAGAGGAAAAGTCAGGTATCACCAAAGTCTGTAGATTTCATCTTCTGGGGACCATGAATACCTTTTGTGGCAACCCATCAGATAGTTGCTGAGATAGTTCAGTCACAACCAAAGTGGTGGACTGACTGAAAGACAGACTGACATTGCCATCCCTAATGCAATGCTGCTATAACGGCTAAAATTCCAAAGATATTAAGGGTTAAAGAAAGGCAAATATATGAGCATTTTTGCCCAGCCACTGCACCCAGGCTCCACCTTTTTGCTTTGTTTGAAATTTTCTGGCTCCAGTAACTGACGAAATCATTGGCCCAATTACAATATTGGTAACCATCGATCAGTCTAGCAATCTGACTGGACCCCACCGATCCCCAAATTGCTCCTGATGGCTGTTCCATTGGCGTGTGAATGTGTGTGTATGTTCGAGCATGTTGGTGTTTCACAAGGGGCAGCCTGTTTGGAAATGTCCCTGTTGCAGGACTAATAAAGGAATTAAAATAAATATAAATAAAGGGGGCAGATGGATAGACTGGGCAATGAGTCAATCAGCACGCTGCACACAGCCAGTCTGGCAAGCCATCATGGTAGATGAAGAGGCAGATAAACAAATAGTGAGGTAGCCTGTTGTGCAGATTTGATGAAAACCTCCCTACCTCAACCAACCATCCATACATCAATTCATGCATAGTAACTAGCTTGCTCTGTATAAATAAATTATGAGACTGTTGAAATACCATCCAGCAAGACTAGTTTAGGTAATAGATCTATCATGTGTCTAAAAGCTTGTCAGTCACCAAAAAACTACACAGGGGTTTCTATGAGACTGTAGAATAACACTGATTGTAATCTCTTCATGATTGTGAGGTAACCAGGTATTCCAGGTAAGGAATGTGTGCTTTCATTCACGTGATTGTACAAAGCACTGTGTTGGACCTTGCGTTGCAGCAAACTTCAGTTGAATTCAACTGAGACCACAGTGTCATCTACTGGCTGTCTTACAGTCTGACTCCAGTGCTGTTTTCCATTCACCTGATTGAATGTACATGCACAGCCCTGCACAGCTGCACATCTCTGACAGAGTGACAGCTGTGGCTGTGTGTTAAGATCACAGGTTAGACACTGACGACCTAATCATGTCAGCCATTAGCTATCAAATGCAAAGATGATCAGACAATTGCCAACAATTGTCCAATCCTTCTTTTGACATTTACTTTTTAAAATAAATAAATAAATAAACATAGTAAAGGAAATGCATTTGTTTGTTTGTCTTGTTTGGCCTTACCATCCATTGTGGAGTTAATACGATGGACCCGGAGGCTGGAGGACCTACGGGTTGGAGAGGAGGAAGGAAGACAGGAGAGCTCTTTGCTCAGTGTGGGGACATCAGGGACGGTGAAGACAATCTCATAACAGTGGTGACTCTTCAGGAAACCTGCCTGGAGAGAGGAAGGACAGAGTAGGGGCAAAGCATGAAGGAGAAAGTATAGAAGATAAAGGGGGTGTGGTAAATATGTTAAATGCAATGATTTGTTCCATAGAGAAATGTTATGCCAACAAATGTTATTGTGATATTGTTATTCTGTGTCTGTATTTCCAGCTGTGCAATGCTGTCTTTTTTGCAAAGGTCAAGGTGATAATTATGGCGTTGTGGTATTAGTGTAGGTGACTGATGCTTGTGAGGTTTCCTTAGAGGCACAGGAAAAGGGAAAGTGGAATGCTGTGATCCAGGATTTGGGAGATGATAGTAATTATGTCACCCCAGACGTTTTGGGATGATTGATTTTGGGTGATAATTCTGATCACTATGACCCCTTTTACATTGTCACATTGTTTTCACATTGTCAATCAAGTAATTGTTATTATAAACATGTATATTATAGCCGCTTTAGGTGCTTGATATTGAACAGGCTGTTTGTCCACCACTTCCTAATCATTCTTCTTGCAAATAAGTGCATGCATATGACAGACCATTAAACGGTGCCTTTGGTTCCGTGTACTCACACACCCATGCATGGACACACCTTGACCAAGTAGCTACCATCCTTCTCTAGGATAGCAATAAGACTAGAGAGATTTGACTGGTCATCTCTCCGTGTTGGAGAGCCAGGGGACTCGTCATCATCAGGGAAACGCACCCCACCTGCCTTGGACGTGGAGCCTGGTGACAGCCAGAAAATACAGATTTTAAATCATCTAGCAATCAAGGCAGGAACAATTGTGGAGATCAAGTGAAACATAATGGCGAAATATAACAACATGTCTAGACAGAATTCTGTATTTTAATAAATATTAAATAAATTCCTGTAAAGCAGGAAACTGGAGATGCAAACAAAAATGAAGTGTGAGTCACCAGAAACATCTGGATGAATTAATAGCATGCCCATTCCCACTGGACAACACTAGTGTACCTGTATCTTTTACAACCAACTAGTAATCAATATTACTAGAAATGCAGAAACAGGCTGAAACAGGCATCACAGATGCGTCTGTGCTGAAGTGGGCGAGTCAGGAAGAGCTCAAAGACAGCACAGACATGAAAGTGTTACATGTCTGACTGTTGTGGTGAAGGAGCAGATCAGTTAAACACATTCAATAGTTTCATAGGGACCTGAAGACTCACAGAAATCTCTGCATTTTCAACTACTGACTGTTGAATTTAAAAACGTTGTAAGTGAGCTGAGAAAATCTTGGAAGGTATTAGTACTATTGGGAGCTCCTACAACATTGGAAATGTTTTAAAGCAGTACAGTTAGCTGTTACCCAGTGAGGGGAGTCCAAAATAGGGAGGTGAGAGGGTGTGTTACATCATCAAACACAGTGCTCTGAAGACAAAGTACTGACTGACTTCTAATGCTTTTGTGGTTTTGTGTGTGATAAGAAATGACAAAGGTAAAAACAAGAAGATACAGGTTGTAAATGAATTGTATTTCATATAAATGTTCTTTTTCAGTGCATGCCTATAAAATTTCAAAAGAGGGGAACCCTAACATGCATGGAAGTGAGAAAATGCCATGTTTGTCTGCATTACAGAGCTCCCCTCCTTTTCTGTGTATTGTCCCTGACCCGTTGGGAAGTCTTTTCCCACTGTTTCCCATGGATTCCTGGACAGGATGCAATGTCCAAACCACACCAGCTAGGCTTACAGCAAGTAGCACACTGCGGCCTGGTGATTACAGCCAGACATAACTGTATGAAGGCCAAATTACTGCCACTCAACAGTTGCACACACACACACACACACACACATAAACACGGACAGTGTCAAACTTACCTTTTCTTCCTGTTGCCATGGTGATGTGGTTAGGAACTGAGAAGTGCTGAAGTCATCACTGACCTCCTGAGGACAGACAACGACAGAAAGAGACAGCATGTTATATGTTTGAGCTTGTTAGGTCTGACAATGTCAGCTTTGTGTTGCATCATTTATAAAGTAAAAACCAAAGCTTGAGGTAGATTTTCTGACCTTTGCTTTAATAAAAGACAGTAGAGGGTGTACTGATACCTCAATACTGTATTGATCTCACAAGTCGATCCTTTCATTTGTCCTACAATTTGCTGTCTAGTCTATTATATCTATAGAGCAAAAACAAGCTTTATCTAATTTTTACTATAATTATTTCTCCTCCATCTCTTTTTACATTAATTATGGCATTTTATTCCTGTTTTTTTTGTGCATCCTACAACTTTTTTTTTTATGTGAAGCACTTGGTACTTTTACTTTCTTTGTTGTAAAGCACTTTGAGCTGCATTTCTTGTAAGAAAGGTGATATACAAATAAAGTTGATTATCATTACTATCATTAATTAGCATTAAGCTCAGATCAGATCAGACTGTGGTTGTACTAGGTGGCTTGTGTGTGTGATCTGTCCCTGAAAAAGAGAGCACGACAGCATTGCTCTTAGTGTTACTTCCCTTGATAAAAAAGATATAGAAAAAAGAAGTGTATTATTTTTCAATGTAATGCAAGAAAAAAATTCTATTCTCCTTCATTGTATTGGGGTGGTGGTAGAAATCGCAGAGACAAATACACTTGGGAAGATAAAAAACAAAACTATGAGCATGCTAGAGGTGGGGTGTTTTTTTTCCTTTTGTTTCCAGTTTGGGTGAGCCAGCCCATTAACTCGACACTTGTTACACAGTGAAGTCATTCTTAACTCCTGTACCCCTCTTAGAACATAACTATACCATGTCGATCAAAAAGAGTTTTCTAAATACAAAATACACTGCTTATTCCAGCTTATTTCTTTATGAGGTAAAAAAAAACAAAACAAAAAGTAGAATTACAAGCAAAAGTTTGGGTACAAAATTTAAATTGTTACTGCTAAGCGAGTAAAAGATGATCTGATTTGCAAAAGCGTAAAAATTCACACATTTGTATATTTTTTATAGTAAGACTACGTTTTTATTTACATTTACATTTAGAGTTTCAAAATAACGAAAAAGGAAAATGACCTGAAGCAAAAGTTTGGGCACCCTGCATGGTCAGTGCTTAGTAACACCCCCTTTGGCTTGTAAACACTTTTTGAGTCTCTCAGTTCTTGTTTGGGGGAATTGTCTTTGGCAAGGAAAAATGGACAAAAGCATCCAGTTCTGTGAGATACTTGGTCTGTCTTGCATGCGCTGCTCTTTTGAGGTCTCGTCACAGATTTCTGATAATGTTAGGCTAGGGGACTGAGAGGGCCATGGCAAAGCCATCTTCTTTTTATCTTTTTTCTTTTCTATCTTTTTTTATAGACAGCGTGGCTTGGCTTCTAGAATTTGCTGGTACTTAAATGAATCTATTCTTCCCCTACCAGTGAAATGTTTCCCACTGGCTGCAACACCAATCCAAAGCATGGTTGATTCACCCCTGTGCTTAACAGTTGGAGAGGTGCTCTTTTCATGAAATCTGGCCAAAAAGTCCATCAGTCCTCAGGACTTGTTTCCAACATGCATCCAGTTTGTTTAGACGTTCTAAACATTTGCTGAATTTTGTGGTGAGGACACAGGAAAGGTTTTCTTCTGATGACTCTTTCATGAAGGTGATTTTTGTGACACAGTAGATTACATTTCATTACATTACAAACTAAGGATACAGCTACCTGAAAAAGGTTTGCTAGCTTCTTATAGCCTTCTTCTGCTTTATGGACTTCAGTTAGTTTAACTTTCACAGTACCAGGCAGCTGCTTAGAGGAGGCCATGGCTGCTGATTGTTGGGACAAGGTTTGAAAAGTCAGAGTTTTTATAAAGATTTGAAACTGCATCACTTACCCTTTCCCAACGATGACTGTGAACAAGTCATAGCCCTGCGAAGCTCATTTAGTTCTGAGACTTTGGTAAAAGAGCTCAAATCTCTTTAGGTTTTTCTATGGCAAAGAGCCCATTGGTGAACGTAGATGGCAAGTGACTGCACTGTAATAAGCAAGACACACTGCATATTGAAATTAGCATATGGGATGAAAAGCCACTGAGAATCTGCAATAACAGATTCTTTATCCAGTTCATATTGTTTCATATAATTGTGCTTTCTTCCCCCACAACGATTACTTATATTATTTGTTGCAAATTGAATCACTGACAAAGAATGACAGAGGGGGAGAGACCCTCTGCTTTTGTTAGGCCAAACAAGTCTTTTTGGGTTTCTGTTCTCATCACTCAGGTTTTTGTATATATATTTTGGATTTATAGAAAAATCTTTAAATAGTGCCATGGCAGAAATTTTATTTAGATATTTTTTTATGTCAGCGTCCCAGAAATATTTGCCAGACAGGATTCATCTACAGTGTCTGCACAGCTGCCATACAGAGAGCAAAACAACGTTCTCTTGACATTTCCTTTTGAGACACTATGTTGAAAATTACATGAACATTTTGGATTCACTTCGGTTAAAGTAACGAGCTACAAACACTTTATCATTATGAGTTAACGATGTCTCATTTGTGGAGTGAGCTGGGAGGAAAAAGACAACACCCCTGCTCACAATGAATGAACATCCTCCCTCTCAACTACGCGGACATAACTGTGCAGACATTTACCTGTGTCGTTCAGCTCTTGAACGCATCACCTTCTGCAACTGCATCGAAGGGTGTACACGTTTATTGCTACGAATGGACAAATGGACAAACTGTGTCGGCCGGTCCAAACACAGACAGACAGGCTACACGCCCATGAGTCCAGCATCCCAGCAGCAGCAGCCCTTCTGCCATTAAAGCCAAATGAGCCAGTAAAATCAGTCACATATACGTACCGCTTAGTGTAGATTTGCTGGACGTTGGCAGTTTCTACATTGACACACCGGTGTTGACATGCCGCCGTCCGCTGTCTTTGTCCGTGCGAGGGCCAGCCAGGATGCTACTGCCCGGTCCACACACACAGGACATACTCAAACATGTTGGGTGCGCGCGGCCGTGTGCCTGCCAGGCGGGCTCGCGCGCGTCGCTAAAGCTAGCCGCTAATGTCTGTACAGTGGGCTGGCAAATACACAAAGAGTACAGAGACAGCGATTAAGGAAAGTCTGGCCAGAGGGTGGTATCAGTAGATAGGTTAACCTTGTTACCTTGGTCTTGCTTGAACTTCAGTTCTTTTAGGACAGCTCACACTCCTGTCCACCTGTCAGGCTAAACTCTGTCATTTGTCTTGGCCCAACTTGCTCAGGTGGGTTTCAGTCATTTCATTTGTACTCATGCTCAGACTTGCTTTGAGATGAATGTTGTGTTAGCATGCTAACATACAAATATAATGTAACAGAGTATAATGCATAACAGGTGAACATGAGTTCAACACAGTCAATATGCTTGGTCCCACATCTCAATGGATTTTGTCTCAGGACTCGTCCCTCATCTTCCCTTCCTCCCATTGAACGGTAGCAAAGTCCTTCTCACAGTTGTTGACCACTTTTGCAACTGTGCTTACTTCATTCCCATGCTCAAAACTCAGAGGAATACAGCCTTAATGTGTTATGCAGCCTCCTGGGAGGCCCGTCCTTTACCTTGCACTCCCAGTCTGATGGCCAGGCCAAACATATGAAAGCAAAGGGAGACAGCTGTGCTCCTCTGGGTAGACTACACCCGCGATAGTCTGTCCAGCTCTGCAGAGGCAGACAGAGGGAGGGTGCCTCCCCCCTTCCCGTGCTCCCAGGATTACCAACTCCCTCTCCTTCCTGACTGCACCTGGATCCAGGCCCATTTAATTCTTCTTCGTACCTCCAGTCACTATCAGAGGAGCACCAATCACTGCATTGCTGCCCCCTGCTACACCTTGTATGGCTCAATACTGCAGAAGCCTGTGCTGCTCACACTGGTCAAACATCAGGTCCCCGGCAGAGCCAGAGACCTCCTAGCTGACTACTATAGCAACTTCAGGCTGAGCATCTCCACTGGAGGAGTCACATCGGACTGATAAAAATCGTTGCGATAATCACAGTGTGCACTGTCACAGTGATGCTGTTTTCTCTGGTGTTGAACATGCTCAACTGAGAAAGTCAGCAAAGTCAGCTGAGCCAGAATGCACAGGGCTCAAGATAAAATCTGCCCAACACCAATCACCCAACAGGGTGTTCATGGACGACACAGTCACAACCGAGTCATTCCCAGATTGCAGGTGGATCCTGCAGGGACTTGAGAAGCAGATGAAGTGTGGCCGGATGAGCTTCAAACCAACCAAGTCAAGATCCATCGAGCTGAGAAGAGGAAAGGTCGATCACAGGTTCTGTGTTGTGGGTACAACCATCCCGACCATCACAGAAGAACTGGTAAAAAGCCTCAGCCAGGTGTTTGAAAGTTTTTTGAGGAATGCAGCATCATCCAAGCAATCTGTACAGAGTTGGATGGCTGGCTGAAATTTGTGCACTGCTACAGACTACCAGGGGAATTTAAAGAATGGATACCAGCATGGTGTACTTGCCCTAGACCCACTCCTGCTCTATGAAGTGACAACGTCAACAGTGGAAACAGTTCAGAGTGTTTCTGCTGCTTCTCCTCTTTGTCAAATGGCTCCATGCAGCAAACCACCCCTCCAAATAGTTACACAGTGGACATCACAGTGAAACTGAAACTAAACCTTGGCTAGTTCAGTAAAAGCAGGGATTATTACAGTCTGAATAGGAACGTACAGACATCTATAGCCATTTACAGCCATAATTTATCACCATGTGATGATGATGGACCTGACCTGACCTGACCTGACCTGACCTGACCTGACTTGGGACAGTGACTTTGGGCAATATTTACAGCTCTCTTCTTATATTTTATTGCCTCAAAGACACCATTTTAACTTAAATTAATATATTGCTGCTGTTTTATACTAACAAATATAACTTTGCTACCTGCAATGGCAGTCACACTTCAGTGAGTGTTGCTCTCTATCTGTTGTGCTATGTTATCAGTGCAATATAGGAGTATAGCACTATATATATCACTAATTTCCTGTTAAGGCTGTTTGTCTATCAAATGTTTCCCACAATGTGCTGGGTGGATTCCTGTCTCAGTGTGCTTTCACTGTATGGAAGACCAATTCCAACTTTCAGGAAGTAAATAAGTGCATGAATGGAAAAAGTTTACAAGTGATAAGTGTTGATAATTAATGATTTTTTTTCCTCCAAAAACAGGATTATATTTTTCATTGCCGGAATGTATTGCTTCTATAAACTGTGTTATATAATCATTCAACTAAAGACAAAAACACTGTTAAAAATATGAGATGTGCCTCAAGATAAACTTAATCACACACAACTATTTTTAATAGAAATATTAAAATTTAACTTATAATGGACTTCATTTTACCCATTTTCAAATGACCTCCTCACCATTTCCTGGGAAATGTCCTGCAAATAACTACATCATTTGGGACTAATTATAGGGAAAACAGGAATTCCCTTTAAAGTACAGCTCCATTTAAACCTGTCAAAATATTCATTTTATTACTATTATTTCTAAACAGTTTTTTAAAGTTACTTAAATTATTGAACATATTGATCCATAATTACTATGACTATGATAACTGACATTTTCACAAATTGTGTTGTGGTATGGTTAGAACTTTACTTTGCTTAATGACTCTCCACAAGTAATTCATCATTTTACTTGTAATGTTCCTGATTTTCATAATGTTCATTTTCAATGAAAGAAAATGTTTTACTCTTTCACCTTTAACTATTTACTGAATGTTAAAAAAGAATAAAAACAGCACAGAGGGTTATGCACAACCATGTTTTTTATTACCAGATTATTGCACGCAGGTTTCTAGCTGTATAGATGAACAGAACAAAAATAGAAATTAAGCAAAAACCATGGTTTAACATCAGAAATGATGGGATAAAAGTTATCCTGTGAGTATCCATCTCTCTGCCTTTCGTTCAAAAGCACATGCTGTACACACACAGTGTGTGGAATGATCTGTACAATAAATATCCATACCTGCTTCACATGCCACTTTTTAAGTAACAACAGTATAATCAAAATGTAAATACACAAAATACATGTGAGGGGCAGTAGATGTCAAAGTGTGAAAGCTCTGACCCCTCAAAAGGTTGAAAGTTTGTTGGGCCAGAAGCGCTCTCTCTCTCTCACACACACACACACACACACACACACACACATATATATATAAAACACCAATAGCACATATTTAAATAAAGCACCATCTAGTGAAAGCCTGGTGTCTTACTGCAACGCGCTCCAAACAGAAGTGCAAAAATAAAGAATTTACATGACAAGCCCAGGCATTTCTTCCTTTAGCAACAAATATCAGTCTGTCTCTTTCTCACTCTCTCTCTCACACTCAATCACACACACACAGGTCAACTGCTATAAAAAATTTTAGGAAGAAATCATCTTTATTAATTTTATAAATATTCCCCACATAGCAACTGTTAATCAATTAAACAGAACCAAAAACAGTGTTTTTACATATGGTTATGTACCTGCAGCCAAAGGCTGGCCGAAGTAAACCCCATTCACATCTGTCATTTTATGTTCGCTCCATATACAGCCTCAGCCTAACAGTGCCGTGCAGTGACAGGGCTGCCATGCAAAACAAAAGAAGAGGGAAGAGGGTTGAAGTTGAAGTAGGAAGTCTGTCAGTAAACTGTGACGGATGTTTACAATGGACAGTTTGGGTCATTATTTCACTGTCCACCATCTTTTTTCCTCAAAATCATTCTGACTAACCTGGGGGTTTCTTGCCACATCTGACTATTTTTTAATTATGTCACTGTGTTCACAGATTATTATTACCGATGGAAATAATGGCCACAACCAGTTGAGTACAGAGACAGAAGTCTCAGTTTGATTTGGTTCAGTAGAGATAGTAGAGCAGCTTCACTGTCAGTCAGACTAGCTGCTCTGTTTGGATCAGCACCATTCCAGTGGCAGTAATGTGTTGTTGACCCTGAATGTTCAGTGTTCAGTTTATAGTCCTACTCAGCCCACTTTGTTTGAACCCTGTCTGATTTAGCTGTATTCTGCCTGCCTTGGCCACCCCTTACTTCACACCACTATGTTCATCACTGTCACAGTGATTTGTTGTGTTTAATCCTCTCTCCCACCAGGTGGCACTCTAATCACCATCCTCTACTATTTGCTGTGACTGCACAGAATTAACAACATGTCTCAGATGCTGGGGTCAGTATTGGGTTCTCAGTATTAGCAAAGCAACATTTTTTGCATTTAGTGCTGCTATGTTTGTTTGCTAACATTTAGTGCTGGTGCATGTCTCAACTTCAAAACCAAATCCCCTCTGATCTAACTTATGTCTGGGCCTCCGGCAGGGACCGACCAGGCTCACATGGCACAGAGGGCCCAGCCACTACTAGTCCATTTGTACTGCGACACAGTAGAGCTTTGGTTGCTGTGGCGGCTGTTGTTGATGCAGAAGTGCTGCCACCAGTTATAGGACCGTTGAGGTTCCGGTAGGGTCGCTGCCGTGGTAACGAAGCCCTTCGGCGGGGGGTAGGCACAGCAGCTGAACCACGGAGGCACACCGAGGGGAAACTCAAACCTACCAGACAGCAGCCTGGACAGGAAATGACCTCATCCTGGTCGGAGGGGCCACTAGGATCAGAGGACAGGACCTGGGCTCCACTGTAACCATTAGCCCGCCCTCCTCCACCCCACTGGACCTGCTGGCCAATCACAAGGGCTGAGCCGTTGTTGTTGTCCAGTTGTGGTAGAGGAGGCAAGGAGAGTGGTCCGTTGGAGATAGGAAGTCGCCAGCCATTGGTTAGTAAAGAGGAAGAAGAAGTAGAGGTGACCATAGCTCTTCCAGGTGTGGAGTCCAAGACTCCCTCTGCTGGCTCTGGAGACTTAGTGCAGTCCATTGGTTCTGTTAGACATACACTCTCCTCCTCCTCCTCCTCCTCCTGCAACCGCTCCAGAGACACCATCTCCAGCTCAACAGGAAGACCTGAATCATCTCCCAACGCATCCTTTTCCTTCAACAACTCTCTTTTCTCAGTTATGTCCATATGCTCCAGCTGCAACCTTTCATCCACCTTTCCTAACACACCTGTCTTATTCCTCATGTCGTTCTCCATATCGTCCCGTGTCACTTTAATTGTAGTCACTCTGAAGTCTTCACCCTTCTCCTCCTCCTCCTTCACCTCCATGTCTCTTGACAAGGCTACAGTCCGGCTAAGCTCTGGGGTACAGGGGAGCGACTGACATCTCCTAGGCAGTGTTCGCGTCCCCAACATCCCTCTGAGAAGGTGGGGGGAGGCACATGGGTCGCGAAGCGCTGGAAGGGTGAAGGTCAGGGAGATGACGGACTTGCTGGGTGTGTCTAAGAGTTTACACCGCCCCCCATTCAGGTCCTGTCTGAGAGAGAAGGGGTTGACCCGTGCAGGGGTCCCAAGGAGAGGAGGGGTCAGGGTTGCCGGGGGTAACATGTCTGACTGGCTCCGTGCCAAGCCTTGCCGTTGTTGGCTGTGGTCACTGGGGTGACAAGGAGAACTGCGACACCGGTATGGGCTGACATCTACCGCCACTGGCTCTGAGGAAGGGAAGGAGAGAGAAAGACACATAAGTGAGGTGGAAAATGAACAAGACTCTGAAAATATCACAGACATAAATAGAAAGATAGAAAATACACATGCTGCCAGTAGTGTTTGTTGAATTGCATGGACTTGGTTGAAGATTTTCCCATGATTTTGCTGAATGACATGCTAAAGGTCCCCAGATCCAGCAGGTATGCCCATAAGTAAGCTAACTTTCCAGGTGAAAACTGAAGAGAGGAAACCCATCTCAGACAAAACAAGTAGTCTGTCTGTATAGATGACTATACAGTATATATTAATTTACAGTAGTATCAGTGGCTTCATCACAGCTGCACAGTTATTCGAAAATAATGCAAACAATCTGGCTAATCAGAATAAGATATGATAAACTTTACTGATCTCGAGTTGGCAAGAACTCAACAAGTGCAAAACCTGATTATCCATGTTATTCCAACATGATTCTCAAATTGAATCACAATTTTCCAAAAGAGTATTTTGTGACGTCACAGAATGCTTGGCTTTCTCAGTCTTCAAGTCTCCCCAGTGCCATAATCCTTCTTATGAGTCCTCTCCACAAAGATTATATATATTATAGTAAATATAGTATTATATATAATAATGTGCTGATTATGTATTAGTGTGTATTATATGTATAAATATGTATAATATGAGTTTAATATGTATAAATATAATATATGACCAGAGATCTATAGTGCAAGTCAGACTGCCGTCAGAGTGAGGGACCTGCAGTTTTGCTCCCTCTTATACTGTGGGTGTTGCAGTCTGTTACTGAAGGAGCTGCTTAAGGCCCCCACTCTTTCCTGCAGGGGGCGAGAGGACTGACTGACGTCAGCTTGGCTAACATCCTCCTCTCACCCACCACCTCTATGGAATCCAGTGAGCAGTCCAGGACAGAGCTAATCCTCTTCACCAGTTTAGTGAATCTTTTCTGTCCCTCACTGTAGAGACCACTGTAGAAGACTGCAGTAATTACTACAGTGTCATAAAATGTTCTCATCAGTCTCCTGCTCACTCCAAAGCACCTCAGTCTCCAGCGAGTGAAGACGAATTTGGCCCTTTTTGTACAGGACATCCAAGTTGCCCAACCACTCCAATTTATTGCTGACGTGAAAACCCAGGTATTTGTACGCTTTTCCCCTCTACTGTCCACTCTCACGAGTTGAAAATCACCCAGAGTTACTAGTGAGTCCAAAGTGAGTTAATTCAGCCAAGTCTCAGTGAAGCACATGATGCTACACTCCCAATACTCCCTCTGCAGCCTGGTCAGTACCGCTAACTCTTGCATCTTATTAGGGAGTGATCTCATGTTCCCCATACTAACAGACAGTAGGCTTGGTAAGTATCGTCCTTTCTCTGCACTTTGCTCCACCTTTTCATTCCCTCTTCCTTCTCTTTATTTCTGCAGGGATCTCTGGTCTCTCCACAGAGAGTGTCCTTGAGTGGCGCAGGGTGTAAACAATAGAGTTGTGGTTTAATGGGTCTAACAATGCAGTTTTAAGTAGTCGGGACATAAGCAAAAGGCATACCACTAATCTGATCAGCTGCACATCCATGGTTACACATGTGAGGGGGAGATTAGTGGAAAAGAACACAAAATTACACTAAAACACAGAAGGAGGTCAGAGCTGTAGTAACTAGCTGTCAACAATGCAGCACCATCTTTAAAATGGAATGTTATGCTATTTTCTATCTATGATACGTTTCACACCCCTCCTCCTAAGCCACCTAAGCAGAAAGTTAATCAGATCAGAGTATTCAAGAAAAAAAGTCATGTAGCCTTGTGTGAACACCCAAGGCGCCATGTCGACAGTGCTGTAAAAAAACATGTCTTTAACAATAAATTAAGGCATTTTTTGAAATTATTAATTAGATCTTTTACCAAGTGCAATGGGCTTCTCTCCCTGTTCTTCTCTATCCATGCCCTCCAATGTGAAGACAATGTCAGAGAATGAGGGACGCCTCGCTGCACTCATCTGAAAACAACACAAGGAAAAAGATCAACATAAATACAATGACTTCGATGACTGAGCATCTTCGCGTCAATAAAACTTTGTCAGTCTTTTAGAGAACTTAGAGACATTTTGCCATAAAATACAGAGAGGTCCATGATTTCAGACATGATGGTGTCAGACATGAGTGAAAATGAAACAGAAAACATTTGTAAACTTGTAAACCTTATTTGTGCTTGATGACAAATAGATACAGTGTGTGTGCGTACTTACATTACAGCAGGTGACGGCGAGGCTAAAGAAGGCAGGTGGGCAATCCCCAACCATGTTCTCAAATGCATCTACATCCAGACCAAAGTCCTACACACACACATATGCACACAAGTGTTTCAGTGACTCTGTAATATAATGATTCCTTCATGTCTTGTTGCTGTTACAAATATTAAATAAAAATTACTGCATATCAAGTATGAATAATATATATACATAGAAGTTGCCCAAAAAAAGTATGGAACATTGACATTGAAAATATTATTGTTCCCACTCCAAAATATAAAAGTAGTAATATGTTTCTGTTCGTGAGGGAGAAACACATCACACACACAAACACACTCGTGCAGGCTCCTACTTCTGTTCGAGGTAAGAAGTCAGGATCAGCTTCAATCCGGGCGATGATCTCACACAGGATGATGCCATATGCAAACACATCCACCTGAGGAGAGAACAGAACGTGCATGTCAGCACATGTTAGTGCTCAAACTAGATTTTGCACAGTGGTAAACTGCATCCTTATGGGTAGGGGGCATTGGTACCAATGTGAATAGTTTTGGGTTAAAGCTACTAGCATGTGTCGTAAATCTCCCAGAGTTTAATTCATTTCAGGTTCAGCAGTCCCTGATTTTGTTTTAGTGCCCAATTTTGCCTCCATAAAAACCCACTTTAACTTTGTTGAGACGAAGGTTAAGTGATTTTAATATATTCTTTACAGATTTGAATTTTGCATGTCATAGCTTAATTTCATTACAATTTCATTCAAAATGGCCAAAAAATCAAACAGTTTTTCTTTTAGGAAATCATCTCACATGAAATCAAACTGCTCTGCTCTCCCTAAGTGATATTTGTTTGATTTATACTAATGAATGCATTACCTCCCAAACATTTGTTGAAACTGAAATTAATGAACTGAGATGCTTTCAAATGCCACTCCATTGCAACTAGTATGATGTAGCACAACCATACTTTTTGAATTCTGTGGTGCAGCTTCAAAACAGAATTTTAAGTTTGTGGGGTGTGTAAGTGTGACATACTGAGAGAAAATGAAATGAAATGCTTCTCCAGGTATTGTGAATTTAGTTCTTGTTTTACTTTACATTTATATGTGAAGGAATGTGTTATTTCTTCTTTCAAAAGTTATATAGTGTTGCTTTATGTATTGTACTAAAGTAGTTGTTTGCGAGAGTTGTGCAGAAACCAAAGATGAAGCAAGTTTACCTTCTCATCGTACAGCTCTCCTCTCAGAACTTCAGGAGCCATCCAGTAGGGGGAGCCCACGATGGCCAGAGGCTGCTTCCCCGCACCATCACTGCAAAGACACCAAGGTTTCCCATGGAGTCAGGTGCTCATTCAGAGATACTATACTAGTCAGAATTTTCTGAGTTAGTGCTATGATTTAAATTGAATATTTTTTATATTCTAGATACTCAGTATGATCTAAAATAGGCCCTGCTGCAATTCTGCAGCACGTCTTTGTTGAGATTTTAATGTTTGATTGTGTTCACACTACTTATTTTTAATGTGTTATTGGATTAGATCATATTATATTGAATTGTTTCCTTGCCTATTTACATGCACAGGGAACAAAAAAAAGGGAACAAGGGAACAATCACTCCTCTATTACACAGTCTCTGCCAACTGTGGTTACACATACTGTAAGGCCCACAGACAATGTTTTCTATCTAAGAATGACATCAGACTCTCTTGCTGAATATAATTCTTTCATGTAGGGTTTGACCACAGCAGAGAAAAAGATCCTGGATTTCTCCCCACTGACCTGTAATCAGGAATCTTCTCTGCCAGGCCAAAGTCTCCCACCACAGCAGTGAACATGCCATTATCACAGCGCACCAGACAGTTCTGCAGAAAACAGGAAAACAGTCAGGAGGTCAGATTGACAAACAACTATTGGTAGAAATGTGTCAGTTCAAATTTACAGATACCTCAAATACCTTTAGCTAGTTAATGAAAAAAACAAAAGCACAGACCTTTTGGACAGACTGTTAATACAATTGCTGCACAGCATGACATGTTATTTATTTGGTATTTGCATGAAAAATGATCCAAAAGGCAAAAACACCACAAACACAGCCCAGAGATCGTGGCCAGAATGAGTTCTGTCTTTGGAGCAGACAGCCAGCAAAAAGCTGTCAATCAAAGTGACCACGCCTTTAATTATGCATAATTTTAAGACTTGATATAATTTAAATGAGTTATAAAAAAATTTAACCCACTGAACAGTTGGGATTGACCTTTATGGGCCTCAAGTGGCCATTCACGGAACTGCAGTTTTTGACACTTCTGTGTGGGCTTCATTTTTCTTCCCATGGTGGCATGGTGGATTCTACCACTGGGGGAGACTTTATGTCTCCAGGGTTGCAGACCAATAAGGAGTACAATCAGCAGCACGGGACATACCTGGGCCCAGTATACTCCATGCACAAAATCCAAAGTAGCAGCCATTCCTCGGGAAGATCTCTGAGGCGCACACATCTCTGTGTTATGGCTGTTGTTTCCTTTTCTTTGTTTTTACAGCACAAAATCCATTAACCAAATTTTCACTCATCCACTCCCTATTAGTCAATTCTGAATTGAACACTGACCCAAAGAATCTGAATCAAATGATGAGATTTCCACCTCGAATCAATGTAGCTGATGAAGCCCTCATGACCCACACTAAGCAATTTATTTCCATACGCTGTACCTTGGAGGTGAGGTCTCTATGAAAAATGCCCTTGCTGTGCAGGTACTGCAGCCCTCGGGCGATATCCAGAGACAGATGGATCCTGACGTCCCACGACAGGTACAAATCACTGTCCAACAGCTGCTCCAGGTTACCTCCGTTTATATACTACAAAGAGAGAAGGAGGACAAAAGAGAGACTGAACAAAAAGAGAGACAGGAACACCAGATGTTAAAACCTGTTCTCTGTATATGAGCCAAACCCACTGCTGACTTCACACTACACGTCTTCAGTTAAACTTATTTCAAAAATGTGTGATGCTCAGTCGGCACACACACCGACACGTTGACAGATCAACTGCACAGCAACCAAAGGAAGACACCAGACACATGCATCATTTAAGACAACAGCTTGTGGTGTCACCAAAGATACCACCATCTGAGTTACTATATGTTTGAAGTGGCGGGTTTATAGAGATGATGAATGTTAGTGTTTAAATCTCGTTGAACTGAATGGGGGAAAAGTGAGCTCATTAGTTGCAGTCCTACACAAAATAGATCTGAGCTTCACCTCAACCAACTACATGAGTGCATGCATGAGTAATAATAATCTAATGAAAAAATATGTAATAGTATAACAGTCACAGGGACCATTTTTCTGCATTTGGGTACTTTTACTTTCAATTCTTTAAGTACATTAAGTACAAGCACATAACTACAGCGTACCAATTAAACATCAGTCATTGATATGGCAGAATTTTAAGCTGATACATACAGCTGCGTTTGTGTATTTTAGGTATTTCAACATAAAATTATTTAGTTATTATCATTATTATTATATTATTTTATTATGTTATTTTAACTATTACTGGCAGCTTAATCACAATGTATGCATTCTTATCCAGTCAATGCATGTTACTAACTGAACATCTTCCCTCTCCTGTAGTTTTGTGCTCTCTCTCCTCTCTGCAGGTCTGTAGAGTCTGGATCTGTGATTGCCAGCCACACCATCATTGTGTTATTATTGGATTTGTGGAACTTGCATCGTACTACTGCATGTTCTCTCTTCTCCTGCACCCCCACCCCACTCTCATTCCCAGTCCCTCTCTCTCATTCTCTCTCTATTCTGAGGTTTCTGCCTGTTAAAAGGAAGATTTTCCTCACCACTGTCACTAAGTGCTTGCTCATGATGGGAATTGCTGGGTCTCTGTAAATAATACTATACAGAGTATGGTCTAGACCTACTCCATATGAAAAGTGCCTTGAGATAACTTCTAATGTAATTTGTAGTTAAAAAAATTAAACTGAACTGAATTGAAATTGAATAAATGTTCTGTACTGTAAACGTACTGTAAGTAAGTATGAATGAAACAGGGTGAAGGAGAAAAGGAAAGGTCAAAGAGAATGAAAGACTCAAAGTGAGAAAGAAGAGGTACAACACAAAGGTACACACTAGCCATTTCAAGAAGCTGAAGAAATCTGACAAGACTAAAACAAAGGAGATGCTGTACAAGAGATGATTTTACCTCAGTCAGGGCGTGGAGTTGACCTTCATGTACACAAACCCCAAGAAACCTGAGGCGAGGAAAATAATAATTTAAAGGTGTTCATCAGGAGCCACATTCAAACAGCACTACCTCACCAACTGTTAAGACACGGCTTTGTCTTGAAAGCTGGCTGTATAGACTAATCTGTATTCAAAGAAACACACATAGAAGCAGTTCGCATGAGGATATAACAATAATGTCTTTTATTGTTGTCCCAACTAGTCTTCAATTTATCCTTTGCAACATAACAAAATCGTTGCTTGAACTTGTTTCCAATGGCTATATTTAATATATTCTGCAGCAGTACTTTTGTACTGAATCTGCTCCACCAAAGTTTAAAATATTCTATTTGACTTAATTTAAGGCAAAAAAGATACTAGATGACAGCTGATGAGTGTTTCCTATCAGCTAGGAACCATAACATCACTGTGAAGCTTGCAAGACTTAAAAGACTGGACACCCTAAAAGTAGGAACTCCAGAACCAAAATCCAGAATAATGAGACGGTTTTAGGTGACTGGCTGTATTTGTTAAGACTGGGGGAGGTTGGTTTGTCTGTTTACTGCTGAGAAAAAAAATCATCACATCACAGAAGGTGAATTTTAATAAAAGCATATTGACTTGCTGTGGACAGAGTAGACTCTTCACGTGCAACACTGCCTAAACCTGATCACCGTTTTTCACAAAGAATATTGAAAAAAAGTCACTTGGCAACCCAGGCATTACATTTTACATTGGAAGTGTGTTTTTAGATGCACATACATTATTACCTACCTGAGTATGTTAGGGTGGCAAAGCCTGTTCATGAGCTGTACTTCTCGTAGCATGTTAGCTTTGTTGCTAGCTAGTGTGTTCATTTTCAGTGCCATCACCTGCCCTGTGATCCGATGCTGGACCTGGAAAACAACCAGAAAAGGTTTACAGTGAGAATGAAGACACACAGAGGGAGACTGAGCTGTTTTCAAGTCATAGCTCTGTATACAGCAAATGAATATGGCAATGCTGGGATCTCATAGACTTGTCTGGCCAGATTTAGCTAGCTAGAGTCACAGTTTGCATGTCATTTTAGTGAGTGTCTGCAGGATGCACCTTTCTGCATGCGGACCCACCTCGGCTTTGCCAGCATACCATTGGAAAGCTTTCAGTGGGAACATTTAGGTGTTTATGGACCCAAGGATTTCCCCTTTCCTTACCTCCTTATTGTCACACCACAAAACTATCGCAGTGACACTATCAGGAAAGACCCGCTTTTTGCATGGCAATGGAAATTTCTGACAGAGTTCTGGTGAGATTAGCAGGGCCCAAATGGACATAAAGCAAATGACAAGCAAAATTTCCACAGACTGAATATAAGTTTTATTCTACAATGTTAGAACAATCACCCTTCACCATCGTCTGATATTGACGGTCGACCTTCTCTGAGGGTCTACAGCGGGGGAGCTCAACAAACCAGACAAAGACTATGAGCTTTTCAGCATGAAAGTGATGTAGACCTTTATACTGAACAATTGAGAATCATAGTGTCATAGTACGAGCATGTGCTGAGCATGTGAAGCTGCAGGTACAGTAGGTCGGTGGTCATGCGTGACTGGATGGGTCATTGACTGGTAATTTGTGCCTGCAAAGTTCAGCCAGTGTCTGGACCTGCAAGTGCATGCATCTGTGTCTGTTTGTTTGTGTGCGTGTGTGCATGAGTGTGTATTAATAGCGTAGCACTAATAGGCTTTCTGGATTTCCCATCACTCCTCCTGATCTGCACAAATCCAGACAGCCATTACTGAAGCCTCACCCAGCAGCATACAGGAGGCATATACACATGCACACACAATGCAGAGTTGCCAGAAAAAACATAGGCAATATGAGTATAAGAGAAATAATAAAACCTAATAAACTGTGTGCATTTGAAATTGAATTCTGATCAACTGTCGGTGATTAATTCTCATTCAGTTGGTGGTGGTTCTGGGGATGGGTCCAACAGTGCAGTGGGAAACAATGTGACAAAAACATCTTCCTCTCGCTTTTGTTGCGTCCTACCAGGAGAAATTAGCACCTGCCACCTGCCAAATACAGGGTAAATGTTGCCTGTGACAGGTAAACCTTTCAGGTCACCTGCCACCATGGCAGATAGGTTTTTCTTATATTAATAAGACACAATTTTAAAGAATAGTCAGGGATTAAGGTTATACAATATATTCCATTTCTAGTGTCAGGTACCATGGACTCTCAGTATTTACAATTCTAGAGTGCTCTACACAGATTTCAGAAGAAACAGTCACTCAGCACTAGACAGGCTTTGTATAAATTTGGAATTTCTGTCACATTTTTTTAGTGTTCTATTTATTTTCTAATTACAAGTCTCCTTGTAATTTGTGTCTGGCACTTGCTTCTGAAAATGTTCCATCCTTGAAAAACCATAAACAGTTTTTTATGGTCAAGTACACTGTATGTATCTGAGTGGTTAATACATTTTACAGTACTGTATATATGTCAGAAGGCCAAAAAGCAGATGTGTCATCTTTTTTTGATGTAAACCTAACAGATGTATATCTAGCAGAGTCTTACTGCCAGTGGTGGAGTGGCAATTGGGAGGAGAGAAACCCTGGTTGCTTTCAACAATCAAAAACAAACGCAGGTGATGTTGCAACCAAGTCTAATGTAAGGGTGTGTAAAAATGGCTCCTCCCCCTAATTGGTACAGTCTTGCCATCATCTGAGCTGTCAACATCTTTCCAAATTTTGAGAGTACCATGCATAATATGGAGAACAAAAAGCAAAAGGATAGGGACAAAAGAAAGAAAAAACACATTGGTGCAGGATGCTGCCAAATGAACTGAAATAACAGATATGTTCCTGCAGCTGACCAGTATATGTGCAAGTGTCTGTCAGGTCATCAAAATGATAAATTAATGGACATGACTCAATTGTTCCATTAAAATAGACAAAATATCTAAGTATCTGTCCGGCTCCACTGGATGAAATAAATTAGATTCAATTAAATGAAGTAAAATGGCTACAACAAAATTAGTAAGTAAACTTAAACAGGATTTTATCAAATGATTGAAGAATGTATAGAGGAGGACTGAGCCATTGTGTGCTTCTGTAATCCACTTTTAAGTTTGCAAGCTTTGATTTTATTACTGTTTGTATGTATTTTATGGGTATTTTGTACAGAGTAGTCAGCCTACTAATGATAAGATGAGGCAGGAGAAAGCAGTGAAGTTTTTTAAAAACATTTGTCAGGTTTGTATTGTGAGAATTCATTGTCTATGTTTGATCTCAAGTTATTTTTTTCTAGAAACAAGGATGTTACAACTGATTTTTTGATAGAGTATCATGATTGGGTTTTTTTGGGGGGGTTATTTGTGACCTCTGCAACCTTTCAGATTGAGGAGGCCCACTCTGCATCGTTTAACTTCTAGACTGAAAGTGAGACCTGCTAAACCTCTGACTATAACTGAATATCAAATGCACTCCACCACTATGCAACACTACTTCAAATCTGAATAAATGTAACTTTTCTCTTTTATGCCTTATTTGCCAGGTGGCATACTTTTTTTGGTGTACTAGTTTTTTCTAATCTTGTGGCACTCCTAGTTTCAGGGTTGGTTTAACTGGCCGTTTTAAAAGAGCGACTGGCTCCTGTGGTTGGAATGGTTAAACAGAACCAGCACTTCAGTCAATCACACCACTGAGTTAATCATCAAGCACAACATAGAAAATGAGTTAAGATGGCCAAAAATTGTACTGTAGTTGGAGGGTCATTTGGGCAGCGGCAGAATTTCTGCCTTTCCCCTATATACATGATGGCATTAAGATGTTTCTCTTTTTATCCGTTTTGCATTTATAATAAATATCTGAATAAACCCTCACCCATCCAACAGGCATGAGGGTGGCCCCTCTTCATGCTCTAGGCTTTATTAAAAGAACAGACATTTTTGGAATACTGTTTTCTATCTTTCTCACATTCTGATGAGATCAGTTCACAGTTTCACCACATGTGTCACAGTGGTGCTTTGAGCTTAATGCCAACACTAGAATCGTAACAACAAAAGTCTGGGTTGGGTCATACTGGAGGTCTCTTATCTCAGGCCAGCTCTCTTATCGACAATATAAGAAAAAGAATAAATACAATGTTGACTATAGTGTTAGTGTTCTAGTTGGCTTAGTTTGCAGTTTGTGTACACACCTACATTGAAAAAGAAAACCAATGAAACTGATGCTTTTAAGCACTTGAGCAGTAACACTGGCTGTATTCATATAAAAAAATCATATTACATATTAAATAATTTTAAACATGAAGTTCCATTGAGTATACAGATGCTTGTAGCATTAAAATACTTGAGATGTAAAAGCCACTGTACTTTAAGCCTTTAACAGTGATATTCAACATCAAAAACCGCTCCTCTGGTTTTTCATGTCTCGGTTTCTGGGTGTGAGTGTGTAAAGCTTTAGCTATTTCAAATAAAAGCACAGGAATGCGGACTGGAATCTACTTTGCATAAACCCTCACCTTGAACAAACTCCAACCAAACTACGTTAGTACATGTGGATGTGTCTTGGTTTGGTGATCAGGAGCTGAGCATTTGCATGTATACATAAAGGTTACCTCATAGGAAAAAGTATGTGTGCACACACATTGTGTGTGTGTGAGAGAGTGAGTGAGAGTGAGTGTGAGCGTGTGTGTGTGTGTTTGTGTGTGTGTGAGTAATCTACTTAGTCTGGACAGTGGGATCTGTCCTCCAATCAGCCTCTCAGACAACATACACACATACACTATCTGTTTGTCAGATTGTGATGTTGTGCAAAACGCACAAAACATATGCACCTTGAACCATGCACACATTTATCTACATGCATGAAAAACATGCAACAGATGCAACAAACACAAGTGGCACAAGAGCATTTGTGGGGAAACCAAACACAGTGTATGTATATGTATACAGTATGTCAAAAAACAAAACAAACATATGAATTATTCAAATATTTTGAATTAAAAGCACTACATTCAGGAGCCATCAGGAACTAGTCCTAGTAAAGGCTTGTGCATTATGCATTATTATTTGATATCATCATCATAGTGTTGTTGCTCAGAGCTAAGCATGGTTAAGACAAGACACAGTATCAAAAATCAGTCAAGTACTGAAAGGTATTAAATTTTGTCATCTAAAACTATGACAAAAAGTTTAGAGGACGCTCCATTATCTACACTGACAACAAGACTGAAACTAAAAATTATGAGAACTGAAACTGACAAAACACATTACAATTTTCATCAGTGAGTAAAAACTAAACAAGTAGTAGCTGATTTAGCTGCTTTACTTGTTACACTAATTAGCAGCACCTTAGATTACAGTAGAGTCACGTCTCTGCCATTAACGTTAGCTAATGTTACCAGTTTTTGGGAAAAAAAACTAATTTATGGACTACGCTCATCTACAAAACAACAACGTTAGCTGTTATGATCCATGTGAAACCAGCAAGTACAGATGCAGATACAGATTATTATTATTAGACAAGAAGCATCAATGAAAAAGCTATGACAAACCATTCAAACAGATAGGCCAAGACACAGACATTTACAAGCTAATGTTGTCGTTAGTGTAACATTACCACGTAGTGTAATTTTGCTTTCTGTTACATTTAGTAGTAGTGTTTACATCTGCAGGAAGCAAAAATTGCCTGGACTTAATTTTACTCTGCTCTGGACAGACATGTCTTCAGCCACAAGACATTTCTATCATTTTTACGTTTCCACCAGTGGTGACATATCTACACCTGATGATTACGTAGGCACACCGTGACGTTTCTACTCAAAGAGCAAATGCTTGTTCCTTTCTCTGGGATGATGATGATTATGCTCAACAGTTTGTAAAACCTACAATATACAGTAGCTGTTCTTGGAGTCTTAAGAACTGCTGACCTACTTAAAACAGTTCAGTTCTCATGTTCCACAATGATCCAACTGCGGTTTGAGATGCTTTTCCACT
Organism: Holacanthus passer; assembly: GCA_025331565.1. Classification (NCBI taxonomy): domain Eukaryota; kingdom Metazoa; phylum Chordata; class Actinopteri; family Pomacanthidae; genus Holacanthus; species Holacanthus passer. The sequence continues at coordinate 7,306,181 of JAFREQ010000030.1, read as the reverse complement.
GTCAGCAATAACTTACATGCAAAAAATGCTGTATTTTAGCTATTTAACTGTATCAGCCTTTATGTCAGGGTATTTTTTGCAGACAATGAGCAGCATGAGTAGAACACTCTAGCCCAGCTCTACACAGTAGTCATACAGTAGCTTTAGTTATTGGGATTGAGCTGCTCCACCAGGGGAAGTGATGCAGGTGGGGGTCCATGAATAAGTATAGATTACCACCTTCCTGCTCACTGGGCTTCCAGATCAAAAACAGCACATTTAAAAAAAAGTAAGGACGCTTGACATTGGTGGAGGTGTAATTCTTTAGGTGCAGGTGAGACAATGAAATCTGATCCAGGAAGGTCCATTTGAGTGAAAGATCCAATCCACGAGTTTCAAGGTTTATCAGACAGCAAAACACTGCACATCACTCTATTGTACTATGAAGATGCAACATCTACAGCTCAGATATAGGAGGTTGGATGACAGGATCTTAGAATACTGTGAACTGCATGAGGTACATAGATAAATTCCTTTTTTCTATCATGAGCCATTTTGGGATGATTGAAAGAATATCTTTTCCTTTATATCATGATTTGCGACAAACATTAAAACGAGTTTAGGTTCCAAATTCAGATTGGTGGAATTGTGGATGGCCCTTTAATTGAAAATACCTTTTCAGCAATGTTTTCTATAATATATTTCCAATGACGCCTGCAAAAGAGGAAGCAAAGTGGCTCATGATAGGTAAAATGCTCATATTTGTGTAGATTATAGACATATAGTATATCATTTATATGAACTGACTCAGACATACAATGTCGGACAATCATAGTGATAAATTGGTGCATAAATGTAGATTTGGTTTTGTTTAGGGTGTATTATGTTTACATTCATATGTATTTAATCCATTGTTGGATATCTCCTGGGATATTATATGTTGGCTGTTCAATCCTGGTCAATATATTGTGCAGTGAGATGCTGATGGGTAAACATATGTTAATTTTTAGTTTGTTATTCATTATGGTGTCTGAATCATTGTTTGACATTCTGACCAGTAATGCTAACCCACAGAGGTTTATTTTAAGCACTGAGAGCGTGTGTTTTAATTAGTAGATGAGGACACATACCTTGAAGACCTCAGAGAAGAAGCCTGAACCAATCTTCTCACAGAAGAAGTCATCAATGCGGGCCAGACTGGACACAGCACTCCTCAGGGCTCGGTACGAGGATGGGCGGATTCGGTTGGGTGCATGGATGCTGTGGAGTGGCGGCTCATCTGGGCCGCTGTGACCCTCCTCAGGATCACAGAAGCAGCACTCTGCGTGGTAGTCCATGGTGCCGGCAGACCACCACGCTCCAGATACTCCGTTCTTTCCCACAGGGGAACCAAAAGGTGTGTTAGACCGCAATAGTCCTGAGGCACGAGGGGATGGAGGCTAGCACCATCATGGTGTCAGAATGATCAAAGTGTCTCCTGTGTGTTATATGGATGACCTAATGACCTGATGACCTGATATTATATACTACTACTCTCCCCTTTCCACCCAGATGAAGGCTGCAGTAGACCTCAGTTTACTACACACTAACAGAAAAAATATGATCTATATTTCTATCTTATTGAGCCACAATTCTCATTAGTTCAGCTTCCTCTCATTCAACTCATTTGAAGAATAGTCCACTGTTTCTCCCAGGTTCGTGCATTCACGCTGTCAAAGTGAAAAGGAAAGTCTCACTAATAAAGTGACTTCAAATCTCCAAGTCGCTGCCACCTTAGTTTTAAGAATTCCTGCGGGCCGTGAACGTCGCCTCAACGTGCCGGTGCGCGAGGAGGCTCGGTTCTCTCCGTCATCCCGTTAGTTTGGAGATGATGGATGCTGCGGCTGCACGGTACCGGGAGAGGGTGGCAGGGCCGGGCAGTCAGCTGCCATCTACAGCTCCCTGCGGAAGAATTAGGAGACGATTATAGAGGAAACAATACACGACAGCAGCTCCAATTATATTCAATTCAATTCAATAAACTTTATTTGTCCCCAGGAGGCAATTCATAATATTATTGCAATATTAGAGGAATAGCAGGATGATGGATGCTGTACAATGAATAACTATAAATATTACCACAGTATAATGACAACACACACATGCTGTGACTGAGTCGTAGGCAGCCCGGGCCCGTCTCATCTGCCGGCCGTGTGAGGACGGTAGCCACGGGGCTAGCAGAGCGATAAGCCCTAACCTCCAGTGGATAACATCGACCTCCACAGCTCAGCCGGACTCTCAGGCTTACACATATTTAAAAGGCCTCATTCAACTATGTTTTTAATCTCTATTTTACAACTGCGTGTTATAAATAATAATGTGACCGACGCTAAATAAAATGGAAAATGTATCGTTTGGAAATTCCATATTAAAAAATCCGAGCTAACGTTAATGCTGACAGGCTGTCAATGACGAGTGGGCTGCAGAGGCACAGCGGCCGCTCACCTCTCTCCTCACCTCGTTCCTCGCGGAAATGTCGTCCTGGTCCGAGTGTCGGAGGTGAACCAGAAATATCGCCCGGCAGCTCTGCGGCGTCTGCTGCTGATAATCCCGTCTGGATTCCTGCTTCAAGAGCCGCTCGTTGGGACGACTACCATAGTGAGACAGCCCTCAGTCAAGGTATCAGCAGCGACACAAATGGCTTCCTGTTAGAAATTTCACAATAAAGATTTTTCAACCGAAACAGTCGCGCTGTATAAGCAACATACTGTATGTGTGTTAAAAAAAATTAACACAGAAGTATAACCTTGCTCAGTCAACAAGTTCATGTTTTCTGATGCTGTTAAAGATTTCTTTTCTAAACAAAGCCTTAAACAATAATGATAAATCCACAAACACACCCAAAATAATTATGTGACATCAATTCTTTCTGCAAGTCAAGGATTTTGATTTTGTGTGATTTAATCAAAGTTTGGGTTGGCTATTTGAATTTGTAAATTGTGGACACATAAAAATAATGAGTTCACTACTACGTTCAATTAACATTTTCACTTGGGGAAGTATGTGTTTTGTTGTTGTTTTTGTAGTCTGAGGTGAACGCAGTTCTTCAATAAGAACAAAACAATTAAAAGATACAGCAGATCCAACGAATACAATAAAATAGAATAATACAAGCTACATTAAATACATGTAAAAGTCTTGCTTATTGTGTTAATAGCATATCAACAGGAAAAAAAATATATAGTCTACTACTGCACCAAAATACATTTAGTTTATGTGTGATATGAATATAAGAGGACATTTCAGCATGCTATGACTATGTGAAATAAATACTTTCAGGAATTATTGAAATTGAAATGATTTCTTTCCGTATGATATCCAGAGGGCCTAGTTTCACAACTTCATCGTTCAACATACACGAGCAAGGCTCTTATTTTGAACACGTAATCAAACTTCCTCTATGCTTTTCTCTAACTCTGTCCAGTTTGACACCTGGCACACATAGGCCGGGACTGATTGGATCAGAAGAGAAGGCACCGTCAAACCCTGACAGCTGATCTAGAATCAGTTCTCTCTGTCCAACTGCAGGTTTGGAGGACTAGAGATTTACAATCAAAAAAACGATCCCAGAGCAGCTGCTGAGCCGGAAGTGGAGCACTGACAATGACACATATTTTGATTTTACGTTGGAGGAAGTGATGAGGGAACTCAGCAGCAGAAAATCACATAGGTCTGGATGTAGCCTTGTTGCCTTCCTTTAAACAATGGAACAGTGCTTCTGCACAATTCAGTTTCTGCACATGAAATATATAAATTATGTTTGATATAGTGTTGTGATATCTGGGGAAAATGCCACAATAACTGAACAGCCCACTGAACATTTTTTTTTTCTTCTGACAAAACAATGATGTCAGTGTTGTTTGATTTAAAGGATGCAAGAATGACATCATGGTTCAGTTTCATCTGGAGTAGCAATCGCCCCCTTTTTATGACCTCATCACCTTTTTATATATCATAATAATGTTGATCATGATGGAGTATGCATGTGTACAAACAGCTTTGTGAACATAATAACTTAGAAGTGACAGATGACTTAAAGTTACATACGTCAGGATCCACTATAAAGAAAATGTACATGTTTGAAAACAAAAGCAAGATTTTGTTTTAAGAGATAGAATTTTTATTCATACCACCCACAATTTATATGAACACAAGCGATGTACAAAGACATAGTTTTTACAAGGTAGTAATTCACAAGCTCAAACAAGAAAAAAGAAAACAGGTCTGAAATGTGCACAGTATTTATGAATGTTGTTTGAATCAAAATTATTCCGTCTTTTGACCCATATCCCAGTAACTGGATCTGTGCTGTTTGATTTCCTGCATATGATTGGAAATGTCAGATTTAAAGACCATTTTCAGTGTGGCTTTTTCCATCTTAGTACATCTGCAAATTCATCAACAACAAACCTTCTTTGTCAAATCCACAAATGTAGCTGATGAGCTCATAAATCCAAAATCAACACAGTATCTGGATGAATCACACCGGATGATACCACTCCAAAGCACACAGAAAAATATTCTACTACTGCTGTGTTCAAGTCAGGTGGGGAAAAAAGGGGAAAAGAAAAAAGGAGACATTTTCACGTTCCCTTTTGGAGCCATCCATACATCATGATAGAGGTTTTCACTTGGTAGTGATACATGTTTTAGATAAACCCAAACAAACCATTTACCTGAGCAGAAGTGAATATTTATTTCTTACACAAGGCTTACAAAAACTTGTACTTGTACCCATCTGTGCATCCTTTTCAAAACCAAGAGGCTTTGTGTGGAAGCCTATTTCCCCCAGGAAAAATAACACTGACAAAAACAAACAAAAAGACAATAATGCTGAAATAATGCTGAATACATCATAATTCCAAGTTATTACATAAGTACTTTTTTCTCAAATTTATGAGATAAGTCAAATTTTGATATACCTCATTTGACTTAGTGCATTAACATCTTAACTTGTTATATCATAATAACATGGCCAAAACTGTGGCGCTTCTAACCTTGCAACCACACACAAACCAGGCCTCAGGGTCCTGGATTTGAGCATGTTGGGTCACTGTCATGACCTTCAGGGACACTTGGATAACAGAGTCATCATCAATGTTATTAGTAACACCTGTGCTTCTCCTAGTATGACCAGTCAAGTCTGCTTTGAAAAAGGCTCCAGTTGAACACAAAGGAACAACTCTGTATTCTTTCTGATGTGATTAATTAAGGTGTTTATCTGTCAGTTGCTGTTGACTTGTGATCCATCTCTTGTCTTCCACTGCATAATTCTGATTTTATTTGGAGGTGCACAATATCTACCAGAAGATTCCCAAGGACCCTGATAATACTACACCCTGAAACATTGTTAGACAAATAAGTTTATTATGACAGAGTGTTACATCAAGTTTACCAGCCCTCAATGTAAATAGGTTTTCATTAATACCCATCTATTAGGATAGGCATATTTATATTGCAATGAACCAATCTGTTCTCTGCCCTGACCAATCAGTACCTGTTATACCACATTCCTCTGATTTACCTCCACATCTCTAGCTGCCTCTTTAAATCAGGATTTCTTTTAAATCTCAAGTAGGTCTATCTGTAGACACACAGTTGTTGACGTTGATTGGGTTGTGTGGGTCAAAGATGCTCTGTAACAAAAGATAGCATAATACTATGAACATAAATATGTGCTACTAGAAACTAAATTTGAATCATTTCTATTTGACTTGCTCAACTTGATTAATTACGTTGTAAAACTGAATCCAAATAGTGTAATTTGAAACTGAACTTAGTTCTGAACTGAACTCCAATAAACTTGAAACTGAATGTAATATTATGAAATTGAATGAATTAGCTCTGAAACAAAATTTGATATTCATTGAAAATTTTACTTGCTGTATATTTCCACATTCAGTTCTCACAATTCAGATTCAGTTCTTGCAATTCAATTTATTCAGTTTACTGAGACATGCATCCAGTCGTTGAGGAAGTGCAGATTCACAGATCTTCTTTTTCAGTTAATCAGAACCTTTAATACAGTCTATGATCATCACCTATATTTTTGACTACGCCATTACGTGACAGACGGGGCCCTGACTCTGCCTCAGTGCAATGTGCGGTAGTAGGTGGTACTGAGTCTGGGACATTCTAATATCTTTCTTTTTTAGTTTACAGGTTAGTTTAGTTTGCTTTACTGTGGCTCATAGTGTAACCTCAAACCTTTCATCAGATAGTGTACCTTTACTCTTACATTAGCCGCACATGCTCTATAGCAAACAAATCTGCTGCATTTACATGATATAAAAGGGCAAAATATTAAAAACACCCCTCAGTAGGACACAGTCCAAGTACAACACCAACACTGTGACTATGACCTCCATAATTAACATATAATTGAATTAACACATCTCAAACCAAATGTCAACAAAAACTGAACACAAACAAATTCATACAGATAAATTATATGGCAGGGCTGTTGGCAGTTTTGTTTAGGCTGGCTGTTGTTGTAATTACATTATTATAATAATTACATTATAATTTGTATGTTGCTCCAAATGAGAGAGAGAGGGAGGACCTGACGCTGTGGAGACCAACCATCATTAACCATCTGTACTGGACTACAGCTTCCATTCAAGTGGAGATTGAGATGTGATGGAGGCCAAGCGATAAAGCATGGTGAACCATATTCAAAACATCCATGAACACAGCCTGCTGGAACCAGGTACACCATACTGCCTAAGGTATTGGCTGAAAATCATTAGCGGTAGTCCAAATGGGACCATTGTAAGCTTTGTAGCAATATTGATGCAGGAAGGATGAGTTTGGTACATGATTCTGTGGAGTCACTCCATTTCTGTTAATCTGCACTCGATTGCTCTTCCTCAACGACCAGTTGTGCGTCTCAGTCATAGACTGGTCTCAGTAAACTGAAATTGAACTGTGAAAATTGAATTTAAATTGTGAGAACTGAATGTATACAGAAGATCTTTGGTGAGGCTCAAAAAGGGAATTAGAGCAAATTATTTCAATTTCATAATATTACATTCAGATTCAAGTTTATTGAAATTCAGTGCCAAACTATTAAATTTTATATCAGATCATGCTTTTCAGTTTTTCCAACGCAATTATTCAATTAAAAATTAAATATAAATTATCTTTAAATAATTATAAATAATTATCTGTTTTCTACATTGCAATCTGTGCCAATGACATAAAATTGGCATACACTTCCGTTCTCCTAAGGGGGCGCGGTTTTGTGAAAGGATGAAAGAAAACTAGGTTGTGAACACGACAACATTTACTTTAGTGGCTATGGGGCTTAAGAATCTGTCAGGTCACAATCTGTGCCTTTTTTTCCCCACCGAAGTGATTTACCCAGGACCTGCCGCTAGTTTCCGAAAGGACTTGGGCAGTAGCGAAACCCACGTGACATAAATACAGGAAATGACTTCAAGTGAGTCTCCTTTCTAAACTGTTCCTCAGGGGTGTGTCGTGTAGTGAAGTGGGTGTGTACTCTGTTGAAGTAGGCGTGTCGTGACTCGTGTAGTCTGCGAGACTGCAATTGGATTCCTCTCTACACTTTTGCCGACTGCAAACTGCAGCGCTAAACCAAGCTCCCAAAAGTTAACCACAGTTATAAAGGAAGTTTAGTCTTCTACCTTCATATTTAAAGCAGATATGTTAATAATGGTGAGAAAACGCCTCTATTGGTGTAAACAACACACAAATGTATTAAAATATAAAATAAAATATTATATTTACTTAACATACGTTTCATAACGCAATGAAATGCATTTAAAGGTCGCATGGTGTATGTATGACATGTAATTATTAATGCTTTTATTTTGACATTTAATGCACAAGTTGTATTTCCGGCTAATGTCACAATCTTAAACATCCAACCAGCTAGCATCGAGCGGTCATACTAAGCTAACGGCTCCGACACCGGCTGTGTCGGGTTTTGCGGGGTTCATTTCCCGTTTTAGTTGTAGCACGACAGTTAACTAGAAAATGGCTCTACTAACGCCGTTATTTGCTTTTCTGTACCACCTCCCGCAGGTGTACAAGTGGCTGCTGAAGCCGTACTATATAGCTTCTCTCTTCATGTCTATAGCCTTTCTAGCTGTTCGCAAGACGCCCGGCATCTGCGACCATCTGGCCACACAGCGAGAGGATGGCAACTCCTGCGACTTTGACTGGGTCAGTGGAAAATGCTGGAAAGTCACACATTGCTTTCCAGGAATTGGCATGAACTAACGTTAGCTAGCTAGCTGGCCAGTAGATGGACACAGTTGTGGATCGTTGGATTGGAGAGGCTGACAGCAAGGGCCAGGTGACATTAGCTGCGCTTAGCTATAGGGAGAAAACGACAGGCCAAACTGCGGTCAAAAAACTAAAAATTTGCACAGTTTTACTTATTTGCAGAGATATTCAAGCCACAGAGCTTCATTTATAACTTATTACAATTAATTAAGGTATTTTATTATATACGGCTCATATAGACTCTCTAAACCAGCGTTTATTTAAATACAGAAATTATTTGTAGCTAGTTCCACAACGCCATCACCATTGATTTAGCTAGCTAACGTTAGCTAAATTATCGACGTCCTTAAAGGTCAGTAACGTTGAGTTGCAGGCGTTTACAGGAGAGTATACGAGTCAAGGTTTTTATAAATGCAAATACAGACGTCAAATTAAGTGTTTGCCGAATTTAAGAGTTGATCCCAACTAAAATGCTAAAAGTCATATATCTCAGGTTCCCAAACAAGAAACTATATCGACCATCAAAATGTCTAAAAACAAAGATTTTTTAATGGAGGTAGTTGTGACATAGTCGCATCTTTGTTGTTTAATGCACTAAGTAGTTTCTATTTCAACCCACAGCTGATATATAGATATGCGGCATCCGTGCAATATTGTTATAATTAATACATCCATTATTGGCTGACACTGCCTCAGTGCCCCCATACTGGCACATAACACAGTTATGGTCTCACAAAATGTCCACAGGCCTGTTTTAATGGCACCTTCATGTGCATCACATCTAAATGCTCTGAAAGATGTTTCCCCACTCTGGCAGTGTTACAATTGTTTGTCTTGTTTTTCAGCTTGACAACAGTGAAATAAGTTGAGTGTTGACTATTACCATCCTGGATTAAACATGTTAGTACGTAAGGTGGCTGGCCACAGTTAAGACATGTCTTAATGTCTTTGTTTTCAGAGAGAGGTGGAGATCCTCATGTTCCTCAGTGCCATTGTCATGATGAAGAACAGACGAGCAAGTGAGTAGATGTCTTTTCTGTTTTGCTCTAAATTTTTCCTTACTAGCAATATGCTGATATGTAATTTTATGATTTCATGTATAAATCATAATGGCATAAACCTAAACCTTTACCTACATAAAATTAGTAAGATTAAACCAATGCACAGGACATGATTCTTTAACTTTCAGATATCTGTCTTTCATTGTTATCCTCTGCCTGTCAGATTGTTTATTATAATACCTGGATTTTCATGGGAAAATTGTATTGTCTTTTTCCACTGTAACAAGAAAAACGTCTAGGAGAAACTCATTAAATGTCTGGAATCTGTAGACTTACAATACATTATAGGCCACCTACATTACAGGCTTACAATAGCACATTTTACTAAACAGAAGCTCTTGTCATATTCAATTAGAAAATGTCCACACTCTTTCTCCCAAACATACTGGCTGCGTCTTAGAAACAGCACTGCTCAGAATTTTGAATAACAGCTCATCATTATCTCCTGCTAATTCCAATTTTTTAATGAAATTGGTATCTGTTCATGACAGTAACTGTGGAGCAGCATGTGGGCAACATTATCCTGTTCAGCAAAGTGGCCAATGTCATCCTGTTCTTCAGACTGGACATCAGGATGGGACTACTCTACCTGACACTGTGCATAGGTCAGTTCAACCTTTACTATTACACACATACATTCGCTCATTCTTATGTTTCTGTTTTTTATGTATCCAAATGTCAAAAATAGGTTCTGGTTTGTTTGAAAAAGACGACATCTGGATGGCTCAAAAACCTGTATATACCTTTTAGCATTAATGGTGCCCTTACAGATGTGCAGTGCCATGCAATACACATGCCTTGGGACTAACACATCCCCATACCATCACAGATGCTGGCTTTTGAACTTTTATTCTGGTTACAATCTGGATGGTCCTTTTCCTCTTTAGCTCGGAGGACGCAACATCCATGATTTTATAGTATATAATAATATAAAATTAGATATTGTAGACCTGCTATATAAAATGTCCTATATGAATAAAATATAATCGAATTGATTGCCAATTGGTGGTTAACATTGGTGGTTCAGTGGTAGAATTCTCGCCTGCCATGCGGTAGGCCCGGGCTCGATTCCCAGCCAGGGCTCACGCACCTGCACCTCCCCATCGTGGGTTTCTGGATGCTGTTGATATATAGCTTTCACTTTGTGTGGTAGAGATTTAACTTGCATTTGTAGATGCAGTGACGAACTGTTTATTACCAATGGTTTTAAAAAGTGTTCCTGAGCCCATGTAATAATATCTTTTTATACAATCATGTTGGCCTTCAATGCAGTGCTGTCTGAGGGATGAAAGGTCACAGGCATTCAGTGTTGCTTATGGGCAGGGTTTTCTCAGAATTCTCTGAAAAGCAGCAAAATGTCACATTGAAGACTGAAGAATGTTTTTGCTTTTTAAATGAATTAAATAATATAATTATCAAATTTGTGCTCATTGACTTTCTGTCAATTTAATTTAATTTAATTCAATTCAGTTTTATTTGTATAGTGCCAAATCACAGCAAAAGTCATCTCAAGGCACTTTCCATACAGAGCAGGTCTAGACCATACTCTTTATAATATTACTTATAGAGACCCAACAGTTCCCATCATGAGCAAGCCCTCCGCGACAGTGGTGAGGAAAAACTTCCTTTTAACAGACAGAAACCAAGCTCAGTGATGGACAGCCATCTGCCGCGACTGGTTGGGTTGAGAGAGAGAGACAGACAGACAGACAGAGAGAGACAGAGAAACGGGGGAGGGAACATGCAATACTACAATCCACAGGTGTGACGATAATGATAATAACAGTATTAAACAGAGACACGTGTGCAGTGGGAGGCTTGTAAACACAGGTCCAGACTCTGCAGATCCAGTGACACACATAACCTCAGAGAGCACCGGAGAGAAGAGCACAAAACTACGAGAGAGGGAAGAAGTTGCATTAGTAAGATGCATTGATGGGTTATGAATGGATACAGGAGGAGGATAGAGAGAAGGAGACGTAAGTTCAGTGCATCATGGGAAGTCCCCCGGCAGTCTAGGCCTATAGCAGCATAACTAAGGGATGGCTCAGGCCTCACCTGGACCAACCCTAACTATAAGCTTTGTCAAAGAGGAAGGTTTTAAGCCTACACTTAATTTAGTTAATGAACTAATTGATTCTGCACCAATTCTGCAAATATTGTCACAGACGAAGCCCTCATGTACCCTCTTCTGTTGGTTCTTTGTGTGTTTCAGTGTTTTTGATGACCTGTAAGCCTCCTCTTTACATGGGACCAGAGTACATCAAATACTTCAGTGATAAAACCATTGACGTAAGTAAAAGTTGTAGAATTTGTAGTAGTGGTTTGTCCATTACTAAGAGATCTGTGTAATCATAATTCAAAATTGTGTGTGTGAGTCCAGGATGAGCTGGAAAGAGACAGTCGTGTGACATGGATCGTTGAATTTTTTGCCAACTGGTCTCCAGAGTGCCAGTCCTTCGCCTCTGTCTACGCTGATCTCTCTCTCAAGTAAGACTCCATCCACCCTCTCAGTAAAAGTATGAAGTGCCCTCAGTGACGTTAACAAGAGCAACGTCAATTAATTATTTGTTTTGTGTTTCAGGTATAACTGTGCTGGCCTCAAGTTTGGCAAAGTGGACATCGGGCGCTATGGAGAGGTCTCCAAGAAGTAAGACATTTTATTTTGTTGTTTTTTTTATTCTCTTTTGTCTTTAAGAAGCTTGTTTCCTCAAGTGTCTTAGATCGATGGGTGTTATTTTGTCAGAGAAGACTCAGAAATGGGAACATGTTGTCTCAATATGGATTTAATTCTGCTCCGTAGGTACAAGGTGTCTGCGTCTCCGCTGTCCAAACAGCTTCCCTCCTTGGTGTTGTTTCAGGGAGGGAAGGAGGTGATGCGGCGCCCCCAAGTGGACAAGAAGGGTAGAGCTGTGTCCTGGAGCTTCACTGAGGTTTGGAGATTTAAAATTGTGGTAGTAATAATAGTAACAACAAGAATAATATTGATAATAATAATAATGAAAATTGTGTTATTTGAATTATTGTAGCAGCGGGTGTTGAGGAGGAACATGGGGGAAGTAGGTGGCTTCAATCACAGATCCAGACTCTACAGCTCTGGAGGCAGATATACCTGCAGATAGCGACAGGAAGAGAGATGAGATGGCACAAAACTATGAGAGAGAGGGTTAATAACATACATTAATGGGATATGAATGCATACAGAGGGAGAGGAGGAGAGAGAAGCTCAGTGCATCATGGGAATTCCCCAGCAGCCTAGGCCTATAGGAGCATAACTAAGGGATGGTTCAGTCTCCTCTGGGCCAACTATGAGCCTAATCAAAGACAGAGGTTCGAAGCCTTCTCTTAAATGTGGAGAGGGTGTCTGCCTCCTGGATTTGACAGGGAGCCAGTACAGAGAGGCTAAGGTGGGAGAAATATCTCATTTTCTCATTCTTGTGGACACAACATCCTGGATTGGTTGGAGAGTCTTTAGAGACTTATGGACGCAGGCTGCTAATATTGAATTGCAATAATCTAGCTTAGAAGTAACAAATGCATGGACCAGATTTTCTGCATCTTTTTGAGACAATCCTTGATGGCAGGAGAAGAGAGAACATGCAGTAGTACAATGCAAGTTCCATAAATCCAATAATAATAATATAATCAAGAGCTATCACCAAATCAATATCCTATTATACAAACTGCCCACAAATGTCACCGTACACTGGCAGTAATAGCAGTTACTTTAACGCTAAGTGGATTGTGGACTCCCTCCAGGGGTCTGTCTGACAGAATGATCGGTGCCCTGATGTCTGTTACTCGGATTCAGTGGGACACTTGAAAAACTTTCTCTAAAACAGCTCAATGATACAGTCTGTCCTGCCTTATTATATTCCTTCTGCAAAGTCCACACTCCTCATTCAAATGACTTGAAAAGTTCAGCTGAAGGTAATATGAAGCAATATAAAGCAGGACTTTGGAAGAAACTTTGGAAGATCACCACTTGTTTTGTCTAAGTCAGACTGCTGTCAGCTTCAGAAGTCATTTTTGCACAGAATGAGAACTTTGGGTTTTGTTGTTTGGTTCAGTATGGACAGAATGAACCTACAGTGACCAGTAAGTCTTTCAAATTATATATAAGTTATTGTATAAAGATGGAGATAAAAAATTGTGAATCTATTCTTTGGTAAGCAGGCTGTACAACATAGCCTAATAAACTCTCTAAAGTAGGGCTGCAATTAACCAATAGGTCTGTGTATCATTGGAAAGTTTTTGGTATGGGTGCCAATATGACACTTGTTACAGAACGATTTTTCCTTCCAATACATAGTCTGAGGAATATGGACATGTTTTAAGCCTTTTTTCCACTAAAGAATATGCCAAACTACCCAATGCACAAACATTAAATAATGAAATTTAAAATCAAATATAGTTTAATAATAGTCTGAAGTTATAAAATGTGTCTTGATTGAAATAAAAAAATACCCGATCAAAGAATAAGTAAATAAGCCTAAGAATCAAGCAAAGTGTTTAATGCCAACATTTTGATGCTCAATACTATGGGAACATTATGGTCAGTGCTCATGTACTAATGTGTGCAGGTTTCATAAACCGTCTCCTGCAACTGGTCAAAAATGCTTTCAGGCAGTTTACTTCTTGTAATCTAGTAGAAAACTCTGAGGGTCCTTCTGGGTTTGTGATGTACCTTCTTCCTGCACAAGATGATCAACCTCATCTGGCTAGGACACCATTCATTAAACACACCTGCAGTTGCAGAGACTATGTCGTGAGGTTGATTTTGTGCTACTACAAAGCAGGGTTGGGTCATTGTGGGTTCCTGAAAGCTGACTTCAAGAATAATAACCCATGACAAATACTGAATAGTTTACATTTTTTTGCATTTACACTGTCAAATTCAAATCTACTCATATCAATAATGGTTTCTGTCGCTCGACACCAGGAGAACATCATCCGAGAGTTTAATCTGAATGAACTCTACCAGAAATCCAAGAAACTTAACAAGACCAAAGGAGACAAGGTCAGCCAATCCCAGTTCCCACCTGTCCCCGAGGAGGAGGAGCCAGAGCAGCAAGGAGCCGACACCCAGGGGCAGGAGTCTGAATCCAAGAAGGACAAATAAGGTGGTTTGTATCACTCAGCTTGGACTTCTGGATGGACCTTGGCTCTTCTTCCCTCTCCTCTTCAAAGTGTTCAGTTTGTTAACTTGTGAATCAGAACAGGACTGGTGTCCTGATCAAAGTGTGCAAACACACACACACACACACACACCCACTTGCCACAGTACTTCTGCCTCCCTCTGGCACCATTTAACATCAAATTTAAGAAGAAAAAAAAGAATCATGTGACTCTGGTGCAGCTACACTGATCTCAGTCTGTTTTCCCATTATTAAAGAACAAGTGTACATTTAGAGGAGGAACAAACTGGTATACAATAAACTAGTTTTTGTAGGGGGTTGCAATGTTAAAACCTGGTCCAGTATATCAGTGTAAGGCCTGGAAATGTGCTGTGCAGACCTGCTGCATGCACCAGGTTGTTAGAGTCTGCACTGCACATTTCTGAAGGTTGAAGCTGTGAAGTCTGAGTGACTGCTAATTTAGATGAGTCAGTTGAGTTCTTACTAATGAAGAGTAAGGGAGCAGTGAATGTGATGCTAGATCTTTTTTTTAAATCCTTCTATGATTAACTGTATATTCATGTAAACTAATTTATAACTCAATGGTACAAGCAAAGTAGGCTGCTTTGACATAGAATTCATTTGCAGCATTAAACACTACTTTCAGGTTTGAGGTCGTTTTGGTTGGGAGTAAGAGACACATGCAATATGGGAACACTTGTTTAAGATCACAGGAACATCTGCATGAGTGGCTGGTGTTGCTCAAGTTTACTGATAGTTGGACAGCATCCCTGTTCATCCCTATGGACATGAATTTGTGCTACTGTTGACAGATCAAGCTCAATTTATTTGTCATTCAAAAGCTTTCTGACCCAACATTCAGTTTCATTTCGTTTTTACAGATTCCAACTCTGCTTTCTTTGGTTTTGCTTTTTTTTTTTATTCAGTGTATTTGCCTCTCAAGCAGAGATTTATCTGACTGTCTTCAGCTCTTGGTAAACATGCAAAACATGCATGTTTTGCCTACATTCATGCCATGTATCATTCATGGCTAACTTGAGACTTTTTCTCATTTGAAAACACCTTCAGGTTTTATACTGACTAGGTTGCACTTTTTTGGGTGACTAAATTCTTATGTTACCAATAAGATAACCAGTATTTTTAAGTTTTCAAAAGCAAGCAGCTTCAGCATCCACTGGCACTCTGTATTTTACAGTTTCTCAACCTCTTCTGGACAGGCACTCTGTTTGGAGCTCCCAAAATTTTCAATGTTAGGTGAATTAAAGATGGCAACTTTTTCCCCAGGACGTGGTGGAATCTCCATATTAATTACTTAAACTGAGTAGACACTGAGCATTTTCATTAATGCTATTCATTCAATTCAATATTCATTCATTCAACTCACACTGCACATTTTAATCTGACTTTGGTGATCCTCTGACTTTTCATCTAGTGCCATCATCAGGTCTGAACTTATTTTTGTCCTGTAATTGGGTTTATAACCAAATACCTGCAAAATGAAAGACATTCTCATCATGACCCTGTCTTCATATCAAGTGACCCCACACTGGGTCCTGAGGCAGAGATTGAGAAGCTGGGTGATTTTGGCAGCCAACAGCTCACCTGGACACACCATAGGTATACAGGTGTCAGTTGAATTTGATGAAGCAACATTGAGTTGTGAGTGTTGACAGATTTCCTCAGTGCTGCCAGTTACAGTTATATCATGAGACAGTACCATGATATCTGTATGTGTGATCGTCATTAACTGGATCTTCAAGACTTCACTCTGTATGGATCCATGAAGCTTAACACTGGCTTTGCGTTTCCGCATTTCCACCCAGATTTTAATGCCATGTTAACCAGTCAAATGATGTCAAACACTTGTCTTGCATATTTTTGCTGAATACTGGACAAACCTTTCATTCAGTAAATGTGTGATTAGCATGATGATCAACTGAGAGCATGTTTGCAGCTTCAAATTCAAGTCTTGTCCTAATGAGACATCACATTCCATGGTTGTCTGAGACATTCACGCATCCACTTTTGCTTATATTTATTTTTTATGTTTTGTTTTTTTTAATATAAATTGCCTTTATATTATTAATTATCAGAAAGTTTGTGTTTCCTGGTGAGTTGCTTCCTGTGGTCTTTTTGGACCTGATAAAACCAGAGTTTATGAGGCATTTGAATGAATTTTCCATCATTAATTCCTGCTTTTTTCTGATTGTTGATAACATTCCTAACTAGGATTTCACTTTTTTCCCCCAATGTAGTTGTGCTGTTTCTTCTTGAAGATACTGTGAGTTTATTCATAAATCATATTTTATTACTAAAACTGTTTTTGTTATGTATTGTACACTTATTTTGAAATTGATTTGACCTTTTGTCATGTTGCATTTATTTGAGCTGCATTCCAAGGCTTGTATGTATATTTGCTGTACATGAATGGAGAAGTCTGGCCTGTTTTGTTGTCCATGCAATAAAACAATGTGCACATGAAGCTCTCCAATGCAGCCTGCATTTTTCAAACAAATACCACACAAAACAAAAACATACATAAATATATAGTGTATATAAATAAATGCTCACATGTTTCTCAAGTTGAAATCAAAGTGAGCACTTCTTTGGCAAAATCACCCATCCACCTGACAGTTGCGGCATATCAAGATGCTGATCATACAAACAGCCTTGGGCTGGTGTGTGTGTGTATATGTACCTCAGTGGAATAGAGTGAAATCCCATTGACATTTGTAACTGTGCTAATAATGACAAATTCAGCCTTGGAATAGCCTTTCTCAACAGAACATCATGTGTTCAGATGAGGATTGAAGATCTAATTGTTAATTTAATACTAATGTTTTTTAGTGGCCTTTAATGAAGAGCTTGTCCAGAATGAGTTGAGGAGTAGCAGTTTGCTCAGATGTCTGCAATCACAGCAGGACAGAGAGAAGTGAACGCTGTCAACGTTTTTAGGCAGCAGAGATTCCAAATACAAAGTTTGTGTGTATGTATAAGGTCACCTGCACATGTCATGTGTGCCCTCGACCCACTCATAGAACAGCACCATTGCACAAGTAGAGGTTAAAAACTACCCACATTCATCTGATCCATTCTTCAATTAATAATATTTATTAGTGCAGTTTCAACGTCCCCACGTGTCGAGTTTAAAATGTTAACTTTATTCTGGTACCCTGTGGTGGTCGTACCAAAAAGTGCACCTGTAGAGACAACAAGTAATGACTCTGACCCGAGGACAGTAAGATGAATGGGCTGAAGCATTACCAGCTGCATCCATGTTCACTGGGATTGTTTCAGCTAAAACTAATGCCATCAAAATCATTTAAAGTATGCTATTATTACATAGTTATACACATTGGAAGGTCAGCCAGTCTAGCAGTTTTCAGTAGCTTGAGCAGTACAATCAAATTTTCACTCACATCCATTGTACTGAGCCAGAGCCAGAGAGGTCAAAACCTCTAAACCTCTGCACTAAACAAACCAAAACTATCTGTACTGTAGCAAACACTAGGGCTAATGTATTGTGTGATTTGGGTGATAGTGCAATTCACCAAATTTCCCTGCTGGGGATCAACAAATATTGAATTAAACTGCTCAAAATGAAACAAAAAGCACTGTGAAATAGAAACTGCCAAATCTCTTTAATCTCATAGTGCACCTACAGTACACAGATCAGACTTCATCCTGGTGTTCGGAAATCCATTTAAAGTGAAAAGAGTGACTACTTTTCACATCTTTTTTAAAGGTTTATTATCAATCTTCCAGCCCCGCACCACATACATACATACATCCACAAACACACTCACACATACATTAAGCTGTACAGTACACATATTTGTCATTTCTTTGATCAGAACCTCTGTTTCCCAGCCCTGTCCTAATCCAACACATCGGAAAAAAGCCTGCAAAAACTGTGTATACTCATATACGCCTACAGCCCACTGTCTTCATCTGCAATCCATTCTGCTCAAAGATGTGGGCTCAAATTACAGCAACATAAAAAAAACAAAGCTGAAAAGAAATACAGACTTTTCCTTTCTTATGATGTCATAGATCAGAAATAGCATTTACATCAGACACAACATTCTCTTCCTGTCCAATTCTCCGATAGTACTTCATGTGTGCTTCATTTATTTTACTATATCTGGTTGTATCATTTCTAATGATAAATAATGCGGCCCTGTGTTGTTCCTATTTGTGACCCAAACTGGATTAAGACAACATGGCTTCAGATGGAAACCTAAAGGTGACACTCCCGAGAAACCAGACTCTAGGTCTCTGCTTCATACTTACACCCATCGTGTCTGCCATTACAGAGTGATGACATAGTTACAAAGTACTATGTCATTAACAAAAAACTGTTAACACATGGTGTCCTGCAGTCCGTTGCACCAGTTAGCTAGTTTAGGGATAAATATGTGAGGTTTTGCGCTGGCTGAGAGAAAAAACTCAATGTAGGTGTGATCGCACTAAAAGGGGCAATGAAACAAGATGGCTGGTGTTATTAGTTTCACCGTTCAGCTGGATCCAAGTTTAACTGGTGCAACAAATTGCTGGACTTCATCATAGAAAGCTGAAGTCAGGTGCATTAATGAAATTCCAAAAACAGCTGACAGTGCTTTGAATTTGAAAGATTTTGGATGTCAAATCTTTAGCAGGTAATGAGTTACTGTTTAGCAAGGAAAAGGAAGACTTAGTGCACTGTTTTACAGGTGTCCACTACATCATCACAACCACAGCAACATTTTTGTAACCATCTAACACATTTTCTCGCACCAGGAGTCTCATCTATAAATGTTTTCTTTCAGCAATATTTCCCATGGCACACTTGAATTTGATTCAAAAATAGAAAAGGTAAGTTTGTGTAAGCTTCTTTTAATTGCATCTTCAGCACCCTCATTCACAAATAAAGTATAATTTACAATAATTTGGAGACCAGGAGGAATTGCACCTATCTAGTCTACAGTGTGAACAGTAACACAGGGTATTAGGGCCACTGTGAGGGGGGAAAAACAGAGTTTCAGAATGAAGTCGAAATATTTTGCAATGAAAAATAACTGTACAGTATAAATGGACAGCCAAGAGATGCTAAAACATGGACATCTAATTGAATCAACTCAGTCTAATCAAAATATACATTTTGTTTTCCAGATAGAACCGTTTTCTTGCCACTTTATTCTCATGACTTTTTTTATGACTTAACTGTTCAGATACTACAACCGTGAAATTATGACTTTATTTTGGAATATGACTTTTTCCTCATAAAATTCTTCTAATAAAAATCTATTGATGATCTTGTAAAACTTTGACTTGATTCTCATAACATTATTTCTTTTCTCTATATATTATGAAATCTCTTTTTTTAAGAGTGGCCCTAATACTCTATTTTTTTTACTCAAGTTTATATAGCTAGTGACGAACTGAAGTCCTTACCGAAGATGCATCTGACTGTAAGACCATCTTAATAATTGATGTGGTTGGTCTGAGAGATTCCTGTCCTCTTTTTTCAGATGTAATCTTGGACATTCAGGACATTGCAACTCCAATTCTTTTAGATGAAACAGCAAATCTGTGGAACAGTGGAGCTTCGACCAAAACCAATCAGAAGGGCTCTTTTTTATCATGATTCTGAAACTGACAACACAACCCCTCTTTTGAGTCAATATTAAAAACTCTTCATTTATCAATAGCTATATTTCAATATAAATTCATATAAAACAATTTCAAATTAAATAGGTGACATAAAAAACACTTGAATATTCAAGGCAATTGCTCAAGGAATTAATTTTCTAGAAAAATCTGCCTTATCTTAAGGAACCCATTAACAACAAAAGGCCAAAACATGTCTTCCTTGTTCACTTTAGTTTCCTCACTTCCTGTTTGTTCAAACAGATAACATGGTCTACAGCCAAACACAGTGGCCTATAGTGGCTAGTAGTAATAGTAGTGCATGCTGCAGCCCAGTACGAACGCCACTTTTTAAAAAAAAAAAAAGAAATCCACATTTAAAATCACATCATCCTGTACAAATATGGAATCATATTCACATCTAGGAATAAATCAACAAATGAATGAAAGAAACAGGGAGTCAGCTTTTTGTTTTTTTTGTTTGTTTTTTCCAATGTCACATTGTTCATCCCTTCATCAAAAGAAAAGTCAACTCTCGTAGCAACATTGATCGAAAAGTTCATGGGTGATGTTCCTTCCAGCCACTGGTAGATTGTCACGAGTCCATAATAAATCCTCCTAATTGCTTGATTATTGACCTCCTGTCGGGTTTTGTTGTGCATTTCCATGACTGACTGGAAGGCTGGGACTGAGACGATGGCCTCAAGGAGAGTGGCAACAGGTTACACCGATTCTGCCTGGGCGCCATTACTGACTCAAACATCACTTGCGTTCTTTGTCCATCACACCGTACTCCATTTGGTGGATGCTGTTATTAAAATTAGGGTTTAACTGACGACTGGGTCCATAATTTGTACTAAGAACTTACTATCACTTAATCTGATATGACCTGTGTCTGGCTGATCACACATTTAGTTTACACTAAACTGGTTGCCTATGTGAAGCCCTTAACTTTGAATGGATTCTACTTTGATTTTCAACGGGTTCCACAGACTGTGCATCAACGCATTCCTTCTTGCTATCATCATCATTATGGGGTTGTGTGTTCAGCGATGTTGTAGATGTCAGCGTGAAAATGGTGAAATGTTAAAATATTAAACATTTGCACCAATTTTTACCTAAATGCAGCTTCAGTCCAAAAGTGCCAATAAGAACGTTCATAGACCGACAAGTCGTCAAACCCTAATCTAGAGCTCATTGGTGGCCCCAGTGGGGATCAAGCTCCTCACCCTGGCAAAGGTAATGCCTTGTACTGCTATACTTGTATATTTTATAACACCCAGACCATGCTAGTGCCTCGTGCTACCTACTGAGCTTCTGTAAGGATTACCCACAAAAATGAGCCAAGTCATGATTCCTGTTTGGTCCTGTGAGATACAAAAAAATATTCTTTTATAGCCCAGTGCCTCCAAATCCTCTTATTGAGGTGGATGTCTGGAGGCAGGACAGTCCATTACAGTTCCACAGTCAATCAGTCAATGAGGAGTAAGATCTGGACATAATAGTTCAGCTCATGCTCAGACGTCCAGGTCTACAGTAGGTGTAGTCAGTGGTTTCTTGTATTATGAAAAAGCCAAATCTCTCCCTGAATGGCAGAAAGAGACAGCTGTATCTCCTCTTCATCTCATTGGTCCTCGAGCTGGAGGCTGGCTGCCACTCAGACAGAAATCTCATAGGTGGTGCCTCCGACGCCCGTCACCTTCTTCACCCCGCCACCCTGGGGCTTATGGGCGGGACTCTGCATCAATGCAGAGCCAGGATAGGCCACTCCGGGCCGGGCAGACACGCTGACTGGGTGAGAGGGAGAGGAAGGGGCAGAGCAGGAGGAGGTGGGGGAGAAGGGCTGGCCGCCATTGGTCCGACTCAGAGGTTTCATCTGGATCAGCTCATCCCTGATTTTTTTGAAAAACCCAAAGACAAAAAAGAAACATTCAGTGTGACAGTTCATTTGATGAAGAGATGAAGATCTCAATGACACTAACAGTATGTTACCACTTAATTTCTGAACAGTGGACTCACTCAACACATGAAACATAAACTACATTCAAGGCACATTCACAACTGTAGTTCACTTCATTTGGTTTGGACCTAGAAAAGAAAACTGAGACATTGTTGCCTTTTAGTTCTGTTTGTGTTCACACTAACTTTTAAAAAACAAACCAAGATGAGTAAACATGAAGTCATACAGACTGACAGGTAACTTGATTGGACGGTTATCCTGCATCATTAGTGTATAATCAGGACCCACATGGGGAAATCAAATGTGGTGTCAGACAGCAGGTCATTTGACTCTTAAATCCTTCATATTGTGCACGTTAAAGTTTCCTGGAGTAGCAAAGAGCTCATGAAGAAATAAATCATTGAACATTATTAGTTATTATTAGACACATGATATGATTAATGACAAACAGGCAGCAGGGTTTCTGCAGGGTTCATTTAAGACATTTTCAAACCACACAGAATGCAGTTTAATACCTGTTTCAGCATCCTACCATACGAACTATGAAAGTATGATGTAAAACCAGAGGGAATGATATGAAGTTCTAAGTATAATTTTTTAATTATTAAATCATTTTTTTTCAGCACTTCCCAGGAGTATATAAAAACAATTCCTAATGATATAAATAATTATTCATTATTGCCCATTACTCTGGGATGGCAATGTCACATGCTTTTTAATGGTCTATTTTAATGAACTGTCAAAGTAGTCAAGAGTAGTTTTAACTGCTTCGGACTGTCTGATTGATTAGGATGTTAGTTTAGCTTCTGAAAGCACGCCAAATCATATACTGTCAAAAATCCTGTGGGTGTTTGTGTTTTGACTCCACAAACAAACCGCACCAGAATCCACTCCTTTCCCAGCAGTCTCACTGTAAAGCAGCTGTTTGGTCTGCACCAGCGATCGATGGAGAACTTTCACCCAAGCTCAAACGAACACAGTGGCATACAAAAGTTTGGGTACCCCTAGTCAAAATTTCAAAATAAAGTCAGTAAAGACTTTAGACCAGTAAAAGATCACTTGAGTCCAAAAGGGAAAAAGATGACATGTTTCTTTAATACCTGAAGCAAATGGTCACTACTTAGTAACACCTTCTTTTGGAAGTATCACAGCTTATAAACACTTTTGTAGCTGGCTAAGAGTCTTTCAATTCTTTTCTTGTGGGGTGTTCACCCATTCTTCCTTGCAAAAAGCTTCTTCTGCTGCAAGACTCTTGCGTCATCTTGCACTCTTTTGAGTTCCATCCACAGATTTCTGAGGACATTTAGGTTGGGGGACTGTGTGGGTCATGGCAAAACCTTCAGCCTGCACCTCTTGAGGCAGTCCAATGTAGATTTTAAGGTATGTTTAGGATCATTGCCCTGTTGTGAAAACGCGTTGCTGTGGTCTTATTGCCTTCTTCTGTTTTGTGGGAATCAATTACGTTAATTTTCAGAGAACTAGGCAGCTGCGTAGAGAAGCCCATGGCTGCTGATTGTTGGGACAAGGTTTGAAAAGTCAGAGCATTTTTAAAACCTTGACATTTGCAACACATGGCCTTACCCAACGATGACTGTGAACAAGTCATAGCCCGAAACAAGCTAATTTAGGTCTGAGACTTTGGTAAAAGTTAAATGAGAGCTCAGATCTCTTGAGGTACCTGAACTTTTGTGTGGTCCTCTTTTCCTTTTTTTCCCATTCTAAATTTGTACAAAACCAAAATAATACACTAATCTTGCTCAAAATGTTGAAAAGAATGTTTCATCTTTACATTCATGTATTTTGGAGATCAGTTCATCTTTTACTCACAGAAAAAGAAATTTTGACCAAAGGTACCCAAACAATTGCATGCCACTGTGTGTGTATGTGTGTGTGTGTGTGTGTGTGTGTGTGTGTGTATGTGTATTGTATAAATCATCTACATTATTTTGTTTCTCGGGTCTGCTGGGAAAATCACAGTTGACAGTAATATGATAATGGAATGGTTTGTGCTGAGCTGGAAATTGAATTGGAACAGCCTGCAGGGCTGTCTCGCTTCTAAGTTCTGCAGTATTTGTCACGTAATGCTAAAACTTGGTGGTGAAAAAGCTTATATCTCAGTATGGAGGTAGAGATGCTCACAAACAGATTTTCTTTAATAGTTAGGTCAAACTGTGAACTACGAGGCATGCAAAATTCACACAGTCCATTTCATCACAATGAAGGAAGACAATCAGACATTTCTGTTGTCAAAGAACCACAGTAGTAAAATGAAACCCATGCAGTTGCAGAGTAACTGCAAATAACACAAAAGTCAGCAGGATGGAAAAGGAACAGGGACGTTGAACAGGACAGAAACACACACTTAAATTTGAAAATGAAAGTCTATTGTTGTCATGCAAAAGTTTGACTGTGCCTTGGTGTAACTAAAACCAGAAGAACTATACTGATACTAACCTACAATGCAAAAATGTTGGATCTGTTACTGTTGTTCATTCCTGAGAAGAAACGCACAAAGTGCCATGCATTTGCGCTCAGTTATAACAGCAAGCAGTGGAAAAGTTTCCTTAATATCATGTTCTCAGATGTAATAGTCAGATATAACTATATGACACATACATTTGAGACAATGGTAAAAATGTGGATATTATTTAACATTTTGAATGTTTTCACTCACTTTACTATCAGTTCTATTGCTGCTACTGTTACTTTTACATACCTTAAATTAATGTTTTTCATCTTAATTCATAATTGTTACTTATGTTGTCAAACTAAAATTGCTTGCTGAGTGTGTTAATAACTATCTCCTCCCCTTCTCTATTCTTGAATTCTTACCCTAACCATTCTTGAATGGTTCTAGTGAATAAAACTGTTATGGTTCCATTTATTTCTTTTTGTGCCTTTTATATGAATTTCATTTAGTGCATATGGATACAGATTTGTCTGTATAAGTCCGGTACAAAATAATGTACTGCCTAAACAGAAGGTGGTAATAATGCAAGAACAAACAAGCAGACCACAACACCATACATATAACAGTGATAAACCTCACACACAAATGGAAGACAAGCAAAGGGAAAAGAAGGAGGAACTCACAGGAAATCTGGCAGGAGGAGGAGGAGGAGGAGGAGGAGGAGAGAGGGGAAGAGGAGGAGGAGCAGGAGAAGCAGTCAATCAGGTAGTCAGGTTTTCAGGCGGGCAGATGGTTTTTTCAGGGTTAGCAGCAAACCATTTCTCCTGACAAAGGCGAAACTCATACTCACTTCGGCGCTTGTATTCCTCCACCTCCCATCCCTCCACCACCTCCTCCTCCTACCCCTGCTGCATTTGCTCCGGCTGACGCAGAGGCCTTTCGGACCAGCCTGTACTGCATTTCGGCGGCGGCAGCGCTCGAGTAAGACAGTGACTTGCCCAGAGGTGGGGGGTGTGGGGAGCGGGGAGGGTGGGTCGTGGAGGTGGTGGAGGAGCCCAGAGGGGTGTCAGTGGAGCGGGTGCGGTAGGGATAAGCGTGGTGGGGCGGTGCCAGAGGGACAGCAAAGCGAGGAGGGCGGGAGGTGGAGGAAGAGGAGGAGTGGTGATGATGATGGGAGTGGTGGTGGTGGTGATGGTGGTGGTGATGATGGTGTGGGGGAGGTGGAGCAGAGGAGGAGGGGGGTGCCGAGGCTTGATTGGCAGATGGAGGTTGAGCGCTGGGGTGGGGCTCGCCCAGCAGACGCTCCCTCTCTGGAGGAGGTGGTGGGGAGGAGGACGTGGAGGAGGAGGAGCGATGGAGGAAGGGGTGGTGGTGGTGGTGGGAGGAGTGGTGGTGGTGGTGGGGTGACTGGGACGACTGGGAGTGCATCTCAGCAACTCTTTGTTGTGATGATAGGAAAGGGGAGCTGTAGCCGCCTGCTGCTGGCGTGCAGGGTCTTCCAGAGGAAACCTCAGGGGCTGCTGAACCCGCCACCACCCCTTTGTCGAAATCGTCACCACCTGCCAGTAAGCTATCATAGGACAGGCTCCCGTTACGGGACGGGTGGTGAGGTGGGGGTGTCTGATTGGCTAAGCTCTTGAAGCTGGCTGAGGTGGTGGTTGCCTCGGAGACCTGGGCAGCACCTGCTGAGGTGTGCGTGGAGCTGGAAGATCGTGACGCCACTCCTGATAGGACCGTGGGGTCAGAGAAGGAGGGATATGAGCGTCCGCCGAGAGAGTAGCCAGGGATGCCTCCTCCTCCCACCTCTCTTCCTCCCTCCCTCCTCTCCCCACCTCCTCCCCCTCCCACTCTGTCAGATGAAGTGTCCCTCCGGTCTAGGCTGGGCTGTGAGCGGAAACCAGGCTGCTGGCTGGCCTGGAGGAGGGAGGAAGTAGAGGAGGAGGAGTCCCTGGCACTGCCAACACTCTCACCTCGACTTAACTGGAGGAAGCAGTAGGAGGAGAAAGAGGAGGGAAGGTGAAGGAGAGAGGGGTCAGAAGAAGGGAAAAGACGACAAGAAGCTGAGCAAATAAGAGTAGAGAGCCATGAGTTTCTGCTGCACCTAAACTCCCTCTAGTTTGGACATCCTGACAACTCCTCAACTGTTGCTGTTGCAATGTATCTTTGCCAGACAGGAACTCATCTCTTCACAGGTCAGTACTCATACAGTTGGTCTTAGCTTCATTAAGCACGTTTTGTAGATATTCAACATGATTTCCTATAGAATATCACAACTCAGTACTTAGATGAAAGAAGGCCGAGAACCTCAAATATGGAGAAATGAAGGCTCTGTACACTTAGGTCCAATGCAAGTAATAAGGCCAAGCTTTCTGTCACTGGTCCTTCATCAGAGCAATCATGAGATTGCTTTTTGCATCATCTTATCCTCTGTTTTTGCTATACGCTATATCTATGCAGCTTCTAATGTTGGGTGCACTCCAAATCCGGCACTGGCAAGTACAGACAGCATTGCAAACAATACAGACTGAACTCATACTGCGTTCACCAAACTGTATTTGCCAAACAGAAAATGTTTTGTACTGTACTTAAAAGGATTAAAGTTTACCACTGCATTTCTAACATCTGCTGCTGTTTGATTATCAGTATGGTAAGAGGCCTGTATTTCAACAAATCAACCACTGACAACTACACCCTCAAATAGAAGCAGAAGGTGTTTGGAGTGAAACCTGCAAAGCTAATTAATGACTGCACAATCTGATGGAATAAGACTTACGACGTGGTGTGTCGTGCAGCCGAGTAAATAAGCTCCTGTAGCAGCAGTCAACATAGATAAGAAACTCAGTCATCTCAAGTTGAATACCAGCGAGCGGATCATTTGGAGCAGGTGAGTTATAGAAATTATGATAACCTGGTGATATTGGCCCAATAATAGGCTAGATTTTTTTTTCAATTTATCAATTAGAGCTGTGCTACAGAAAGTCACCCCCCTACCCATGGAGAGCAACCCATTGTCATAGCAGAAGAAGTCAGGGCTAAGTACCCCGACTTTGCCCAGCTGGCATGGTGCTACTTGAGCAACCAGGGCACATCAGTTTGAGCAGAAAGTGTTTTCTCCACTGTTTGAATTATACAACCCTGATTCCAAAAAGGTTGAGACACTGTGTGTAATATAAATGAAACAGAATGTGATAAATTGCTAATCATTTTTGACACATACTGAATTAAAAACAGTACAAAGATATATTTAATGACTTACTGCATCAATTTCAGTGATTTTTGAGAATATATTCTGAATTTGATGGCAGCAACATGTTTCAAACCAGTTGGGACAGGAGCAACAAAAGACTGTGAAAGTTGTGGACTGATCCAAAAACACCTGTTTGGATCATTCCACAGGTAAACAGGTTCATTGGTAACAGGTGATAGTATCATGATAAGAGTATCCTGGATAGGCTGTCGTTCACAAGCAAGGATGGAGCGAGGCTCACCACTTTATTAAACACATGATTGTATAAAGGAGATGACTACATGGGCTCAGGAACACTTTTGTGAAACTGTTGTCAGTAAACACAGTTCATTTGCAAATTATTGCATAGTGCTTTTATTTGTATGTTACACAGTGCCCCAACTTTATTGGAATCGGGGTTGTAGTAAATAAAAAACTAGATTTTGAAAATGTGGATTGCATTGAGCATTAACAAACTGAATATAATTTGCATATTAAAAATAAGATGAGATTATAGAGGTAGACTGTCAGCAGTCAAAGGTCTAGTGAATGAAAGCTCATCTTCATATTCAAATATATAAATGTGCTGAATCTTCCTTTCTCCATATTAGATATTCAACCTGTTCAAATTTCCATGCTACCATGTTTTTACATGATGGTGAATAAAAATAATGGTTGTGTGTTTGCATTGTCAATCATCTTAGTATTAACCAAGTGCACAACAAATACATAACATAGAACGGTTACAACTAAGACATAATATTCCACATTACATTAAAAAAGGAAAGAAAACAATTGTCCAAACTTGAATTTAACAGAAATAATTAACAGAATAAATGTTGTTAGTACTTTAATAGACAGTGATGACAAAAAAGATCTATTACTGAGATTACAACTTCATATACACATCCTCCTTATGTGCCCAAAACGCACAACACAGGATAAGAGGGAAAAAAGCTGATTTTTCCATTTGATTCCTCTGTACTCTGACAGTTTACTTTGTAGTCTCAAAGTTGGCTTCTATTTATGGCATCAAGAAATGTGTTTTTTTCATACGAGACCAGTTCAGGTGATAAGAGCATGAAATGTCAAAATTAGACATTTAAGGACACTTGTAGGCAAAATTGAAAAAAATTAAAAGGAAACTAATAAAGAGATGGGAGTTGGAACAACAAACTATAGAGAAATGAAGGAGAATCTGAACAGTGATACAGAAATGCTGGATTGACAGGTGAGAGGACATGGACCAGATATGGGTACAAATACTAAGTAGAACCAACCTACCTGTACCAGTGGAGATGTAGTCTAGGGGTTGACCGATATGTTTTTTTTTAGGGCCAATACCAATACCGATCATTAGTAATCAAGGAAACTGATAACCAATTAATGTCAAAATTTAGAATAACCACTAGTGGAACGTAACTCAGAATATTTACTCCAATACAGTATAATTCTGAGTTACTATTCTGAGTATTTCTATTTTATGCTACTTTATACTACTCCACTATATATACTACAAATATTGTACTTTTGACTGCACTACATTTGTCTGATAACTTTAGTTACAAGTTAGTTTGCAGATTGATTGATACAAAATATAACCCAACTAATAAATTATGATGTATTACTAGAGATTAAAGTACCCAACAGTATATAAAGTAATTAAAAGAGCCTTTGCCTCCACTGAGTGAAATCCCATAGGCAACTTTGTTTTATCAGCAATCAGGTTAAACATTTTTTTTAAAAGGGTTCCAATGGTTGTAAAAATGCTGAATATTGGATTTGATAATTGGCCATGTCAATAATCGGTTGACCCCTAATGTAGTCAGGTACAATCTTTTGATTTGAACAAATTACATTCTCTTTATCAGCCTTATACTCCTGTTTTACTCATTCTGTCCAAACAGTAATGCCAAGACAGATGAATCCAGTCACTATCTTAAATTAACCTACTTAAATTTATTCAAACAGTATTATACCCATGTCCAGAGCATCACAGCAGGGCAGGAAACAAAGTTATAAGTGAAGGTAAGAGGGGGAAAAAGCTTTCAGAATAATCACTTACTGATACTGATCAACAGAAAGCCACTGAGAAACCAAACCAAGATGGCCCACAGGAAATCAAAAGGAAAAACAAAAACAAAAATATGAGTGCACAACTGTTTTTTTCTTGTGTGTTAATGCCCTTGTATATCGACTGTCTGTCTCTTCTGTGTGTTTATGTGTGCATTACCTGGTTGGCGTAAGCATGTGTGAGTGCTGTGTGGTTCTTGCCAGGGCTGTAGGTGGGCCTGTATTTGTACATGGTGGGGGTGGGAGGGGCTTTGTTCAGTAGACTGCACTCTGCAGGAGGGTGAGAAGAGATGGAACAAAAAATATCACTGTGAAATCCATGCTCAATCAGATCAATGTTTTATTTTTCAACAAGAAATTGAGACAAAGATCATGTGCAGATGAAAGTCACAGCTGTAGCAGGAAGTTAGAGAGCATTACCCTCTGTGTTTCCTCTGGTGATTCCAGGGTAGCGGAGCTCTGGTTTAGGAGGAGGAGGAGGCTCAGCGTCACATGACTGACTCTCCATCATCTCCAGACTGGACTTCGACTAGAAAGAAGAGAGGCAAGACAAACAAGAATTACATTCAGTCCACTAAATACATTTAAACTGGTCTTGTCATCACTTCATGTGAATTTCCCCACTGTGGGACAAATAAAGGTTTATCTTATCTTATTAACATGTGCATGTACAGACCAGTGACAGAAAAACCTCAATAAATGAGTGAAGAAATAAATACAGACACTTCCATACACAAAAATGATGTAAATTAGATATTATGGCCTTCACAGTCATCAGATCCTAACCCAACTGAACATCTATGGGAGGTTTTAGAGTGAAGTTGCGATAGCGTTCTCCACCATCATCAAAACACCTAATGAGTGAGTTTATCATCTTTAAGAACAATGCTCTTCATCCCATAGAGCTCCAGAGACTCGATGCTAAAAAGCACTGAAATCCTTGGTGGAACAACTTGTAACCAATCTAAATGTATTAATCTACAATGTTATAACACCTATCTATATCAATATCTCAGGTTTTCCCTTCACCAGCATTACTGAAATGCTCATACAAATTCTTTACTTTTTTTCTTGTAAAAAAAAAAAAAAAAAAAAAACACTGGAAAAAAAAAAATGCTAAATGTTACATTAACCATCTTTGTAAATCATGGTTATTCCAAGCCACTGATTGAGTTACAATTGTGCATGAAGTTTGGTGGCAAAGAAATTCTACGCATATTATACAGATCAATCCCTTGGGGAATATGTAATTTTGCAGTCAAGCAAATTAATCCAAATTCAATCCAAATGCTGCAGTATTAGTAAGAGCTTCCAATTTTGTCCAGTCACAGCAATATTTCTGCAATGAAGTAAATAAACAAAAATGACAAATTGGAAGAAGGCCTGTAAATGTAAACAATTAACACTGTTTCCTCTACAAAATAATCCATTTCATATTCAATGTTATGAGCCCAGGCCAAACAAAACAATTCAATTCGCTTGCAGATATATTACTGCCTGTGGGACTTCATTCTGCCAAAGCAGGCTGTGAGTAGCCCACAAAAGCCTCCACCAAGCACTATTTTTCCCCAGTTTGGTGATTTGTGAACATTACAGCAGTCTCTCACAAATTAACACAAACAATTACAAATGCAATTATTCAGAAAAGATTTAGCAAAACCAACCATTTTTGACCATAGTAATGATCTTTTTGGGACTGACTAATGTACACAATGGTGACTCCTGATATCAGAACACGATGAATGAACAAATCATCTCAACTCTGTCTTGTGTTTTTGGTTACTTTATATGACTATTGTAACCTTACAGGATTTCTGGCTGAGATTCTGAATAAGAGACATACCAACCTTACGTGTTTACATGCAAAAGTCATTGTTTTCTTTCTTTAACTCATGTTTATAATGCTCAAACAAAAGTTTGTCCCTATGAGCACCCATCGTGCTGTTCTTACCCGGTGCAGGTCTCCCTGTATGCCGTTGTCCAGGATCTTTGCAGCCAGCTGGGCCTCTGTCAGCTGTGGCCGCAGAAAAGGAGGCTGCACACACACACTCTGCACACACTTCTTTCTGCCCAGATACCTGCAGAAAGCACAGTAAGTGTCCACATCATTAAGACCAACCACTACTTTATTGATACAATCTTTGTTTTTGAAAGCAACAGTTCACTAAAAGAGCACTGAAACATGCAGATTATCATCACTGCAGTCAAAACCTAAAATACTTGCAAATACCCGGAGTATACTCAATTATTCTCTCAAAATGATGGTCTTCGGATGTTCTATTTCTTTTATTGTGAAGTGTCTACTGAGTAAATCAGATGTGAAATGCTAGAGGAATGTTGATGGATTACAGGTGGAGACAGGTTATGTAGTGCTTATGAACAGCCTACCAGAGAGACAAGTAGTTAAATTAGAAAGATAATTTTAAAAAATGCACCTGGGTGCCTGGGAGCTGCAGAGGACATGAGAGACATTCTTCCAACAGCCATTTGTGAATGGGTTAACACCTCCTCTGAACTTCCCTGTTACCTGTAGAAAGAGACACCCACAGAGACAAAGAGATACAGAGAAAAAAAAAAGCATTAAGATACAAACATTCATTCAAATGAGAGGGAGGATGGACAAAGTTAAAAAAGGTTGCTAAACATGTCACTACTTACTAAATGACGTCACTGACCCTAAAACCTTGCTAATATTTTTAAGATGTCCTACTGTACATATTCAGATATCAACGAGGATTTCTGGGACTCAACAATTATTCCAACAGCGACTGATGTACTAAAAAACTGATTTTCCTACCTGTTCATTGGTTGTCCTGCCTCTGGCCACGAGCACTATGTGGAAACCAGTAAGGCCAGCAACAGGGATGAAGAACAGGCCTGCAACACACATTACAGCCAGGCTGATAGCACAGGGGGTCAAGGAATATCTTAAGAGACCAGATTCAACAAATAGATAAAGGCCCTTGCTGAATACTTTAAATTTAATAAATGGACAGTCTGGCCTGGTCACATAAGAGTCGCCTAAATAATTACAATGACAATCTGTTGCTCTGGACCAATCATGACAGCTTGACTTTGCCATCTTTTACAATAACTAGACTGGACTAATAAAATGTGTTTAAGTCAGTTATCAGTCTCATTATTTTTCTCATAATGAGAGTGAAATCCTCTCACGCCACACTGAAATAAATCCTCCGGACATCTGACAAAAAACACTAACAATTTGTTAAAGCCAATGAGGAACTTCAGGCATTGCAGAGGTGGACAACACTGCAACTGATCTGTATTGGCAATCTAAACTGGATGGGATAAAATACACGGGAAAGGATACGTGACAATGGCATGCAGGCGGTCGATGTTCTGGCGATGGTAGAGGATAAAGAGCAGGCCGAAGCCAAACACAGCCATGATGTGAGCCGTCAGAGACAGGAGGAAGAGGAAGAAGTAGCGGTAATTTCTCCTGCCGATGCAGTTGTTCACCCACGGACAGTGATGGTCGAAGTCCTACATTATGAAGGGGAAAAGACACAGTGGTAAGAAAGCTAGCACAGAGGATGGCATTTGTCTGCACTGTTCAACATAAATACAGTTATCAGAAAGTGTTGTATTGTTCCTTACTTTCTGGTAGAGCAGCTGCAGTGGCAAAGATAACAAGACAAGAACTGACAAAGAATTTGTTTTGATGCATGACCTTAGCTCCTATTGATAAGATAGATAGATAAATAGATGTTGTAAACGTTATACTACTTTTTTTAGTATACTACAGTATACTGTTTCACAGTACATGCTACAGTTTGCAGTTAAGTCTCCAGAGGTTAATCTCAAGTACGATACATATGAAGGAGTCCATATTCTGGCCACCTTATTTCTAGCCTAACAACCTTACATGAATTATGGGCACGATGTGTAATTTCTGTAATAGTAAATGGCATCTGTGAGAGTTAGCAATGTGCTACAGGTTGTTTTTCCTGTTCTTAGAGATTTTCTTTCAATACTATGTGAGAACACAACCTGTCAAACCTTAAAAGGAATAATGTGATCATACCTTTGCCATCTACTAACAAGAGATAGGAGGCCACTAAAGAAGTGGCCTTGGATAATGTGCAGTTGCATATTTGGCTACTTTATTGATTCTGTTACTGCTGAGGATGTCCCTATCATGTTTTTTTAGGCTCCATCATTCTATAGTGTTAGAGGTTTTTTCCACTCACAAATGATCCTTGGCTACAGACACAGACTTGCAAAGACACAACAACAGCTAAGTTCAATTTTGACTTGCGATCAAGATACAAGATACGTGATAATTGAACGCAAATTTGCGACATTTGGTATTCTCTTTTTTCAGCATTGTTTGTCATTTTAGCCGGCAAAAGGGATGCTCTGAGATGGTCGGCTCAGGACATTGTTTTTGGTTTATGTTCCACACACTGATATTTAAGCCATAAATTTAGTTTAGCTTGTCTGTTGGTGCAGTCGCAAACAGCACAGTTTGTCCTTGAACATTTGAGCTAAAGCTAAGCTAACTTAGTTTTCCTTCAAATCCTCTATAGTAGAAGGCATAGGTATGATCACATTAACTCCTTGAACATGTGATTTAATTGAATTTAGTTTAATTTTAATTTCTCCAAAAAAATAAGTAAGAAAAAGGGAAGACACCTGTAGCACACTGATAATTTTTACCTTGAAAGGAGCAAGCAGGAGTCATGCACATAATTCACACAAGAAATCATGGAGCTTGGTATAATGTGGACGGCAATTATTCACTCCATACTGAAAACTGTAGATTAGGCTTTAGTTGGGAGACAATAACTTTTATTTTTGGTAAACCTATGTTTCATTGTTAGGTTATCATTGTGTGGTGATGCAGTGTGGACCTTTTCCTAATCAAACTGCACTTTCAAATACATTATCCAGAAACCATTAAGCAGATTTGATAACTGTAGAGACTGTGAGCATGAATAAATTGCTAATTTATTATATGTAAATAGTGAATGGCTGAGTGTGAACACACCTCGACACAGTTGTCACAGACAGAGCAGTGAGAGCACCGTGGTGGCCTGTAGAAGCGGCAGGTTGAACACCACTTCATCCTGACCTGGATCCCTCTAATCTCAACTGTCTTGTAGAGGGGAGCACGGAAATCATCCTCCTTGTCCTCGTCCTCTTCGGCTGCAGAGATGGAAACAGAAGACACACAAATGATCACACACAAATGTTAACTTGCAGACAGTATCACGCACATAACATACATTTAACCATACATAAATTCACCTCTTGGGAAGATGCCGGGGTCCATGAAAGTGGCCATACAAAAGTTAGCCAAAACAAACAGGAAGATGACTCCATTGTAGATAGGCACAGCTACTGAGAAACGCTCTGAAAGCCACGGGCAGCTGAAACATGAAGAAAGACAACAGTGACTGACACTGAGAAACAAGACAAGTCACATTATATGGCTCACGAAACAAAGATTATCATTAAAGGAACTGCGGGGCCACTTGTTGTTAAGTGATTGATAATTATTATCATTATAACCAAAACAGTTTGTTCAGTGATATTAATTTTTAGAAGAGAATTTTTTTCATCTGTTACTTTCAGAACAGAGCGCCAGGGCATTGTTCTACATATGTGGATAACTGGGAGTTGGTATGATTTGATTGTAGATGATTTCACATGAGCTGGATTCAGAGTGGGTTTACATTTTCTATAGAGCTGTTATGACAACATGTCCGTAGGCTCAAACCTGTGAAAGCGCAAGATGATATAAAGTAACCCGATTGGTTCCCGTTGGTCAAGCCCTTTAAAGGTTAAGGGGAGCAGTTTTCTCCATTTTCCTTATTGCCAACAAATCCCATGAAAAGACTACAACCACCAATATGTACATCTCTCTCAAAACTCTCACTCCCCTACCCTTGGTTCTAACTGAGGACACAGATCTATGAAAACAGTTCATGGATGGATCCAGTGCAACAACTGACTATCTAGTTAGCACATTGCATCTTGGTAGCTGGCAAGTTACCTAGAAATGCTCCA
Organism: Holacanthus passer; assembly: GCA_025331565.1. Classification (NCBI taxonomy): domain Eukaryota; kingdom Metazoa; phylum Chordata; class Actinopteri; family Pomacanthidae; genus Holacanthus; species Holacanthus passer. The sequence goes on along the minus strand of JAFREQ010000030.1, from coordinate 7,270,384 downwards.
ACCTGGGAACCTCCATGAATTAGCCCCAGCCCCAACTATTCTGATGTTTTGCATTTATGCATCTACACAATGTGTAATAAGATATTTGCAGCTGTAGGAAAATGCATTTTATCACATATGAAGCACACTGCTGACTAAGCGATTTCTTCATGCTTCCAGCTATTGAGCTAAGCTAATCTAAGACAGCACACTCGTGTGTTTCCCAAAATGTCAAACTGTGTGGTGTAACCAAAATAAGGCTTTTGGTGACTGATGCAAAAAAATGTTTGAGGAATAAATGGCTCACGCTGTGTGTTCAGTTGTTAAAATTTAATAGTTATTTTAATTGACTTTTCAATATGTATACCAAAAAACTGTAAGCTTGTCTGTAGTTTGTATTCATGCCAATTATTTTTTTAATAAAAATAACAAGGCAAGATATTAAAATTAATTACATCCATACTACTGCTTTATGGTCTCCAAGGAGGTTTCATTTGTTACTTTTGTGTTATTCCCTCATTTTCAGATAGTTATCATAAGTGAGAAAATAAAGAGGTGATATGAGGGTGAGTGCAGGGATACAAATACCAACAGACTCAGGAAGAAAGAAACAGTGAGAGACTGGATGATGGGCTTTTGTCAGGGTGACAGATGTTGGCCTATTTTCTCCTCGCTAATCTGAAGCATAGAGCTGACTGCCCACCACACACACATGCACACATACACACAGACTTGTTTCACTATCCCCATGGGGACAATCCATTGACATAATGCATTCCCTAGCACCTTACCCTAACCATCACAACTAAATGCCTAACCCTAACCTTTACTCTAACCTTAATCCAATTGTAACCCTAAAACCAAATCTTAACCCTCAAAAAACAGTCTGGACCCATGGGGACCTCAGTTTTCTCCCCACAGTGACAGAATGTTCCCATGGCTTGCTGTGTAGTCAGGTTAAAGTCCCCATCGGGATATAAAAACACATACACACACAGACACACATAGATGTAAACCGTTCTCACTTTAAACTGCTTCTACATTGCCACAATGCTTCACATTGTCCAACACTCACCTCACCACTATTTTTTTTCCCTCATCACACTCTCCCACTTACACACACACAAACGCAAGCCCACTCCAGAGTGAGGTGTCAGCGAGATTAGTGATGACAGTCTGTAACATCACTGACATTCAAAACTCACAGGGCTGAAGGCCACACTGAGAGGGATAAAATGAAAAATGCTGCTTACATGTGAAAACAACCACAGTTATGTCAAAAGTGGTTGTTTTTTCAAAGGTCCTTTATCCATATTCTATAACTCCTAAACTATAAAATCAGCTAAGTCTTTTTCTTGCTCTTTTTGTCTTTTTGTCATAACATGGACTCCAAAAGAAAATACAATTCAGACACGGGGGACCTACAGACAACAGAGATCAAGCTTAGTGTCCTGTCCAGCATTAATAAAGAACTTGACCTTGTAATGCTTCATAAAGAAATAAAAGAGCTCCATTGAAGCCACCTTGGTCTACCTGGGAATTTGTCCACAATAAGATCAATAGAGAAAGTAAACAATTTGTTACAGTAATCTGTTAAAATGCTAACTGAACAGACTGAAAATGTTATTAGAGAAAACAAAATCATGAAAGAAACCATCTTAGATCTGCAAACTTGAAAGAAAGAACTGATGAAGAACAATTAGAGACTTAAAAGAAACTAAACTCATTCTTAATGACATGAAGTTAATTCGTACTGCAAAGTACTGTATCCCATCTTGAAGGAGAGCACAAAAAAATAACAAACAAGTGTACCTGGTGGTGGACAAAGTGTACACTGGTGGTCAACTCTTCCACAATACCAAGATGGCCTCATCATGCTATCTATTACTTAATTAATTACATTAATTAATTAAATTAATTACAATTATTAGTTACACACTAATTATATTATGTATTCTTTTAATACGGGTAAAATACAGAAACATGCTTTCAACTTTAAATCTCATCTAGCTGGTGGGTTCTTTAAAGACTGCTTGAGGTTTGATTTGTTCTTGGATGAAGTTATCTTGAATAATAGCGTGCTCTTATTTTTAAACAAACATAACATGAATAGAGTCCAAACCACGATCAGCTCTAATATGACTGGTTTAGTGCTGATTAGATTATTGCCTGCCATGTCACTATGACTATGTTTTGATTTCAATAAACTCCTGAGAAAATATCTGTTTTTGCTGATAAATGCTCCAATTTTCCACCAGCTGGTCACCAACTTTGTTTGTTTGTGGTTTAATGCTGGGCAGGTAGTGTACAGTGGGTTTATCAGAGGTTTTTCACTTAAAACAGCTGCCCTCTATGGCTGGAAACAACAAGAGCTGTGAGACTGAGCCAAAACAGTAAAGCTGTGGGCCATAAAACCAAAACAATGACCTGAAAAACACTAAAACACCAGAAGAGGTGAAATAACTGCACAATTGGCTAAAATTCTCTGTTGGTCTGGAACCACAAGTGACACCTTTCACATTGCAAAGTCATTAGACCCATTGCAAATGTAAAGATATTGTTTAGTGAAGCTTTATGGAAATGGTGATCTGAAAACAGCTCCACACCTGAACAATCAATGCTTGTGAAATCACTACCAATCCAATCCAAGCAAACTCAGTTATCCATGTATAAAGAATGGGGCCTGCTCTCTATTATCACTTATATTATGTCTTTTTATTATATATTTTTCTGTTTCTGAGATGAAATATTAATTTCAACACTGCCATAAACAGGCTTGTATGTGTGTGAGATGATTCACTATTAGCACTTACGTGAAGCAGAAGAAGAGCGTGGTGGAGCCAACGAGGAAGAAAGTGGCTGCAGACACCGGGACATACCGAGAGGGTCGCAGGGGTCTGCTGGGCGGGACCACAGCATGGGGGAGGGGTGACGAGGATGGACCCCGCCCTCCACTCTTACTGCTGCCACCTGGCATCACTTCTTGTGTGTGTGTGCGTGTCTGTTCAGCAACTGCTATGCCAAGGAACTTGTCATTCAGAGTTAAATATTTCTTTAGGTGTATTGAGTGGATGTATTTTGGGGGGTAGAAATAATGGACTGGCAAAAGAAAAAAAATGTAAAGAAGAGATACAAAAGAAATGGAGTAATATTTCAGAAGGGGTTCCTCTTTCACGTGGACAAGAGGAAAACACTCCTCTGCATCATTACACCGAGATGGGAGGAGGAGCAAATGCTTGTTTTCTTAGGTTCTTAGGTCAATCCTGATCTACTGTGTGTGTGTGTGTGTGAGAGAGAGAGAGAGAGAGAGAGAGATTAAGAGAAGCTTACAAGTCGCTCTGCCGTAAAAGCCTTGTTTTCCTGTCAGCCAGAAAACCAGGTGGGAAGGCGGGATGAACAAATAAGCCACAGATTATAAAGAGGAAGAAGTGCCCAGACAATCTCTCTTACAGAGTTGCAGGTAAAAACACAAAAAATAATTGTTTAACTGCCAATCAAATAAAAGCCAATAGAAACAATGATTCTTACTGGCCTGTTTCCACAAGAATAAAAATTAATCTAATAAAAGGAAATCTGCTTGTTGTATAGCAATGTGAATAATGGCTTGGTGAAAATTGTGATAACAGGGATATCGAAAAAAAACCATGGCTGTTATTTACATGTAAAAAAGAAAGTGGATCCTTCTGTGAAAACAACAATTTAGCTCTTAAGTGATTTGGTGTTATGAAGGTCCAATCAAATCCTGACAGACAAACCTCAGCTAAACTGATGAACCTTGCACCTGCTGTGAATCAGTCCAGTTTGACTAGACTGGTCTATAAATGGGAGTTTAGTGAGGTACAAGAGTTGGCAGAGGTAGACCTGTTTTTGTAGAAGATGAACTTACAAGATGGAACAACAGCAAAAAATAAAATGAGGCCGAGAGAGAAAGAAAAAGAAAATGGAGAGGAGATCTGATAATCGTACTTGGATTTCTAATTTCCTTCCTCTGTGACTTTCTTTGTCTTAGAAAAACTGCAGGTCAAGACCTAAAATGGGAATGGGCTTGCTTGTACCCAAGCCTATGCTAGCAAAACCTATGGAGATTCCTATTCATTTAAATTTATATTTTTTAGCACCCAGAGATCAGCACTCTGTGCAGCTGTAGCAATGTGAGAAAAAGTCAATAAAAATACAACCCCTTTTGCTCTCTGTTAGAGAAGGAGACAATTTGCTTTCAGTCCAGGACTCCTATTAGAAACAGCAGTCTGTAAGCGGGCCAGTGAAGTAGCCTGGTTTTCCTGTGTCGGGGCATCCCTAAACCCCGCCGGTGGCTGATTCAAACCACCTCACCTGACAACTGCACCAGGGATATGTTTGGAAGACAAAAAGCAGGAAGTGATGGGGTGGTTCTTTCCAAAATATCTGAGAGAAATTCCAGTCGAACATCCATTAGTATCCATGTAAATGAAATTTCTGAGAAAGAGTTAAAATTGCAGTGTTGATCTGGAGCGTGGGGGTTATGTGTGTATAGATAATATCATCTCACATATCGACCAGTAATGGCAACAGAGAACAACTTATTTCCCCACTGGTCTCTTTGTTCCACTGTGTTAGTGGACGACCGCGCCTATTAGTTATGTAACTGCCGGCCTCCCTGCTTCAGGCCGTTTTCTTTATAGCCCTCTTCTCCAGGGACTTCCAGAGCCTTCCCTCTGCTTCCTTCCCCAGCAGAGAGCAGTGAGGCTTGGGTAACACCCTCCTACAACAATCCCTTGGAGAATACAGCCTCTCAGGAGCAATGTCCAAAAAATGACCTCAAAAAAAAATGTGAAAAACTGTTGCCTTTATGTGTTGAAGATGGAGACTCCTTAGAGTAGTATTTTGAGGTTTTCCGGGTTTGAATTATCCTTCTCCAACCTCAAAAACAGGACGCAAACAACTTTCCCCATCCAGTGCTGATCAGTTGCCTTTTTGCTTGTGATATGGATCCCTTTCTGTATATGGATGAAACAGTACTGAATATCAATTTCAACAGGTTGTCCTGGGTCACAAGAGAATCCAGTCAGATGGTTGGCCAGGGGATGCTGCACCTACAATGTAATGAGAGGAAGAACATGTTAGTCAAAGTGCAGATACTCACTACTTTATTTTGCAGAGTATTTACAAGTACTGTATCTTAGATGTTTTGTCCACTCTCTACAACAATAAGGCACAGTCTATCCACACAGTTAGGATGATGAAAGGCCTGGTATGTGATGAAAATACGTTATCTTACGTAGTACACTGTTCAACATATAACTTTAGTTCTGAGGTGCGGCACAACTACTTACATATCTACATTCACTTTCATTAAAACAATACAAAGTGAGAGTTGAAACTCAACCAAACCATCAATCACCAGTGCTTAATAACAATTCTTGGGAAAACTTCCATAACCTTTTTAACAGTTTCTGCTAAATATTGGAGGACAAATGTTTTAGGAGCTTTCCCACTTTTCCTTTACCAAAAACCTTAGCGTTTTGACTAGAGGAACCAGGGACTGAATTTAGTTCCTGTAGAATAGTTGTGTGTATTAAAACAAAAAAGTCCTGGCTCCAGGGGTAGTACTTTAAGACGGTTCGGGAACTATTTAGGCAGAATGCGCAGGGCTAGTCAAAGAAAAGACACTGTGGCAACTACTACTTTTATACTGCTTTCTTTACAAATAACTACTGGGTGCCACTAGGGACAAACAGTTCAAAAAAAATTATGTTGTTGGCTTCTTGACTAGTTTTAAAAAAGAGTGAGATAAACAAAGAGAAAGTACCAATGAGAGAGAAAGGTGGTCAAGTGAGCTAGAGAGTGAATGAAAGACGGGGAGCACATGAGAGGACAAAGTGATGAGGCAAGAAACAAGGCTATATTTGCTGATAATCTTAAGGTAGTCACATTCTTATTCAAACAGTTGAGTCACACAACAGAAAATACAAAGAACACACTCCCCTCTTTAATTATAAGAACAAAAAAAAAGTAAAAAAGTACATCCATCCATCTCATTTCTCAGTTTGTAAATCCTTGATTCCTTTCCTCATCTCCTCTCCTTGTGTCTTAGTCCCTCCCACTGGAGATGCAAGTGGAGGAGGCAAGGAAGAGATACAGGGAGAGAGGAGTCGAGGCAACAGGCATTTAACAAAATGAGATAACCTTGCTTTGAAGCTGTAATTTTAACGCAATGTCAATTAAGTATAACATGTGACACAGCTGCATTCACTCTCCAATGTTTGGTTATAGCGTACCGCTGTATGATTTATGATGTCTGTCAGTGTTCATGACAACTTATATGTTGACTTTGAACTCAATTCACAAAGTGGCATAATATGACAAGAATGTATGGATGTCAGTTTTTTTTATTTTCTTGTTTGAAGCAACGGGTGTCAACTCACACACATATATATATATATATACATACATATATATATATATACACACATACATATATATACACACACACACATATATATATATATATATATATATATATAGCAAATGCTATTGAATTTATGAGTTTCAGGTTCATATCTTCACAATCCAGAAAAATGTCTGTCTTATGATGGAAACATCTCAAGGTTGCAATGAACATTAATATCATATATTGAAAGCAACAACAGTTACAGATTATAGCATCATGCATCTGTGTGCCTTTTGTCTTTAAACACAAGATCATTTTTAGTCCTCAGCCTCATAAGGGCGAGTTGTTCATCATCAGTCCCTGTAAGAAATTACAAAGTCAAATTAATCTCAAATGGAGTGTACAGCCCCAATTGCAACGGTCTCACAACTGACTATACTTTTGGAATGACATTTTCAGACAACTGACTACTATATGACAACATCAAACACAGCAAATTAGTGCTGAATGCAAGAGAATGTTCTTTTTAATATAATTAGACATTAGCAGCTGTTTGCACTTGTAAACATCACGTCATGATTATAGCAGTTGAATTGGCCATAGCCTACACTCAAGTATTAAATAATACATTATACCAAGGTCGTTAAAGAATGCAGTTAAAACAGTGCCTTATGAGGTGCTTCACAAACGGTAAGGGGAAGAAGGTTTGAGCGTGCATTTGAGGAACGCTTACATTTGTCATCGACATGGTTTGTAAATTCCAGCCTCGAGTCCAGTCGTGTGTCATGCCTCTTTTATATGTCACAAGTGCCAAAAAGGCTGCAAAGAATACTAGCAATTGCGACATCCTTCAAGATAGCGCGTTTAGATCGATTTCTGCATCATAGGCAGGACGACAAAGTAGAGAGGAGATGAGGGAGGCACAAAATAGCTAAAAATTACGCTGCAAATGCTGGCATCATTTTTTAATCCATCATGGGTCTAATTTGTTTGACCTCCCATTTCTTCAGATGCAGTGGAAACAAACGGGACTGTGCAGAAGGGACTAGTTCCTTGTTCAGTTCCTAAGATCAGTTCTTCTGGTTCTATAGCTCCAGGAATGTTTGGGTTGATAAAGAAGGAATATGTTCATACTGCAGACATATAAGCATCTGTGTATGTCAGCCAATAAATAACAATTGCAATACAGAAATGCCAAACTAACATGGTTACAAGATTTGTCCACCAGAAGGCTTGACAAGCATATTTGCGACTAAAAAATGTCCCACTTACCAAAAAAAAAAATCTAAGGGATCCATATCAAGATCGTGTAAGTTTGTACGTATGATTTTGATTACATCTCCGGAAAGTATCGGTATACATTATGTAATATATAATTACAATACAGGCTACAACATGTCATTGAAGGCAGCCCTAGGTTGCTTCCACATCTGTAGGATGTGAAACCTGCAATGGCATAATGTGAGGTTGTGAGGCTGTAATCAATGCTGGGTATGGAACCTCAACACTTTGAAATACTAACTAACTGTGTCTGCAGCAGGAATCCTGAAAAGGGAAGCACTGGAAGCTGACATTTAATGAAAATGTTAGACTGATTTTGCCATCAGTACCCAAAACTCAAAAATCATACTGGCATTAAAATAATTTAAAAAATTACTGTATGAATGGTACTCAGTCCAGCTGTAATGGACCCATAAATGCAACGCTTATGGCTCTTTTCAAATGTTGGTTGTTGTGTTAAACAGGGCTAATAAAATCAAACTCAAGGGAGTCTTTACAGTATTTTGGCTGATATTAGCTTTTTACAGATCACATCGTATTGTAAATCCATTATCAGTTGTGTTGTAGTTGCAGCCTCAGTAAAAATGCATCAGACTCAGAAGTGTCTTGCACTAGGCTTAATTTTCAATTATTTAATGTAGAAGTAGCTTGTATCAAAAAACAGTTACAGTATTTTCATGCACCCAAACAAGCTATTTAACTTAGTAGTATGTAGTAGGTATCAGGTCATTCTGACAGGATTCCAATAAAGTACACTCAACAGATTTTAGCCATTTTGTCTGTCATAATGAAAACACTGCATATGTAACTAGTACTGAGCAGAGATTCTCTGCAGGAAACTATTTCATAAGACACTATGTTGTATGTGTCATCATTGAGGTTCCTTTTGCTCTGCAGGACCAAAGTGTCCGTAAAGCTAGCACCTGGCTCTCTCCCACCCTCTGATTCATCACACAGCACTCACAGTTCAACAGCTTAAAAGGACCAGTGCGTAAGATTTAGGGGAATGTAACGGCGAGGTTGCAGATCATAACCAATTGAAAACCCCTCACTTCTCCTTCCAAGTATGTAAGAGAACCTACGGTGGCCACTGAAAACGCCAAAAGGACCCTCTCTAGAGCCAGTGTTTGTCCACTCTGGGCTACTAGAAACATGGTATTGCAATGTGGCTGACGGCTGTAGATAAAAAGGAGGACATTCTAATGAAAATACAATCATTGTTTTTTTCAGGTGATTATACACAATATTAAATACTGCTAAATCCTACACACTGGACCTTTAAGCAGAGAAAGCTGTTTGCAGAGACAAAGACAGACAGAGAGACACAGTCGCTGTATACAGTTGTTCACTTTATGGACTTAAGACTTCAACCCTTCAGTCAATAAGCAGATGAGTGCACCTGTTCAGGCCAGGCATGATGGATGGACCTGTCTTCCTACACTTTATCTATTACTGCTGCCCCATTCATCAGCATGAATCGCTCTCCCCCTCTCTCTTTCTCTCTGCCTCAACCTGTACAAACGTTCATGTTGGGGTTACAGCAAGTTGAAGAAAATAAATAAAATCTTCTGACAGCATTCTGTGTCCTACACTTATGTACATGAGACAAACTCTGAAATCTATGTCTCCAGTAGGGCTGCAATTACTGATCATTTGCATAATCTGCTCTTGATAAATAATTAATTCATTGAGAAGCACTACAATTTGCCAATGGTTTTCCTGTTAGATTTGGCAGTAAAGACTTTCAGACTTTTTTGTTTTTGTTTTTTTTTTCACCTACATATTACCACCGGTGAAGTCATGTTAAGCCCATTCACACAGAGCCAATTAATAAAAAGATTTAAAGAGTGTAGTAAACAAGAGCAATACTCCTTATTATCCACCATCACCATTCTGGAGATATTTTATATACTCCAAATTCAAGAGGTGGGTCAAAATAAGCAACACGTATTCTAGCCTGTCAGCCAACACATCAAATTAATTATAACCCATTGAAAAATACAAAGAAATCAACCCCTTTATGATGTAACTGTCTGATATGATAGATCTACAACTGTGTGATTATTCGTAATTTAAAAAAAATGTTTAAACTTGTATTTGGTAAACATAATCTTTATGTCATACTGTTAATGTACTGTATCAATAATCATGGTCATCATTTTGTCACCAATATTACTGCCAAACACATCTTTTCTAAATTGGATCTGTTCTATTTGTAATGTAGTCCTATTTGATCTGCATCTTCATCTGTATTACTATCTACAGTATTACACAATTGTCAATACACTGAGATTTCAGAAAAAAAAAATTGATCATGCATCCTGAAAAGGAAGTGCCTGCAGCTTTTTTCTACTCTTTTTCTATAATGGACTTCAGTATTTCTACACTAAACATGCTTCAAAATAAGAATTTCAAAGGAAATCTACTCTTTGGGCTTAACAAACCCAAGCTCAATGTTCAGGTACGAACAGGATTTGTAAAGTCTGATAATACACACATGCACTTTGCCATGCAAACTCAGTGGAATACAAGATATCTAGATCTCTAGTTTATTACCCAATAATTTCCTAAACCTGGCAGACTGCTATAGTGGCCCATATAATGGCATGTCAAGGCCAACTCAACATCAAGGTTCGTAACTCTGTAAAACAGGTCTGGTATCTCGAAGGGGCATGATGCCCAGTCCTGTATGACAAGGAATACATCTGCTTTGACATGCTGTAAAAATTGAGGATTGCATTTAAGAGAGCAAACCATTCAATAAATCGCAGCCTATCACATTCAGGGACTACATACAGAAAGAGATGGTATACTGTATTACATGATATCAGTTCACTCATATCTATACTGCAGTGGAGTTGTGAACATATTCAGGTGTATTTGCATTTCCTCAAGCTCCATCAAGAGACACAATGGCACCTTCTCACATCCAGAGAAGCCTCCAGCATTCCCAGCACTTACATCCATAGATCCTGGGTGTGTATGGCCCGCTGCAGTCACGGCAGCATGCACCAAACCGGCCAAATCATGTCTTTTACCCATAGATGCCAACAACCTCATTTTCTCACCACGGCTCTCCAATTTTGGACTGCCAATTGATTAGAATGTTGCAGCTGTTTTGAATAGCTTACAACGTGTCAAATGCAGGCAGAAAATGCTTTATAGATCCAGCTGAGCCAGGTGACACGCAACCCGTAACTGATTCAGTCACAAGGCCGGCAGCGCCTGCTTTGACAGCTCAGTGCATTCAGCCTTCTCTTTCACAACGGACAGCACGCCACGCCAAACTACACTGAAAAAATCCACAATTTAGCGTGGCGGTGGTGATGAGCGAATGTGCATGTTTCAACAAATCATTTTAACCCTTTTCTCGATCCCTGTGAGATCCATTCTGTAAATTGGCGTGTACAGACACACACACACACACACACACACACACATATATATATATAATCGTGCAGTGGCTTCTGGGTTTGGTTACCAATAAGCACAACCAAGCACAGTCAAATTTAGGAAAGAGATTTCTGTGCACACAAGAGAGAGATATTCAGCCCACAGTGGACAGAGGCTAATACTGAAACCAGGGTGGGGACGCACAGTGAGGACGATGATACCGTTAAGTTACAAACCTGGAATATGGAGCAAATTATGCTCCAGTTTAAATACCGGCATCACGTTAACGGCAGCTAGCTTACATTAGAATGCTACAGATACAGCGAGTGTGTAATGATGAAGTAAAAGTAACGTTAGGGTGGAGACAACGTTAATGAGTCACAGCGGCAGATACACGATAATTATCAAACAGGACACAAAGGAAATGGATTAACGTTATACACAAGATTACACCAAAAGCAAACCCGGTTCATAGTATAGGCGATAAATAGTGTGACTGCTAATGCTCAGTATACTGTATGAGCTTCTTTACCATGTAAAATTAATAGCTAGCCTTAAGCTACTCAGGTCTTCATTAGTTAACCCTGGTTAGCAGCAGGCTAACGATTCACCTCACCTGCAAGGGGGTTCACAATGGTTCTGGGTCCAAAAATGGTGAATGGGAAGTGCCAGTCTTGCTCGTGTTGTTTCCTCTTGGGATTATAATCAACAGAGACAACTCGTTACATCTATTATTATCCGTATCAGGGGTGGCGGCACGCTCTAACGTTACGGGTCTTGCTTTGGTGGCTAGCTATACCAAAGCTAATTTACAGATAGCGTTAAATGGATAGCTAGCTAGCCAGCCACCGATACGTCTGACGTTATTTTACTACAAGCATTTAGCTTAACTAATTGTTAGCTAGGGATGGAAGCTACTTGTTTTTTTAACTTCTTAAAACAGCTAGCATCTGTCTGCAGGCCGCTCTGCCAATACGGAAGTTAAAAAGAAGAAAATCAAGTGAATAGAAATCCCCAAATAATAATGTGCTCTTCTCATATATCCATAATATTGGTGACCAAGAGACTCCCAGAGGCCGACATATTTGTCAGTACTACAAAACTCTGATGCGAGGGTCCAACGGTAGCATTGTCGCAATAAAAATAGCTCTGATTGGACGACAAGGGTGTCAATCAAGCTGCAGCCGTATTCTATTGCTTGGCCAGCTATGACCCCACCTCCGTTAGAGTGAACGTCATGATTGCACTAAATCGTGATTAAATTTATTCCCCAGCACAGCAAAGCACGGTCCGGACTTGTTGACCGAGCTGCAACAGACAGTCAAGCCTCGGTAATATATTTTATTGTCACTAAGCATGGTTGGCACATAAGCTGTCTCTGACATGAGGTCTTAATCCTCTCATGTGACACACTGACACAGTAACGTATGTTTGTGTGTGTGTGTGCAAGTGCCCAATACTGTAAGTGCCCACATAATGAGAATAAACATGCGCACACACGCACACACATACAGGCTACACAAAGGGGAGATTAAAATGACAGCAGGGGCTACAAGCTCCTCATAAACACACACACACACATAGACTGTGTTCATCATGTCAGGGACATTACACTGACTTACATTCATTTCCTGGAGACTTACCCTAACCTAACCTAACCTAAGTCTTCACCCTAAAAATGAATGATTTACATTATTTGGACTTCATCATCAGGAAGGCAAGTGCCTACAACGCGACTGTGTAAACAGATTTATGTCCCCATAGTATGAGTAACATACATCTCTGCAGACACACACACACACACACACACACACACACACAATCCAATTGCAAGTATGATCAGATTTGTTATTATATTGTAGATTGTGTGTGTTTGTGTGTGTGTGTGTGTGTGTGTGTGTGTGTGTGTGTGCGCGCCCCTTAGCAGTTGGCATGTGAGTCCATAAAGCTCTTAAATAAATGGGCAATAATGGCATACAAAAAAAACAATGGATGATTTTGTGATGACCCATTTCCCAAAGAGGGTCAAACAAAGAAAACAGTTTTTCAATGCGTGTGCCTGCGCAAAGGCCTGAGTGTTAACGAAGAGGTCAGGTCTGTCTTAATACATTATTTGCCATTCACTGTAATAATTCCTCCTGCTCATACCTGTAGTTCTCTGGGATCTTTTATTTATTTTTTGTGTAAAGCATCTTTGAGTATCTCAAAGAGCACTTTTTTACTGAATCATACAAGGAAAAAATAATCAGATAGGTCAAAGAGTTTACAAGAACATGGCTGAATGTATCAGCGATGACTACAAACGCTCTTCATCTGTCATACATAGCAAAGAAATACAATCTTTTCAAGGGACTTCCACATTGATAGTTCAATCTGAATCTGAAGTATGCATGGTTTCACCTGTTAGAATCTATTCTCAGCCTTAACATGCTTCATAAATATGTTCCTAGATCATTAGACTATGTTTCCCTGGTGGAGAAACAGCAGGAGGAATCCAGCTCCAGTCTACTGAGTCTCCAGGAAATAGTCATGCAGGTTGTGCCAAAAGTGCTTTAGGGCCTCTGGCTGCATCCTCCAACCCTCGTCTTCATCCTGGCCTCACTGCAGCTCATTAACATGGCTGTTGAGTTCACAAGGGAAGTTCTAGCCATATGCTCCAATTTCTCGAACCATCATGGGCCATCAGACCACATTCTCTGTCTCTGTGAGGATGAGATAGTTCTTTCTCTCTGGGAGAAGGTCAGTAGGCAGATGTGTTGATAGAGGAGCTGAACTGCTTCAGGTCAGAGGCACTGACCATCATAAAATCAGAATCATTTAACTGTCCAAACACATCTTAATACATGAAATCAAATATCAACTTTGTGATGGTAAGTCAGCTTAAGCTAACACAGATATTACTCTCTGTATCAGTGATCGTTTGGCCAGCCAGTTTGCCAATATGCTAATGTGTGAGGAGGAAATATTCTAACCATGTAAGAATAAAGAATCATGTACACCATTGTATTTTTGGAAATGTATTTTAAATGTATGATTTAAATGTATGAATATATGATTCAGCAAAAAAGCTGAATAATGATTTTGTAACTTTATAGCTTATTATAGGGAGTACTTACCTTGAACTTGGCTCCAGTTTTCCTTATTACTCTTTGTCAAATTCAAAACATCATCATAGTGTAATTTAAGTATAGGTAATCTATATGCAAAGCAATCAGTCTTTGGTAATGATCTTTACTGTTGCTGGGTTATGTCTGTGCAACACTTTATGAAAGGCTGAGATCAGTCAGAACTAAACTCTAAAGTTTGATATATAAAATATTTGTCCTCAACAAATACAAATAATCATTAAGATGATCAAAACATCTCCAGCTATGAATCTGTGTTCTTTCAATGTCAGAATGAGGTCCTAGATTACGATGAATGCAAGGAATCTGTTTGGGGCTTATTAGCAAATTTCTATTTTTTTAAATGTGAAAAAACGGAAACACATTTTCATTTAATGTTTTTAATGGTTTTTAACGTTTCTCCACAACAAATCAAAGCAACATTGCAAATGAAGTCAGAAACCAAATAAATGTAACACAAAATACATCTTCCTCTTTTGAGATAAGTTATTTACAGTGAACAGTTCTCATTTTCTCCCTGGTCATTCAGTTTCTCTTAAACATCTGATACCTCTTACAATTGAGACGTTTGTGGCAGCTGATTCTGCTGTGACCACCAGGTCTTCATTACCATGGACAAACAAAATAATAACACACAGTAGGTGGATACAATAACAGCAACACCCGTATTGTACATTGCGATACAATCTAGATATACAATAAATACTTCTTTTCTGAAGCCTGTAATGTCCAACTTCCTGTATACCTTGTCGGCATAATTTATGTGTCCACTATGAATTATATTTTACAGTGCTCTGCTGCATATTCTGTCTATAGGCTGCTATCAGGTGAGAAGGTGCATATAAAAACTGGTTTCCACTAAGGCATTTTCTTAATTTGTGGGTTTGCTGCCTTTAAATCAAGACACTTAAACATCAGCAGATTGCACTTTGTATGGGTCAACCCAAGGCACTTCCAAAGCATGTAGATTGTGTCACACATAAAAACCCAAATTGCTATTTTACATATCATTATGTAATAACTGGATAAATCATATCCCTGCACTGTCACATTTTTCTGTACACTGTACAGATTTTAGTAGAAGCCATGTTGTGCTCTCAGCCTGCAGACATTACTGTGGTGTGCTGGCTTTGCTACATTCCAGTGCCTCTTGAATTACAACAGGATAGCTACTACAATATTTTATATTGCAGTGTTTAATATAACACACTTAATTTTTCATACGTAAGAACTCCTTTACTGTATTTGATACATTTTGTAAAGAGTCTAGATTTTACCACTTCATTTTCTTTGCTCCGAACAACTCTGCGCCTGCACAGAATCTCAGAAAAGCTTTAGGAGAGGACAGGAGGAGGAATTGTTCTTGCAGTCATCTCCTGGGCTAAAATAAGAGTTGTAATGGGAACCGTTGGGTCTCTATATATAATATTATAAAGAGTACGATCTAGACCTGCTCTGTATGGAAAGTGCCTTGAGATGACTTCTGTTGTGACTTGCCGCTATACAAATGAATTTGAATTGAAATAAAATTACATTATCAATTACATCAAAATTAAAGTGAAATTCCATCTTCAACAAAATCAAACTTTCTGATTCTTTGTTGTTTAATACTGAGGTTACTGTCTGTGACATCATCTCCTCCTCCTACTCACTTTTGTCCTCCTAAGAAACAATGGCCTGAATAGAGCATGTTATAGGCTAAAACACCCCGAGACTGTAATTTCACATTAAACCATTTCAAGATCAAGTGGAGCAAAGAAGAACAATCACTGGCAAGAATAACAATCTTAGCAAACTGACAGAAAAAAAAACATATAGAAACTAATGTTGATCTCAGAAATCAAATTTTAAAAACTTTTAAATCAGTTTTAAATAGAGCACAGCTTAATAAGTCACATTTAATGATCAGATCCAGATATCCCAGAGAGACTCAGAGAAAGGTGGTTACTACGTGCTTACTTGTAGTCACAGAAAAACTTTCTGCCTACCTAGTTCTTTGTTTTTCCAGTGCATGAGAACACCACAAGACGACAGTGATTTAAATGACATTACATGATAATTACATTGCCAGTTTAGAGCAACCTTTTTTTTTGGCTATTTGGGGCAGTGGAAACAAGTTGCAAACACAATTGGCCACCTTTCAAGTTATTGTTATTGTTATGCTATGTCAGCTATGGAAGCACAGAGTGGTTGCCACACCTTTAAGGCCCATTGTCTTAATGTCACTTAAAGTCAGACTATGTAACTTTTGTCACCACAAGTGACAGTTATGGGATAATTGTCACTTGGAGGAGTGTCATAAAGTCAGCAAAGTATATCAGTGATGTCCATTACGGAGCAACTTCTGGCTAAAGCTTGTAACAGTCTCTAACATTTAGTGATTAAAAGTTACTGATCTTACAGGACCAGCTAAGGCCAGAGAAGCAAAACCCCTGAGTATATTGAACTGAGCAAAATTGTATTTTATTGCTTATGAATTCTATGAATTTAAATAACTTGCACCATTTACAGTATATCTACTGAATTTTAATCTGTAAGAGGAAGAATGTGTATTTCTTTTTTTCAAGTTACACAGCCTTGCTTTAAATATGTCATTAACTTGAAATAAAAGGTTTTGTCATGATAATTATCTCATTTTTTCATGAAGACTATATCACTATTATCACTTACAGTACTCAAGGTTCACAATTTCTTAAGTGTGCTTTAAAAGAATAGTCAGGAGCCCATATGAACATTGAAACTGGTTTTGATTGCTGTTATCATATGTCGTGTTCACACTGGCTGTGTAGAGATCTGTTCCTAATGCACTTTGGATGGAAGTGATGTGGGACAGTCCTCTTCCCATGCAAAAATGTATTCAAAAGTTTATCTAAACCTAATATGAAGCTTCAGCAGTCCAAGCTACAGCATCTCAGTAAATGGTTTTCCTTTATTGTTATTCATTTGTTAATGTGCTACATTGTAGACTCATACTGAAAACATCAACACTATAAAAGAACACATATGGAATTTTGTGGTAAGCACACAAAGAATTTGTTTTTTTATTTTAAATTCTTCAAAGTATCCACCTTTTGCTTTGATGGCAGCTTTGCCCAGGTCGTCACCTGGAATGGTTTTCCACTTGTCTTAAAGATATTCCCATATACCCTGAGCACTTGTTGGCAGCTTTTCCTTCACTCTGCAGTCCAACTAAAAGCATCTGAGTTGAGTTTAGTTCTGGTGACTGTGGAGGCCAGGTCATCTGACGTAGCACTCCATCACTCTCCTTGGTCAAATAGTCCTTACATTATAGGTGGGCGGATCGATCCAAATATCGATAGTATCGATACCAAGTCGGTATCGCTATGGGATTGATACTAGCGTGGTGCGATCGATACTTCAGTCAGTCAGTCAGTTTCGCTCTTGTATGCACTGGTGCGCTTTCGTCACGACAGGATTCGCCGCTTCCAAAATGATGGTCCCGCTAAACCCAAATCAGCATGTCACTGCAGAATGCTGTGGTAGCCATGCTGGTTCAGTGTGCCTTGAATTCACCGACAGTGTCACCAGCAAAGCATCCCCCACACCATCACACCTCCTCCTCTATGCTTCATAGTGGGAACCACACATATAGAAACCATCCGTTCACCTGCTCTGTGTATCAGACACAATGGTTGGAACAAAAATTCTCAAATTTGGACTCATCAGACCAAAGTACAGATTTCCGCTGGTCCAATGTCTGTTCCTTGTGTTTCTCGGCCCAAGCAATTCTCTTCTTCTTGTTCTTCCTCAGTAGTGGCCTCTTTGCAGCGATTCGTCCATCAAAGGCCTGATTCACACAGTCTCCTCCCAACAGATGATGTTGAGATGTATCTGCTACTTGAATTCTGTGAAGACTTTATTTGAACTCTGATCTGAGGTGCTGTTTTTGGCACTTTCTGAGGCTGGTAACTGTAATGAACTTCTCTGTAGTAGAGGTAACTCTTGGTCTTGGTTTTGATCCTTTCCTGGGCCGGTCTTCATGAGAGCCAGTTTCATCACAGCATTTGATGGTTTTTGCGACTGCTCTTGAAGACACATTCAGTTCTTGGTTTCTTGACTGACTTTCATGCATTAAAGTAATGATACACTGTCATTTTTCTTTTCTTAGTTGAGCGGTTCTTGCCACAACATGGATAACTTCAGGAGTTGAACAGGGCTATTTACTGTATACCAACACTGCCTGTGCACACCACAACAGTCTCAAATGCATGAAGAAGGAAAGAAATTCCACTAATGAACTAGTGACAAGGCAACCAATTGAAAAGCAGTCCAGGAGTGCAAAGCTGTCATCAAGGCAAACAGTGACAAATTTGAAGAATCTAAATATGTAAAACATTTTTCTTTGTTTATACTTTATTGTTCACCAAATAATTCCACGTTTGAGGTTTTTTTGTTTTCTTTATAGTTTTGATGATCAGTATTAATCTACAATGTAGAAAGTTCTTTTTAGTACATAATTCCCTCTTTTTGTTACTTTCCCTCTGCTGCAGCTCAGCAGGGAAACATTGCCTAGGAAAACACAAAGTTTGGAAAATATCCATTTGATTTGTCCAAGACTGCTGAAGCCTCAAATTAATTTCAAAGACAATCAGGATTTTGTCCCCCATAACTTAAATTCACAGTGTATTAGGGATCTTTCAATAGCTAGTCTGAACATAAGGAATCATTGAAGCGAGCAAAAACACGTTTCAGTATAAATATTGGCATCTGACTACTGTTTTAAGACAGATTTGAAAAACTGTGAACCTATCCTTAAAAGTAGTCATTAAAAACACACCTAAATTATCTAGCTATGTCAAGATAACAAATAGTGCTCATAACTGTCACATAAACTATGTATAGACCTGCTTGGTTTGCATTTCTGTTATTTACCATGATGAAATACTTAACATATGCAAGTTTCAAGCCCTTTCAATGATCTAAAAAGTTATGCTATGCTTTGAAAAATGGGATAAACAGGAACAGGACAAAACTTGCAGAAACGCCGGTGTGGTCCTTGAATTTTTATGCTCTTTTATCACTTATTGCTGCGGTCAAGGGTTTGTGAACTGGGGCCTTCCCAGCATGCAGTTCACTGGTCCTTCACGTGTATACATATTCACACTTCACTACCATAAACAGCAGAACAATGTGTCAACTCCACACATGATGGAGCAGAGCTGAGATTCATACCTAAGGTCGTTATGCTGTGAATCGACAATGCTAACCACCGAGCCTACTTTGCATGTCATTTTGAAATGATCACTTGATGGAATCTAACGAAAAGTCAAAGACTATTTTCTAAATGAGAAACCTGACATTAAGAATACAAATATAAGTTCCTGTTCCAATGCAGACCCTGCCCATATGTGACACTTTTACTGGCTCTAATCTTTGTGTTTTGTATGTGTTAAATAAAGATGTCAGTTTTCAAACCGGAATGAGGTCGCATTTACATCTTCAAAATATTCACAATCTACTGAAATGGTAATTACAAAAAAGTGTAACATAAATTCACCATTTCACTCTTATCAATCACCTTAAACAGTATGGCTGTTTGGTGTGTATCCATTGGCTGCATGCCCAATGGCTTTAGGAGTGCCATGATCTGATTGGGTAAGAGGTGCATTCTCTTTGTCTAACTGGCTGGCAGCCAGCCTATCATGCTCTGCCTTTGCCCTGATCAGGTTTCTACGGTGATAGAACAGATAACCAGGCAACAGAAAGCCAGCCAGGGAGAAGATGAGAAGGCCCACATTGATCTGTTAAGGAGAGACAAGTCAGTGCATGAGGTGAACCTGTTATAAAACCTGTTATATGTATTTGCATACTCTTGTCTTCTCTTTGATTGTGTGTGCATGTGCTCCCTACCCAGTAAGGATCTCCACCGAGGGGTCCCACCATCAGTATGAACAGTGGCTGTTGGAGCAAGGCAAAAGCAGCACTGATCATTGACTGCATGCCTGTCAGTGTCCCAAAGTGGTTGGCTGGATAACTAGAGTTGGAGGGGAGATAGAAATGATTAACAACAATCAAGAGAATAAAAAGAATCATTGTCTCACAACATAATAGGATGATCAAGTACCAATTCCAGAAAGGTAGGCAGTAGTTCATCAGCAACATTAGAACTAAAATGCACGTGTTATAGATGGATACATGTACCTCTTACCAAACCCAAAGGCTAAGGTGCAGTCACTCTTTACTAATAAATTCCCCATAATGCACCAGGTTGACTGCACCAGGGTCCTAGCAGACTACAGTACAGTTTGTGTTGATATCTTGCTTGTTAAAGCAGCACTACTGTTTATTCATAAGAACCGTCTGGCTTGGTCAGCTTAATGAATTACATCTTGGTTTTTAAGTGGTCTGTTATTTACTGGCCTATTAGCAATTTAAATCTGAATTAATTATTTTTTGTGAGCAGCGCAACAGCTGTAATCACAACACTGACATATTATCACATTGAAAGTGGTTATTGCTAATGTGTTATTCACTCATCAAGTATACCCAGAGCAACATTAACATTCATTTAAAGTAGTATTTCTGTCCATCTCATGAATTTAAGTCTAATATTCACTCTCTTTTTAGCACTGCTTTGGTCTCCACCAAAGATATCTGGCTCTTTAGATGTTCCACTATGTATACCAGCTAGCTGCCAACAAAGCCTTTTCATTAAAAACAGTTGACTGCTGTGATTGGAAATGCAACCGAAAATCGCTGGTCGTAAAACAAAATGATACGCTGAAAGATGCAAAAACACTCTGTAGGACTGAGGGGAAACAGACATGTGATAATTCTTTGTGGGTTACTCACAACAAGCAACACCTTTTTTTAAATAGTTTTTATATACATAGTCCTTTAGATCCATTATAAAAATATTTCTATATTTTTAGTACAGATGTCAGTGGTGTTACTCACACAGCAGCATAGAGACCTCCACAGCAGGAGTGGATAAATCCTCTCACTATGGTATGCAGAACAAATGACACCATCTGAGAGAGAAAGAATGACAGAGAGCGGATTTAAAAATGCCCATCAAAAATGTCACTGTATGTTTCTTTATCTCTGTATGTCTGTAACTTAATAGGCATTGTATTTCTACACAATATGTGTCTTACCTGTATGGGCAGGTTGTCAATCAAGGAAATGATTCCAAAGATGACCAATAGGATGTTGGTGAAGATGAAAGCTCTCATGGCATTGGTCAGTTTCTGGATCTTTCGGCCTCTCTTTGGTAGATCTGACTGACTGCAGGGGACAAATGTCAAATAAAGGCTTACAACTAAGGAGGAGGTGTGGATGTTACTACGGAGTCAGATCAGTTTCAGTCCTAATGAATGAACACAGAAGGATTCACAGATTTGTTTTTGGGATTTTATATAAATGACTCCCCAAAAATATTCAATGTACACAAAAGTTATTGTTATCTAAAAATGTAAAAAAAAATAAAATAAAGAAAAATAGACATACATAGACACACACATATAGACACATATAGAAAAAATAAGGTTCACAAATGTATTTCTGATGCATCTTATTTTAAATAAATGTAGTACAAATCAATACAATATGTATTTAAAGTTATTTGCAATCTTCATTAAAACATATTTGTTTAAGATAGGCTGCACGGTGGCGCAGTGGTTAGCACTGGCCCCTCACAGCTAGAAGATCCCTGGTTCGCGTCTCGGTTAGGACACCGGGTACTCCGGCTTCCTCCCACAGTCCAAAAACATGCTGAGGTTGATTGAATATTCTAAATTGTCCGTAGGTGTGAATATGAATGCGAATGCGCTGTTTGTTGTTTGTCCTGTGTGTGGCCCTGCGATGGACTGGCGACCTGTCCAGGGTGTCCCCTGCCTTCGCCCTAAGCCCGCGACCCTGCAGAGGATTAAGCGATGTACAGATGTACAGATAATGGATGGATGGATGTTTAAGATAAGATAAACCTTTATTCGTCCCTCTGTGGGGAAATTTGCAATTTGCAATTTGTTTGATGAAGATATTGTTACATCATATACAGCTGAACTCCATTTACAAACGCATTTTTTTTTCAATCTGTAGCCAATAGATAGATAGATAGATGTACTTTATTTGTCCCAAACTGGTAAATTCTTTAATCAGATGGCTCCTTCAGCTTCAGCCAATCAGTGTAGATTGAGGAGGATATGGCTGTGTTCAGAATTGCATACTAATGTACGATTCATAGAACTATATTACTATTCATAAATATGGCATCAAATTGAGTATGTTTTGCTTTCCAACTGCATAGAACTGCATGCAGATTTTGTGTATGCCAGATATGCCTGGAAATATATGTATGTTGTGTGAGCACTTACTGGACGCCCCAACATGTTTCGCATTTTTTAAAAAATTTTTCACGAATACTATTTCATCACTGTATTCGCATCTGAGATGATTTGAGATGAGATATTAAGAGTGTAGATTTTGAATATTGGCAGTTTTTTGAAAAGTGAAGCCAGCCAGTCATACTCACAGTCTCACAGACCACTGCAGCCAACACCACAGACGACTTCACTATCTACTTTACCATGTTTATTATTTTTATTTTCCATTATTACTAAAGTTAAGAGCTGCTTTAGGTAAACTTGATAACACAACTTGGTCAATCTTTGATCTTAATAGCTATTTTAGCTTAATTCTCTATTCTTCCTTAAATTACACATGAACCACAAACATCAGCCTTTGTGTTTTATCTCTTAAATTTGCTTTGAAATAATACTGGACAATATTACATTGGGTGGAAGAGATAAAGTTGATTTACATTTGTGATAAACAACTTTCATTTACCACTAGCTAACACTGCCATGTTGTGATCAGTCATGTTATGCAGAGAAAACTGCTTGAGTATACTTCAGTGTGAACAGTCTGCTGGTAATGGCATATTTAATTGTCCATTTAGTTGGCAGTATGCAGTACATACGCACTGACTATGTAGAGGTGGTGGAAAAAAATTGATTCTTAGATGCATTGTGGTTCTCCCTGGAAAGATTATGCCCCAATGAAAAAGTCAGTAATTGGAAGCTTAAAGCACAATTCTCTACATTTTGATTGCATGTAGCAATTGTCTGTGAGTGGGCTGAACCAACTGGATGGTGAAACGTAACAGACATAGAACATGTGCGTCACTGCACCGTGATTATGTTCCTTTCGATTGAACCAAATGGATGGTGAAACATAATGGACATAAACATGTGCGTTGCATTTACTTCAGTCAGTCTGTATATAAATGTAACAACATCCAAATATGTTTTTGATTAAAACTAACACCTAACATATATTGTATTTTGTGGATTTCTACTACATTTATTTAAAACAAGAAATATTTGTGTGCCCATCAGAAAAAACTTTTTTTTAAATATCAATTTTTTTTACATTCTCTACAATAAAGAATATTTTTGTGGAGAAAGCCATTTATATATAAATTCCAAAATACATTTGTGAATCCTTCTATGTGCATTCATTAATATTGAGACTGATGCATGTGATCACTGAATCATTGATCACTATGCCAAAACCTAAAAGAGAAGTCACTGAACCCCCTTTGTACCTCTTCTCTGTTTGTGTGTTAGCATTTTCCTCTTCACACTCCTTCATCCTCCAGTCCATGATGTAGCCAATCAATGGACAGGTCAGTAGACACAGCAGCTGCATCGTACCGAAGATGGATGAGTAGAAACCAACTGGGGAGGACATGCAGGGACAGAGTGAAGTTGATAGAAATGCTGTAGTCCAACTCAATATTTTGAGCAATATTAATACTCATAGTTTTAGAATGCAATTAGAAGCTCATAAGGTGTAATGGTCAGGGGTCCACTGACTTTTGGACATATATTGTATAAGGACAGCCTGTTCAGTTTTAACACTGATCATCTTGACTGTTACCTTGTTGGTCCACCTCCTTCTGCAACTCTTCTGAGGCTGAAAGAGACAACAGCGGCAGTCAGGGATGACCACAGATGCTTTACCATGAATTCTAATGAAATTAAACATCATTGGCAACATCAGTTTTGACCCAGCTTTCTTCAATATAAAATGATTGTAAATGTTTCACGTATTAATTATTTTCTTCACTGATGACAAAAGCAGCTAGACAGCCTTGTAGTTGTTTTGTTCAATGAAAACAAAGTAGTACCACAACTGAAAGAAAATATTCTTGTAGGTAATCGTTCTTACGGTTAGGGTTGCTGTGAGTGGCCAGGAACTCCAGCATCTTGTTCATGGCACCCATGAAGAAGATCAACCTCAGCTGGGTCATTGCCATGGTGATGAGACTCCACAGGAAGATGGGAGAGCACATTGAAAAACAGAGCGGCACCGAGTCTGAAAGACACAGCCCATTTACTCATGGTATTAAAATGCCACCTGTATCAGGACACTTTATCCGCTTAAGGAAAAACGCATGTTAATACAAGGCGTAAATGCATCATGATCAGAATGTGGTCGCATCTACCTGACCACATCTGTAGGTAGTCTGGTTCCCATTGTTTTCAGACCTTAGGTAGGTGTAAACGTGATCTGTACAACCTGCTGGCATCCATACACAACATAACATTGATAACATATAATACTGGCTGTTTAAATTTAGAGATCAAGCAAATGAGTATGCTGAAAGAGACACACCTCTAATTACTGATTACACATCTTTTTTGTGCCATGAAAGTGTCAAAAGATGTGTTACCCTACAGAACTGCCTGAAAAATTAAAGCAATATAGTTAGGAAATAAATGACATACAGTAAGAAATAATGTGTGTGAGACTCATCTGTACAGCTGATCTGCTGGTAACAAGGCATATAATTAATCACAGAGTAGACAACACGCCAGTACTGCAACACACTGGGACAAAGTGACACAATAATTTATACAACGAAAGGTATGACTTAATGTATTACGTTTGCTGAATTTACAAGACAGGACAATTAATGAATAATTTGTCAGAGACAGTGTTTCACTAAGTTCATAAAGTTTCCTCTAACTGAACAACTCAAGAACACTTTTTAAAGGACCTCAAGTTACTCACGCAGGTTTTGCTCTGGAGGTATCTGCTCTCAATGAGGATAACACATTAAAATACCACATGTAATGCAAAGGCAAGATCAATATCTAAATAAGCTATCCGGATACAGATCCCATTTTAATACCAAGAGTTATTGGGGTGAGAGAGATAATGTGTGAAAGCAGCCTGTAGTTCAGGTAGAGAACTACAGTTTCTAGGGACAAGTCAGCCAAATTGTTACAGTTCACTTGAAGTTCAGTTCCCAGAATGCACTATGAAAAACAGTTTGCACAGTTTCTGTTTTATTTGTCATGGCATTTTACGGTGTACCTAACCTTGGAACCTGGATTTGGTGTTACATTATGAACATGCAAAACTTCAGAGGTTAATGGAGGTAACTGATTCATCAGAGTCCTAGTGTTCATTGAATCAATATTCTAATTTACTGTATACCGCAGTTTTTTTCACGACCAGCCGAACAAGGAGTCAGTTTGAAACACTCCAAGTGACAGAACACAGTGTGAGACAGATAGATGAGACTAATGGACTAATGGAAAATGACACCCATGATGAGTAACACCTTCCGTTGCAGGAATTAAGTAAAAGGCTATCAATTGTTTCAAGGTAAAATGTCCATTTGACAAGAGTTCCTGTTTTGAATTCACATGGTCCACTGTTATGCAGTTATATTAATGTGATGACTGGTGGTAGTAGGGTTTCAGTATCAGTTTCATTTAATCATCAGCTGTTGTTGTAAAGTATGCAGCTGACTGGCACACAGTCTGTGGCTGTGGTAACAGGTACTGTGTATAACTCATAATGGTAAGTGGCTATATTTCCAAAGTGCTTTACAATGTACCTCTCATTCACCCATTCACACACACACACACACACACAACACATAGCATGATCATCAGGAGCAATTTGGGGATCAGTGTCTTGCCCAAGAACAATTTGGTATATGGACTGCAGGAGCAGATCAAACTGCCCAACATGTGCTCAGTGGAGGCCCTGCTCTACCTCCTGAGCCACAGCTGCCACATGAAACAGGTAACACTTACTATTATGACCTCATCATGTGGAATATGAAGAATAAGGAGCAGGTGTTTAACTTGGAACTCCTCTGCTCTCATTTTTTTCTCTGAGAGGTAGGTTGTAAAACATAACGACCTAAATATTATAACTAGCAGTTACAGACTGAATTAAAGGAGACCTCCACCAATTTGACACTTCAAGATCAGTTTTTAGGTTCAGATTTACCTGTCAGAGGGAGGGAATATTCATCCTGTGAAAACATCTGTATTCTCTGGAGGAGCCTTGTCAAGCCTGATAAATAACCATGGTGATGTTTTGGAGACTGCAAATATGAATAAAAAGCCTACACAAACAGTGTTGTGGAGTTTTAAGACATGGGAATGATTGGATGGTCTAACAGAGACGGTATTGAACTGCTTATAGGAAACCGATTACTGATTATGGGAAATGTAGGATACCACTTGTTTGACAGTTTGACCTGTAGTAAGGACTACAAGTCAGGATATCTCAGCATCTGCTGCATTAATTTTGACCACTTTTTAAAAAAAAAAATCTGTCAAATGTAAACCCCCCAAATTTAAAGAACTACATGTTTAATCGAGTTCTCTTATTATCTTGTTATCTGAATGATTAAAGCCTCTACACTTCACAGCACACCCATGGTCTTTTCACTGCTTTTACCGATCCACAAAATTACCAAACAGACTCAACCACAATAATTGGAACTGTGCTGGCTCCTTTGCACCAGTACAAAAAACAGAGTTTGGTGTCATAAGTGCTGTTTCACAGAAACCTCCATATTTGTAGTTTCACACCAATACATAAGTGTAAATACAACATACTGTGATGCCTAATGTTCCTTACCCTGGGTTGTGCTTTGGGAGCCTGTCTGCACAGGTTCTGGCTGCTTGGCTCCCATCGTGTCCTCCATGACAGTCACATGGGTGATGTACCTGTCCCCAGTCATCTTGTCCTCTGTCACAATTCCACTCAGCCTCATTGTTTTACTGCTGAGAGAAGAGAAAGTGACTGAATGTATAATAAGACATCTAAAATAACTGTGGGTCTAAAAGAAACAGCTTAGTGTACTTGTTTAGTTTCACTCAATCCCTGGATGCCTATGGGATCATAATTATATTATTTGATCCCACAGACAGCAGACAGACACGGTTTGAGATGAGCATTTATCAGCTGTACCTAATATTTTTTAGGAGTTGATGCAGACCAAAATAGAGCGAAAAGGGGAATGAATATAATATTGGACACAAATAAATAGAAATAGGCAACTGTTTGCCAACACATTCACGACTTTGTAAGGTGGTAATACGTAAAAAAAAAGTGCAGCTTTAAAAAATGTGCTAAATAATAATTACACGTTACTTCAGAATGCTCATCAGGCAGTGGACAATTTGAATATATGGCTTTGAATTATGCTTCCCTTCATTTAGAATTTACGCACAAGGGACCTTTAAGTTCCAACTTAAGCTGGATGGTGGACTAACTAAACAACATATATAACAATATATAGATTTTCTTAACCTGAATCCCATAGTGACAATTTCTGACACATTTTGTGTGTATAAAATATCTTTCAATTCCAGTCTGTCTAGTTTTTAATCATAATGAATGTGCAATATACAATAATGAGACAACAGGATGTGAAGTGTACAGACGTGTATCTGGCGTCTTCAGGTGCTGGAAAGGATTCAGCAGGCCAGTTTAGGAAGCAGTTGAGGAAGACAAGGCAGGCCATACCAGACCAAACCCACATGATGACACGGAACGAAATGCCAAGGTCATAAATCAACTGGAAAAGAGCGAGAGACACAGAGAGATACAGATAGCAGGAGGAATTAGGATTGGGATGAATGGAAAAGAGGGGTAAAAATAAAATAAAATAAAATGTTAAAACACAAGGGTATATCAGCATGTTGCAAATGTGACCTTGTTGCATCACTGTGATATTTAACTTGAACTGTTGCTTCAAGGTCAGTTTTTCTTCTTCTAATCAAATCTATGACTTCTTCTTTAGTTCACATTTCTTTTTGTTCTTCCCTCCATCTTCCCCTTTTCCAGATCATTCCTTCCTTTTAGTTTTCTTCCTTTAATGTTCTTAGAGCACTTCTTGTACTCTTCCTACACTATATGGTCTTTCAGCTCCTTCTTTGACTGTGCATCAAGCTTGCAGCAATCCAATGTATTTTCTCCTGAAAATGCCCTTTAGTAATTATTCAATTAAATGTAGAACAATGTAATTTTACTGTTGCTCTATTATCCTCATATTAAAGTCCTCCAGGAACATCTCAAAGCTTATGCAATGGTCGTTGCTAGATCCACTTTGAGGTTTAACTGCAGCCTCATATATCATGAATACAATCCTATCTTGGTTCATTTCCTCACTTAACGTTAATTCCACAAAATTGCAATGCTCCACCATTTTGTTCACTCTAACCCTAACCCTAACCCTCTTCCTGGTATCTTTTGTTAAATAAATGTATTTGTTAAATAAATTTGTTGTTTTGTTAATTTTGTTAAAAATAAATAAATGATGTACTCTGACAAAGTGTCAGTCAAAAGCCTTTTTAACAGCCTAGTTCTTTAGCTAGATTCTCAGGCATCAGGTCATAGTTATTAAAGGAGTGTTAAATCTAGGGCCACTGGGCTTGGTTGTGTTGACCATTGTTGGAATGGTCAGACATGAGGCCAAGTGTGAAAGGAAAGCACTGTAGATTGGGGATGAGTGGTGTCATAGACTCCCTCCTCTGTTGAGGGATGGTTTATCTATTTTATGTAAATAACCTCCTTCACTCATCTTTTAAACCATCACAGGGGGCTGTGCTGCAGTCCATTTCTGTTCACCCTGTACACTTCCAGTGCAACACTGGGTTGTGCCACTTGCAGAAGTCCTCTGAAGACTGGATCTGCACCTGAACGTGGCCAGGACCAAGGAGATAGTAATCGAATTCAGGAGGAGGAGGACACCGACACAGCCCCTGTGTATCCTGGGAGAGGATGTGGACATGGTGGAGGACTACAAGTACCTTGGCGTCCACATTGACAACAAGCTGGACTGGAAGTCCAACACTGAAGCTGTATATAAGAAGGGGATGAGCGGACTGCTTTTCCTGAGGAAGCTGAGATCCTTCAATGTGTGCAGCACAATGTTGGAAATATTCTACCAGTCAGTCGTGGCCAGTGCCTCGTACTTTATTGTAGTCTGCTGGGGAAACAGCATCGGACTATCTGTCATTGTTGTAGCACTCAAGTCGGCTGTTAACCGAAACGTTGGTGGCTTGAGCCCACCCAGGGATGAAGATATTTTAAGAATTTCCCAGGTTGGGACAATAAAGTATATCTATCTATCTATGACACCATGCATTGTTGCTTACTTACTTACTGTTCATATTGGAACATCTCAAAACTTTATCTTCTTCCTTGTCACTTCTTTCGTCACAAGCACAGTTGGCAAAAAATATTATGGATTGAATATTTTATGGTGAAACTGCACAAGCAAGTTAATGATGACATAATGACAATAATCCTAAACAAATATTTTTCTAATGATTATTTTGTATGAAAAGTGAATTGTGCCTTTTAAAAGTTGCCAGCAGTTGAAATAGATCTGTGTAGGTATGCATGCATGCATGTGTATGTGTGTGAGCACCTTGACCCCAGGGAAGGTGACAGCTGACGATGCATAAGAGCCAATCATCAGGGAGAGGATGGTTGATCGTACATTCCCAAACATGTTAGGCAGCTAGATGAAAGAGAGAGAGAGGTTAAAGAAGAAGAAAACTTCTACAATATTAAACAAATAACTGAATCATGCAACCATCCTTATCAGTGAGCTGTAAATGTGAAACAAGACGAGGTCAAAACCTAGTATGTGGTAGGACCATGTGTGGTAAATGTGCTCTTGAGGACACTATCCACACCCATTAATTGCGAAAGAGCAACGGCCAACGAGAAAACTCCAACTCACCAATGGTATAACTTCATTACTCACAGTCAGTCAGGTATGTGACTTGATCTTATGGCTCCATTTTTTTCCAAGAGCTGAAGCTCATTGTTCTCTTTCTTTTTTTTAGGAGGTGAGTTACTGTGTTTATCTGGACTATAACTGAGCCAAATTTAACAATGTTTTAACCTATGATTGGTATATGTGCACATATATCGCTTAAATTATTCAGTATAATTATATTAAACCTTATAATTTCCAGAATACCATAATTTTACATAACATCCATTTCACAAATTCATTTAACAATTACAATATAGGATGATCCAATTATTCTTTCTTGTATTTAGGAAAACAAAATCGGCCCTCAGACAGGTAAAGACTTTGGCTTTTATAGAGCTGGTAACTCTTTGCTGCGGTCCAGTCAAAAATAAGCTCCTGCACCCTGTGAACACTATACGTATCAGTCCAATGACCTTTGACCTTTTTCCAGGCATTTCTATAAGATAAATAGATATACAAGGTAAAACTATATAACTGTTATGATCAATCTAATGTACATTATCAGTGATTTAAATGCACTTTAAAAATCAACCAACAGATGGCGCTACTGCATTCTTTTAAACAAGCTTTGCATCTGGGAGCTGGAAGTAGAGCTGATTAACACACACATGAAAACAAACACAATCACACACACACAATCAAACACATACACACAACCCAACCAACAGAAAAATCATGGCACAACAGCAACATGTGCAGTCTGTGTTTTCAGCTCAAACTCTTAATATGGATGCACTCCTTACACCTCTCTCTATCCTTCACACACACACACACACACACACACACACACACACACACACACACACACACACACGCAGTCCCTGTGTGACTGTCACCCATCCTTTAGACATGACAGCTTGGCATGTGTATGGGTGTGTGCATGTGAATATTCTCTGACCATGCAGATGGTAAGTACTGGTGAGTGTGTGTGTACGTCTCCAGACTTTCACTCTAACTATAGACTCAGCTGGACGACTGCCACACATACACACCACACTGCACGTGGCTCCGTTCACACTTCAGGCCTTCATGCTCAGTTTAAACTTACTGTTCATATCAGATTTTTGGATGACTGTTCATTTCTATTCTGGAATATCACCAACAGTACAGCAACTCTGATATTCATTACACCCTACAGGCTGTCACCTGCAGGCGGTGACAGACACGCGCCATGCGGTGTCTGTGCAGCTTAGAAACAAATCCAATGCTTCATTTTTTCCCACATTCAAATGATCATTTGGATTTTGAATGAACACCCACCATTTGCATCTTAGAATCACTGAAATGTTGATCTGAGACATGCTGAAATGTAGCATAATAAAGCAGAAAAGTCCACAAACTGACTGAGTAACATCATTTCCAGGGTAACATCAAGCTAATGTTAGCTTGTACACAACCAAGTAAAGTGGCAAAACACAAAGTAAAAACTTTGATAAAAATGTAAAATGAACTAAAAACTGTAAGCTGCTATTTTAACATTACAAGTCATGGCATGGGCTAATTCTACTACCAGAAAAACTCCATTTCAAGGCCATGTTTCAGTTACTACAACCGTTGTGACTGGGAGACGTGGTTTTACTACGTACGGGAAAGTGAACAAAAAGGTGGACACACACAGACAGACAGCTACAAACATGCTTCCAGTGCCGGGTTCCTGCAGTTATTTCTTCTAAATCTATCGTTTGCCTTTTTTTTTAAGCCCTAAAAGTTCATTATGTATGTACTTTCCATAGAGACTTTCAAATCATTTCCCAGTCATAGCTTAGTGGCTTATTGCAATGTTGTGCACTTTTCCTGTTTTCTCTTGACAGTTCCGACAGTCACGGAGGTCAAGCTTGGCTCTTTCACAACCTAATACACAGTTAAGTTTGGATGCTGTGCTTAAGGGGACATTATGCACTCTGCTTCTGTGTTTCCACCCTCTGTCATCTCAAAGGGTCTACTCTAACATACAGAGTTCATTGGATAAAAACTGTCCTGCTCTGAAAGGAACCAGCTTCAAATAAAGCGCTTCTGTACTGTGTTATATGGAAAAGGTTTGATTGAACCTGCTGTGCCTACAGTAAGTGGTTTGGCGTGTCTGAACTCTATTTTCTCATACAAGAAATCTATGGACAACATTATCTCTAATATCTATAAGAATGGAATAGATTTGATATTTACAGTACTGGCCCAGCTGCTAACATAAGTTCAAAATCATAATGCTTTGACAAGGTGATTGCAGACGCAATAATGAGCCATGATTTGTATCAATAATAAGATCAGTGATTTCTTTTCACTCCTGAACTTATATTCAGGATGAGATAAGTGATCAAAATTCTATTTGCCCAAACTGTTTCTGTCAAACATTTTTGCTCTAGCAAATGAAACAAATGAACTCTCATCGTTTGCCCTTTTTCCGATTGATCTGTTTGTTTCTCTGCCCAGTTTGTCCGTGCATGTCACAACAGCTGCCACAGTTGATTTTATTTTGCTCATTCTGCCTCTCTGCCCCCCCTCAGCCACACTGCCACCTCCCCAGACCCCTGCATCGCTATGAAGATTTGCAGTCAGTGCCATTCTCCGTCTCTCCACTAGTCACCCTCTGACTCCCACATCCACCTGCTCACCTGTGGTCTCATCCTCCACTCACCCTGTCAGTACATTTTCCCCAGTCAATCGCCAGACTGTCAATCTTTGCTTTCCAGCCTTTGAACCTAAACCAGAAACTGAATAAATGCCTCCCCGTAAAGCTTTTACTTGCCCCATTCTTGTTAACCCGGGGATTCTCAACTACTGTAGGACTCGCTGCTGTTGCTTGTAAGCCGTTTCAGCATTGAAATCACTGAACTATTCCAGTCTGCCTGCCTGTCTGTCGTCCTCACCTCGTGGCAATCCTGCTTATTTTGCACAACAGCAACAATCTGATCTGTCCAGTCAGTGATGGGGCAGTTTGATTAATTACATGTCAGTGTGGAGTTGCTCAGGGCTACACTGGTTATATATCAGCTCTTGAACTACTGACCTCCCACTTCACATCGTTTGTGCATGTTGTTTTTACCCTGTTACCTTCAGTTTCCATCAAGTTCATTGCTTCTTAGATTTATTTTGGAAGTATGTGAGCACAATTAGAACTAAAAAAATATGGTATTTTATATTTATAGTTATAAAACATGGTTTTGACATTGGGCTTCTCTAATAAACAGGGCAACAACAACAACAATGCAGGACCCACATTAGTGGTGCAAGTTCCCAAAGAAGTTTGCAATTAATCACATTGCTAAAATCCAGTTGATACAAGGTGGAGCTTTTAAGGCAACCGCTTGCTTTGTGTGGTCAGTAATACAATACTGATTGTCAGTCCTCAGTATCAGTTACATGTCTGTCTGGCCGCTTGTTCGCTGTCCACAGGTTTAACTAATATCACGCCACTCTACCCTCCCTTTCTCCTCACTGGACTGTATCAATAGTAGTGCTGACACCATTACTTGCAGTGGTGGTCATAATAATGGAAGCAGTAGTAGTTGTAGTTTGAGAATGTATATTGTACCCAAATGTACTGAAACGCTTCAATGGAAAGATGTTGATGACTGAATATCTATTTGTTTCTCTGTCTACAGTCCTTAGTTCAACTAATGTTGTATTTCTCTGCCCTGACTTTTCCGTTTTTCTGTAGCTTTGCTTCCACCTCTGTTTTTCCATTCATATCTGGCCTCCCCTCTCTTCCATGGCTCCTCCCCCTTACTTTCCATGAGGTGTTCCATCTGTTTTTGCCAGTTCCCAAAGACAGCCTCTGATAATTCTCTTTCATTCTTGTGAACTACCAAATTATACCCTAATATATATGGATTCAAAATTTCAGCAGTGAATCACACTCCAACCAATTTTTTTTGGCATGCTAGTGGTGGGGGCTCCTGGGAGGCTTGGGATTAATCGCTTCTACAAAAAACAGAACTCTGTTCAGTACCAACCATTTTATGTTGAATGCCAGCGTTTTTTAAAAAAATTCTTGCTTTGGCAGCTACAGTATAGTAAAAAGTTAGGAAAAGATCATAGTTATGGCAAATAAACTATAGTTAAGATATGGTAAGACAGAAGCAAAGAAGATAGATATGGATAGACAGATAAGAAACAAGTGCATTCTACTCGCCAATCTACTATCCCGCCCTCCAAACCTTTACTTTCCAGCTTCATACAGAAAGGGGACACTACTTGCTGCACTGGCATTGAACATCGGCAGTGCACATGAATTGTGACTTGTGGAATCATCCAGTATGATTATAATTGTTAGGATACTGGGCTGGTCCCGAACGAAATATCTTAACAAATATTGGACATGTTCGGTACAATCATTGATGGTCCCAAGAGAATCCTGCTGACTTTGGTGATCCTCTGATTTTTCCTCTAGCACCAGAGGCAGACTAGTTTTCAGTTAACTAGTTAACATTTTAACAACTAGTAGATGGATTGGCACATTTGTTAGAAATCAATATTCAGCAAGGGAATGAATTGTAAAAATATTGCTAATTCCCTAACTTTTCATTTAGTATCATAATCAGGTCAAAACTTCAAATTGTCCACTACCTTGATTTATGACCAAACACCTACAAAACGAATGGCTTTCACATCAACCTCATGCTAACATACAAGTGTGACCATGGTAAACATCATACATACTAAACATCATAATATTGAAATCATCATTGCGAGCATGTTCTCGGTACAATTTTCACAGAGCCACAAGTGAGAGTGTAGACATTTAGTCTTTCTAAATATTTAATAAGGACAATATTGATCCCTGCGTAGATCCCTAGAAATAGGAGATTTTAGGCTTAAACTATTGTGTGTTTAAGATTAACATAACACTGATGGCTTTGGTCAGTGCTTTATCAAAGTTGACTGAGGATCAAATGTGTTGTCAGCTAGTTAGGTAAGCTGGAAATGCACACTGCTTTCATCAGGTAAGTTATGTAAGGGTTTATCAACAAGATAATACACACCACAACAGACACAAACACACACAAACACACACCAGTCCAGAAATGACAGCAGTGAGACCAAAATGACCCTGTCAAGGACATGGTCTAGGTCAGGAAGTGGGAGAAACAGACAGAGAGGGAGAGAGAGAGAAAGGCAGAGAGAGAGAGAGGGAGAGAGAGAGAGAGAGAGAGATGGAGACAGGGCTGTGGGAGGGTGTGCTGACCGCCCATGTTTTGGATTGGCTGAGAGGCAGCAGCAGAATTTAGAACAAGTGGAACAGCATGTGCAGCTTGCTAAAATACACACACAGGGGGGGGAACATGTGCTTACAATCACAGGTACACGACTCACAAAGCAGTCAAAACCACACACCATTACGCTTGGAACATGAATGCTGATCTTTATGGTTGTAGACAGGTGCACTGGACTCAGAAAGTAAAAACACAGTGACTCACAGAGGTAAGAGATTTGTGGGTTTTCTGTAGGCTGAAGCCTTCAAACATTTACATTTCACACACTCCAGTCTGTGACGTCAAGGCAGGTGAAAGATGGGAAAGTGGGTATATGGGTTGTCCTGGTGACCTAGCATTGTATGCAATGTACCATAACCCTATGCTGTCTCAGGCTCAAGTCCAGACAGCAGGGACCTTTGTCCTATGTCCCTGACTGTACTGTATGTCATTACTTCCAGACTGGTTAGATTCCCCTGTGCTCATGATGTACAAAGACTCCCTGTCTGCAGTGCAGGAGATGACCTTATTTGGTTTGGACAGTGAGACACTAAACATCTTATGTTATTGTTTCTTCAACATTAATTATAAAATGTAAAATAGGACTGAATGTAAAGATCAGTTTCTAGGCTGTCATACAATTAAAAGTAGAAAAAGAAAGCAGTAAAGAAGCAATTTACATTGTTAAAGCTACATTATTTGATTTGTATGTTTTTTGCCCACAACAATAACTAACCGAACTATAAGGCAACATTTACATATTATCACCTTATAAAGGTGTTGTGGTTAACATATGGTGTACCCGATCTGTAAATGTTGCCACTCATCAGCATGGTAACATTCTGGACTTGGTAATAACAACAGGATTAAACATTGACAATGTTTCAGAATGACCTCTTTCTGACCATCACTGCAAGAAAGCTGAAGCAAAGTTATGTAGATCGTTTGATTCACACAGTTATGACTGCTCTATAAATGATATGGTTACCAATTTCAACAATACTTTGTCATTTACTTTAAATATTGTTGCTCTCCTACATGTTTAAAAGAGTTTGACTCCAGTGCTTAACCAATAACAGTATTAATTAAAAAAATATGAATTAAGAAAATATGTCAAGCAGCTTAAAAACAATGGAAAAAATACAAAGAAACTATGACTGTCTGTACAAAAGCAATCTGGCATGAAATGATTACTTCTCAAAGATTATGACAGAGAACGCTGGAAACTCTAAAATATTATTCAGCACTGCTACTCAACACTGCTGCTAACCCTAACCCTAACCCACCCATCCAAAGTAATACAAAATAACTAATAATAGTAATAATAGCCAGCACTGCAGTCCATGTAAACACAGATAACCTCAGCAAACCCTGTGAAGAAGATGTAACCATGGCAAAATTCACCTGCATTACATTAACTGAGCTTGTGTCGACCCTGTATCTGCAGCACTATTAAAGCTTTTGTTCAACAGTGCTTCAAGTCATGTCCTGAGGATTATAAATACACACCATAAACACCTGTTACTAAAGAAACCCAACCTAGACGGCAATGCACTAACCAACTATAGGCAGATATCCAACCTTCCATTCATCAGAAAGATACTTGTAAAATGAAAGAAAATTATTTCCTGAACTAAGTAGTAACCTTCCTCAGCTCTGATACAGCTGTTAGTACATTATTGACAATTCTCAGCTAGTTTGCAAACACAGTGTGTGTGTCTTTGTATGAGTGGGAATCGTACTGTCAGTGAGGTGAAGGTCAGGCAGATTCCTCCAAAGCCATTGAAAGAGACAGCGAGGAAGATGAGGACAGACAGCACTGATGGAACACATGAAAAAGAAGAATACCATAAGCTATGATGAAACTTAACATTCAAGGGTTTTTTTCACAGTGTTGGTCTTTATTTTTGTACCTTTGTCCATCAGTCGCAACTGAAAACCTGACTTGTTATAATCTGTGATTTCCTTTTAAAACAGAAGGTTTTAGTGTAAATTGTGACATTTGGCTTTATCTTCCAAGTTATTTAAATTGGAGGTGTCTTTACAGCCCATTTCATTCTGACTGTTTCTTTGTCCTGTTGGAGTTGTAAAGCCGTTGCAAAGATGTCAGTGTGTAAAATGTTCCCATAGTGTGATTGCAAAACTACAAAAATAAGACCAAAGCTGTAATTTGACACGTTTCCTTTAACTGCAGTTGCAGTAATGTGTTTGAATGGAAACAAATGCGTGATGATTTAAGGTTTGATGTACTGATATGTTATCTTACCTGCAGGGTCATATGCTGCAGCAGCTATCATTGCACAGGAGGCTGCGAAACATGAACTGAAATGTATTCAAACAAAGGATGTCAGAGCACATATGGAGTGTGGTTTCAATGGCATTTCCATTTAAAACGGGGACATTCAGATTAAAGTCAATTATAAATGGTCTGTCTGTCATACCTGCCAATGAGCCTCAGTGGGCGTGGCCCATATCTGTCCATCAAGATCCCCAGGGGTAAAGTGGCTGCACTCAAGAGGAATGAGCCAATGGTGAAGCCAAGATTCAGTATCTCCTCTTGTTCCACACAACTCCGCCACTCACCGCTCATGGAAGTCACATTGGTGTGGACAGTCTCATTTTCTGAATAGAGTCAAAGAAAATAAAACTCAGGAGAAGGTAAACTGTGGAAAGTAGACTGCAGCTGCTTAGGCTGCCAAAACACTTCTTCTGTGCATTGAGAAGACTAGACATCAGAGTGTATGAACCAAAATATACACAATATACTATGACAACACACATACCGTCAGTCAGTGTAAAAGGTCAGAGGTGAATGCAAGAGGTGAAAGAGTGGCTTGAGTGTGCAGAATATCCTCAGAAGGTATTTTAATTGTTATTTGTGTGAACTGTCCCCTTAAAGTGTATTTAACAAAAAAGCAAAAGTACAGGATACTTCTCACTTCTGACCTGTACTGTTAAGATTACTGGGGCATCATCTTCGAAACTGAGAGAGGCAAGTGTCTGACATATCTGACTGTGAATAATTACTGCACTAGACACAACCAGAAGAGCTGGGTGGATGGTGATCTTACCAATACAAAGATGGGAATAGAAGCCTTCATTCTTCAGCATGATCAGCAGTGAGCCCCAGCCCAGCAGGACAGCAGAGAAGAGCAGGTTCTCTATAATGGCTGTGATAGCCATCCACCACCTCCTCCTGTACGCCTGAGCCAAGCTGGGTGCCATGACAGCTAGAGACACATAACAGTAAGAGAAAACATTAGTCCACCAAACAGCAAGCAGTGAAAGTTCTACTGGGAACCAGCAAGTATAACAGGTCCTTACTTTGCACCACCATATTTTACTAATTCATTCACATAACATAATATAATACACTATCGCATTACTTACTTTGTTGGTTACAATCTTATCATAGCTGCTAGAACTGATGGCCAGGGTTATGAAATTAAAAAAAATCTTTTCCTTCAAGCTGATGTATCAAAGTTAGCTGATATTTTAGGACATCTCTCTGAAGATGGAATATCAATACCTGGAATATTTCACGAGTTAGGAATGTCTCTTTTTGTCTAATTTTGTGAACCAAATCCACAAGAAATTAATACATTATTACATTAATGCCAAAACCCTGTTAATTCAAAACTGTCATGAAGCAGTCTGACTCAGTGAGTTGCAGCATTGCCTACAATGGCCTAACACAACCAGATATTAAAGGGCAGCTATCTAAGTATACACAGTATTGCAAACTCCAGAGAGAGGGAAAACCAGTAAAGAAGGAAACAAGTTAAGTGTTAAGGAGGGGACCGGGATGACGCGGACCAAAAGAGGGAGAGACCCCACTTGACCTTCTAGTGTAGCTGGAGCTCTCAAGTGTCATGTATTGATCTAACATACATACACACACCTACATACACACCTACATACACACACATATTGAGGTTGAACCACGAATCAATGGACCTAGAGGTCTTCCCAGCAATGAGTGTGTAAATATTTGAGGGACTTATGTGGTGAATGTGTGTGTATACTTGTGTTTGGAGTCACATGCAGTTGTCATTTCAAGATGGAGTTCAAAGGTTTTTGTTGCTTCTCACTTTGTTGAATACAAAGTTCATACAGGCATCTGTAGAACATGGCATGTGTTCATTACAATACAACTGAGAACAAGATGTTGCAATTGTGCAAGCAGAGTGTAGGAAAACAAATGGCAGGACCAGGACAGGATCAAAACTTACAAACCAGGAAGGCAGTCCAAACAGACATATAAATCAAAAAGGGCAAGAATCAAATCAAAGAATCAAATCCAAATAACAGGCAGGGTTCAGGTAACTGAATTGAGAGAACAAGACATTAGGAAAGGCTGGAATGCTTGACACAAGGTACAAAGATGCTCTGGCCGAGAGAGAGGGGAACACATATATTAAATACACTAGGGAGGGAAAGCTAACAAAGCTGGGAAATATTTTTTTAACATGAAACAGGAAATAACTAAACTAAAACCCCAAACCATGATAGTACCCCCACCACCCACCCACCAAGGTACAGCTCCCAGACATAAAAAAACAAGTCCAAAAAGTCCAAGTCGACTGGGGCGGGTGAAGGTGGTCGGAAGGAGCAACAAAACCAGGCCAAAGAGCCAGAAATCTCAGGCAGACAGCTTGGGGGCAGGGAAGATAGGTGGTGCAGGTTTGGAGGATGGGCAGGAGGTCGGCTCTGTAGGCCAGCAGTGAGGCTGGAGGTCAGGACTGGGGGCCGGCAGCTGGAGATCTGCTCATCTGGAGGCAAGTGACAGACAGACTGGTGGGAGAGCTGGTGGAGCCAGGGAAACAAGAGCATGGTAAAACACAGCCACAGGAGACCACTACAGCTCAGGAACAGACGTCAGCTGGGCCCCCAACGTGGAGCCTGGAACTGGTGTTGGCTTGACTGCCAATAGGAAACCAGGAGCAGGGGTCCCATAGGCCGACTCAGGAACAGACATAGCATCAACTGGCCCAGGGGCTGAAGAGACTTTGGCTGACTAGGACTAAGGAATGGGCTCGTGATAAATGAGGTGTTGGCCGACCCAGGAACAGAAGAGGCAACGACCCACCAAGCAACAGTCTCAGTCATGGCTGACCACGGTCCTGAAGAGATGTTGACCAGAGAACTGGGCAGCAGAACCTCCACGATGCTGGGCAGTGGAACCTCTGGGGCACTGAGCAGTTGTGGCTGTGGGGCGCTGGGCAGCTGATACCCAGGATGGGCAGCTTGGGTGATCAGCGTCTCCAATGCTTCCTTCTAGAGGCAGCAGGAGAGGAGTCAGCTCAGGTGCAGGACCGAAGCGGATGCTAACAGGCCGTAGGCTAACCGACTGGGAGGTAGGTTGGAGACTATCTGGCTCTAGAGCAAGATCAAACAGAAAAGAGTCCAGGGATCTGGATGACAGGCAGTCGGACAACAGGGAACCTCGATGTCATCGGGAGCCTCGCTTCCTTCTGGAGAGCAGACTCAGGAACTGGAGCTAGCAGGAGGTTAGCAGGCTGAGGTGCAGGCTGGGGCTGACAGCTGGGAGGCTTAGGTATAGAGGAGTCTGGAGTGACAGGTCCTGCTTGCTTTAGGTCGTTGTAAATAAAACATTTGGCCCTAATTCTAGTTTTTCCATTGTAGGAGATAGAAAAGATAGAAGTCAACCAACACACCTGAGAAACTCCACATTTGAGTGAATTTTCCCAACAGAATAAAATCTTGATAGAGATGTTTAACCTTTCAACCTTCATTTCGATAGAATACATTTGTTGTTCTTTACAGGGATTGTATAAAGGTGCTGAAGTATGTCCATGAATAGATATGGGTTTACAATTAATTACAGTTCATCCTCTGCATTGAGGAGCCACATAGCCAGTATACAGCCATGTTTGATCAATGGTATTCTTCTGCTACCACCACGACTTCTTCTTAGAATATTTTCTTCTCACGCCCCCTTTGGAGAATAACATGACGCGCTGAGCATAACCACCTCTATGTGAGCATGTAGCTCACATGCCATCTGTGGAGGTGAGCTATGAGCGCCCATGCCATATTGTAATTGAGACTGCGTAATTTTTGAAAGAGCAAATGAAAAGTTGAATTCATAAACAATAAAATAGACTTTTGCTCAGTTCAGTGCACTCTGGCTTCGCTTCTACAGCCTTACTTGGTGTTGTAAGACAAGTAGTTTACAAAGGTGCACAATAGTTCTGCTGTTATTTCAGAACCATGAACAGCACTCACACTGAAATGATCGGAGGAGAGACACGCAGAGCCTTACTTTTAGTGGTTGTAGATAGAACTTTTGGCCGTAATTCTATTTTTTCCCCCATTGTAGCAATCATCAATCACAAAATGGACATGACAGGGAAGTGAAGTTTTGGTCAACGAGAGAGAGAGAGAGAGAGAGAGAGAGAGAGAGAGTTAATGACCTCGACACTGTAAGCTATTATGTTTTTTGATTTCAGCAAGCATCTCTCATTAGTTCGGATCATTCATAAATTAGTTTGCGTCCTGTAGACCTACATTCTGAGTGATTACACACAGTGGACACCTTGTCCCATTACTGACCCACATAGGCATTTGTCACCTTTACACTGTCTGTTTTGTGAATGCTTTAAAGACTCCTTTCTTAAATCTACAGATATGCAGCTAGTTACAATAACCTTTTCAGTTTTATGAGGATGGCATCAGATGGCAAAAAATGTACTGACTTTGTTCCTTTTTTTCCCAAAGTCATTTTTTGATTGATTTTTCATGACCTCAAGTGGGAGCTAAACATCAGCTCCTCAGCAAGAAAGCACAGCAGAGGATGTACTTCCTGTAGCAGCTGAAGGAGTTCAACGTGCCAAAGACAATGATGGTGCACTTCTACACCGCCACCATTGAGTCCATCCTCACCTCCTCCATCACCATCAGGCATGCTGCTGCCACTGCCAAGAGCAAGGGCAGACAGAGAAGGAGATTGTAATCTGTCACCTCTCCAGGACCTGTACTCCTCCAGGAGGTGTGCAGGGAAGATTGTGGCCAACCCCTCCCCTTGAGACACTCCCCTCCTCGTGCCATAACAGTTCCTTCCCGACTGCAGCTGGTCTCATCAATAAGGCCAGAGATCCCCACTGACACTGACCCTCCCCCCTCCCCCACATAGAGACTACAACTTACATTAATATAAGGTCGTCTGATTCACGTTAGAGCACATGTTTTGGGGTTTTTTTTTGGATACATATTCTTATGGATCATTATGTTGCACATTTCAAATAATCCCTATACTGCATGTTGGGAACTTTCGTACATTCTCTGGTGTATATTTTGCACATTCCTGCTCAAACTGTACAGCACTTCCATTTAAATAACATATTGTACATATTTTTTTAATCATAGTTCATATTTTATTGTCAAATTTCTACTGTATTTTCTATTCATCTTTCTGTTCCAGAGTACTTGCTTTTTATCTTTTTTTTTTTTCTACTTATTTGTTTATTATTGCACCAACACACCGAGTCAAATTCCTTTTGTGTGAAAAACTATTTGGCAAGAAAGCTGATTATTATTCCGATTATTGGCATGTCAATGTAATGTTTAGGATCAACAAATGAGCAATGGCAACAATGAACAAACATTGGTTAACAAACTTAAAGCTTCCATGGTGGCAACATATTTAAAAACATGGACACAACTCATGAAGTCAGAGATATCAGAAGATTACACCTAACAAGATCATGACTACCCCTCTAGTTCTGATGGACGCCCGCAATGTACATAGTAGTTCATTTGCAAAACGTGATGAGATGAATACACATCACAGCTGTTGATGATTTATAGGAGAGGAAACCACGATTAATACAGTTTTGGCTAACATGTGCAATCCCATACAGCAAAAAAGTCAGGATTAAAGTTTAAAGTCACTTACTCTATGAATTGTGCTCCTCCACTAGATGATCTGTGTTTATATGGCGATGATCCAGCTGCTGCTTCTGTTTCTCAACTCACGAAAGTTTGATTCTGTTTGATAGTTGAATCTGGCTTTATTTCTTTCTCTTTTAGATTTAAAGTGTGATATACTTCCTTCTGTGTTGCAGCTGTATTCACTGGCACATGTTCACTCACACTGACTCTCCCTTTCTCTGTACAGTATGGCTATAAATGGAGCTTAAGTCATGCTCGCCCACCCCACTGACCTTAACACACACAAACACACACACACACACACACACACACACACACACACGTGTTTGTATTATCACTATCCATGTGGGAACACTCCACTAACATAATGCATTCCCTAGTCTCTTACCCTAACCCTAACCTCAAAACTGAATGTCTAACCATCACCTTAACTTAACTCTACCCAGAACTAAGTCTTAAACTGGGCCCCCAAAGACCAGTGTGGACCTGTGGGGACACATTGTTGCTATCACTGGTTATCTTATCACCAGTTTTGGTGATTTTAATACTAAAATAATGTAAATTCAGGATTTACATTTGTCAACCGTGTGAATTTTTGTTTTTTCACCTGACAGTGCCAGCACTGATATACTGGTAGCTTGCTCAGTGGCCCCATCATGTGGTC
The DNA here is from genome assembly GCA_025331565.1 of Holacanthus passer. Classification (NCBI taxonomy): domain Eukaryota; kingdom Metazoa; phylum Chordata; class Actinopteri; family Pomacanthidae; genus Holacanthus; species Holacanthus passer. The sequence goes on along the minus strand of JAFREQ010000030.1, from coordinate 7,226,397 downwards.
AGCACAGGCATCAGCTGCTGCAACAAGAAGCATTTACAAATCACTAGCACTGGTCCTATAATAATTGGGGAACAAGCTGGTGATTCGCTGACTACTGCTGATGTTTTAACCCTCTACTGTACATATTATGCACAACACTGTGCTTTAAGGGTAGTAAAACACCAAGGAAGTAGTTGCAGATAATTAAATATATTAGAAATAATTACTCTTTTAATTTGGTTTAGATAGTATTTGTTCAAAACATCTGTATCATGCAGCAAGCAGTTTTAGTCAATGCATTTGTTCGATTAGGCTTCTTTCACCCATGGAATGTCCCTGTGTGAAGTTCAGTATATATTATATGTTAACTGCACAGTGTTTTGTCATGACTGTAAATACACCTTTTATTGCTTTTCATACCTTTTTATTACCTTGTAACTAGTATACAAGTACATATTTTTTTAAATGCCAAGTTATCTCTATTTAATCATGCAAAGGTGATATTTATGTACTTATTTATTGCCATCAAATCAGACCATGTGGTCACTTCACTTGTCTTCCTGACAGGAGCTTCCTCCCAGCCTTGATACATGACTAGTCTTGTGTAGGAATGATAAAACAATGTTTGGGGAGAGGTGAGGGACAAAAAGGTTTCAGCATGCAGTATAAGGTTGAATTCTGTGATCATGACACAAACTATCCTCACAGAATTGTCAAGGTCCTCATCATAGACTATGGTCATGATACAGTATATATAAAACACAAAATACAATAACCTCTAAAATGTGAATGTAAATAAAAACAGGAGCGGACTTTATTAAGCAATCTATAGTGGAGTTCTTGCAATGTGTCAAACAAGCACAGCACACTTGAATTCTGTACCATTTTATATTTATTCTCTTTTTCATCCCGTTATATCATTTCCAATGACAACAAACTCTTTAACAGTAGAATGAACAAGAAAAAAGTTCAAAATCTACAAAATGGTGCTCCCTTATTAGCTTTGGAAATGTTATTTACTTAGTGTGAAGGGAACAGAGAGGAAGAGAGGAAAAAAGGTGGAAATAAAGAAAAAGAAACATATTTGAAAACACTTAAATTATGAAGCTCTTCAATTCAACCTTTACATTTATTGTGACAGTCTGGAACCAGAAAACCCTCGTTTCCACTCACTCTCCTCCTAAAGACAGGGGTGTAAGTTGCTGCTGCTGCTGCTGATAATAATAATAATAATATAGTAATAAACACACCCTTGGGAAAAATACAATATTCATAAACAATAAAAAAAAAAGAAAAAACTAATGTGTGCGTCAACATGTGTTTCTTTTGCCTTAATGGTATCAAAATGTATCAGTTATATTGCAACAAACGTCCTCCAACATTTTTCAAGCTATAGTGTGAAAAACAAAAAAGAGGCCGAGCTGTGGGCAGCAAAGAAGCAAAAGCTTCTTTGATGGGTTTGGTTAATTAACAAGGAGTAGTAGTGACTAAGACAAAATTTCAAAAAGAAAAGAAAAAAGACAAAACAAAACAAAAAACTGCTTGTTTCCACAAAAGGCAAGTTGGTCGAACACCTCGATAACAGTTTTGACCTCAGAAAGTTAAAAACTTCTCAATTCTGAGGCATCAAATTTATGTTTTTACTACATGGTATTATAAAGAGCCTACGACCTACTATTAGGGACACTTTTAGGAAAAAAAAATGAAATGAAAATAAAGTTGCAATATTGTTGTACTGTTCCAATTTGCCCCTGCAATGTCACAAGAAAAAGTAAAGTTGTAATTTTACTATAAAATGGCATTATATTGAGTAAAGCTGTAATGTTGGAAAAAAAATTAGTAAAGTTAAGAGGTTTATGGGACAGGCAACCCGAATGAATTCCGTAAATGCCCTGCTGACTAAACTCCATCTGACAAACATCAGTGACAATACTCTGTCATCGCAGCCAAACGTGAAATACAGCAAAAGTTATTGCAACTACATGAATCAAAAATGCTTTTTCCACAAATTAAAAAATTCCCTTCAATGGCATCACTGGAGAACATGGCAGACGGGTCAGTGATGTGCACAAAACAAAACAATGCATTACAATGAAACACTCGCTCAACGTCAGGCTTTCTGTCTGACTTGTAGTAAGAGATCATTAGGAAAAGCAATATTGGTCATCAAACTGAAATCATGCATTATGCCCAACACCTGAACACAGAGGGAGATTCTGTGGTAAACAGGCATGGGGGAAGAGAAGTAAAGAACTGAAAGAAAGCAACTAAAAAATACAACTGAGTGTGACTTGTGTAGTGAGAGTAATAAACATATACAGTATATTAAAAGCCATTACATTAAGAACCATTATTAACCCATTTAACTTACTTATATGTAGCACTCATCATTTAGATGCTGACTGTACACAACAACCTTCTACTGTGTTTAACCATGAACGTAAATATAATCAACATGTCTTAACTTATCAAACAGACTCATTTATCTGTGTATGAAGGCCTATATTCAGCTTCAGTCTATGAAGCCGCAGGATGTCTAACGAACTAGCAAAAGCCTTGTCCTGTCAAGTTACATTGAAGACTTGAAGATCTTTTCAGTGTCAGCAACAATCAAAAGAAAAGACAATGAAGGACACTGAACCACAGCTCTATCATAATGAAGGTCTAAGTGACTGGCCTTCAAGAACTGAAATGCTATGATGAACTGTACTCCAAACTGTGACGCAGTTTTAGACATGTGAATCCCTTTTACAACTAGTAGACAGCTGCTGTACATACGTCCCACTTTAACTTCAGACTCTGCAGGAAATGATGTGTTTCTGCAGAATCAAACATACAGTCACAGTACAGACTTGGGTTGAGCTCCGCTTTGAAACATGTGTGTGACGTGCTTGACATGCATTCTGTAATGGTCTGCTAACAGTCTTTCTTCACAGGTTAAATGCTTGTTTACAGTATCTACAAGGAAGTTCTAACAATAATGTGACTGAATATGTGACTGGACCACTCACTGCTCTTCTCTTTCCTCTATCTAATCCACTCATTTTTTCATACAGAACATTCATCTAAAAAGGTGCTATGTGTAATTAGTTTAATTACTCTGAACTCATTAAACATCTATACCAGCGATTTCCAACCTGGGGATCAGGACAAAAAAAGTTTCTGCTACACTTAATCTTTGCCTTTTGATTTCGAAGTACTGGTTACTCACACCTCTTCAGGAGCCTGTTGCACCAGCTCTTCCAAAGTTCAACGACATTGATATACATTTACGAAATGGAGACTTGTGCGTCACTAAATAAAAAAAAAAAACAACAACAAAAAACCCCCAAACATATATATATATATATATATTACATCCGGTAACTACCAGGTGGAACTTTTGCTTAGCTAACCGACAAAATGTTAGCTAATATTTGACCCCTTTAGACTGAAATATCTGACAAATCTGATTCTACACTAGACAAAAAACTGTTTAAAGAAGTTTAAACTGAGAAGATTAAAAGTAAGTAAGTAAGTAAGAAAAGAATATACTAAAAAAAACATCATATATTTAAAATGACAAAAAACATTATGCCAATAATCTCACACTAACTATTGTTGGTTAGGTTAGCTTACATTTCCCTCCCACTCTGAACTACACTAATATTACTAACCCTCAAACAAACCCATTTCTCATATATGAACAAAGCAAATTCATCACGACATTTACAAAATACTGTCAGGCAAAGTTATATTGGCTGCCTACAACTGTAACTTTTGTTATAGCTTGTGATACTACAATGACTTTGTGTTGAGTGCATTTGATTAGACGGTGCTACAGATGTTTCTTCTTAACACAGTAATAAAGTCTTCACTAGCTGAAACATTTCCAGGTTTTATTGGTGCAACCTGATTTAGGAAATGACTAATTTAAAACTAGCTGCTAGTTACTGTAAGAACTAAGGAACAAACTCAGTAAAGATGTTACAAATAGCTGGTGCCACCCAGTCCTGGACTCTAAAAAACAGTCAGATGAAACAATCTGAGAGGGAAAATAAATTCAACCTGTGACAAGCCAACAAAGTTTTTTGCCATTGATGACCTACAATGTATTTTACATTGTGTGTCTCTAGGTCAGATTTGGCACAAAGTCTAAACGCTGAACTGCTTTATAACACAAAACAGATTATAGTATGCCAACATGTTAATGTTTATCATGTAGCCTTTAGTATTTTAGAATGCAAAGGTCAGCAGGTGAGCATGCTATGTTAGCATCAATGTACAGCTTTATAGGTACCTTGTCACAGACATATTTCACTCTGGACCAAAGTGCTGGTCCGACTAACTGACTAACATCCTGAGGGCAAAAAAAAGGGACGCTCATACAAGTACAGTGTCAGTAACCTATGGGATTCATCACATCTTAGAGAGAGACTATTAACTACACATAGCACCTTTTATTATTGAGGAAGAGATGGTCTAAAACTGCCTTGCACTTTCTTTCTTGTTGTTTTCTGATTGTCTGTCTTTTGGCTAAATATTTCACTCTTTTACATTCTTGTATCTCTACAAAGTGTTTATCATCTTTGCTTGCCTCTTGCATCTCTCTCACTTTGCCTCATCCACAAATTCCATTCCCCAATACTCTGCATTTTATTCCACAAGTTAGCTTTTCTCCTTCTTCTTTCCTGTCTTTCACTACTTAGCCCACAGTCCACACGCCCTTTCATTCTACCATCACTCCCAGAAGATGTTGGTGATGTCAGAGTCCAGGCTGAAGATCCAGATCACTAGTGGTGCAGAGATCAGAACAAATGACCAGGACACGCCTTTCGCTGACTGATGCAACCTCATCATCATGGCACCGACCAATCCTGTGTTAGCCCTCATCCTCTGCAGCTCCTCTTCCTCCTCCAGTGACTTTTTGAACAACAAAGAAAATGGTTAGACACAGACTAGACACAAATACCCCTCTAGTGCATTAACAGAAGCACTGCCTGTCTTCTGACCTGGATTTGGCTTCCTGGTTCGATGTAGTTGCGGGCCAAAAATTTGAGTGCCTCGTCCATCAAAATGACTGGAATTGACATCTTCAGGACCACCACCCATTGAGGCCAGGACAGAGGGCGTATCTGGAATATCATCTGAAGACAGAGACAGAGGAAACGTTGGATATTTAAGACAATGTGTCATGTTTTTGGATGGTCAGTGCAGGACAAGTGAAAATTGGTGTTGTTTTACTTACTGAATTTTCTGGCATGAAAATCATTATATCACTACAATCTTTTACAATAAACAACTGTATCAGTGGAACCTTTAAAGGAATGTTTCAGATACACACAGTACATGCATGCTTACTGGCAGTGGGTCTACATATAGAATGAGGAAATGTAGAGCCATAGACAGACAGATGGCCCCCACCAGCCAGGGGTTCGACCAAGGAGGCATCTTCAGCAGCGACTGGTTCTCTGATAGACTGGACAGCACAGGAAAAGGAGAAAGATGTTCACTTTCCAGTTCACACTGTGTACTCTGTCACTTTACAGTTTAGAATAACTTTATCTCTATTCTAGATTCACAGCCTTCAAAAACCTACATGTAGTTTGACACAAAATCAGGTGTAATACATGACAGTCACATACGCTGCTTCATACAGGCCAGCACTGTAGGATATGTAGTTTAGTATGTGGGTGTGTTTGTTTTGTTCTTACCTGTTCAAGGCATTACACATCTCTATGGTAACCAGGACAGACAGGGCCATAGTCATGGGATAAGGAGACTCAAAGACTGAACACTGAACACCAGCAAACTCAATGTGGCCTTCACTGCACTGCAGGTAGTGGGACTGTGGAGGAAACAAATCACATTCTTTTAACCTGTCTCAAGTACCAACTGAGGCAAATAACTCTCATGATGTGATGCTTTAGTACAGTTTTTATCCTACAGGTGCACACCTCGAGTCTGACTAATACATCATCACGGCCAATATTAATAGTCAACATTAGCTTATTACAAATCACTATTGGCGCAGATGTTGTGAAATGTCAGTGCAGAAATTCCAAAATATTTAGAAATTAGTACAATGGTTAATGTGATAGTGTGATTTCTATTATTATTTTTATCAACAAGTAATACCATTTTCATGTCCACAAGAAAGTTTCAACTGCTTGCCCTGTTTGTGCTAGGAGCCATTAACTCCTGTTACAAAGCCTGTTCAAGGCAGGAATGTTGTGCCATTATTCCACCTCGCTGTTCTGTCTAAAGGTACTAACATGGATTGGGGGGAGGCATTGTTGTTTAAACTGGCAGAAGCAGTAGTAACAGAGCTGAATTGACGTCTGTGTAAAAAGGGTGAGTCGGTATGATGCTGTTGTGTTCCACGATCACTGCTGTTTGTAATTTTGTGATTCTTTAAGTCACGTACTTATTCCACATATCTGTAAGTTGTATCTAAACAGAGAAGGAGAGATAGGAGCAGACGCTAACACTCCCACACTCTGGAGAGAAGCCTCTCCTGCAGATCATCACAACCTGATGTTCCTTTCAACTTCACTGTTGCAGGGCCACAGAGCATGAGAAGCATGACAGAGGTATAGTGATGGGGAGATGTGTGTTTACCAGTTGATAGAAGGAGAGTTTCGGTCCATCGTGGGCTGCCATAAACCACCAGGCAGCAGCTCCGACAGTGGCTGCTCCCACATAACCTGCACAGAAGGGTGGTAAGAAACAATTTAGTTTGTAACCTGCAAGTTCTGTGTCGCAGGACATGCTCTGATGATGAATAATAATGTAGAGATTTTGGTGTAGGTGGTAGTACTAATGATCATAATGTGATGATGTCTTCTGTCCTGGGCTCATGACTCACATCCAATAATGAGGTAGCGACAGAACAACCAGCTGGAGATAAGAGGCTCTTTGGGGGAGCGGGGAGGGCGTGACATGATGTCCAAGTCGGGAGGGTTGAAACCCAGAGCTGTTGCTGGGAAACCGTCAGTGACCAGGTTGACCCATAGGAGCTGGACTGGGATCAGTGCTTCAGGCATGCCCAGTGCGGCTGTCAGGAAGATACTGAGGAGGACAGGTGGAAGAGAAGGACATCGTAAGAGGACTAAATGTCTCTATCATTCTATAAAATTAGTACACTACTTGACTTTCTTCAAGCTTTTTGGCTTTTACTAACCAGACCACCTCTCCTATGTTGGATGATATCAGATATCTGATGAACTGTTTCATGTTGTTGTAAATGGCTCTGCCCTCCTCCACTGCAGCCACGATGGTGGAGAAGTTGTCATCAGCCAGGATCATCTCAGAGGCTGACTTAGCCACCGCTGTGCCGCTGCCCATAGCAATGCCGATCTCCGCCTTCTTCAACGCTGGTGCATCGTTCACCCCATCACCTGTCTGAAAGCACATCGTTTGGATTGTTTAGTGAAACACAGGAGAAGGAGTGCTGTTAAACTAGTTATCAACACGCCTATGATAGTGCTTCAAGTATGAGGCGGCACTCTCACCATGGCAGTGATGTCACTCAGGCTCTGCAGGTACTCCACTATACGACTCTTGTGTGCTGGTTCCACCCGGGCGAAGCACCGTGCTGTTCTGCAGGCCTGACGCTGCAGGTGTGGGGGCAGCTCATCAAACTCCCGTCCTGTTAGGCCCCCGTTGACTCCCACAGCCTCCTGCTCCTCTTCCTGCTCCGTGATGATGCCAACTCTCCGACAAATAGACAGAGCTGTGCCTTTGTTGTCACCTGGAGAGAAACATGAAGAGTGATGAACTGCTAGATTAATGCTTGCATAGGTTAGTCCATATGTAATGACAGCCAAAGAAAGAGACAAGGGTTTCTGTCAAAGCCAGGGGACAGGTTCATGGGAGGCTTTCATATGTTGTTATACAGTATGTGTTATTAGTGTGTGTGGATTTGGTGTAAGATTGGCTACTGGAGCACACTTTGTGACAGCTCATTCACGTCAGCAGCCTCTCTCTCATCATTCTGTCATGCATTAATGTTGAATATTCTGTCAGTCAGCATGTGACTGTGTGTGGTTGTGCGTGTGCAAGCTTACCTGTGATCATGATGACTCTTATGCCAGCCTGCCGACACATTCGGACTGCGCCAAGCACTTCTTTCCTGGGGGGGTCCAACATGCCCACACAGCCCACAAAGGTCAGGTCCGACTGGGGAAAGGGAAGAGATGGAGGGAAAGGGAACACAACCAGTTTAGCTTCTCCACTTTCTTTGACAGAAATCACCAACGGTTTATTTCTATATTCAGAGCCACTGGTAAAGACTGACAAGAGGAGAGGTCTCAATTCCTATTTGGCAGACAGAGCAGGATTTGACAATGCACATATTCTATATCTTATAGTAACATCTGACCAACTTTTTTTGTACAATTAAAATTGATGACACAATACCGTGTCTGTAATTTTATCAGAGTTAGAACTCATTACCATCACCACTGTCATCATCATCATCATCATCATCACCTCATAGTTAACAAAGGCAGCTGAGTTTTCAACGTTGAGGCAGTGAATGTCAGGGGGCGTATCCCTGGTTGCCATGGCGAGGCAACGCAGTGTGTCTCGGCCCGATCCCCATTCCCGCACAGTGGACAGGAGCTGCTCTCGAACAGACGAGCTCATAGGCACACAAGCAGAACCGCTGACTCTGATATAATTACAGCGCTCCAACACACTCTCTGGAGCTCCCTAAGAGAGACAGGGGAAAGTTTAGACACTGGAGAGAAGAAGAAGACACGAAGTGTCTCTTTCTAGCCACTGGATAACCAAATGTATCATAGCAAATGGTAATGTACCTTGATAAACATCTTGGCTCCAGAAGCAGATCTGGTGAGTTTATTGGATGAACAGAAGACAGACATGGACTTCCTGTCTCTGGAAAACTCCAGCGTCAGCTCCTTCCTCATCAGCTGCTTAATCACCTGAAAACAACCAATAAAAAGAAAAGTACAGTATGTTCTTTTCATCTTTAGTGCAGTCCAACACTCAATAAAATGGCTTAATGGCTGATCTCATAGGTAACATGACAGAGAGAGAGAGAGAGAGAGAGAGAGAGAGAGCAGAGAAAGCATGGAAAAGGCTTCAGCAAGTCCTACATAATGGATGCAGAGGTCAGAGGGAATGATCAATGAACCATTTGTAACAGCACTTTCTTTAACTTGACAGAAGCTTCTCTCTCCCTTGCTCTCTCTCTCACACATACACACAAACTTACGGAACAGCACGCTGTAGCTCTCTCAGCAGGGCTCAATCCTCTGAGGTCAGTGTCGAACACATTCATTTTTTCCACCAGACAGCAGAGGGCAGTCTCTGTTGCCTCCCCGACCTTCTCGTACACACCCTTTGCCTGAACACACCACATGAGCGTGTGCACACACACACACATACACACACACACACACACACAGACCAGAGGTCAATGTTTTCTGTACTAACAGTATAGGACTATATTTCTGGTAACACATATTCAGATTCGAGTTGTAAATTTTCCAAAACCATATATGGTTGTGGTTGCTGCAGTTATGTTTGCATATCTTACCTCATTGTAGTCCAATGATGAGTCATTGCACAGTGCACAGATGGAGGCCATCTCCACCAGGCCTTCATACTGACTGCACTTCACGACTGAGCCATCCTTATAACTGGAAAGACAGAAGGACAGGCCATGACAGACAAAGAAATAAAGGTGAAAAAAATGAAAAAAAAAAGTGTAGAAAATATATACAAAATTGTAACAAAAGGGAGGAGAGATATATTTGGGAACTCTCATAAACTGTATCCATTCATAATCCATAAACTGTTAGGGGTTAAGTGTTAAAGGTTAAAGACACTCACACTTCCCCTTCGGGGGCATAAGTAGACCCAGTGACTGTGAACTCGCTCAGTCTGCAGCGCTCTCCCGACACACTGTCAACAACAAACATCTGGACACACAGACACATGCACATACAGACATAGATGTTGCAGTAGTTGATTAGTCAATAATGTTTAGAAGATCACATCTGAAGTTAGGCTCACATTCCAACAGGTTATTCCATCTCAAAAGAGAAACTCAGAGCATCAGGATGGTGAGTATGACATGACTCAATGAGCTGTTGTAGTAGGCTATAGGTTAAATCAATTCCTGAATGATTTAAATACTGACTTTTATATGAAAATGTACATCTATGTGTTGTACAGAATGTAAATGAGCTTAACCCTCTGTTGCTCTAATGTTAGCACAATGAGCCACTAGTTGTTACTTTGGAGGAACAAACTACTTGTTTAAATAGATGTTCAAGCCACTAAAAGTATGCAGACTGCTTTTGGATGCTCCTCTCGTGCATTACTATTCAATGCCACAACAGTTATGTAATCATTAACACTGTATCATATCATTTACATGAGAGCGAAATCAGGGTGACTGGCCCACATAGCACTTGTGATACAAGGTGGATGTCAGTCCCATATTTATCAGTCTGATGTTGCATTCCTATCATATCTTACCCTGCAGACTGACATCTGGTTGGTGGTCAGTGTTCCTGTCTTGTCAGAGCAGATAACAGAGGTGCAACCCAACGTCTCCACTGATGGCAGGCTGCGGACGATGGCGTTCTTCCTGGCCATCCTCCTGGTGCCCAGTGCCAGGCAGGTAGTGATGACCGCTGGAAGGCCTGGTAGAAAACACAACAGATAGATGATGGTGACTGGAAAGCTTTTTTAAATGAGGGAAGGGTTTCTAAAATGTACCACTGAGCTTCTCCTCTAGAGCAGTTGGTTTTAATGTGCCTTGCTCAAAGGCATATGATCTAACCTTATTTAGAGTGAGTGGAGAAAGTTAGTCATTTTGTTTCCCTCCCCACATTTTGCAAATTTCCCCACTGTGGGACAAATAAAGGTTTATCTTATCTTATTTTGCCAGCTTGGTGTCTTTAAAATGACATTCCTATATTTTTGTCCTTGGACTAACAAAAAACCCCACCTCCGATTGTATAAACACAGGAAATACACATCTGTAAGAAGAAGATATAAATAAGATGTTTGACCTTCTGGTATGGCAGCTACAGCCAGTGCAACAGCGATCTTGAAGTAGTAAACAGCTCCTCTCAGCCAGCTGCCTCCATGGACCGGGTCGTTAAAGTGTCCCACATTGATGGCCCACACTGCCACACAGATCACACTGATGACCTGCACATTACAACAAAACAAGTATTTGGTAGCAACAAAGGTATATTATTTCTATAAAATATGGGAACAATTTTATTAAGTGTCAAAAATAATAACATAGTGGCACAAATCACTACAATACACCCAAACACACAGAGGTCCTTGCCTTAGACAGCTGTTCTCCAAACTGGTCCAGTTTCTGTTGGAGTGGGGTCCTTTCAGGGTCAGTGGAGGCCATCTCATCTCTGATTTTCCCAATCTCTGTCTGCACTCCTGTTGCCACGACAACCCCAATGGCTCGCCCTGCTGCAATGTTGGTACCCTGTGCAAAGGTCACGATGGGCATAACTTTACTGTGTAACTGTCAAACTCTAACTCAAACTGTTTTCTTTGCATCACATAAAGTAGCCGAAGTAAAATCTGAGATTGAAGTGTACTGATTCCTTTTGCTCCTTTAATAGCAGATTCGGAAGTCAGTGTGTGAAGTCACACTCAGCCCAGCAGCACTCAGATAACCACACCAACAGAGACAACCTGCAGGCCTGCAGCCTGTCACAGTGATGGTGCTAAATAAAACATCAATGGCTGTTGTTCTTTGACCATAGACCACCTGGTGACTCAGCAGCCTTTGAGGTCTGACAGAGATAATACAACACACGCTTAAAACACACCTCAACTGTGGCTGCTTTGACCCATCAAACAATGGTCATTTTCCCTCTAACGCACTCATCGTGTCTCATGTATATACTATAATGTATCACATAGTTGCTTCTTTGTGGGATCGTATATTTGTTTTTTTCATAGAACCCTTTAATATTTTCCAACTTTATATTTCATACTTTAAATTTGTTATTTTTAATATGTCCTTATATTCTCAAATCATGAAGTAGATGTGGGAATGATATATGTCACTGCACCATCGCAACAGTTTTAATAAGTAAGATGATGATTATACAGAATTAATTTTTAGCAAGGTGACTTTTTCTAGTTAATTTCAATGTGTCTTTCAAGTCTTTTGTTCCTTTTGTTTTATCCACCCAAATGCATTTCAAAATTTTAGAGGAGTGCCTTGAGTGGAAAAGATGTGTAACGCCAAGCAAATAAGCGCCCTATGCCACTGAAACTCTTTTCTCTTATGCCTCGTTTCCACTGCATCATAAGACTTGGTTTGACTTGACGCACTTTCTCCAGATACTTTTTTCAATTTGGTTCTCCACTGCAAATAGTACCTCCTCAATGTAGGTGGGATTCTTGACTGATTGCAAAGGTGTGTAAAACTGCAATGCAACAAAAAACACACAGGATCAATGGAGGATAGAGTCCTCATTGATAGAACAATGAGAAAGAGGTGGCTGTCACTTGCTGTGACAGCAAGTGACAGAAACAAATACTGTTTCTATTTTGCAAACGTGCAGGTTTTTTTAAATGCAGGTGAACTCGACCATGTTGCTGGTTCATGTTTCCAGACTGTAAAAAAACTAATAAATTATGTTCAACCACTGTCACAGAATTGCTGGTCGGAGCCAGAGCTGATAAATATCCATGGTTACCACAGTCATTTGACCTGAAAATGAATGCCAATTGTGCCCTTGCCCACTGATGACAAAAGTACCAGGTACTACTCACAAATTTTGCAAATGGAAAACCAAAAGGTTCTAAGCGAGTTGATCCGAGCTGTACCATTCAGTGGAAATGAGGCATTAGAGCAGGTTTTCAGTGACTGCTGCTTTATTAAGAAAGCAATAAATTTAATAACAATGAATTAAATATTCTACAAATATTCCACAAAAACTATCTGGGGTGTGTAGACTCTATGGTGTTTAGGATAGGACATAATTATTCAGGTCGAGATTTAAGGTAATGATGCGCATTTCTTCCAGCACTATACTTTAGAATAAGGAGCTTATTCTATATTTTTCTAATTGTCAACAAATCCAATTAAAAGACCAAAACCAACAATGTGTTATTCCTTCTCTTAATATTTTCTTACTTCCCTGTGTTGCTCGATTAGGAGGAAATTGTACATTTGTTGGCAGCTATTTTTAGCAGTGGATTAACATTTGGCACTCTCTGGTGTATGGAGACTGTGTGTTCATAGTAATGAAGGAACATGTCACCCAGTGCAAGAGTGTGGCTCACTGTTGCACTGCGTGACATGTTCTGTCACCCACTGACAACAATAAAAATATTGAATATGGCCAACTTTATTCTTCATGTATGTTTTATAGTACTTAAGCAGCAATTAAAGTAGTACTTAAACACTTGTAATGTTGGAATGTAAACTAGGAAAAGGTGTAAGAAAGTGAATTCCAAAAATGCACAAAGCCATATCATTGTTGAGACTCACAGAAAAGAGCATGTTCTTCTTGTCCTGGTTGACAGCTCGGGGATCTGGGACAGGGTCTGTGTGTTTGAGCACTGACACAGACTCCCCCGTCAGAATGGACTGGTCCACCCTCAGAGTAGTGGAACGGATAGACGTCAGCCTGATGTCAGCTGGGACTTTATCACCAACTGGGGGTTATTGGGAACAGAGACAAACAAAAATTGTCATTTCACTTTTCATTTCTATATATTGTTTAGATTAGGAAAAATGTGTTTTTTGTAAATTCTATAGATAAACTTTGTTTCCCTGACAATAAGGCAAGAATAATGACAAACTGTAGTTTTAAGATTCATTCCATACTTTATTGCCACTATTGCCATACTGCAATGGTGAGCTGAAAGCATGTGGTTACTCGATGCAGACAACACTCGCCGCAATATTTGTAGTACAAAATGTAAAGCTGGTCAGGACAATAAGCCTAACCTGAGGAAACACAGCTGACAGCTACCAGTCGCAGCTAATGTTAGCATGTCTGCAGCCAGTGTGGAAGAAGTTGAGTCCTCCATGGATGGCGAAACGTCAAGTGAGGCAGCAACACCGTAGTTAGTTAACTGCATTATTTAGTTAAAGTAAAAGTTGCTGTTGAAGATAATTGGGCTTTTTCAGGCTTGGCTGAAATTAGCTTAGGATGTTTACTAGCTTTAGCCAACACTCTGCTGCCACTGGTTGCATCTGAAAGTCCTTACCAACATGCTATTCAATAAACTATAACAATATATGAGATTTTTGGTATGTCCAAAACCTTATGAACATACATGTCCATACTTCAGTCTTATTTCTGGAGTAGGCTAATCAATAAATATACCTGTATCTTTCCATCATGAAAGAGCCTAATATCAGTAGTTGTTTGGCTTCCACGTGACATTGCTAAGGTAATTTATGAATTGGCATAGTTTTCACTTTTGATTTTATGGATCAACTTACTTTGCTTTATGTTATTCAGCAAGCCAAATAATTGGTACAGAAAAATGTTGTTAATTCATGTGTACATGGACATTTTGAGAGCATCTTATCAAATGTGCATGTGAGTCTTTCTGAATAAGTGTCAAGATAATCATTCAAAGAAATATTTCATTTGTTTTCCCAGAGGTTCCAAGAGGAAATCATGTGCTCATAACATTAGTAAACATGTCTGCTCTATGCAAATAAGGACAAATTGCTACACATGAAAGGTTAGCATTCTTTCTTATGGAAGAGCACAGGCGTTCATAAACTGTTTATATCATAAAGTGTTTATATATGTTGGTGAGTCAGAGAAATCCAGACAGCAGAGGGAGAAACTGTGAAAGAAAGGCTGTACTGAGCCTTTTGCTTTCTTTCATCATTACATATACTGGTTAGTAAGAAAGGTTGCCATTTACTATGAGATCTATTGAAGGATTACAAAGAAACTTTTCACATAATTGGAGAGAGTAGTGAATGAACGTATTATGCCTACTTGAAGTCAATTCAATTACACATAAATTAAGTCTAAATAATGTGTTAAATTCAATGCTTTTGAATAAAGATTTTACTTAAATTAAAATTAAATATGTTTGTGTGATCTTTTTCAGTTCGTGTCAATAAATTTCTTTTGGTCAGTAGTTTAGAGATGACTAAACAGGAGAATTTTCTACTCATTCTTTCTACAGTACTTCTAGAAAATATTTGCATTTTCATTCATAAAAATACACTTATTTGAAAGTAACTCATGTGGAAGTTAATGTTCAGTTGACTCGTACAGTTAACATTTTTCATGTTAAGGATAGAAGACATTGTTTGTTGTATAGATTTGTGATTTTGGACTACATACAGCAAATCAAACTGACTTGACTGTGCAGCTGCATCAATCTCATCCACACTTGGCGCCATTTTCCTGGCTTAGGGACAGGAAGATGAATTCTTAGTAGGCCCACATCAAGCTGGTTAAAATGAAAACATCTTCAAAAGCATTGCAACCCTCAGTCACAATAAAGTATGTTTTTTCAACAATAAACTTGAGCTTTTTGTGGAGAAATCTTACAATGCCATCAATAAGCACAACAGCAGACCTATTGGAATTGCTGAGAAAATCTGAGATGTGGGCCATGAGGTCTGGGACCAGGCTACCTTAATAGGTCTTTCTCAGAAAGAACACATCAGAACTGCTACAAAAAGAAAAATTATACTGTTTAAACTTGCTGATCTGCAGAATAAATGTTAGGCTGAAAAGAATATACTGCTGGACAAAAAAACGACCACATCAATTGTTCTTTTTGAACAATTTAGTTTGAGACAAACTATTCATTTCAAAAATGTACAGCTGTACTAAAAGGTAATATTGGTCACTCCATTATGCCAAAAATGTCACAAAGAGAGCCTCTAGCTCTGTCCTTTTTGTTCCAGCTCTGATCAGTGTCACTGAGTTCCCATGCTCTGGAAGTCGAATACTTTTTACTACAGACAGAAGGGCACTGGATCACTAACACATACACAAAGAAAAACACATACTCCTAACCCTGCTTCCTCTCTCTGAGCAGCCTGAAATAGCAGTGGGTATCTGGAGGATTCAACAGTTTTCTTACTAGGTCAAGATTGTATGCGCGTGTGTGTAGGCTATTACTGCAGCTGACAGTGTTCAGGCAACCTAGCTGGACTGATTTTATCTGTGAAAACAACTGAGTTCTGTTTACTTAAATACAAAACATTTTAACATGAATCATTTCAGCTGTTGAATGTTTAAAAAGCCAGTGGACCAATATGATGAGGTCCCATCTGGTCATATTTGTCTCAACTGCTGTCTTTGACAAGAGCAGAGCACCAACAGAAGCTGTGAAAAAAACACCTCCTCCACCTCCAACTGGATGAAAAAGGTTTACACACAAAGCCATCAACTTAAATGTTATATATTCATTAAACTACTGTTCAAAGCAGATGATACAATAATTGTTTCAGATCCTCCTATTCTTGTCATGTATTTTAGCTTTCATGAATCTCTACTACAAAGCTTTTTGAGATTGCAGCTTTGAGATGCACTCCAATCAAATATTTTCCATGAAAACTTGTGTGCCTCTCACTGGGTTTCCATGACGATAACAGCCAGAGGAGAGGTCTGAGACGTAGCGGCAGGCATGCAGATTAAGATGTTTGCCAGGAATGACTACACAAAGATGCTACGGTGTTATTTCAACCGTGTCCAAACATCCATGCAGTGGAATCGCACTGTGCTTAAGTACAAAGGTCTTTCCAAACTCATTGCAGTACTACAGACACACTGTAGCACACGGCAGCATATCAAGAGTGAGTGTTGTTGACTGTTGGGGCTGCCTCCTGCATCACAATCCACTTTTACAACATTCAGACTTTTAGTTCATAGGTGTATAATCTCATGATAGCCTGCAATCGGATCCAAAAACATTTTAGAGCTAACATTACTGTCTATAGCAAAGCAGAGGAAATACTTAACACTTTTGTAAATGAAATGTAGGACTTGTCAAAAGGTCTTCAAGGCCCTTTTTTGAGGAAACTGAATTCAGTGCATTTTAATACCGAAGGAAGAACTGACAGAGGTTATCTTGCAGTACCATCACATTTGGTTACACTAATGGATGTTGAGAGCAGGCAAGAATTTAGGAACTGATGCAGGGAAATAACAGGCTTGTGTGTCTGTCAGCATGTTTATGCCTGGATTAGCTCCTGATTAATTCTTTTTCTAAGGATTCTATGTTTAATTTTGTATGCTGATATTTCCACATTAAAATGCAAATGAATAGAGTTTGACCAATATATGGCTGAAGAATTATGCTGCAGCGCTGATTTAAGTAGTTTCTATGGCTGTTGATACATTTTGCAGTATGAAATGTCACCACTGGAATCCCTGCGAGACATAAACTTTTGTAAGTTACATTTTAAGTTTACTGGCAGTGTGTATTATCACTTCCAACAGATTGAAAGTGCAAAAACAGCACTTTTTATATTGTCTCAAGCTCAGGCTAACCAGGGACGACAAGAATAGTGTTATCAATCACTTTTTGCACTGTATGATGAGGACAGTGCTATTTGTCTACTAACCTGCAACTTCCACAATGTCTCCAGGAACGATGTCTCGGGCTCTGACTCTCTGAACACTCTTCTTGTCCTGTCGGTACACCTTACCCATCTCTGGCTCGTACTCCTTCAGAGCCTCAATGGCATTCTCTGCATTACGTTCCTGGAGGATACAGCAACATAGAAAGAGTTTTTTTCAATTATAGATGTGGAAGTTACAATGTTGATGGAAAAAATATCCCAGCATGGTTGCCCTCATATGAAAACAAAGACAGCAGGGAGGGGGAGACAGGAAGACAGGTATTACTGAAAATGAGGTCTTGTTTAGCCAGGCTGCTCTGTTTGAGATATGAACATTTTCAGCAGTTATTTACATTACATTGCATTTATTTAGCTGACAGTCTAATCCAATGTGACCTATGGTAAGTGAATTCATCCATGTGGATACAACTTAAAAACTGCAAGAATCATGCAAGTACATTAAATTAATCAAATATGCTGAACTGCTTCAAGTGTGACAAAAAAAAAAAAAGTAATAATAATTTGATGGGCCAAGGTGATTGGAACAGATCAGAGTTTTTAGTCTGTGACAGAAGATATGTAGTTTCTGCTGTCCTGATGCCAATGAGGAGCTTGTTCCACCATTGTAGAGCCAAGACAGCCACAGTTGTCATTTTGTTGAGCAGTAGCTGGGCCTCCCTCATAGTGAGGGAATAGGGAGCCATTTAGAAATAGCAGAGCATAGTGGACTAGGCTTTATGGTCGGTGGTAGGCTTTATGGTACCATGTCCTAGATGTAGGATGGGCATGAGCCATTCGCAGCACGGTAGGAAAATACCAGTGTCTTGAATCAGACTCAAGCAGCCACTGGTAACCAGTGCAGGGTGCAGTATGGGAGAACTCAGGTAGAATGAAGGTCAGCTGGGCTTCTGCGTTCTGGATGAGCAGCAGAGGTCAGGTGGCACATGCAGGTAGACCAGCAGGAGTGAGTTGCAGCAGTCTTGGCATGAGGTGACAAGAGCCTGAACCAGAACCTGCACCTGTGAAAAATTGATCCTCCTGGTGTTCAGGAAAATAACAGAGCCAAGCGACTTGGTGTACAAAAAAAGAGGGAGGGGATCTAGAACAGAACCCAGAGGGACCCCAATAGTGAGGCTACATTGTTCAGACACAGATTCTCTCCAAGTTACCCTGAAAGTGCAGTCCTTGAGGCAGAATGTGAACAAGGAGAGTGCCTGAGGCTCCATGTTATATGAGGGTGCAGAGGAGGATCTGGTGGTTTACTGTGTCAAACGCTTCTGAAAGGTCCACCAGTATGACGATGAGGGAGAGGGATGTTGCTCGAGCAGTGTAGAGTTCCTCTCTGACAGCAAGGAGGAGGAGCAGTCTCAGCTGAGTTGCCTGCTTCAAAGCCAGGCTGGTGGGGGTCAAGAAGTTTGCTCTGGTGGAGATGAGCAAGTCCTGACAATGTTAACTCATCATCTTACTTGTCCTCTCGCAAAGGACTCCTTTGCCTTCATATGCCTGATTCTTCCAGTGATGAGGCTGTGGCTTCAAACAAGGAGTGACTTTTTAAACACAAGTGTTGCTTACTAAATCTACAGAATTGTTAACCACACTCCCTATTAATGAACAATACAAAGATCCTAATAGGGATGGCTTGACACAGCTCAAGAAACAGACAGATCAGGGAACAGGTGTGATTTCTCATCTATTTCTCTAAAAGCTTACACTGGTTTCAGATTTGTTTACCAAAACCCTAGGTGCAAGAAACCTTGGTATACAAAAACACACAACCAAAACATCTGACACAGCACAATTTACTACTAGTGAAATTCAACAAAACAGAATGAACTTAAAGCAGGAGGCTAATCTCCATTATAGTCAACTCGCACCACAAGAACAGCCCACAATCAAATTAATGTCTACTAACATCACTAGAACAGAACTCAAAAAGTACATGGAAGACCCAAATAGGTTTGGTCCAACCATAAAACAACAAGAACTATGCTGCTCTTTGTCTCAGTGAGTGAAACAACATAATCACAGCAACCATAGAGAATAGTACCATATTCAGGGATGAAGCAAGGCGGACTATGCAACCGACACTCTGCATCAAAAAGTGACTGATAGACAGTAAACACAGTTACTGTGGGGAATATAATTCAAACATGATACAGCCTGATCACATACTATGTATCCGTCTGCTGTGGTGGTGATATCAATGGGTGAAATCTGACACTGAACTATGAATCACAACCAATCTACAGATGGACTCCATTGTATTACATTGCAGTTGAACAACATACACACATATTTGGGAAATTAGAGCAGCAGCTTATTGGAATTTTTAAACAATTAAAAGCAACAATTTAAAGCCAAATTCATATTTTTAAATGGTCTAAGAAATTGCCTTGAAATGATGATATGACTGTCAGTCCACAAAACCTACACACATGCTGTTTACCTGCCATACTCCTACAATAGCATTGGCAATGAGGATGAGGAGGATGACAAAAGGTTCAACAAAGGCTGTGATTGTCCCCTCCCCTTCTTCGAACCAAGCCAGGGTCTATGAGACAGAGGACAAGACAGAGAGAAAGGTGAAGATTTGTGTTGTGGTATAAACACTCCTTTCATTTGTATGTATACACAGCAGTGTTAAACCAATGTATTAGTTTACACAAATGTACAAACTCCTCATACTTGAAATGATTGTGACTTTTGTATATGTGAATGTGTATGTCTTTGCTTGTGTCTGTGCACACAGTTGTGTTTCCTTACAAAAGAGATGCACGCAGCCAGCAGCAAGATTCGAACTAACAAATCCTCAAACTGTTCCAGGACCAGCTCCCAAAGAGACTTCCCTGCACAGGGACACCAAGGAACACAATGAGCAGCAGAAAAAGAAAGAAAGAAACAAAGACTGACTATGATCTAGATGAGGTAATGATGATAGAAAAAGAAAAGAGAAACAGAATAGGGTATAATACAACAGATAGCCCACCTTCTTCAGCTGGCAATTCTGTGGGTAAAGAAAGAATGTAGATAGAAAGGACAAGAGAAAAAGAAACACAATTACATAATTGCCACCAATGGTACTTTTATAAATTACGATGCAGAGCAGTGATCAGTTTATTTTCCTTCCCCAAGCACTTGGTTCATATGAATTTTTGGGGTTTTTTTTGCAGCAGGACTAGATTGATATTTTGCTTGCTAATACCTGAACATAATGCAGATATACAGTACACCTTTTACTGAAAACAGAAAATGTAATGGATATGCCACATATTTACAGCACTTTACAGTATATGCATATTCATGTACACATTTACTGAAGATTTCATCAATACAATTGTAGTGTATGAGACGCATTTAACCTGAATTACTTATTATATGATAATTTCTATGAATATGCTTCTTTAATTATAGTGATGGTTATCATTTTTGTTAGTGGCGGACGTACAAATAATTGCAATCATCTGATCATCAACATCACGGAGTGTGGCATTTAATAAACAAAAGATGGATGAAATCCACTGCAGTTTTACTGTTGTGTGGCTACAGTAAGTAGCCAATTTGTTTTGAAGCCATTTAAACACACACAAACACACAAAAAATATTTCCATTTGTACCGTTAGGTCCCCATCTCTCCCTGTTCTTCTTCAGCTGCTCACAGCTCAGACCTGTAGACTCATTTACACTGAAGAAGCCCAAAACCTCCTCCACCGTCTTAGTATGAGCATTATCCATCACTACGGTGGGAGGAGGAGAGAGAAGACAAGGAATTATCAATATCAGCAACAAGATTATTTAGTACAAAAATATCACGTCTTCAAATGCCTATTTTACTATCTTACAGCAGTAGTTATAAAACTGAAAGAAAAGCAGTTCTTTTCTAAATGTTTGTAGTGTTTATAATCATCCTTTTTTACAGCATAAATTATATGAAGGTAATATGGATTTAAGACTGATGATGATATTTTGGGTTGAAGGTGCAAACAGCAAATATATTTTTTGCTGTATTTTACTTTTCAGAAAAAATGTGAAAGACATTTCTCAAAATGATGTGTTTTCCTCAGACTTATGTTCTTATTAGTCCTATTTAAAATATTAGAGATGAAGCACACTGACTGGAACTAATCTCATGTTCAGTGAAAAGGCAGTATGTAAGTATTTTTTGGTGTTTATTGGCACCTGCAATAAAAGTTACACAATGTTACAGCATTAGTTGGCTGGGGAATCAAATGAACTGTATAGCCAGGCAACCACACAATCTGGAACCCACAGAGACAAACAGGCCCAGGAGACATAAATTACTATCTACAGGGTGCGAGCTGGCTCTGAAAAAACATCTCTCTGTGATGCACTAGACTGGACAGTGTTTATTTCTGTTAGGCTGTGCTTCTCCTCATTTAAACAATGTGACACTAAGAAATCATTTGCCTGTTAATCCCATGATCTCCTTCCAAAACTATGGCCATGTAAGTGAGCAGCCTGGAATAGTTTTGAAGAGAACTTTTAACTCTGAAGATCATGTAAGTGCTACATGGTAGAATTAGACTACTCTCTTCTCAATGATGGGTAAAGGTTTTAAGTCAGGTTTGTTAGAACTAGACCTTGGTTTATTTTATGATAATTAACTCTGGAGGATCGTCCCCAAAACACTGATGCCCATATCTTCATCTGCAAAATACAATATTAAGCGACCACTCCTGCATTCTGCACAAAAGCCAAACATTATGTTAATGAATTGGTTATGTACGAAACAACAACAATGATGACACTTCCGGTCATTTGCCCAAGGTTTGACGTAAAATATGTAGACTGCGTTAAATACTTTCCGCTGTTACGAGTAGCCTCGCCTAAAATCTGGGCTGTATGGATGACACAACGGAAAATACTCAGACATGTTGCTCACGACTGATGAGGTTTGCCAGCAATTTGATACAACTGGCTGCACAATGTCCTGGTTATACCTTGATAATTCATATGTCAAACGACAGGTGGAAAATCACAACAGCCAACATCCTTCGAGCCATAAGCTAGCAGATAGCTAACATAGTGTTTGTAGGTGACTAGCTAGCTAGGCAGCTAGCGTTGTATCCTAACGTTAATCCTCAGGAGATGAACAGGTTGCTTACCAGAGCGGTTCGTATGCCTGTGTCGTCTGTCCACTACCCCTTCCTTTTCACTAAGATGGGATATATCACAGCACCATGCGTTTTAGAATTAATTCCTCCAGGCAGCAAAAAGAAAGCAGCAAAAATACTTTGAAAAATAGTTTTTACAACAGGCTATCTAGCTCAGTTATACTATGACAGCCGCTCATGAGTGAAAAATCATCAGGAGATCATTTCCATTGAGACACTATCTGATTCTCGAGTCGTAAAATGATGCCCATTAAAAATAAGGCTTACTTAAGGCAAATGTTCCTCTAAATATGGTTCCAGACTAGTTTATTTAGACAGTACGGAATTATTACTCCTTATCCTGGCTTCAGGAGAGTCTGCAGGCTCAGTAATAGTCAGCCTGCAGGCTTAAGCAGCCAATAAAAATCAAGCTAGATAATCACAGAATGCTCCTTCCTTTCAAAGTAAAGGCTTTGCCTCCGGAAACGCTACATGCCATTAAATACTCTAAAAGCATATTTCATGACAACAGTATTTCACAGTATTTTGGAAAATTATTTAACTGTTGGACTACCACCGGGTAACTGACAGCTGTATTTCTTCCAGCACTTAGCAGGATTCAGTTTTCGGCTTTTATTTTAAATATCAGTCGTTTTACTTCTTGTATTATCGCGGCTAATTCTGCCTACCTTGACGTTGCTGCTCCGTAATGAACATGATTAGCGGAATTTGCCAGTGCGGACACCCAACGAGCTGAGATTGAACCAAACAGAGGCCCAGAAATCAGACTGATGGAATACATTAACAAATCAGTGCGTAGAAACGTCTAAAATCCCGCCCATTACTAAAGACAATGCCCGCCTCTGATCCCAGTCACCGAGCTCTTGATCAATCAGCGTGTAGTGCGTCTGCCGTCGCTTAACAGATTTATATGCGAACAAATCAGCGTTGAGCTTTGAGTGATCGACGACACTACAGACCAATCGAACAGCGCTGAAAGCAGGCCAATAGTAATGGGCTGCCTTGCTGCCCTCCTTGTGACCATCTGTCAAAAACATAGACTGTATAGTCAAAAACAGATCAATAGTATAAACCAGTGAATGTAATCTCCATGACTTTAAGTTATTCATTATAACATTTATAAAACGGTGTTCATTTTTTTCTTCACTTTCAATGGTATTCTTCATGGATAAAGAATATATAAAAAAAGAGACCTGCATCTTAAAAAAAGTCTTGGACATGTATGTGTATCACTGCCATTTGGAATATGTTCCAATAACTGCCTTCATTGTTCACTTGAGCCACTAACATGGGCTGTCATAGAACTTTAATCAATGTTGAAATCTTTCCTTCTTTTGGTAGCATTGAAGAACACATTCACTGATTCATTAAGAGTAACTTAACTCTATTATTAAAAGACTGAGGCAAATGTATGTCAGTGTGCAGAATACATAGGAGATACCGGGGGGCGGCAAATTATGTGAATGTGAAACTCTTCATCATTTATGTCTCCTTCACCTTTTCATTTCTACAGTGTTAAGAGTTTGCTAACCCCTCCCTCCACAATACATCACAAGACAGTGTTTCAGTAGAATTTTTTTGTTTTTATTAAAAATGTTAATAAAAACTAAGCGCATAGAAGACAACAGACTACAACCACATTTCAAAAAAAAGTGGAGACTCAGCCGTTCACAAGCAAGGATGGGCCAAGATTCACCACTTTGTGAACATATAATCTATGTTTTACGCAGTGCTCCATGTTTTTTTGGAACTGGGTTGTACAACAAACAAAACACACACAACTGGATGTCCTGTCATTCTTCTGTCTCCATCCTTTAAAGGGATTCCTCCTCTGTTGCTCTTCTTGGCATTCCTTCCTTTAGATGTTTTCCCCAATAAACTTTTTTTCTTTTTTCTTTTTTGGGGTTTAAGGATAAAAGATACATCCCTCTGAGCTACATTTGTGATTCAGGGTGACATAACATGACTTTAGTTGGGGTCCGCACTCTTTTCTCTGTCTTAGATGTCTTTCTTACAAAGGATATTCGCTCCATAGGCTGAAAGACAAAGAACACAATCATTACCGACTAATTAAGACCAACTTTTTTAATACTCAGCCTTAGCAAGTGTTACATTCATTCTCCATTCATTTAGTGATGCTAACTGACCATGAGTGATTTACAGTGGCAACCTGTGTTGATGCATCTCTGCCATGTATCTTAGCTTATGTTTATGTTTATTGTTTTATGATTAACACTTTCATGATACCGGCTGTTTGTTGCTTTTGTGGGGTTTTTTGTGTAAAGCACATTGTAAATCTTGTTTTAGAAAGGTGTTTAAATAAATAATAAATAAGATTATTTTTATTATGAATTGTGAGACATTATTTAATAGTGGAGTTCACACCCAAGAAAACAAGATGGCTGACATCACTGATAAATAAAGTTGATAGATTTGCTCTCCTGCAGATATAAGACCATACACTGTTAAAATGATTGTGGCTTATCTCTTTCATGATATAAAGACAGGAACAAAGATCAACTGTGTTTTTCCTTCGTGTTGACACTTTTGCATGATGAGTGATAGCAAGACCTTTGATGTTTTAGCATATGTCAGTGCTGATATTAGAGCATTAACATTAAAGCAGTGCACCATACTTTATTCACCAAATGTTTCATGCTATCCAACTTTAATCAGGGTAGTGCCTGCACCATTTTCTTATTTTACTTATATACAGTCTATTGATCAGTCATCCGATCACCATAAATATTAAACATACAAAACATTACTATCAAATTTTTAAAAACAATCTTTAAAAAAAAAAAAAAAACATATTTACTTTCAGTGGATGTAGAAATTTGCAGGGGAAATACAAATGACCATGAATACAGAAAATTCAATACTACATCCAAAATTTCAAAATAAGTCAGTTTTCAAAACACCTTGCAATTTCTTGTATCTCTTAATACTTACGGAAAACTCCAACTTTAATCAATCTACAGTTAACGTTAGCAGATCCAT
The DNA here is from genome assembly GCA_025331565.1 of Holacanthus passer. NCBI lineage: Eukaryota > Metazoa > Chordata > Actinopteri > Pomacanthidae > Holacanthus > Holacanthus passer. The sequence continues at coordinate 7,200,723 of JAFREQ010000030.1, read as the reverse complement.
CCTTTAACTAGAACACCACTCTTGGAATTTAGAGTCTGATAATAAATAATAATAAATAATTTAGAGTCTGATAATAAATTTAGAGTCCGATAATAAATAATCTAAAAAAAGAAGACATTTTTTTTTTGAACAATTTGCAATGGGTTTCAATTTTGATGGACTTGCATTGAAGCTCACACTGGTGATGAGTATGAGTATGGTATGAGGAGGTCATTGATACAATGTGTTAATAATATACTTATGGCCATATTTAAAAGAAATTAGTTACATTGGAATTTGCATGAATCCCAGGGTCATAACAAATTATACATTAACGTAACATTTCTCACAAGAGCAATGATGTGATCAAATTGTTACGGTATCATGCAAGATGTGACCCTGCTCCTTTAACTACAGCATTTTTATGCTAAACTGTTCATAACCACATCAGATTCCTGTTATCAAGAGCAGCCAAACAGCTGCCATTTAATTTTTCTTTAAAACTACGAACTTAATATTTGGTTTAAACAGGCTAAATAAGGGAAACCTGAGTATTTGGACATGTATGCAAGTAGGACAGGAAAGGTACGAAAGAAGACATCATTTAAAACAGCCGAGCTAGATGCACTAAATGTGTTTTGTTTCCTGTCATAGCCTGATTTCTCTGATTTGTGAAGATGTTTACAAAGTGAATATAGGAGTTAGTACAACATGAACATAATGTGGTATTTTTGACTAGTTCACCCCCACGTTGCTCTGGTGATATATGTGTTTTGTGTTTGTGTGTGTGCTACCTTAGGTTGTACTCAGGGTCAGTGCGTGTTTGCAACAGCAGGTCTCTGATCTCCTCAGGTGGGTTCAGACCATGAAGTTTTGCTCTCTCCCATCTCTGCAGCCTGCTGATACCTTGAAACAGTGAGATAATATGATTCATTCAATGCTGTGTGTGATTGAAACCTGTTTTTGCACCAATGCAACTTTACTTTTCCCAAGAAGAGCAGGCCCAAAGGTAATGCAGAAAAATAGCATCAAGATGTTAGTGGAGGTTGAGATGCGTGATTTTTCACAACATCACACCTGTCTATCATTATCACAGAAATCCACAGAAACTTATGAAAATTGCCTCGACTCAATCAATCAATCAATTCCTACTCACTCCAAACCCAAACTGATAAATTTCAAATATCAGATCCCTCTCTGAGTTTTTATATTCATGATTTATCTCTCAACATGGATTTTTAACCGAATGTTGGCTTTCTTCAACTGCCCACTGGAATCATGGTTTCTTGTACTCGTGCAGACGAAGATTTCTTAATCTTTGAATACTTAGCTTTGGTTATTAAGTTCAGCAGTCTGTATTAACTGTGACTATCTATCAACTCCATAAGCACAACACCAACTTTTTGTCTGAGTTTTCGGATTTTATGTCAATCATTTTTAACTGTTGTGATAAGACTATTTCACTCCGCAATTTTAACTTCCATGTCAATGATACTGCTGGTTCAAAGGCTTTGGAATTTTTAGGTGTTCTGGCTTGCCTTGGTCTTGTGCAGCATTTACAAAGGGTCACCCACAACCATGGGAATACAATAGAATTGGTTATGACAAGTGATACTGAAATAGATATCTCTGATGTTGCCAACATTTCTGATCATTCCTGCGTCTTTTTCTTTTCCCTGCTGTCTTGATGCTATTTGTCCTCTTCTGAACAATCTTCAGCAACGATCTTCAACAATCAAACGGTCTTTTGAATCCATCTCCTCTGGCTCTGATCAAGTGAATGATCAAGTCTCAGTTCTTAAATGTCAGGAATTTACATCATTTCGTAATTGAAAAAAATCGACATCATTACATCCAGTATTAGAAATACAGATTCATCCACTATTTGTTATCTACCCATGGGTGAGCCTCCACCTACTGAAACAGATTTCACAGTTCTTTGAATGTTCTTTTCATTTTATCATCTGAATGATCTGAGTAAACATTTTTAAAAAGAAATGAGCAGAAATTCTACTTGTTGGTCCAAAAGCATAAAGGCAGAATAGAGACAGTGTTTGCGGGAGGCAGTACCTCTCTGCTTGCATCCCAGTACTGGCTATCTCTATTTTTTATCTCGTTTGTCTTTCGAAAGTCTTTTTACTCATCTGCAAAGCCATACATAGTCCAGCACCTTCATATATCACTGACTGCCTTATATTTTACGTTCCAACAAGAACTCTCAGATCTTTGACTGCCTTTCTTTTTTTTTTTTTTTTTGGAAGTTCCAAATGTGTCCCACTAGAAATCTGGTGAGGCTGCTTTCAAGTTTTATTGCCCTAAACTGTGGAACAACTCACTCACTCACTCTTCAACTACAACTGCACACCTCTACATGGTTCTACCACCACTATCAAGCTCGCAAACGACACAACAATGGGTCGGTCAAAAGGGAGAAGGTCCAACACCTGGAAGCATGGTGTGCTGATTACAACCTGGTCCTCAACACCAAGAAGACCAAAGAGGTGTTTGTGGACTTCAAAAAGACCAACAGCAGCACACATCCCTGCCATCCAAATCAAAGGAATGAAGGTTGAACATGTCTCCAGCTCCAAGTTTCTGAGTGTCCACATCTTCAAAGACCTCTCATTGACCCTCAATAAATTCAACTCTGGCCTAGAAGGCTCACCAGCATCTCTTTTTCTTGAGGAGACTCAAGAAGGTCCATCTGTCTCATCAGGTTCTGGTGAACTTCTACTGCTGCACCATCAAGATTAGTCTTACCAGCTGCATCATAGTATGGTAGGGTAGCTGCTCTGTCTTCGACTGGAAAGTAATGCAGAACCTTATGAAAACTGTCCAACGCATCACTTGTTCTCCTGGGACACTTTCCACCCTGGTCACAGACTGTTTGCCCTCCCCCCCCCTCAAGTAGGTGCTCCACGTACGCTGCTCCACGGTGATAAGCTTCTGTCCTATTGTAGATACTCATATCCAGCAATTAATTCTGTATATAATTTTTACTAGCAATACTTGTCCTTATACCTGCATTGCATATTTGCACTTACACATACTACAGGTATGTATTGCCTACTGTAACTGCTGCACACGCTGCATATTCTAGTGCATTCATTTCACTCTGTTCATTTTATTATTACTATTAATATTGTACTTATCTTTACTGCATCTAATCTTATTTGATCTAATCTGATCTAATCTAATTTAATCTAAAAAACTTTTTTTGGCTTTTAATTTGGGTTAACTTTTTTGTGTATAATATTGTGATTTAACATTTTGTGTTTGTTTTTCTCTCACTTACTGCTAATACTACTGTTATTACTACTTTTCTTTCTACTTATTGCTGATTTTCATTGGATCCTCTTGGACCCTATGCATTAAAAGTGCTTCTCTCGAATTTTGGATACTATATTCTATTGAGCATGCAGCACTTATTATAGTACACAGGTCCTAATTTTATTCCTTTTTCATATGAATAACTACACAATTCTCATGCTGTACACCAATTCAAACCAGTGAATAATATTTAAGTTGACAACACTTCATCTTATCTCTTTTTTATGACGAAGCCAGATATTCTAAAGTGTATACATGTGTAGGAATGTTACCTGTGCACGGCCCAAATCTCCAGTCCAGATCAAACTGTCTGAGCTTCTGCAGTTCCTCTTCTTGAACAGTTGCAGTTTCAACCTCTGCTCCAATAAAAAAGATTCCGAGAATTCAAGTTACAACTATTTACTGTATGACACAACAAAGTATCTGAGAAATCTAACACTCTAATGTTGATCCTCTTCAACTGAAATCAACATAAACAACATTCAATTTAAAATGCATTTTTTCAACTAAACCAATTAAAATGTGAAGAAAAATATATGAAAATATGAATATGAAAATATATCTAAACCTATGTCAGAATCTGTAATGCTGACGAGATGTGTATTTCATTGACTGTTTTTTTCAAAGTAATGTTGCATACAATCAATTCCACTGCAGGGGGTTAGATATAACACAGAACACAGCTAAAGCATGACCAGTATACAAACACTGTGCTGCTCTTCACCTTTCTGTGGCGGAGGAGGAGTAGGCCTCTTCTCTCTTTTCCCTCCCCTCCTTGCTTTCTTTACCACCCTGAATGAATCAGTTATCAGTCCCCGCTTGGTTGTCATGATGACTGATCTAGAACATACACAAAAACATACACTTTTTGCAAAACGACACATCATTTCAATTTTCACATGTAAAGCGCTTGTGTCTCATGGCTATTATTTTCTTCTGTCAGCACAGAAGTTTGACAAGTGTGACAAATGTACCATTGCTTGTAGTTCAGTTAGCCCAGTAGCATAAATACAGGACATAAAAAAAGAGATCTTGATATTGAGATATTGTAGACCTCTTTTTTGGAAGGCAGTCATCATGTCCATAAGTCACTATTGTTTTTTGCTGTGTTGGTGCTTGTTGAAAGAAAGGGTGGTTGGCAGAAAATGAACCTTTCACCAGGGCACAATGTCAGAGTAATGATGTAAAACATAGTCATCACAGAACCTTTGACATTTGGAGTGAAAGAAAAGACAGAAAATATATCACAATCCTGTCTACTGTGTAATAACCGAATACTACATAAACAGACACTAACAGAAGAACTTTGATTATTGTTCACATCAGTCACCAGAAGCAACAGCAGCAGATGCTGTAGTCACATGCATTTTCTTCAAAGGCAATGTGTAGTATTACTGTGTGCCACATTGTGTGGTTGTGCTCCAAAGACAACTCCTTGCTTTAACCACATTTAAAGTGAACTACATTTCAGGGTAAGACGACCAAAATCCAGCTATATCACCTCTAAGTACTTGGAGGTTACTGTGGAGTATTGTTGCAACTAAATCATTCACATTTATTCAAATTAAACTGATTCAATTTCACACTGAGGTATGTTAGTAGTAACTGCCTCATCGTTATCTACTGCTGGACCCACATGTAAAATCTTTTTTATTCAGATTGACAAAGCAGTCTACACTTGTCAATTATTAGCAATAATTAAGTGATAACATTTTGTCCATGCAGCGTTTAGTCCAACACGTCTGGGCAAAGGCTTCAGTACGTCCGGCTTTAACTTTCAAAATAAACTATGAAGCAGGAAATACAGCGCTCAATAACAGTGTTACTATTTCATTTGACTAGTTGGATGCAATGTTATTCATGATCATAAAGAGCTTATAACCACAATTCAATTCGGTCGGTACCAAGTAAATAAGTAATTCAAACGAGAATATGCCTTGTGAAGCCTTGCATTGTCTCTCCTGCCACTCCTTTCTTCGGACGGTCTCTTTGGTTGAACGGACGTTTAGAGGCGAACGTTTAAAAAACATTAAGCGGTCATTCCGATTAATCATTAAGAGTATCATCTATTAATAATCTATCAATAACGTCAGTCGATTGGAATGAGCATATCTAATCGAAATAGATAGGAGAGCTACAGTACGGACAATTAAAGGTGAAGGAAACAATTAGATGTTTAACTACAAGCTCAATACAAGACAAAGATGCCTTTCAGCTTAACATTCAGCAAAATGTTTCTGCCTATTTCAGTCGAACTTACCTCGTTATTCAAACAACTAAACAAATCTATCGAAATAACCCTACTTTCTCTTCATCCAGTCTGCACTAACACTACTCTACCAAAATAATGACGACTTCGTTTTCTTCTTCTCTCTCCCTGTCTGTGGACAATTGGCTCCCTCTGTTGCCGCCTGTCGTTTGCTTTACGTATTACAGGTCAAGTCTTCAGCTACTACAACGAATGCAAAAAACAAAATCACTATTTAATTTGTTATTATCGCAGAGGCTGGTATTTGTAGCGTCTATCTCTCTATAGCATAGAATCCCATGTATATAGGAGTTGTCAAATCCCAAGAAAGTTGTATGACTGCAAAGTTGCTTGCACTGTAACTATAGCTCTATATCAATAAATACATTTGACTTTAATTTGACTTTCTACCTTGAACAACAGACTTGGGCTAATGTGAGGCATCCATATTTGTTTGGTTTTCTAATCCTGAGTCCATACTGATGTTAATGTGAATGGTGCTTACAATTCAGAAACTGTTAATTGTCCTAACTCCCACACTACAGAAATGCAGCAGGCTGGGGCATTAAAAGGAGCAGAGCCATTGTTAATGTTATTGATGTATGTAAGTATGTATGAATGTATTTATTTATTATTTCAATATTTCAGTTTAAAATGTATGTGCAAAAAAAGGTCTACAGTGACAACTCTTAAAGGGCAAAGCCTTTACAACATCCATCTTTCCTTTTCTTCCTTTCCAAATGCCAAACAATGCCCAATATGCATCAGTTCAACATATAGCAACACATAGCCTAGAGGCTCCACAAGAGAAGTTGAAAATCATCTTCTTGCTATAGAAAGCCAATGTGAAACCAGAAATGCCTCTGACACCCGTAATAACACAAATTGCTAAAAAAAAATAAAGCAACCTTGGGCATAAACCTGCAAAACACCAAGTGTTATTCACTCTATCTGCACAGGGATGGTAAAAGAAATGATCCAATGTCACTGTTTATTCAATACACTGCTATTTTTACCTGTTTTGAAGGAACACCATTTCCTGTAAGCCAAACATCGAGACTAGCTAAACAGAAGAGACTCCCTGTCCTGCTAGTTGAATGACCAAGATATTTTTAGTCAGCAGACATTTCAGCTATAAAAGTTGAAATATGGCATTACAAAAGAACATTGGTAAATCATGGATCAGGAGTGAACTACAATGACTAGTACTTAATGTATATAACATTTTATGGGAACTTTATATATGTGCATTTGTCATCATCATTATCATCATTTATTAATTCATTTGATAAAGACCTCAGGAGAGTAACAGCATCATTTGACAAGTGGAGCAGCACTGTTGTTACCTTTTGTTTTAAAACAATTTGCAACAATTCAATCTAACAACAACAACAACAACAATAATCATAACAACAACAGCAGCAGCACTGGCAAAAACAACAACAATAGTAGTTGTTTATAACTGATAATTGTATAATATATAATATGTAATATAATATGTGAATAATTATGTATTCATTTCATGAGGCTCCATCAAGAGAGCTGCTCTCTGCAGAGATGGCTGAACTTGTTGCCACTTTCACCCATCAGATAAATGATGATGGAAGTTAACCTAATGATGATGATGGTGATGGGTGACAGGAAGGCTGAGGACTCTCTCCTCTCTCTCTGTCTGTCTGTCTCTCTGTCTGTCTGTCTGTCTGTCTCTCTCTCTCTCTGTGTCTCTCTCTCTCTCTCTCTCTGTCTGTCTCTCTCTCTGTCTGTCTGTCTGTCTGTCTCTCTCCCTCTCTGACTGTCTGTCTGTCTGTCTCTCTCTTTCCCTCTCTGTCTGTCTGTCTCTCTCTTTCCCTCTCTGACTGTCTGTCTGTCTGTCTCTCTCTTTCCCTCTCTGCCTGTCTGTCTGTCTGTCTGTCTCTCTCTCTCCCTCTCTGTCGCTTTCAGACCGGTTGTAAATATCAAAATCAATACAAATCTTTTTGACTGGTTTTGCTGCCATCTTCCTTGGTATTTCCCTCTATCTGTCTCCCTTATTTCTCCATCCAGATAGATCACTTACCGTATAATCTAATCTAAGGTGTGTGTATGTGTTTGTGTGTGTGAACTGTAGCTTCTCTTGTCTTGAGTGTAACTTGAGTGTTAGAGAGAAATGTCACTTTGTTCATGCATTTACATTGAAATGAAGGGAATATTTATGAGAAACTAACAATTTTGGAAATGCAATTCACATGTCATGGTTTGATTCTTTTTGTTGTTTAACACAGGTATATGATGTAATAAGTTATTATTAGTATCTTAAAATCAATTTAAAAAACATAAATTCTAAAATGGTGGCATGCGCAGATGCAAACTAGCTACAAGACCCCGTCAAGACGAAGGGAGCCAGAATCTGTGTTTACATCAATGATGTTGAGTTTTTATAAGAACCCATGGTGACATGGCTGTAACAAACACTTTGAATGCCATAAACTCCTCATACAACTTTATGCTTGACCTTAACTCATTAAGTCCCTAAGCACCAAACACTAAACATCCTGGTGTGGTGGTGGTGTGACCTGTAGCAAAAGTGAAGGAAGTAGCTCATTTCATAAAGTTTGTTTTTTGATACTAAAGGTAATTTTAAACCTATTTAACAGTTTCAATGCTTTAATATCATGTCCTGTATTACATTTAACCCATTCTGACCATATTTCAAATTGATATAAAACAATAAATATAAATATAATTAACATATATATATATATATATATATCACATCATAAAACAGACTTATTTTTCAACAGTGATTTTGTTTCAGTTTTGGAAGGCAATCAGAAAAATGTGTTGTTCTGAAGGGCAGTCTTGTTTAATTTGGAGAACTTGTTGATGTTTTGAGATGTACAGTATGTACTTCTGATTCTTTTCATTGTGTACTATTTCAATTGTTATTTGCTTGGAGATGTTTCCAAATAGAATGTAAACTTTGTGTTTCTAAATAAAGTTATGGTTTGAAGCGAGACTCCTTCCATTGATGTTCTGTGCTACATAACATTTTAAAGGAAAGGTTTACTCTATTTATCTTACAGACATGTGACTGGTATCACGCTTCTCATCATCACATCTCATCAACTCTTGGCAAGAATGCGAAAAACGCATTTTCCCCAAAATGTAGAACTACTCCTTTAACACAAAAATAGGAGTCTAAGCAACAAACAAAAATCAGTAATAACCATGGCTGCCATATCTTTATGCCAAAAGAGCTCAATCTCTCACTGACTTCCCCACAAATATATTCTGGGACATCCGGTCACTGTGGGGACAAAATTGAGGCCCCCATGGGTCCAGACTGTTTTTTGAGGGACTTTAAGACTTGGTTTTAGGGTTAGGGTTAGACGTTCAGTTGTGATGGTCAGGGTTAGGGTGGGGCTAGGGAATGCATTATGTCAATGGAGTGTCCCCACAGGGATAGTGAAACAAATGTGTGTGTGTGTGTGTGCATGTGTGTGAGATGTATTTTCTCCATCTTCTTGACATGAGTCGTCAGTCTGACTGGCGACCCTTGAACAACATGAACGAGGTAGTTTCCTGTTCTGCTCAGCTTTTTTTTTATGTGTGCGTAAACCTGCAGCACACTGCTCACGGTAGACCATACACCACTTATCATTACATTTGTGCAATACTGTTTTTTATGTCAGTTCCACTCACTGTGCAATACTTCACCCAATTCAATGTGCAATATTCTGTCTTTAGTATTTAATATTCCATATTTAATCCTATAGGTCAAGTTCTCATTTCCTATTTCAATTCAGGCCATAGTGTATATACTGGTCATATATTTTATATTTCATACTTCATATCCATATCTGCAACTGTAAACAAGCCATGTAAATTTGTTACTATCTTCTTTTTTAGCCTGTTTATTTGTTCTTTTTACTATTTAGCTGCTGCTATCCCCTTTGCTGCTGTGATATGTGAATTTCCCCTCTGTGGGACGAATAAAGGTTTCTCTTATCTTATCTTATCTTACCTGCTCTCCATCCATCTCTTTGCTCTCTTCTTACCTGTTACCCCCCTTCCTTGTCCTCCTCCTCCATTTCTCTCCCCATCTCCTGCCATTCTTTCCCTGCCCCCACTCTTTTTCTCCATCTTTATTCCCAAGCTGTTCCCTCCTCCTCTTCCTTTATCTCCACTGCCTCCCTTTTCCTCCCTCTCTCCTCGGCTCATCATCTTCCAGAAAGAAAAAGTGAAAGAAAGAAAAAATTAATAATATTCTACCATAGCCTGGTTCTCATCGAGTAGCGGTCCATTATTGACTTGTCATAAGTGACTGCTGTTTAATGGAGGCATTCAGAGAGTCTAGAAGGCATTAGACTGAAGGTAGCTGTGATTGAATTAGTGTGAAATTTTATCTCTTGGATCTGGTTTTGTGTTATGTATTAGGATGTAGAGACTGATACCGGGGGCTCATAGTAGTCTTTCATACACAGTGGTGTCTGCTTTATTCACTGTGGTCAACCTTGGACATGAAGGCTATAATGCAGTTAGAATAATGAAATATTTATTGTAGAACTGATCAGCTACACTACACTGGTTGTGTAAGGGAAAATATATTCTTTAGTCCTGAATGGATCTGTTTCCTTTGGCCCCTTTTGAACTGGATCTTCTCTTCTTTTGAAAATGTATGTCAAGTTTTATATGAAGACCACTAGTCAAGAGACATTTAAGTTGAAAAAGTAAAAACAACAACAACAACAAAAAACAAAAGATAAGCTTCGTTTAGCTTAAAGAATAAAGAGTGGAAACAGGGGGAACTGCCAGCCAAGTGAGAAATGCTCTGTCCAACAGCTTCAAAGTTTTTTGATCCTTAAATCACAGTGTCATGTTTTCCATTTTCTCGTTCTCTCGCTCTCTCTTTGCCAAGCTGGGCTAATTATCTGATTCTGTCTCTGTAAAACTGGGCCTTCTCCATATTTTTTTACACTTCATTTGGATTCAGGTAGGTTTCCCTTGGCTCTGCTATGACCCAAACCAAAAACTAACATGACTTGGCCAGAACAGAAGGAGGGTGAGGAACTCTTTTAGATAATCGAGGGGGAGAACCAGAGAGGTAATCAGCCTGAGATAGACTAGAGAGAGAGAGAGAGAGAGAGAGAGAGACAGAGGAAGAGAGAGAGAGAGAGAGAGAGAGAGAGAGAGAGACAGAGAAGAAGAGAGAGAGAGAGAGAGAGGAAAGAAGAAAGACACTGGCAGAATGGGTGGAGATAGAGATAAGGACACAAATAGAGAGGGACATGAAGAGTAAAGTTACAGGAAGAGAGCCTTAGATGGAGGTTGGAGTCACTGAGCTACAGGGATTTCTTTTCAAAGACAGCTCAAGCTTTTCCATAAAGAAAAGATAAAGCTCTCGGATATCTGGATCCTGCTCAGTGTTGGACCTGGATTATTGATTTTTTTTTATTCAACTGAAAATATTAATGATTATGTCATCCACATTTGGGATTTGCGAAATATCTAATTGCTGTTGGCACATACACTAAGAGTTACTGCATTTGGAGTTCAGTTTCATCCTTTATACACATTGTGGATTTTTTTTAATGTTTCTGTAGTTTACTGTATACTTTTATAAGCACATACAGAAAATACACAGTAGTAGTATTTACTCACATGCGTACTGCTAGGATGTGGTCTTGTATAACAGACTTCTTCACTTATGAAACCACCAAGTCAGTGGTGGTGAAGAGTTGGACCATCGGCATCATCAACCGCGTTGTCCAGCTCCTGATCATCACTTACTTCATCGGGTGAGTGGTTCACTTCATTCTGGTGTCTTATTAGGATTATACAGTGTTAACATTGGCCTGGTTGAATGAAACAAAAGCAGCTGCATGTAATACAGAAAGGACATTTATATTTAATGTATTTGATTATGATTATTACAAACTGACACTGACTAACTGACAATTATAAAGCAAATAAGTCTAAAAGAAGAAGTTTAGAATTAAAGTATAATTTTTTTAAAAGCTAAAGCACTGTCACATATATTATCATTTTTATTATTGTAATGCATTATATCATAGGTGTAATTACATCACTGTAGATTATTCAAATATTACTATCTTATTATAATTACTTTACACATTAATACAACATATTAATTTATCACTATCAGTAAGATTAAGGGGTTCTGTTACTGACATTGGAGGAGTCACATTTTTTCACAGTCTAGAATCTCTCACAATATGTGGGTATATGTTCTTCTTTCCTTTTTTTCACAGTCTTATCTTTTTATTCACATAATCTTATTTCATTGATTCACAAAAAAATGAGTAGTTTTCCATTTGCTTTTTTGTTTGGTTTAAATGTAATTGTTCTTTATGGTTCATAGGTTTGATTGTATTGCTAGTTAATCATTATAATTATTATTATAATTATTTGTGTGTTCAGTTATGCATTTGTTAAACAGCAGGATTCCATTGATGAAGTCCAACATCAGGTTGGCATATACACATTTGTTCTACAGTTATGGAAAGCTGTGTAAAACATTTTGAGTTTTGTACTTTTTACATTTTCCTACACACACACACACACATTTCCATCACTTCAGAGGATGTTACATTGACATTTATTTCCTGGAGACCTACATTAACCCTAACCCTAGACTTGACTTGAGTCCATCAATGCGACTATGTAATCTCTGTCTCTCTCTCTCTCTCTCTCTCTCTCTCACACACACACATATAAATAAGTAAACAAGGGTTAGCTATTAACCAGTGTGTCTTCCTCTGCTTTTGTCTTTGTTAATGGGTTACTACTCCAATGAGCAGCTATACTGGAGTTTCAGCTTACAGTATTGGAGCAGCATGCAGAGAGCAAGGATCATTGCTATTTACCTCCTTCCCATCCATAGCCCACTGATCACCTCCCTGTGTAGTTCATGTGTTCTTGGCATCAAAGTCTGCACATTAACTCGAACAGTGAGCCCTGAAACTGAAGATCTGCCAGCCAGCTGGCAGCTGCCACTTGCAAACTAACATCACAGTGTTAACACAATCATTCACAGACACATTGTATGTGTGTTTGTATGTATGTGTGTGTGTGTGTGTGTGTGTGTGTGTGTGTGTGTGTGTGTGTGCTTCAGGTGGGTGTTTGTCTATGAGAAGGCCTACCAGGTGAGAGACACAGCTATTGAGTCCTCAGTGATGACCAAGGTCAAAGGTTTTGGAATCTACAATGACAAGGTCATGGACGTAGCAGACTACGTCACTCCTACACAGGTATGGACTGATAGATGGTTGTATGGACAAATATATGATTAATATATATGATTAATACAGTGATGGTGATGTGCTGTATATTTGTTTTCTGCAGGGAGCTTCGGTCTTCTGCATTATCACCAAAATGATCACTACAGAGAACCAAGTCCAAGGATACTGTCCTGAGGTCAGCTACTCTCACTACCATTACCGCAATAGTACTACCATTATTAGTGCCTCACAATTATTAACACTTCTGCCACCATTACAACTACTGTACAATAGTTAATCTTCACCTAAGTGTTACATCTTTTCATTGACTCTAAATTGTGCATTGCACTCTATCATTCTGCTCGCTCACAGTCATTGTTATTGCCAATAATGCTACCACTCTCAATATGCTATTCACACTATCACTGTTATTAAAAAAGATACTATAAATTCTTAATGTTAAGTCATATAGAATATATTAAAATATGTGTCATATATACTCAGCACTCACCAATGTTAAACTAAGGTTTTTTTGTCAGAGTAGTGCAGCAATGCAAGGTCAAATGCCAATACAGAACACAAATGTTCCTTTAAGATGAATTTGCAGGATATGATGTGATCTCCTGTAACATAATATAAGGTGAGCACCAACAAAAACGACCTGGTCAGGGCTGAACTTGGTGACATGTTGTCATGCAAAGTATGGTACCATAGAAAGCATTTGGTCATGCTGCCAACAATCTGTGGGACCTCCCTTCGCCAGTGTTTTGTAGAATTGGGCCCAACCGCACCTCAAGAAGCCAAGTAGTGTGTTCTTCACCCAGTCTCAACAGACATGTTGATAGTAGTCTATGAGAAGCACATTAAGACACATAAGAGAGCCATACCATATCAAGAACCAAAAAATATACCATGCAAGGACCTCTCTTGCCTTGCTGGCTATAGCTTTGTTTATGCTCACACGAGACTTTGTGGTGTAGGACAGATTGGCACGAGAGCTGTGAGCGAGCACAGACGCTTGTACTGAACGTGGTATCAGTAGCAGTATTGTCCAAAAAGCCAAACATTCTGTGTAGAAGCTAGAAGTCAACGAGGACTACCGGAAGAACGCCATGAGTCAAACACGGCTACATGGGCTACAACTCCTCAATGCTGAGAAATAATTGATCGGCTTACAGCCATTAGAAGGACAAAAGGGATGCAAGAAGAAATAGTCCATCTCTGACTCATAGAGAGAACGGATGGGGGTGTGGACTTCTGCCAAGGTATCTTTTGTTCTAAGAATGTGCAAAAAACCTGGTATTCTATTCCTGGTTCTACCACTATTGTTTAAGCGAATCTGATCTTCTCCAGGGGTAAACTGAAAGAAATGTTTTCTTCAGAAACTGATTCATATCTGACAAGTTTTATCAAGAGGCCTCTCATTCTGTGTCTAATCTATCTCTGTGGCGCCATCACTATGAGTGACCTCTTTCACATTCTACTTAGTCATTTGCTCTATTCTTAATCTAAAAACTTTTTATTAATGCAGTTTTAATCTGTGTGTGTGTTTGTGTTACCCAGAGTGAGAAGAAATATATTTGTACCCAGGACAGCGACTGCAAAAGGCATCTCAACAAGCCAGGAAGTTATGGTGAGATCCTCTGTCTGTCTCTTTTTCTTCTCTTCTTATTTCTATTTCACAGTATTTGAAGAAAACAGTTTCACAATTATTACCGTTGCATATGTGTTGAATTAATACGTGAGAGCTGGTATTTATTATATATTCTTTTTTTTACAAGCTTTTCTTTTCTGCCTCAGGGATTCTAACAGGGAAATGTGTTCCTTTCAATGCTACCATCAAGATGTGTGAGATAAAAGGATGGTGTCCTGCTGAGATCGACACCATCAAGACGTAAGAGGATACTGTGCATGTGATAGAGAGCTATTTACGAGGCTTTGCTATCGCTGCTGCACTGCACTGTTATGCAAATGAAAAAATACTGAGTTGAAACACTGAGAGAGAAGACAGCTATCCTCAGTGCAAAGTCCTGATTTGCAGTTCAATTCAGACATGTCGCTATGTTGGGGCAGTGCTCTCTTTAATGACTCACTAACATCTGTCCATGCATACAGTTTTGCTTTTATTAGTCCGGCTTCTGTATATGTGAGATTTCTGCCATCACCCCAATACAGTGGGGCTGAATTGAATTATGAAATTAGAAATCCCACCCTTTCCATAGCTTGATGAAAGAGAACACTGTGCTGATGTATGTCTATATGTCTTTTCTCCTCTCTCTATGTTCCTCCCTTCCCCTCTTTCTCAGTACACCAATGATGGAAGTGGAGAACTTCACCATTTTCATTAAGAACAGCATCCGCTTCCCAACCTTCAACTACACCAAGTATGACAAATATGACTTTAATTTGATGATGACGACGACGATGATGATGTCTGGCATGTTGATATGATGATATGTCTGTATGTGTGCAGAGGGAACTTCCTTTCTACCATCACTGACGATTACATCAAAAAATGTAACTTTGACATGATCAACAACACCTACTGCCCCATCTTTAGAGTGGGAGATGTGGTCCGTTACGCCCAGCAGAACTTCACTAAGCTGGCAGACAAGGTAGAGTCAAGACATGTGTTAAGGTTTTTGGGGTGAGTCTTTATAAGAAAATTCAATTCAAAAGTCAATGCAGATGTTTTTCTGCTTTCTCAGTATTGGCCATTACAATGACAGAGCATTTGAACATTTTCCCTTCAAAGCCGTGTCAACAGTGTTTTTACATAAGTGGAATGTAATTTTTCCTGTGCATAGGTCAAATAGCTCTGTCTGTTCTAGCTGTCTGTTCTTGTTCAGGGATCTTAGCAGGGTGGAGCTTGGGACTTGTCTTATTTTTGCATATTTCATGTCTTTATAGAGTTAAGTCTCTAGTGATCCAACTGTCAAAGTAATCAAGTCTCATCCTCATTTTTGTAACTTTAGACTGACTCGTGTGTCAAGTCAAAGTCTGAAGTCATAGTCATAACATAGTTTTAATCAAGTCTTGAAGCAGATGGCAACTGTAGTTCAGATCTCCAGCACTGATTCAGTCGTGTTATTTGGGCAACAGGTATGAAGAGATGAGAAAATGAAAGACAGCGTGCTTCAAACTAGACTGAGGTGAAATATGACAACATAATTTGTGACGCCTAGGGGTCAGAGCTTTACACCCACCCACATTCCCCATCACAGTCTCCTCCACCCACAGCAAACCAACTTCCATCACACCCATCAACATACCCACCTCCATCACAGCCACCTGCTGGGTTTTTACCTCCACAGCCACCACATCACCATTCTAACTTAGCACAACGAGGACAGCCTCTGATGTTCTCGACAATTTCAACAGACAGTTTTGACATTTGATTTGAAAACTGAATAGAACAAGCTTCACAAGCGTAGGCTTTATCGGAGGACTTTTTCTTTCGTAGCATCAGATTGCACAGTCCAGTATAGAGTTCTTAGAAACTCCAAGGACTGTTACACGCTTGGCTGTAAAGGTTGGCCTAGGTTTCAGCCACCTGCTGAATGAGTAAAAGATTAAAAAAAATGTAGCCTGGACACACATCTCGGTGTTCACAGCTGCAGGATTGGGAGGAACGTGATTAACGCAGGTGGTGGTGGTGGTGGTGGGTGGACAGTGGCCAGCTCACGTCTCTCCACATAAACGTGTTGGAAGTGATCACTATATGGAAGGTGATTCTGATTCGCACAGACATTTTTTTGCTAAGCATAGCCAGTCAGCTGCAGTGTATTATCTGACCCTGTGGTCCATGATACTATCTTCCATCCCAAATTGGTCGACCAGATTTGCAGCAGGTTTGGCAAAGTGGAAGTGGATCTGTTTGCTGCATGATGTGCGCTCTGGCTGGAAACCAGAATGGAAAAACTCTATGGCTTTGTACAGAGAAAAGACAGTGGAAGCACAGCTGAAGGCTTCATGTTCCTTCCTGTGTCGTTCCCTCATTGTGAATATCAGTATTGTACTGTTTCTGTGATGTACGCAACTCACTAATGCCATTCCTAGGAGACAGGGTTGAGCACAAACACACTCATTCATGTGCCTCTCTCATTTTGAAAATTCTGTCAGGGAGGAGTGATTGGAATAAAGATCGGCTGGATATGTGATCTGGACAAGTCAGATGACCACTGTAACCCCTCATACTCATTCACCCGACTGGATGCCATGTCACAGAAGAACGTTGTCTCACCGGGCTACAATTTCAGGTATTTAGTGACATGGTTGGACTGTACGTTCCATCCAGAGAACTTGACAAGAACTCAACAACTACTGGCCAAATTGCCAAGCATTCATTGCAGCTTTTCGTGGTACCCAGGGGATATTTTCTAATTATTATGGCGACACCATGAGCTTTCTGCTGTTAACAACAATAGAACAAAACTTCCACTTTTACACACACAAAAAAATATCTAAAGGTAGATTACAATGGATTTTACTGGACTTGCCATATGAGGATGAACCATGTTGACCATGTTGCACAGTCCACTAGTGCTAAAATAAATTTGTACAAAAGATATTAACGACACGTGGCTGGTTTGCCGTGGATATTCATGGCTCCCAGACAATGAATCACTTACAATTTATTCATCCCACAGTGGGGAAATTTACTTAACATACACTTGAGTTCTTACTTTTATAGTCATGGCTTTCACTATTCTCACCAATTCATGTGGAGACAAACTCTGTTATGCAGTTCCTTAAGGCAAACGACAACAGAGTTTCTTTAAGAGCTCCTCATAAAATGAAGCTATTAAGCACTGATGAATTCTGCAATAAAATATTAAGTAATCAACTATACTGTATTAGTTAAACAGGCATAACCAATGTATATTATCCTCATCAACATCTTCATTTAATGTGTATGTTCCTTTTTTTAATAATTAGAGAACAGCCTGTTAGAGCTTTTACCATTGCAGTTATATGCTCCCTTTCCCAAGTGCTCTTATCTATGCTTTCAAATGTGTTTTCTGTTATGCCAAAAATGTACCTCTGAGTTGCACGCTGTTCCATAGACTTAAAATGTTTTCTTTGTAATAAAAGTTGTGTGATTCATCTGTCTGTACAGGTTTGCCAAATACTTTAAGATGGAGAATGGGACAGACTACCGCACTCTGGTCAAAGCTTATGCTATTAGGTTTGATGTTCTGGTAAATGGAAATGTGAGTATATATCTTATATCTCTATATCTGTGCATCAGCCACAAATTCCCAATCAATATAATAATGTTTGAATGTGTCCTTTCAGAAAGAATTAATATAATGAAGACTTTTTTCTAAAGAGCTTTGAGTTAAGTAATGACACAGTGATATGGATCTGTATGTGATATTTTAACAGTAACAGTTTAACAGGAAAATCACTTTCTCTCTCTTTGTAGTCTACTAAAATATATTTTATGTTCGTGTGACTGTTTTATGCACAATAAAGCCTTCCTTTGAACGGGCAGCAAGAGGTGGGCGGCCATCTGCCTTGACTGGCTCTTTGAAAAAGTCTGAGCAGAAAGTGGAATATGTAAAGTAGTAGTAGTAAAAAAAATAATCCAAAAAATATAATAATAAAAATATATATAATATAGCGAGTGCTGAGCAGGAAAATGGGAGCAGTAGGTGACAGTAGAAAGCGTCAGGAGGAGAGAGCACAAAACTAGAACAGAGGGAAGATGTCAAGTTAGGAATACACATTGATGGGATAAGAATGCACACCGATGGAGAGGGAGAGGAGGAGAGACATCAGTGCATCATGGGAAATCCCCTGGCAGCCTAGGTCTATAGTGGCATCATTAAGGGATGACTCAGTTTCACCTTTACCGAAGAGGAAAGTCTTAAGCCCACTCTTAAATGTGGAGAGTGTGTCTGGTTTCACAGAAAAGCCACTTCTGCTTTGTTAGCTTGTAATGTTCTGGGTTGCCTGCAACATATCTCTGGTGCTGCTGATGCTGAGTTCTCTCGTCTGTCTCTTCTGATATCTCCGCTTTGCTTCCTCGATGCCAGCTGTCAGTCTTGCTCTGGCTGTGTTGTATGAGTCTTTGTCCCCTGACTGAATGGCAGCTTTTTTGGCTCTGGATAGGACCCTCACCTCTCCATCCACCCAGAGGTTCTTGTTGAGGAATGATATTGTCTTTGTGATCACCACATCAACAACACATTTGCTGATGGATGATGTCACTGAACGCTCTGGTTTCCTTCCATAGTTCAAAGACATGCAGCTTTAGTGAAGTGGAATCTGTGCTGACAGGGGCACCCTCATAAAAGAAACTCTTTTCCACATCGGCCACAACATTAAACACAATGTAAACATTGGAGAAAAAAGGAATTCAATGAATGATTGAAGTCATTTCTTGCATTACTGGATTTTATAAAGTGCAAGTCATACCTAGGAAACTGAAAGCTGCTGATATCAAGCACTGTTCTTCCTTCAAAGGCAGGGAAGTTCAACATGATCCCTACACTCATCAACATGGTGGCAGCCTTCACGTCAGTGGGAGTGGTGAGTTTTACTGGCATACTTGACAGAACCATTGTAAATCACAGTTCACCAGTCATTTTTCATGAGTACTTCTGTTTTGCTTTTTTTCCTCAGAACTGATAAATGGAGTCTAAAATGACCATTTTATTCATTATTATTGCTATTATTATTTAGGGCACAGTGCTGTGTGACATCATACTGCTGAACTTCCTCAAAGGGGCGGAGCAGTACAAAGCCAAGAAATTTGAAGAGGTAAAACACCTAGTTCTTGACATAATCGATCACAATGTAATGAGCATTTCATTAGATTTGATCAGTCACAGTGTTGTTAATCACAAATATGTAGTTTGCCAACCCTTAAAGTTGAATTCATTAATTTTTCAATTTAATTTTTTTTGGTCACAGAAGCTCTAAACACAACATTGAAAGCAAAACATCTCTCCATCTCTCTCTCATATACTGTAGGTGTCAGACAGCCCACTGGATTCCCAGAGCAATGGGTTCTACCGCTCGCAGCTGTCACTCAGACACAATGAGACCATCATGAGGTCCAGTGACTCAGGGGCATTTTCTATTGAACATTACGGCTAAATGGACAAGAGCAACAGCCATTTGTCAGGGCGCAGGAGACTGAGGAAGACAGATGTAGATTGGGTCTCTCTAAAAATGCTAATGTTTTAAGGTTCTATCAATTTTACAATGTGTATCATTTTTTTCCCCATTCAGATAGATTTTTTCAGTTACCTCAACCTTGAATGGTTGCTATATTACCCTTAAATGTAGCTGTGTAGACAGGGACAGATAATAATAAACCAAAGCATGAGTGTCTTTGCATGGTGACACATTTGGCATGTGGCACTGGCTCAGGATTTTCTGAGCTTCCTGTGTTTGAAAAAGAAATTAACTTTAAAATTATTTAATGTTTGAGCTCTCTTTTCTTGTTTTGCCCCCTGTAATAAAACTACTGTAATGCACCACAACTACATTATAAAGGCCTTTATAATGAGAAACCAGGAATAAATAGACAGCAGGCATGAAGTGATTCACTTGCTTGAATAACAGTTTTGTGGTATTGTGGTTCGGGGTTTGATTTAACTGGACCCAGGCGCAGGACACACAGACAAGGTTGATGGGTTGAAGGGATTTATTAAACAAAAAACTCAGAAGAACACTAAAAACACTAGAGTGGCTGGTGGTGCTGTAGCAGAGAGTCTGTAGTGAGGGGGATGTGCAGTTGAGTTATTTGCTGTTCCAGGTGGAGGTTGAAAGTAATGGCAGGCTTACTGCTTTACTGGCGAGCAGCTGGGTGGGAGGTGGTAGAGGCGCTGGGGCTTGAAGGTTGAGTGGACACAGTGGACACAGTGGAACACAGGACACACAGGAGACACAGGAGACACAGGAGACACTGACACTGGAGACACTGGAGACATGATGATCTTGAGGCATGGAAAACACTAGAAACACTCCAAGACAGGTGCATGGAAACACTGGTAGACAGGAAAAAACTATCTGACAGGTTGCAAGTGAATGACAAGTGTTTTTCAGCTGTTGGTGATGAGGTGAGATTGGGGACAGCTGTGAGTGGAAAGGACCCCAGCACCTGAAAGCACACCCCCAGCCACTGAGGCAGAGCCTGAACAAAAAACAAGTCATAGAGAAAAAGCAAAACACTAACTTTAAAGGAAAAAGCCTAAACTAAAAACACTGGAGCAAAAAACTGAAAAAAGCACAGAAAATAAACTGCAAAACACAAAAATAAACTGAGACTGAAAACATGACAGTTCCTATTCCAATGAATGTACTCAGGCTAATGTTGTGTAATGGGATTACGGTTTGGTTTGATAAAAGCAGACATTTTCTCTCAAGCTGAATAAAGCTACAACAGTGATAAAGAGCATGGTACTCCCTATGTATATATGTGTCCTTGTGTGTAGTAATATATCAGTGCATGGCAAAAACCTCTTGGAATCACAGGTAAAGCTTTTCAAATGTGTCGCATTTGTGCTAAGGGCTGAACTAGCAGATCTCAAAACACTCTTATTTATTGTCATCTGAGCAATTAGGAATGGATTGAAGCGTTCAAGGCTCTGTGCATCAAAACACCTAATCTGCTAATTACACCTCTGTACATGTGGGCTGAGCTATGTTAAGACTAACAACAGCAAAACCAAAGTCTTTGCGCTAATGCAAATGCTGAAGGTGTAAGTTGTCCCGTCCTAACAGATGCGGGCGAGTGAAGATGTCAATCAAGCACAATTTATATGCACCCAAACAGTCCTGTGTCGAAGAAATCAGCCAAAATAAAACACAATGACAGTGAAAACACAATGACCTCCGAAATAGCCATGAGTTCAGTCAACACCTCTCTAAAACCATTTCAATCAAAACTAAACATTAGAACCTTCATGGAGATAGGATTCATTTCAGGACTGTTAGCTATTAGCTGTTAGCCAGGGTACTTAAGATACTGAGTGCTGCTAATAAACATTTACCATGTCATATTCATACTTCACCTCCATGAGGACACAGAGGGCGTAAATATAATCTGCATCAAGTGATTCACTTAGCTTCACACTCTTTAATGACCTCACTGTGGGTTGTGTTTTATTCCTTTGGATTTCCCCTGTGGACATGAGGTTGTGGTGTGGTTTCATCAAAGCAGGCATCTTGTCTGTCGGACTGTGACGTCCGACATCCCGCAGACGAGCTTTATGTGTTTGTGTGTCCAGTTCCTTCGTATTGATCAGTTGTTATTGGAAGCTGTTGTTATGATTAAGCGTCAGTTTAAGTTTTCCAACAGCAACGTTAGTTCACATCCTTTGAATGTTTGCCCTTGTGCTTGAGGCTCAACCTTATCATTGTCTGTATTTTCTAAATTCTTTTTTATGGTCATGCCACATATGAAATAACAACTCTATTCAATTTTGAACAGGTTCACTCCAATAAATACATAAAATTTGAAAATTTCCCCACTGTGGGACGAATAAAGGTTTATCTTATCTTAAACTACTGTCTCAGTCCAGAAAACTGCCACACAAGTTTGAGAGTTGATCAAATAACAATAAATGAAAAATTCTATTGAGTTTTTCAAAGGTCACAGCAGAAAATCACAGCAAATTGTGATAGTAAAATCTTCTGCTTCTGACCTTGGGATGGCAATGTTGGTTTGTTATACTGTCTGTACTTTGGTCCAGGCTAAAATATCTCAACAAGATATACCTTTATTTGTCCCACAGTGGGGAAATTTACAATATCAAAAGCTCCTTCACCCAACGTGGGGCAACAACTACTGGATGGATTGTCATGACATGATTTGCAGACATTCATGGCCCCCAGAGGATGAAGCTAAAGACTTTGTGGATTCTCCAACCTTTGATTTGTACTTTATTTAGCTTTTTTTTTTTTTTTTTGGCTGTCTGATTGCCATTATTTACTAAAGTAACACCAATCTCATGTGATGTGTATTTTTTTTTTATATATTTATTGTATTATTGTATTCTATAAATGTTATCTGTCCCCCCCCCCGCTTATTTATTTATTTTTGGTTGGTCTCGTGTCTAAATCAGAACCCTGATCACTTTTATTTTTTATAAAGGCCGCAGCTATTTCAATGCAGGACTTTCACTTCTTTTTTCATCGTTGTTTTGCAACTTCTGCTGCTGCTGTTATAGACTGGACATGCTGTTCCTCGTTCCTCCTGTTGTTCATTTGGTGGCACTAACGCACCGATGAGTGAATGAGCAGCAGCCAGAAAAGAAGAGGAAGAAGCGCCTATCCTCCGTGTCTTCTATTACGTCCTCAGTCAATACTTAAATGACTGGGCAGCCTGGCTCGGACACCACAGCTTTCTGAGCAGCTTAACTGAGACAATGAGCGGAAGAGGAAAAGGCGGTAAGGGACTCGGCAAAGGAGGCGCCAAGCGTCACCGTAAGGTTCTCCGTGATAACATCCAGGGAATCACCAAGCCCGCTATCCGCCGTCTGGCTCGCCGCGGTGGAGTCAAGCGTATCTCCGGTCTGATCTACGAGGAGACCCGCGGTGTGCTCAAGGTCTTCCTGGAGAACGTTATCCGTGACGCCGTCACCTACACCGAGCACGCCAAGAGGAAGACCGTCACGGCTATGGATGTGGTTTATGCTCTGAAGCGCCAGGGACGCACCCTGTACGGCTTCGGCGGTTAAACTCAATCCCGTCCACACAACACCACAAAGGCTCTTTTCAGAGCCGCCCACCCGCTTTACCAAGAGCTCAGCTCCTGCTAGAAACGAATATTATCATTCCTATGCTCCACTAACAACACATCCAGTCACTCAGTTCTATCACTCTTCCACTGGAGTTCTCTTCCAGAACTGTCTGTAGCTGATAGTTCTCATCTGTTGAATACCCACTTGTTAATCTCTATACTGTAGTCAGTGTCTGGACAACAGTGTTTCCTCCAGAGATCAGTCACTATGTCTGACACCATCTCAGCGTGATCTGGGGTGCAACCAGGGGAGTGACGCGTACGAAAGGTATGGCGTTAGGAGCCATCGAACACTTGAAATTACACTTGTTACTGTAAGCGCCATTTATTATTCAGTGAAATGTTGAATGTTTACTATTAAATTGTATTTCTTGTTGAGCATAGTGAGAGAATATTTTAATTTAGGGTCAGGGAATATTGTTGAATATTTTATGTGACTTCATTCCCGTTTTGCCCTCTGAGCTTTAGTTTGTCATCCTGTGCAATTTCCGTTGATTAGGAACAAATTAGCAGGAAGTAGAATTTTATTGTGAAATGCTTCTGTTCAGCCGACTCAACGCAAGTCTCCTGTCGTCTATGTCATCTATAGATGTGGCTATATGTAGAAGTAAGTGGATACTAAGAATGAAGAAATATGTAGACTAAAGATAGATGGACTCAAACTCAACTCCCAAACCTTCTGCCACTTTCTACCACACTTTCTTCACACAGTGGTACAGAAAAAAGTCTGCATCTTTCAAGAGGATAATGATTTTTATGCAGGACAATGCTCCATCTCATGCATCAAAGTACTCCACTGTGTGGCTAGCCAGTATAAAGGAATAGATGACATGGCCCCCTTCCTCACCTGACCTAAACCCTATTGAGAACTTGTAGGCCCTTCTTAAACGTGAGATGTACACCTCTCTGAACAGTGTCTGGGAGGCTGTGGTTGCTACTGCACAAAAAGTTGATGGTTATTGAAAATGGAGGGTGGACTTTTGAGTGTTATTGAAAAGATTTATTTTTATAATGTCAAATATTTGTTAAGTTTGAGTTGTTGAGGTTTATTAACATTTTGATTAATAATTGGATTGAGAGCACTGTTGTTGGATAATAAAACTAACCTTCAAAAATGCAACTTGCCTAATACCTATGCACGCAGTGTATACTCTGAATCAGATGTGTAACCCACATCATGTTCGTATTTCTACCTCCTGACAACATTTGATAAGGCTCAGAACATGTGGAGTTTCAACTGTAAATAAGCTTGTGTTTTTGTATTTATTTATTTATATTATTTATAATTTATTTTTTGTAGCACTCTGTAGAGTGAATAAACAAAGCCATATTTATATAACATAAAAATTATGCATGTTTTGACGTTAGTAATGCATTTTGCGCATAATTTTACATTATCGTTGGTAATAAATTAAGAAAAATCTGAAGAGCCGCTAGAAACCTAAAGAGCTCTTTTTAGTGAACCGAGCCAAAAGATCCGGAATTTCCATCACTATTACAGAGCCACACCATGAAGGAATCAATCAACCACCCCTAGTGCTGTTGAGGCCAACAGATGGAACTGAGTGACTGGATGTGTTGTTAGTGGAGCATAGGAGTGATAATAATCGTTTCTAGCAGGAGCTGAGCTCTTGGTAAAGCGGGTGGGCGGCTCTGAAAAGAGCCTTTGTGGTGTTGTGTGGACGGGATTGAGTTTAACCGCCGAAGCCGTACAGGGTGCGTCCCTGGCGCTTCAGAGCATAAACCACATCCATAGCCGTGACGGTCTTCCTCTTGGCGTGCTCGGTGTAGGTGACGGCGTCACGGATAACGTTCTCCAGGAAGACCTTGAGCACGCCGCGGGTCTCCTCGTAGATCAGACCGGAGATACGCTTGACTCCACCGCGGCGAGCCAGACGGCGGATAGCGGGCTTGGTGATTCCCTGGATGTTATCACGGAGAACTTTACGGTGACGCTTGGCGCCTCCTTTGCCGAGTCCCTTACCGCCTTTTCCTCTTCCGCTCATTGTCTCAGTCAAGTTGCTCGGAAAGCTGTGGTGTCCGAGCCAGGCGGCCCAGTCATTTAAGTATTGACTGAGGACGTAATAGAAGACACGGAGGATAGGCGCTTCTTCCTCTTCTTTTCTGGTTGCTGCTCATTCACTCATCGGTGCGTTAGCGCCACCAAATGAACAACAGGAGGAACGAGGAACAGCATGTCCAGTTTATAACAACAGCAGCAGAAGTTGCAAAACAACGATGAAAAAAGAAGTGAAAGTCCTGCATTGAAATAGCTGCGGCCTTTATAAAAAATAAAAGTGATCAGGGTTCTGATTTAGACACGAGACCAACCAAAAATAAATAAATAAGCGGGGGGGACAGATAACATTTATAGAATAAGGAAAAATTACATTACATTACTGATGGATTCTTGCTCTTTTCTCTCTGTGTCCAGTAAAACACAGCAGAATTTA
Source organism: Holacanthus passer (assembly GCA_025331565.1). NCBI lineage: Eukaryota > Metazoa > Chordata > Actinopteri > Pomacanthidae > Holacanthus > Holacanthus passer. The sequence goes on along the minus strand of JAFREQ010000030.1, from coordinate 7,174,734 downwards.
CACCTGCTTCTCTCAGGTGTTAAATTTCAGATTCAGTTTCCTTTGCCACATTTGTCAGTCAGCAGAGATCAATCAGGCACAGTGGCTATTTGTATACATTTCATATCATCCTTCCATATTAACTGCATACTACATAAAAATTAACTACACACAGCCTGACAGATGAGAATGTCATTAAGTTTTGTCAGTATTCAATATTGACTTTATGTTGGCGCTAAATGAAAGATAGGGGAATTCACAAGGTCTTTAGCTTCATCCTGTCAACATGTCATGGCAATCCATCCAGTAGTTGTTGAGATATTTTAGGAAAAGTGCAGACAGTATTGGGAACAAGCCAACATTGCCATCCCAAGGTCAGAGGCAGAAGATTTTACGCTTACAATTTGCTGTTATTCTCTGCTGTGTTCTTTAAAAAGCTGGCTCTCTGATAGCAGGAGCACAGGATAGTGTTCCTGTGTTCATGCCCAAAATCATGATCAGCTCTTTCAGATCAGAGTTACTTTTTTGAAATGTTTTCTCCCTCTTCCTCACAGAAATATGATGTCATTTCAGATCCACTGCTTGGTTGTCTTGGCCTGAAATAAAGACACGCTTTAAATATCACAATGAATCCAGTCTAAATTGTGAATTTCCCCACTGTGGGACGAATAAAGGTTTATCTTATCTTTATCTTAAAGCAGATGTGAGCAGATGCTGTCTGTATAGCAGCATAGGATTGACTGAGCAGCACATGACTATTGCTGCTAATCTTCACAGCACAACAGCGGCTGTACTTCCTGAGAAGGCTGAGGAAATTTGGCATGTCATCGAAGATCCTCAGCAACTTCTACAGCTGCATCATCGAGAGCATCTTGACCAGCTGCACCACTGCTACGGGCCGCAAACCCCTGCAAAGAGTGGTAAAGACTGTCCAGCTCCATAATCAAGGACTCCACCCACCCTCAGCACACTCTTCACACTTCTTCTTCTGGCAGGAGGCAGGAGGTACAGGAGTGTGAGAACCAGAATATCCAGGCTGAGAAACAGTTTCTATCCAACAGCCATTAGACTGATAAACAGACTAAACCCACTGCCCCTGCCACCACACATGCTTCACCCCACCCCATGCACAACCACATATTTGCACTATTGTTGATGTAGAATTAATCAATTTATATTCATCTGTATTATCAGTCTGTATCTGTGTTGTATAATACTGTACATTGTGTTATAGTGATGACACTTTTAAATCATTTTTTTGTGTACCTTGTTATATTTAATTTAAAACAAGGACGTTTGTTTCATTGTAGAGGGAAACTTGTTTCTTTTAACTTTGCATATGATAAACTTTGACCTTTCACATCATTTGTCTCACAGAATAAACTCATCTCTGCTCAAGAACATTCCCAATAATGCACATTTAATGCTGCCTTCTAATGTTAATTCATAGTTCATCCTCATTGTCATAAGTTAGAAAAATTCATTTGATTTTTTCTTGTGTAATATTAAACTGAACCTCTTTGCATTGTGATAGTTGCAGCTCACTGTGACATTTCTGTAGAATGCTGCTGTTGTAGTCATTACTGCTCTCTATTAAAAGACAGTGTGTGGCTCTTAAAAGAGCCGTTGTTGGGGCTGCTTCCAGCAGCAGTCGGTGACAGAGGCCGCAGCTTTACTTGGCCTTTGCGGGCTTCTCGGTCTTCTTGGGGAGCAGCACCGCCTGGATGTTGGGCAGGACGCCGCCCTGAGCGATGGTCACTCCGCCCAGCAGCTTGTTGAGCTCCTCGTCGTTGCGGACGGCCAGCTGCAGGTGACGGGGGATGATCCTAGTCTTCTTGTTGTCACGGGCGGCGTTTCCAGCCAGCTCCAGGATCTCAGCGGTCAGGTACTCCAGCACGGCCGCCAGGTAGACGGGGGCACCGGCACCCACACGCTCCGCATAGTTGCCTTTACGGAGCAGTCTGTGGACACGGCCGACGGGGAACTGGAGTCCGACACGGGATGATCGGGTCTTCGCCTTGGCTCTAGCCTTTCCGCCTTGCTTACCACGTCCGCTCATTTTCAGATGCTCTTCAGAGATGTGACTCAAAGAAACTGTGACCCCAACTCATGCGAGCCTCCTTTATATATCCGCGGAGGACGCGGGAAGATTCATACCAGACCAATCAGAACAGAGGTTTCGAGAAGCGGGCGGCCCACTCTTGCTACGGACCCCAAGATGAACGCCTGACCAATCAGGAGCCGAAAGACAGAAGCGGCGTGGTGCTTTGCAGACATCCCGCGCTGACTCATTTTAAAAAAAATCTTTTGTTTTTTTTTATTATTTTATTTTACCACTGGTCATGCATGAGTGTTCAGATACCCATGCTTGATTAAAGTTTAAATAGTTTAATCGATGGTTTAAAAAAAAACCCAAAAAACATCCTTATACTGGCTTAGTACAACGTTATAGTGCACAATACACATGCAGTGCACATGTACAAATTTGTTGCAGGTTGGGGCGTAAAATTATTCATCATAAATAACAATTCTAACATTGTCTTCTGCATATTATTTTCACCAGTTATGAGTGCTTCATAGTTATAGTCATAGAGTTATACTTGTTGACGTTTTAAGGTAGCGTACACTTGGTCGATGTAGATGGATGGTCCTCCACAAACAAACATTGAGGTGGTTTGAGCCCTGGTCCTTGCAGTCTACGTGTTGAAGCGGATACTGAACCCTGAACTGCTCCTGGTAGCCGTACCTGATGGGGCATCTTCATGGTAGCCTCTGCCACCAGTGTATGATTGTGGGTGTGAAAGTGTAAATGCTGGCTTGAGTTGTCGAGTGCTTTGAGTGGTCAGCAAGACCAGAAAAGGGCTATATAAATGTAGTCCATTTACCATTTTTAAAACGAGCCTATATCCGCCTGCAACTACATTATAGTGTGCTATAAAACCTGGTTTTGTCCTCCTTGCTACAATGCTACAGGGTTTAAAGTGTTAACATCAGTAGATTCATGTGATTCGGGTTTCTGCTTTGTTAGCATGGAGGTAAACATTTCTGATAGAATGACAAAAACAAAAGGACAAATGAAAAGAAAATGCATACGTTGAAGAACTGGAAATACGTTGCCAACAAAACTTCTTGAAAGTTTGATCAGTTTTTCCAGCTGAGTCTCAGTCATGCGGCGCCATCAGTGCAGCCTACTCATACTAATATGAAGGTAATGGCGCATTTCAGCATATGTGGGGTTTGATCAGGTGAAGACAGAAGTTATAACCGAGTTTCTAATGTTTCTAACAAGAGACATTATTTTTGTTCTGCAACATCACTAATGAAGCATTTTACTGAATCTCGAGGGACACACACACAGCATAGTTTTGTTGCACTAACACAGCTAATATAGAAACCCTGCTCTTCAAAATCAGTGATGGCTCTGAAAAGAGCTGTCGGGTTGAGTGAACGGTAGCTGCTGCTGCTTCTACTTGGAGCTGGTGTACTTGGTCACGGCGTGCTTGGCCAGCTGTCTTGGTCACAGCTTTCTTAGAGCCCTTCTTGGGCGCAGTCTTTGCTGGTTCGGGCATTTTCTCGCTTCTTCTTCGGTACTTTCCAGTAAAGACCGAACCAGATGTAAGGGAGTGACTCTAGTTTAGACAGGTCCCATGCAAAGACCACTGTGTCGTCCCCCTCCTGTGATTGGTTAAGGGTCTCACTAGGCAGGAGGTGGTCTTGTTGTGGAGAAGAGTGTTTCCATGGCAATCTGCCTTTATGAAAGCTGGTGTGCGATCTCGAGACAAAGAATTAGGGTACTACTAATAAGAGCAATCGGAATAATAGGCAAGTAGCAGAAAACGAGTAAATAAAATAAGTAATGAATAATACAGTATGTAGAGGGCGGCAGTGTTGTTTTCGTCAACGATGACGAAATTATTTCGTTGACGCCCCCTTTTTTCATGACGATAACGAGACGGTGACGAGCTAAACATGGCTCTTTGATGACTAAAACATGACGAGTCGTGTCTAAGTTTTCGTTGACGAGACGAGACTGGAGGAAAATGTTAGTGGGTGGTCTGTCAGACGTTTAAAATTCAGGACATTTCTGCCTATTGTGCGTGTAATCTGTCAGTCAAAGCTAAAAAGTATCAGCAATGCTGCTGCATCCTATCTTTCTTTGGTCCCACCCACCACCTGGCATGCAGCGCACATTCTGCACAACACACCGGTCACTAGTCACACACACAGCACGGCAGCATTGCATCTCCATCAATGGGAAAGTCTCGGCTAGAGCTGTCAGTCTGTAAGGAATCTGGTTGTTATGCAAAAGCATTAAGGTTAACTGTTGTTTTATGAATTGCAACATTTGATACAACCTGTCAACCTTGATTCCAATTTCCAATACTTATTGACATAAATTAATTTGTTAAAAGACTTTTTGAGTTTTCATCGCCTAAAACCAGACTAAAACCTTTTTGAGTTTTCGTCGACTAAAACTGGACTAAAACTATCACATATAGAAATGACTAAAATGTAACTAAAACTAATAAGCATTTTCGTCCAAAAAGACTAAGACTAAAAATAAGATGGCTGCCAAAAACAACACTGGAGGGCGGCCGCTCTTACTTTTGATTTGTCTCCATTAAGTCTCAGTACTGATTTCTGTAGTGGCAATCACTTCATGGGCTCAAAATCACTTCTAAACACCATGTTCTGTGAACACAAAACTGCACCATGCAAAGAGGAAACCATCCATCCATTATCTGTACATCTGTATACCGCTTAATCCTCTGCAGGGTCGCGGGGGGGCTGGAGCCTATCCCAGCCAACTTAGGGCGAAGGCAGGGGACACCCTGGACAGGTCGCCAGTCCATCGCAGGGCCACACACAGAACAAACAACCAAGCACACTCCACACCAATTCACACCTATGGACAATTTAGGATATTCAATTAACCTCAGCATGTTTTTGGACTGTGGGAGGAAGCCGGAGTACCTGGTGAAAACCCACGCTGCACAGGGAGAACATGCAAACTCCACACGCCAGTGCTAACCACTGCGCCACCGTGCAGCCCTGGAGGAAACCATATATAAACATAAAAAAATAAATAACGCTGACAACTTCTCTGGGCTTGAGTCCATTTCAGGTGGACTGAGGCGCAGTGGAAAACTGTCCTGTGGTCTGACAAATCAAAATTTGTCATTCTTTTTGGAAGTCACGGACGTCCTCTGCTCTAAAGAGAGAGGGACCACCCAGCTTGTTATCGGTGCACAGTTCAAAAGCCAGCATCCATGATGGTCTGGGGATGCATTATTGCCCATGACATGGAGTAGCTTACACATCTGGGAAGGCACCATCAATGCTGAACAGTATATACAGGATTTGGAGCAACATATGCTGCCAAGTAGACGTCGTCTTTTTCAGGGAAGACCTCGCATATTTCAGCAAGACAATGCCAAACCACATTCTGCACGTATAACAACAGCACGGCTCCATAGTAGAAGAGTCCAGGTGCTAAACTGGCCTGTCCTGCCTGCAGTCCCGACTTGTCACCTACTGAAAACATGTGGCCCATCATGAAATGAAAAATATGACAAATGAGACCCTGAACTGTTGAGCAGCTCAAATCCTACATCAGGCAAGAATGGGACGACGTTTCACTTTCAGAAATCCAGAAACTGGCCTCCTCGGCTCCCAAACGAGTGTTGTTGAAAGAACAGGTGATGCAACACAATGGTAAACATGACCCTGTCCCAACTTTTCTGAAACATGTTGCTGACATCAAATTTAAAATGAGCATATAGTTTTCATAAAACAAAATGTTTCCGTTTCAACATTTGATATGTCTTTGCACTATTGTCAATAAAATATGGGATTTAAATTATTTACAAACCATCAAATTCTGTTTTTAATCAACATTTTACACAGCGTCCCAACTTTTTGGGAATGTAGTTGTACTACTGCAACCCCAATTCTCTCTCTCTCTCTCTGTTTAAATGTTTAAATGTTCAATGGGGTTGTGGAGAAAAGTCCATCACAGCAGACAGGAGTCTTTGGTCTTCTTTGGTTTTGAGGTGTGTTTGGGATCATTCTCTTGCTGCAGTATGAATCCTTCTACGCAAAGATGCAAATCAGAGGCTATAGCATGTCCTTGAAGAATGGAGTGGTGTTTCGACTAAGTCAGGTTGTGGTCAATTCGGTCCAGGTGTCAAACTCCAGTCGGCAAAACACCCCCAGGCTTGAATATTCCCACCACCGCATTTCACTGTTGGTTTCATACACTGTGGTTTCATACATACGCTGTTACTGCCATAAATCTCAACTCAAATTCATCAACTTGAAATGTTGGTATTTTTTAGCCCACACCAAGCGTTTGGCCTTGTTTCTCCTCCTGAGAAGAGGTTTAGAAACTGTTACTTCTCCTCTGACACAACTGATGTTGTGGTCATTCTTGATCTGCCTGATCGTGCTTTGGATACAACTGATCCAGTTTCAGGGTGGTCTCAGACTTTTGAATGGCATTGTAAATGTATTCTCTTGAGCCAACACCTTACTCAAGTAATGAAGCCAGAGAGAAAATAGAAGAAGAGGCAGAGGACAGTGCTAGTAGTGGCAGTATAGGTGATCATGAGGAAGCAATGCGGAGCAAGCAATGTAACTGACAAAGTGAGGCTCACCTTGAGGATGCTTCAGATACTGAGACATGTGAATTGTTTCAGAAGATGATGCTCTGCTCTCAGATGACCCAGGTTTGTGGCTAGCGAAAATACCTGTTAAGGATAGGGAGACAATTGTTGATTGAAGGATGACTGGTCATGGAACAACATATAGTCTGTCATGTCTCTCGACAGACTGACTATAGTTACCTAATCTCACACAGTGCCCATCGTAACAGGGTGTAGTCTGCACCCGGCTTTACATATAGGTATATGGAGAGACGCTGCTAAATGAATGCAGTTGTTCCATCCTACTGCCACTAATGGTAGAGCAGCTTTTGTTGGTTATAATATCAGTGATGCATCTTAATTCATCATGTTATACACCAATGCTCAATGCCAGTAGACTATGAATGAGGTAACTAATATAAAAATAAATAAAAATAACAAAGATAATATTTGTGATCATCAAGTGGGGTTTTCAGGTGTGGTTTGTTAAAGCAAAGGAGCCTATATGGATTATCAATACGGACCCAATATTATATTTTTTTATGATGTCCAAAATCTCCAGCAATACTCCTGGAGCTTGGATCAGTCATATCTTTCATGGCCTAATATAACATAATATAATACAGCAATTTACAGTGGAGGGGGGAGAGATGAAGAAAGGCAGATTTATATGTGAAGTCAACTTGCCCATTTAAACTAAGAAGTATTTATATGTAGATAAATAGTAAATTAGAAAATAACATTAAAACTTAATCTGATTAATTTTCTTTTACTCTATTACAAGTTGTCCATATTTACATCATCACTGCCTGTATCCCACTTTTTGATTAAGTTAATAACAAAACTACCAAGTGTAGCTGTGTCCCAATCTCTAGGTAATACAGCAACACAGGTCACAGGTTGTCTGCTAGGTTTTTGGCATTCTGTGAAGGCACTTTATGAAGCCCTTGTGTGTTGTGTCTGCCACCAGAAGACAATTTCCAGAAGGAAGAGGACTCTACCAAAGGTTTTAAATGGCTTCATTTGGGTGACAGTCAATAAAGTTAATTACAATCACAGGGTAGAAGTGATCTGACTATGTCTTGATTTACAATAATCTCATCCTGGAAACCAGGAACCACAACATCTGCGCTGGTTTCACACTGATGTCCTGTGTTATGAATGAATGCCTCATCCTCCTCATCCTGATCTTTTGGCAGAATCTGTAAAGGGACACAGGCAGCTGTTGGGGACCTTAGGTAATGAACCACATAACAGACCTCACCATCACTGGTTAAGACAACCTCTTGGCTGCCATTATAGTTGTAATGGCTGCCAAGACAAGCCTGTAGAAAAAGTAGATTATGCTGTTCAAAAGTAGATGCGAATAAACCCAAAAGTGGAAACAATCTATATAGAGAATTTGTCAAACCTATTTTATTTTGTACTGTGTGGAGTGTTTAGGCAATGCTGTCCCTCCCTCATACATATCAAATATAAGAACAGCTAAAGGAAAATGGTCTCACTACAGCAGCTGATGGCAGTAATCTGTTTCAGCTTCCATCATCACAAGTAGAGAACCAATTCTGCACAAGGAATCCACTAAAAAGCATGGGAGGGAACACAACTATTGGAATAATACCCAGAAGGCATTATCATTTATGTATACATATGATAGTGTGTATGTATGTGATAAGTATGTGAAGCAGAGTGTGGTTATATCAGCCATATAATAGGTAAAGGCTGTTCATTTGAGCTTGACTGAAGTCAGCTTCTGTGCTATTACTGTAACATTCCTGACGGTGGCAGCAGGGGACCACTTATAAATTATGCACCTCTGAATAAATACCATTTGGAGCATGGGATTACATATCTGTGTAGACATTGATGCTATAGTGATCTAATCTTATAACCCTAAGATTATCACTATATGATCACGATGTAAAACCTACAATGTTAAGTTTTTCAAGCTGGTTAGACAATGTCATACAAGAAAATAAGCACTCCAGTATTATCCTGCCACAGCACAAGAAGGACATAGACATATAAACAGAATGATTTTCAAATATACTTGTGCTTAACATATTCTACTTACTGTCACTATTTTATGTTGCTACTTGTTATCCCTACTATTAAAATCGCTTTAAATGATTTTTTTTTCATTATTAGTAGATTTTATTTTGCTATCTATTCAATAATGGACATTCTTTATGATATATATATAATAACTGTATTTATTCCATTCTCAATATTTATTTCATTATCAATAACACTTTGTTCCATCAATATCTACACACAGTGGATTCCTTACCGTGGCCATGATTTTTTGGCAAGGAATAATTAATTTATAAATAGTCCTCGGCTGCCACCCTCAGGAATGTTAGAGTAAAAGCAGGCAAGCAGACTGATCCCAGCTTTCACTTATTAAATGTGCACTGGGTCAAGAACTTTTTAACTGACTGCCCACAAAGTGTTAAAAACGTACTCTCTGGTGAAGTTGTTTCAAACACAGGGCTGTGTTTATCTTCAGTACTATTCTCTGTGTATACCAAATGAAAGGACACTGAACAACAGCAATTTCAAGCTATTTACATATGCTGATGACATGGCTTTAGTGGGCCTTTTCATTAAAAATGATGATGTATCTGATTATTTTGCTCAGGTTTCTAGGTTAGAACAGTGGTGTAAGTCCAGTTCATTGCTAATTAATGTTGCAAAAACAAAATGACCTACTCTAAACCATACAGACCCACTTTCATCACTGATACTATGGTCTGTGGAAAGCAAGAAAGCTAGTCAGAGACTGCTCTTAATTCAGAAACTAAAGGTGTTTGGGGTCAGTCTTGACTTGTGGAAAAAGTGTCAGCCTGATAAGAAGCATCCTTTTAATGTGTTTGGTATGGGCACTTGACTTTAGTAAATAGAAACAACTCACCAGGATTATAAAGACAGCAGGGAATAAAGTAGGCAGCCAACAAAAGCCATTACATTACCTTTACAGCACTGTCCACAGGAAAGCCCTGCCATTCATCGATGACAGAACACAGAGCTCAAAGGTCAAAAAGCATTGATGTGTGTAGCATTATACAACTTCAGTTCCCAAAAAGTTGGGACACTGTGTAAAGGAATAAAAACAGAATGCGATCATTTACAAACAATAATGGTTTTATGAATTGTTAAAGTGTCTGAAGTGTCTCATCTGATCTTTGCTTGTGATGACTGAGTCATCATGATCCTATCACCTGTTGCCAATGAACCTGTTTACCTGTGGAAGGTTCCAAACACACGTTTTGGGATCATTCAACAACTTTCACAGTTTTTAATTCGGGGGGTTGCTGAACAGTTTAACTGCAAGATGAAACCTGAGAATATTGTGTGAGAATGGGTGTGGCCTGGGATTTTGGGAAATTTGGGGAAATCAGAAAGAGCTGTATTTAACAATGTAAAAGGGACTGCTCGAAAAGATGCACCTACAGAGAATTATCAGGTGAATCTGCATCTCAACTCAACTTTATCTTTAGCTTCATAATGAGTTTCTGCTCATTGTTTAGCTGCCTGGCCCACATCTTTACAGTTTTTGTTCCTCTTAACTGCTCTCATAGTGCCATTTTCTGACACAGCTGGGAGTTGCTCTCAGCAAACAAGCTAAAAAAAAACAACAACCTGCTCAGCACCAAACTGACATCGTGCTGAGCATAGCGAGTCATTACATTTCTATATTTTCAAGCCCCTTTTGGTTCCTCTTTCACCTCGTACATAATGAGGACAACTTCCTGAAGCTGGTACAGTAAATGGTAAGTGGGTTGGGGAGCTGTATCCTTTTTCCAGAAGGACGTCTCACTTAATCTTTATGGGGATTAATAACTAACTGTTTCCTTGACTGAGTCAGCCTCATTACACCCATCAACTAACTGTGTTACGTAGTCAGAATAATTTGACAAAAATATTTTCCTTCCTACCTTCTTTGTCAGTTATTAATTTATTTTGATATTTGGAAGTTAATGCTCAATGGATGGGTTAGATGAGTTGGAAAGGGAGAAAGCAAGTGGTGATGCATATTACTGACTGCCATATTAAAGGGAAAATACAAACCATAATTCAGAAACAGAACAGGCATTAGTAATGGAATACGATTAAATCAGGGGTTTAATGTTACATTGTTCAACAAATTTAGTAACTACACCCATTCATTGGTTAATAGAAATAAAAATGTAGTAATTACAATGTAATTCAGTGATACTGAACATTTCAGTTGCATCATGGAGATCAGAATTTTAGCTTTAGGGCTGTAGTGTTAGACTTGGCCATCCCAAACTGAAACTCTTTGCTGTTTTCAATGGTAAGCCATTTCCCATCCAATATTTCAGCTTGACTCTGTGTATAACTACAAAGAGGAAGAGGGAGTGAGACGGTGCCTGGACGTGGGTGAGAGATGTGAGACCTATGACCATATTATCATAGTTTATAAAAATACATTGTAGTGAGGATACAGCTTTTTCATACACCAGACGTATATATCGCGGACCTAACCGATTATAGTTCAGTGGCATTGAACCCACTCATATAAGTCAGCCATCACTCTGCCACTTTTAGTAGAGAATCCAGTGTGCAGTGAAGGTCATACACGTCAACAGAGAAATGTACAGCAACATTGGTCTTAGACAGTTTTTATATCACTTTATCAACTTTTACATCATTTTTTTTAACCAGCTTTTGCAAGCTTTCTGATAAGATGCTTGAGCCTTTGAGATGGGAGTTTTGATGGTTGTCTTTCATTGTTGTAATTCAATTCATTTTCTCATGGCTTCATGCAGTCATTGCTCAGACCTTCACAGCACTTCACAGTGCTGCAGCCCTCTTGAAGTCATGGAAAATGACTGGTCCCCCTCCAACATTCTTTGCATCAAATGATGATTGACTCATGCAATTCTGTAAAAGCCAACAGCTAATACTATTATTCTACCTTACTGGACTCTTCATGTTTATGTTTAACACTATTGAACCAACACCTCAGGGGTCTTAATATGTCTCCTTTCATAGCCAGTTCTCCTTGCACATTCATTCCAGTTCCAGGAGAGCCGAGATTTCCTTATTCCAGATTAGGCTACAAGGTAAAACAATGATGTATACACTATCCATGAGTTGGCTGGAAAATTCCACCTCTTTATTGGCCCATATGTGTTTAACTGACGTTATTATTCAGTCACCTTGGTTGGAAGTGGGGGAAAACAAGTCTTCCTGTAATGCAACTCAATAATAATGCAGGAGGCAAAGTCCATGAGGGAGTGGAGTGTTGTTCTGCATGTATATAAAGACAACAGAGCCTTGTGTCATCACTGACCTAGATACCTGAGGAAGACTTCACATGTACTGACTGCTGCCTCTCTCTGTAAGTCATGAAGCTTCAATGTTACTTTGTCGTGTTCAGTTTGTCCTCACAGTTTGTCTGTATTTCTTTTATTTCTTTTCTATGCAATGCTTCCACTTCTATTTGCAGATCATTTATCTCCCTCCAAACGTTCATCAGCTTTCATTATGAAGACCCTACTGATCCTCTCAGTTATCTTCTGTGTTGCTCCGTCCATCAGGGCTGCAACAGGTGAGACAGAATACTGATAGACTGAAACACTTGTACCATTTCAATAACACATTTAAGACAATTGTGAAATGTAAATAATATTTTAAAGCATATTTCTAAGGACAGTAGGGGATTTACCAAATAATTGACGAGTCAACTATCAAAATCGCTGGCTGACACTGTGCATTGTTGCATATAATCTATCATCTGTGGTTTTAGCAGGGTGCAGATGTGCAGCTGGGGTAGTTGTTTTACATTTCTGTTTAAACTAGTATTTGTATGTTTCTCTACATTAGTCAACTGCTGGGTAAAATATATGTTAATAATCTGAATCATGCCATAATGGCAGCTCATTCCACTGTGTCAATGTGTCAGGCAGTATTAATAGTGTTTATTTCAATGAACCAATGCATTCGTAAACTTTATACAACCTGTGGACATTTGTGTTTAATGGTGAGATTGGCACAATAGTTTCACAAGTAACAGCCAAAGTTAATTTGGTTTTCAAACTGAAATTTAGCCACAGAGTGACTGATTGTATGATGAGAAATGCAGCTTTGCAGAGAAGGTGTTTGGTCTGATGCTATTCATTTAAGCAATACATGCAGACATGAAACATGCTCTGATTTGAACAAACATGATTCAGCAAACATATGACTACGCACAAGCAATGACGACACAAGCTAGAGCAGCTGACTACAGCCCTGAATATTTTCTTAAATCCAAACAACATTTTTTTTTACATAAAGTGCTGTGTATTTCAATAATCAGTAGATGTCGCAAATAGACTGCATTCAGCTGGAAGGGAGCCATTAAAACTTGACAAGACTCAATATCAAATGTGTGTAGCAATACAACTGTCTTAAGCAAGAGGTTATCCAGTTGCTACTGACCTTTAAAGGCTTAGTAATAATTCATAGTTGATATAAGTTAAAAAGTAATGCAACATTATGAAACATGTTATCATTAATGTTATCTCACTTTCTGCATGGCGGTGTCTCTTCAGGTTTTTAGTATGCTTCCCAACTATTTTGTAGCTGCAGGGCCTCTCTCCCGAAAAGAACGTTAATACACACTCACCTTTTCTCTCTGCTGCCTTATATTTGAAGTGGGTCCAAATGATCACTTGTGCTTTTCTGACCAAGCCCAACTGTTTTTAAATTCCATTTTCGCCTTTTTCCATCAATGATGGAGATGTAACCGTTTGTAACTAGCTGTTCTTTCCCTCAGTTGTTCCAGCTGAGGCTGCTGCAGTACTACAGGAAGACAAAGATGCATCAAAGCCAGGTAAATGGCACATTAAAAAAAAAAAAACTTGTTGATGAGTCAGATTACACATCACCATGTATTTTTCCTCAAACATCTTCACTTCACTACAGCAATTGCAGCTATTGCTGTAACATGAAGCACCTTGTATCATCACGTTAGGTGCTTCTCATTTTCTCAGTGAACCATAGCTGAAATTTCCCTTTTTAAATACAGTACAGGCATTATCAGTTTGAGCTGAAGGAAAACTTAATGGTGAAGGGAACCCATTAGTTCTACTATACATCCTATTTCCTTTAAATAAAAATATGCAGCAATAAAACAATAATCCACTCACACAAGCTCACACAGGTATTAACTAATGCTGCCATATTTAGGGATTCTTATAAGCTGCACTGTACACTGAGATGAAAATAACAAACTAGACCTTAAAAATGTTTCCATCTTTCTATCTAGCTGTGTCTATAAAGCAATGAGTAATGAAGGATATCTCACACAAAGAATATATAAATCAGTTGACCTTACAGACCTTATTTTGACGGGTTTTACAGAGGTGGATGCTGTTGATGGAGCAGCTGTTCTGCCGCAAGGTAAGAAAATCTGGAGATGCTGGAGATGCTGGAGATATTGGACACACCTTCTCAGTCAATGTTTTTTCTGAAGACATCAAAACTATAAAATAACCCATTTGAAATTAGGTAGTAAAAAAGCATGAAGAAAGCAAAATATGTTTCATATTTTAGATTCTTCAAAGTAGCCACCTCTTTTTCTTTGATGGCAGCTTTGCACACTCTCGATCAGCTTCATGAGGTCATCACCTGGAATGGTTTTCCAACAGTCTCGAAGGAGTACTCAGAGGTGCTGAGCACTTGTTGGCTGCTTTTCCTTCACCCTGTGGTTCAACTTATCCCAAACCATCTCAATTGGGTTTAGGGCCGGTGATTGTGGAGGCCAGGTCATCTGACTCCATCCTTGGTCAAATAGTCCTTACATTGCCTGGAGGTGTGTTTGAGGTCATTGCCCTGTTAAAAAACAAATGATGGGGCCACTAAGCGCAAACCAGATGTGATGGTGCTGCAGAATGCTGTGGTAGCCATGCTGGTTCAGTGTGCCTTGAATAAATTGCAGATAGTGCCAGCAGCAAAGCATCCCACACCATCACACCTCCACACCACCCTTGTTGGTCTTATTCAGTAGTGGGGGGCTTTGCAGCAATTCAACCCTGATTCGTACAGTCGATGTTGAGATGTGTCTGCTACTGCTACACTCTGTGAAGCATTTATTGTGGGCTCTGATCTGAGGCTGTTATTTGGCAATTTCTGAGGTTTGTAGCTCTAATGAACTTATCCTCTGCAGCAGAGGTAACCAGTTTCATCATAGCGTTTGATGGTCTGCACTGCACTTGAAGATACATGAAGTTATTGAAATTTTCCAGACTGACTGATATTCATGTCTTAACCCTGATTCAACCTTACAGTGTTATTGGAGGACATAACAAAACTTTATTTCTGTATTTTTTTGTTTTTTTTTAGAATTTTTCAGTATGTAAAGTGTGTGGAAATTACCAAAAATAGTCACTTGCCCGATAAAGGGTTAAGAACTGATGGACTGTCACTTCGATGAGCGGTTCTTGCCATAATATAGATTACTACAGTAACTGAATTTACTGTTCAATAGAACTATCTTGGTACAACAGAACTGATGCTTTCAAACACATTAAGAAGGCAAGAAATTCCACTAATTAACTTTTGACGACACACATCTGTTAACTGAAAACCATTCCAGGTGACGACCTCATGAAGCTGACTGAGAGAATGCCAAGAGTGTGCAACGCTGTCATCAAAGTAAGAGGTGGCAACTTTGGAATAAAAAAGAAATGTATCTTGCTTTATTTAACACTCTTTTTGTTTATAGCGTAATTCCACGTGTTATTCCATAGTTTCAATGTCTTTGGTGTCAATCTACAGTGTAGTAAAATAATGAAAATAAAGAAAAAACATTGAATGAGAAGGCATGTCCAAACTTTCGTATGTTCTAAGATACTGAATACATTCCTTAAAAATTATGTAATGAAAATGAATACATTTTGGTATTTATTTTATTTTTTTTTCTCATTGTTATAGCTCGTTTTACTTTTTGCCTTGGTGGTTGGCTTGGTTTCCGGGGTAAATGCTACTACTTAGTCAACCATGCTAATACCTGGAGAAAAGCTGAGGTAATAACTTAATATTTATAATTAAATGAAAGAAAAGTTTGGAGCTCCTTCTTAGTGTTACTTAAATATAGAATTGTCTTTTTGTCCTCTTGTCTCTTCCTGCAGAGCTTCTGTGCTGGCTTTGATGGCAGTCTGGCCTCAGTCCATGACATCTGGGAGTATAGTTTCCTCCAGACTATGGTCAAGACTGGTGGTCACAATTTCGCCTGGATTGGAGGTTACCATTTCCAGGTTTGTTTAAACATAAAAGCTTATATGTTAGAAAACTTTTGGTTATAATGTGTGGTAAAACAATTTTCATTCACTTTTATAAAATATACAGTCAGGTCCATAAATATTTGGACATTGACACAATTTTCAGCATTTTGTCTCTGTACACAACCACAATGGATTATGAAAATGAAATGATCAAGATGTGCTTTAAGTGCAGACTTTCAGCTTTAATATGAGGGTATTTACATCCAAATAAGTTGAGTAAGTTAAGTCTTAAAATATTCTATCGGTGTTATGTTTTGATTGTAATAATATTGATTGATTGATTGATTGATTGATTGTAACAATACTTTTTTTAATCAGAAATGTCCAAATTCTACACAAAGGTACTTTAAACTAAAGGTGTACATGAAGAGACACTTAAAAAACTGTAAATGAAGGGGACTGTAATGGTTGGTAATTTCCTCCAGGGTGACTGGAGATGGGAAGATGGCTCAGCGTTTGGCTATGACAACTGGGAAGGAATGAGCTCCACTAGCCAGTACCAGTGCCTACTGCTTAACTCTCAAGGTAAGATTAGAAAACCCACACGCTTTCATTTGCTGGTAATAATTAAAAAAAAAAAAACATTTCAACATACAGTACAGAGACAGGACCACCAGGACCATCATTTTACCCTTAAACTTGATGTCATTTTGCTGTCATTAAGCAGGTTTCAGGCTTTATGGGGACAAAGTCACTTCAGCTAGTTTAATTCTGTTGAATGAAAGAATTAGACCAATTAATTATCACAAAGCCTGCAGCGCTTTAATAAACCATGCCCCCTTCATCAGATTTGAATGAAGCTCTGTGTGTATGTTTAGGAGATAGTGCAAGATGTCTCCAGTGAGTTTAATCAGGATTGTTCAAAGGCATCTTCAGTTATGAGCAAATATGTGATAGGACACACCCACATGCACCAATAAATAACACCTCAGGCCCAAAATGCTTCGGTAGACCTTTTCCAAAAACTCAAGATATCAGCTAAGATTTATGATGACTGGACAAATGTTTAATGAGTTATGGCAAATTTTCTGCTGAGCCCCACCCTTGACAACATTTTTTAGATGATGACAGTCATGTTTTTTGACCAATCTTAGTTATTTACTATATAAATGTATATCTCAGACAATGTTGTATACCCATTTTGGCACCGATATCCAGTTTATGCAAAATAGAAAAAAATTCATCATGACAGACTTGTTTCAAAGGTTTTTTGTAGAGCACACTGAGTTCAAGTCAGTCAGAGTCAGTCATTGTGAGTTGCATGGCCTTTCCAAAATTGGATTTGTGGGTCTTACTTAGAGCGCTGCCATCTGTCCAACTAGGCTCATGTTTCTTGGGAAGGACTTGCATATCATTTATAGTTACTGGGCCAAGTATCATATTTCTAGTTCATTCCTGCTCACAGCAATTTGACTCCCAGCAGAAGGCAACAAATAATATTAATAATAAAACTGGCATAAAAGCAATAGGGATATGAACCCTAATGATGTTGCTGATGATGATGGTGAGGATGACAATAATGACGATGATGATCATGATGTTTTCACAGAGTCCAAGGGCTGGTCCAATCACGACTGCAGCATGTCCTTCCCATTCGTCTGTCAGGTGAAGCCAGGCTGCTAGTCATCATAGTGCTTACAGTGCTACTGCTGACTTCTTCAGATGATACTGAAGCTGCTGTTTGTTCATTATAAGACTACATGTCACTGGATGCTGGACCAAACCATGCATATGTAATAGAAATCTCAGCACAAATGAATCCACAACCTATGTTGTTGTTAGCAGTTTGGAATGTAAGGTACAGTAGTTGTAGAGGTTGTGATTGTTTTTTGTATTCATTTTTATTTTATTATACTATATTTTATAATGTTGTTTAGTCTGCCTAAAGAGTGCCACTTACTGTATAAATTTGTCATTGAAAAAGTGTGAGCTGTTGTCCTTCTTTGTGGGAAAAACACAGGCTTGAACAGACTACATGTGTTAACTACAGGAAAGTTGAATCATTATTAGCTGTATATATACTATTACTATTACTATTCGACAGTGATTTCAATAAGCCACTATGACAATTAAATGATGCATTACAATTACAATTTTACTTTTATGCTCCATGATTCACGAGTTATGAGCATTTTATTATGCCACATGGTGGCAGCACTGAGTCAGGATCCACAAAACAACAAAACTGTTACTCACCAACCACACAAGGCGTAAAGACATGTAAAATGATCTGCAGCTGTGACAGCAAGACCACAGTACAATACACTTGTTCATGTATTACCAAAAATATAATGTGACAAAGTGTGTCATTGCAGCAAATATAGTAGCTGTTGATCCATGTACCACTGTGGTCAGTGACTAACATGCCTCTGTGCTCAGACACTAGCAGTGAACGACTTTAAATGAGCAGATAAGTTTGGTTCAGGTGAGACGAGTGTCTGCACCCAAACAAGGATCAGCAACAACGTACAAGATTTAGTGACAGGTTCTGATGGAGGTTAACAAATTGACAAGAAGGTAGTGAGCGACAGCAGGTCAAACAGTTACACTGACCAGGAGCTGAAACATCAGCTTTTTCTTCTGGAACAACATTCAGACTGGAACAGCTGGAGATACTGAGTAAAAATATCATATTATCAAGTACTTGTTCATATCAATATTTGTTCTTTCCATACAGATGTGACATGTTGACCCTCCACATGAATGCAGACCAGTTGCAGCTGCTGTCATAGTAGTATTGCCCTACTCTTTATTGATTATCAAACCTCATTAACATGCAGATGATCATTGTCAGATCAAGACTATTCTGTCCAAAACAACATTACAGAACAGTAACACTGTGTTGAGGTTTGCCTGTCATCAGTGAACAGCAAAAGGGACAATTGATGTGAATATTAACTTTGAAAACAAACCTAAACCTCTACTGATTTCAACTATGCTGGTGTTTCAAAAAAAGGTTCCCTCTCATGCATTTTCATATTTAATCCTTTATTCAACTAATTTTACTAATGAAGTTCAGTTGAGTATAACTCTGTGTGGTGGTTTTATGTGTCTTCTGTGTCTCCAGAAGGACTTTGACCAAGAGAAAAACTGATGTCACAGTGATGCTTTCAGAGTTATATTGGTCATGTATTTCACATATTTCACATATGTTTACACTGAGTAGCTAAGGTGGATGTTGCAGGATATTTTCATTCTGCCACAAAAAGTTATTTTCTTGGAGGTCAGGAAGGACACCTGGAACAGAAAGTGTCTTCGACGCTTGAGACCAAGCTTTGTGTATAAACTGGACAACAAACATTCCCTAAGCAGGCCTGGTCTGAGTGGTTTAAACTCACCATACAATAACCTGAAAGGTGTCTGATCATATAAGCTGTTTTTGAAAGTCACTGACGTTCACGTTTTGTCTTTGCCAAGTTATGATCATGAAGAAATCTGAGTCTAATGATAACTTTGCCTGCTGCAGCTCTGACAGAGACTGTGACAGAGAGAAGAGAGATGAGACATAGAATCAGGATTTTCACTGTGTTGTACGTGTGTGTGAGTGAGTGTGTGTGTAGTTGTGTCACTTTACACAGTCCAGACAGTTGTGAAACAATCCTGTGATAAAAACACCCTCATTAATAAAATAACTGTTACTGTAAAGTGAAACAAGAACTAGAGCTAAAACCATGACGCCTGTACTAAAATAAGGACAACACACCACTCAGAGATTCTAATAAAATTAAATGTAATATGCAGTGGTGGGTAGTACCGCGTTACATTTACTCCGTTACATGTACTTGAGTATATTTTTTGATAAATTGTACTTTTAAGAGTAGTTATTTTGCAGAATACTTTTACTCTTACTCGAGTAAATTTGTGAGAAAATATATGTACTTTTACTCCGTTACTTTGGGCTACATGCTTGTCGTTACATTAATTTATCTATCAATAAATTGAGATGAGCTCAGACGCAGCTCTGCAGCTCTCGGCTGAGGGACACATCCTTAACCAATCACAGCAGCAGCACCGCAGGTGGACGGAGGTGTGCCCCGCCCCTCCACGGCCCTCCTTCACCTCACTGTAGCTCAACAACATGGCAGAAGATGAACTGCCGGCGTCTCACCGAGCTAGCCGGCTAACCCGGTGGTACCGGCCGGCTAACTCGCTGGTACCGGCGCCGGTTACGGTACTTTAATAAGCCGGCGTAATGTTATATGTGAACATTTCAGCCTCCAGCCGATCACAGTCAGTCAGTTAAAATTTCTGTTTCAGCGTTTGAGATCATACACCGTCAAATGTGATGTTACTGTTTAGCTTCAAGCTAAACTCCTTTGAGGAACAGGTCAATGTCTCAGCTGATGTCAGTGGAAACAGTTTTTGTTTTTGAAGTAATAAATTGCATCTGAAGTTACTCACTACTTGAGTAGTTTTTTTACGAGGTACTTTTTTACTCTTACTCAAGTACTTATTTTAATGAGTACTTTTACTTCTACTTGAGTCATTATATTATAAAGTAACAGTACTTTTACTTGAGTACTGGTGTGGTTTACTCTACCCACCACTGGTAATATGTTAAAGTTTTCATCTGTATTAAGGTGGACAGAACTAGTTTCATGCATCTCACTTTAACAGAAAACTGGAAAAGATGTAATCTGAGTTTGATCTCATTTCAATGTACAAGACATTTAAAATAGCACCTCTCTCCACAGTTTCACGTCCTCACTTCATCTGTAATACTGCAGTAACACATTATGACTTTTTCGCTGTCAGGCAAAGCAGGTCTCAATATGCTTTGCTTATGCAAATGTTTGGCTGACTTCAAAAAGTTTGTTAGAATAACACAGCTCTGTCTGTGTGTTTTTATCTTCTTTCCTCTTGTGCTCTCAAATAATAATCTTGTGTAACTCCACCCCAGAATCTTTAAATAGTGCCAATAAAATAGTGCTGTTGCAACTGTGGCTGACCTTACTTACGTGAAGTGCTCATTAAGCTAGAGTAGACCCATTATTTAAAACAGTTATTCACATTCCTGTTGTCACAAAACATGTACAGAAATGACCACTGACTCACTCACAGATAAATGAAGTAACTAAAATTATGCAAACAAAGACGGCTTTGAGCTAAGTGAACAAATTGGAATGGAGTGTATTGTAATTGTATTGTATTGTAAGATTAGATTCACACAGCCACTATGATCAGTTCTGGTCCATAAGCCATCATATCAGTTGGGCTCTAGTTTGGAATGACCATGTCCATTTGTAAAGCTGTTTGGAGCGTCACACACCCTGTCTTTAAATAACTTGTTTTGCATGAGTCCTTGTTTCTCCAAATCTCGACATCAGAGGTGGTGAGCGTGAAGTTAGCACAACCCATAGAGCCACACAGACTCACATTTATGAGAATTATGCCAGGTTGAAATATACAGGAACTTCCCTTTTTGAACTAACTTTATATTCTTTAATTAACAATAAATGACTATGTTCAATGTCTCTACCATAACCGTTTTAATTTTCCCCGAAGTTCTCCATCATACGAGCACACCAACCATTTATGACAGTTAAATATTTGTTTTATATCTACTGATCTCTTTTGACAGTTTAACTGTAAGCAGAACAACTGATTACAGGGGCTTCTGGGAAAACAGGGTGTTTCCTTTGGTTCAGTGCCCTTTGTTTGCAGCTCCACATCTGTCTCATTTCACAAGCCAACATTTGCCCACATACAACCTTCCACCCTGTCTCAGCACTGTGGCTGACTAGGCTAAAGTAAAGCCATTATGTTGATTCAAGACTATTCACATACACATACACACAGCAGGCATATAAGATTTAAAATATACCTGGTAAAGAGAAAGAGCACAGTGTAGTTACACAAGCTGTGGAAATAGAACACATTTACTTCTATGTACAAGCAACCTATAGATGTCATTTATATTTCCTAGCCAGTGTTACTGAAAGTCGTGCTGTATATTCTCCGATGCCAGACATGTTGTTAATGCTAACTGAGTGGCATTTTACTATCATGTCACAGCTTGTGTTACCAGGGACAGTGTGTTTTATAGTGTTTTATATATTTGATCAAGAGCAGGTGGTACATTTCCATTACAGCATTAATCTAGGGGTGGGAACTAACGTTAACACATGAAAAGCAAAAGTCAAGTTCCGGTCTGCAACGATGTGCACCCACACCACAAGCACAGCAATAACAAAAAAAAGTTAGAAGAATAAAACTATGATTTAAACAAAGTTGTGTTCTGTTATTATAACCCCTACACTAAAATATAGACTGGTCTGTGTGTTCTGTGAGAAACTGACAGAAAACCATGTGGTCAGTTTCCATAGAGATGAAAGAGGGCTGCATGTGGTTATCGTGGGTTGATATCTCTGACGTGCTTCAACTCGTGTGTTTTAGATGAGACGACTGAATGGCTGAACAGTGACTTCTGAGTTCAAGCATGTCAGGAAATACCTGTTTTTGCTCCAGCAACAGACAACTTTCCAACCAGAATGTTACACATCATGCTGCAGTAGGAAAACAAAGAACACTTTGTGTTTGTTTTTTTACAGGGCATGTTGCTTCAAATGCTGTTGTGAAAAGCAATTAAATATTTTTTAACTATAAAGCATGGTGGATAGATAATCATGTAGAATACTCTTGTCTCTTGTTTAACTGCAGAGAGCAAAGCATGAACATACTTTCTTACAACAAAAGCTCAGACATAATTTACAAACATCGTATTTCCTTGCACATTAATGTTGCCCATTATCTAGATAAACTCTTATCCTGATGAGACAACCAAACCTAAAAGCTATGTGCAAAATGGAGCAACATCTTAACTTCAAGCTGCCCAAAGTGGGACCTGCCTTAAGGTTCAGTTCTGTTGTAGTAAATTGTCATATGTTTAATCATTTGAATTTTTAATGATATCCAAGTTTCCTTAGGGGATAATCCCTCACATACTATGAAGTCATTTGTTTTTCCTGATAACCCAGGACATCCTTGGTGTAAATTAGTTTTAGTTCAGACCTCGTGGGCTCAGTTGATGTTTGTGTGAGCTCGACAGGCGGAGTTTCCTGCAGACGTGAAAGCAGCACCAGCACTGTGATGGAGCTACAGATGACGATTATTTTCCTTTTTATAGGTAAGGACATTATGGCACATTATGCTTAAACCTGATTGTTGTATAGGTGTCTTTAAATTCTTAAGATTATAGTAGTCTGATTCTGTAACTTTCTTACAGTAAAGAGATTAAGAGAGGGCCGTTATGGAAGAGAAAGCCTGAAGGAATAATTATTTTTACAGTGATGTGACAACTTTGATCATCTGATAAAACATTTGTGTTCACGGAGGCATCTCAGAGAAAACACAGGAATGATCATGGTAGGGTACATTGTGTGTAGGCTCTGTCACATGTCAGGAGTTAGTCCATAGTTATTATAGTCATATCATAGTTAATACAACACACACAGGCTCTTTATTGTTGCCTGAGTTGTCAACACAATGGTTAAAATCAAAGTAAACATAGATGTTTTATAGTAGTTTGGCAAAGCTAGCAACAAAGTTTTCACAATATTGAGTCGGCTTGTAGATATCCAGAAATAAAGCTTGACAAGGCAGATTGAACCGAAGAACATGATATTCAAAAGATTAAAAAAATCCATATGACATCTGGTGGAACAGGAATGAAATATTGAACAAAATGGCAACTCTGTTTTCTTACGCACTCA
Source organism: Holacanthus passer (assembly GCA_025331565.1). Lineage (NCBI taxonomy): Eukaryota > Metazoa > Chordata > Actinopteri > Pomacanthidae > Holacanthus > Holacanthus passer. The sequence continues at coordinate 7,151,103 of JAFREQ010000030.1, read as the reverse complement.
AAAACCAAGCTGGCAACGACTGATTCAAAAACTTCTGCACTGTTGTCTTGGTTTAACTTAGTGGTCAGTTAAAAAAAAAAAAAGAATCAGCTGCATAATTAAATATTTCATTAAAAAGGAATTGCCAAAGACCTGACGTTCTCTGAGGCTATGACTTAAAAAAAATATATATATTAAACTTGTTTAGTTTGCAGTGCGGGCTGAAAACACTATTAATTATATTTCTTATCAAAGTAAGAATGCTTAATGTCAGAAATATGAGATTGCATCCCAGTATCAGACAAGTAGCCTAACAGATGTTATCTGCATGGGAAGAGAACGCATATACAATTCCCAGACTTTAACACTCATGTTTATCTGGAAGATCTTTTTCCGTTAAGGACTGTAAACATGTGAGTCATGAGTTTCCAGACATCTTCACTCAGAAATTCAGAAAGAAGCTCAGAAATTAAAGTGAAAAAACTCCAAAGGCAAAAAAGACTGTAGTACTAGGGAATACAGCACAATATAATAGATATAATAGGTAAAATGAAAGAAATGTTTATAAATCAAAATATATTCAGGCTTTAGATAGACAGTTAATTTTTCATTCAAGGAGATTATTCAAATAATTAAGAGATACAGAATTATACAAGATACAGAATTTACAGAGATACTTAATTACAGGGGTCACACAGCAGACGCACAAACATGTGAGCAACATGAAGTGTTGGTCTGATCTACATCATGTGTAATTGTGAGTGCTTTGCAGATCAGGGCTGAGGTGACACTATCAGATAAGTTGGGGGTGGGAATACTAATGAGTTTGCTAGCTAAGGGAGTTATCTTTAGGAGTTTGTTTTTATTGGTGACTAAGCATTTGGAGGAAAAATGGCACCAAAAGAACTGGCTCACTAATGCAACAGTACAGGAGAGGAAGAAGGTGGGGTTGGACAAACAGGTGATTTAGACTATGGCCAGCTGCAAGTCTCTGTTGACAACGCTTGTAAAAGTCCATTGTATGCTGAATAAGAATAAATACCATACATCCAGGAGATAGTGATAAAGTTCTTCTGTTATAGAACAGAGTCAGTTGTAGAAATAAGATGACTCTATATCACAATTCACATTCACAGGCACCAGTGATCCTCTCAATCAACTTGGAAAGTTGCATTCTTATAGTTTTGAAAACATATCCAGACAGTGGTTGCACTTGCAGATATGCATATCATAGGAAAGTGGAGCATTGGCCTTGTCTGAGGTCTGTGCTCTCTGAGTGCTCTTCTAGTTGTCCAGTGTAATGACGAGGTATACGAGAGACTTCACCACCTCCACCTCCACCTTCTCTTCTTTGATGGTGAGGCTCAAGGGATGGTCAAGAAAGAGCAGCTCTTTAGCAGTTCTATGGTTTCTGAGATGTTAGAGAGAGAGAGAGCCTGAGAGAGTTGTTGTTACACCAACTGCTAAAATGGGATGTTGAATATATGCCATATGCAAATATTGAATGCAAATTGGAAGGGATCCAAGGATGGTGAAACATATGGAAGAAGGATGTTTTTGACTATTGTTAAAGCCTTTCATTATAACAGCAGTCAGAGCTACAGGCCTGTAGTGGTTTAGACCTGATGGATGTGTTTTTAGGAACAGGGATGACAATTGATGTCTTCCATATAAAAGAGATTGTTGATGTACAAACTGACAGTAATCACATAATAGTGAATGGTAAATTTCCCCACTGTTGGACGAATAAAGGTTTATCTTATCTTATCTTAATAGCACCTGGTACAACCCGAGGGTTTTTCCATCCAACTGTTTGTGAAAACACATCTACTTACAATACAATACACAGTCTGTGTATTTAACCTTGTATGAAAGGGGGAAGTTTGTATATTAAACCTAAACTGAACATAAGGAAGTTTGCAATCACTGCCTGAATGTTTAGTTACAAGCTGTTATGCAAAATTCTACACCAGTGACCTTTTTAACCTCTTGTGCATAGCAGTGAAAAGTCGATGTCCTTTAAGCCCTGTTTAATTACTGTATATAATTTTACTCTAGCAGAGGGAAAAACCAAAATAATTATACATGCAAATTTTGGATCCAAAAGCATCCTTCGTGTTGTAGAAATGATTGAGGAAAATGATTCAGTCCTCCAAATCAGTGGCATGCCATCTTAATGTACAACTTAATTATTAAAAATGTGCCAGTAAGCAAAGATAGTTAGTAACTTCAAGGGTTTTTGTACACATGGGTATACAGTATTTTATAAGGCAGCTATAGATATTCTATAACAACACTGAGGTTGCTATTCATTGTTAGTGGATCAACTCCACCTTGTACATCTGTGTTGACTGGTTATCCTTCTATATTTTACAGTGATGGTCTCATCCAATACTGAGGAAGTGAAGAAGAACCTGGATGGCACTGAGGGGGGGTCCATCACTCTGCCGGACCCTGTGGTGTGGCTTGGATTTCTCCTTTTTGGAAAAGAGACTATTGCTGCAGTGATTGAGGGGAAAATGCATACATTTAAGGACAAGAACAGAATTCTCTGGAACAACAAGACTGGACTGTTTACAATCACAAGACTGCAGAGGAACGACTCAGGGATTTATCATATTGACTCTAAAACAGACGGTTTCTCTACATCTTATAAACTCTCAGTGTATGGTAAGTCACATTTCCTTTGCCAGTATACTGACTAGTGTGTTGGTGATAACATTGTTCTAATAATTTTATCTGTATTTTTTTTTTTTTTTACCATTGATTCATATCTTTAGAAGTATTGAGATCCCACAGATGTCTACTCTCTGCCTAAAATGTTAAAAATGTTTCGGGGGTAGAACTCACCATTTGAAATGCAACTTTTGCACAGACTGCACCAGGCACTGCCACAGCAAGAACAGCGGAGTTAATGTACGAGCAGTAAACAGATCAAGCAGAGGAGCTCAGTCTCAGAAATATAGTATTTAAATGCTGGTTTCGTCTCGGCAGTGCTGTGTGACCAAACCACAGAGTGACATACCGAGTGTTAAGGTCACAAATGGGTCTAACAGAATTCATGTGTCACGTTGAGACTGTCAATGTAGCTTGTCAATTGTTTTTTTGTGTTAAAAAACAATTGAACTCATACTCTCTTCAGGTCCATTTGTTGCTGCGGAAATAGCTCCTGTGATGTGAGGATATCTGTACAAATAAAATACGGGTAGAGCAAAAGAAATTACAAAATGCCAAGCCCTTGAATTAACAATCCATGAAATTATTGCATGTACTGTCAGGAGATCATCATATGCAGTTTTTGAATCCACTTGCTCAGACCTGAATCACTGGACTAAAAGAGGAAACTTTAATCTAGAACTAATATCAAAAGAATGTTCATCTTTAACTTACAAGCCATGCTTCTCTACAAGGTCACTGAGACTTATTTTGACAAGCTTCTTTCTGCTGCTAGTGAACAATGTGTCTGTCTGCTGATGTTCACTCAATATGTCTGGAGCCTTCTTCCTTCTAGAAGAGACTTCAGCTGTACAGCCAAACAAAACCTACAAAATACCCTGCCTGCTTCTGTTCAGCCTGCATTGTCGCTATCCTGGGATTCGCCTCAGCCTTCTGTTCCTGTCGTGTCCTCAGCTTTCCTAGTTTCTGTCTGTCTCCGTGGTTTTTTGCTGTTCTTCAGTGACGACCTTGCAGTGTGAGTTACTCCCAGTCATCCTACCTGTGGTTTCCTGTAGCTCAGAGATGCTCTCATCCTTTAGATTTGTATTCATGTTACTACTAATAATAATAGGTTATTACTGACTGTCTCTGGTTTCTGCATGTTGCACTTGAGTTACAACAAACACTTAAGTTAAAAGATTAAGTACATTTCTGGCAGGGTTCATAATATTGTTTTTTCATTGAAATATAGTGAAATATTCACGTTTTAATAATTTATATATATATTTTCTCCAACAAATTATGTGATGCTGTGCACCTTCTTTTTAATTGTATGTTATCCTGGAGGTCAGGTACATAGAAAAGAGGGATCCTAAACAGTACAATAATGAATAATGTAATGGCCCAACTTGCTGGCTCACCACTCAATTGCTTATTTTTGTTGTCAGTTTCTTTTGCAAATTACTACAGCTGGGAGCTGAATTTTTCCCCAATTGCATCAAGTAAACATTTTTCAACCTTCAGCTCCTGACATTGCTGGTCAGTCCCACATCACCTGAAATCCCTCAATGCCTTGTGAAGCAATTCCTGCATAGAAAATGAATTGGGGGATCTTTGCATCTTCACTATAACAGTTTAGCAGAAAAATTTGCAAGGTGAAATTTATCTTTGCTCTCTGTCCGACCTCACCTTAATATAGCTATGTGAGCAACCTGAGCATTTAGTATTCCAAGCTGCATTTTATGCATACCACCTGTTTTATAGTGACAATACCCAACACCCACATGTTTCCCTGTTGATTTTCACGAAAAGAATGTGACTAACAATTATGAACAGGAAGTGGAGTTTAGGGTCATATGGTCTAAGTTTTAATCTCCATCATTTTCTTCTCCAGAGTCTGTCCCAACTCCTGCAGTGAACACACTGAGTGTGAACCCTAAGAGCTGTACCTTACTGTGTTTTGTGGAGGAAGCTGAAGAGACAACACTGTTGTGGTACAAAGACGAGGAAATGGTGAACCAGAGCAGGTCTGCTCTCTCGCTACCTCTCACTGTACTCAAGCAGGATTTCAACTCCTCTTATAAATGTGTGGCTGCCAACCCTGCTGAAGAAAAGACTCTTCCAGTCAATGTTATGACATCCTGCAGTGGACAAAACAACAGACATACCACAACAAGACATTGTAAGACTAATTATCAAACTGATTTTGAAAATATAATTCTCATATTTTAAAGGCTCTTGTCATTGGTATATGTTGGCTTGTTGATGTTGGGTGTTTTGTTTGACAGATAGAACTGGAATTGTACTCCCCATCGCTGCATGTGCTGTAATTGTTATAGTTGCCTTTATTATTAAGTGGAAAGTGGAAAAAAACAACAGGACAGCCAGACACACGCAAGGCAAGTATTTGTTTGTTTTTTTAATCTCACTGATTGATTATAGATTTTTGTTCCAATTAATTTTCTAATATTTGTCTCTAAACTTTTCAAGGACTAATTCATTTAAAAACACACACATTCAAACAGTGTAGATCACAGTTTATGTTCACCCAGTCTCATTATGTAATTTGTATGCGTTTCTCTCAGTTTGGTTCTCGTTTGTATAATGTGCTTTGAAGGACAAATATGTTGGTAGCCATTCTATTCAGAGCAGCACAAGTTCAGAGAGTGTTCTTTGTTCTGGTTGTGGTGATTCTGCATTACCTGCACAGTTCTCTGCAGTATCACTGGGAACCTCTGACGTTGAAATGACACTGATACTTTTCATACCCACCTTTATGTCGTGTCAGAGGCCCTGTTTACACCTTGCATTAACATGTGTCTTGGCAGATCCGATCACAAGTGGACAGCTCTAAGTACTGGTGTGAATGCACCCTTGCCTCTTCTCCCATCTTTGTGCTTGGATGTGGAGGTCCACTCTTATAGTCAACTCGATCAACCCGTCTAGAGTGGATGGGAGATTGCAAGAACCAAGTTCATCTTTAATGTAATCGGTGTGACCATGGAGAAAAGCGTCACACAGAGCAGCTGAGTTCCGTCAGTAGTTCGTCAGTATGACTTTGTCTTTTACACAGATGTCATGAGCCGATCCCAAGGATCAATATCAGGACCAATCCAGACATATTTTATTAGATCTGTATTGGTTAAAGTAAAGCTGATCAAAATCTGAGTGACATTCTCCCAGCTAATCTTGAATCGGGATGGGGGCCAAAACAATGTGATCAGGACATAGCCTCTTATTATTGCAATGATACTGTTGTCTGGCTTTATGTATTTGTGAACTTTCTGGTCATTCTACATAGTTGTCTGAGGGAGGTTAGTGTCTGGATTTCTCATAGCTTCCTGCTGTTAAATCACAACAAAACGGAAGTTCTGATCCTGCCCAAATCAGTCCTTTTCACATATTACAACAGCACCGAGGTTCCCTTACAACAGGGGCGTCCAAACTTTTTTCACTGAGGGCCACATACAGAAAAATACAGGAAGGGCTGGGCCACTCACTAGAGGTGAGGTATATCGCCTCACCTCGAGTGTATTAATGTTAGCAATATCAATCAAATATAGGTCAATTACGCTCGATAATTGAATATGCTTAAGAGAAAAAACAGCCTACATCACAGCTTTCCATTCATGGCTTTCAATTGGTTTTCTTACAAAAAGGGTTTGCAGCTCATTCTCAAAACAGCAGCCTTAGATTGCTTCTCAGTCAGGATGGTGATCCCCCTTCACAGCCCTGCATAAAGGGCGAAAAGGGATAATGGGTATATTTCAAGTTTGTTGTGCAAATAAGTTATTGGGCTTGTTAACACATTAACTAACGTTTGTTAGAAAATGTTATCAACTTTCATTGACTGAATTTATGAACTAATTTGGCATAGTAACACATGAATACTGTGTAATATATTTTGAACTCACCAATATTGGGCGCAGTGATGCTGCACTGAAGGATGACTGATGACTTGAGATGTGAAGGACATCACAGAGATGGCTGTCGGTAACTCCACACAGCTGCTTCCATTTAAGTCCCATCTTGTCAATCACATCCGACACAGCTTGTGTCCTTACCCGTTCTTGTGCCCTTTAGACTCCTAAGATCAAGCAGCTCCTCCAGAAAAAAAGTTATTGTCAACTCCCCGCAAAAAAAAATGAACAGCTGTGCAGAGTATGTGGCATCTGTGCTCTCATCACATGCAGTCAAGTAAAAATCAAAAGCACAAGCTTTATCTGACACTTGATGTTTTAAGTTAGCTGACAAGTTTTCGATTCGCCGCACAATTGTGTTTGTGGACAAGCTAACATTGTTGAATTTGTGCATTTTCTCCATTATCATCTCATTATCGCTGCAACTTAAGTGAGGCACTGCTTTATGAAGTGACCATCTGAGAAAGGTTTCCCGTGTCGGGCAATGAGTTGAGCGACCTTATAACGGCTATTGTGGCATTTTCTTGTGTGTTGTTAGCATGGAAAAAATCCTGTTGCTTAACTTCCTGTTCCCGCTTGGCACCAGTGTAGGACGTGTAGGTCTGATGTTTGCTTTCATAGTTGGACATTATAAACTTTCATCACTGCAACAGTTTCATTACAAATCAAACAGACACACTTCCCCTTGATTTCTATGAACAAATATTCATTTTCCCACCGTGTCTGAAATTTGCTGCACTCACTTGCTCTCTTGCCTTTCTTTGATGCTGCCATTTTTGGTCACGTGTGGCAACATTTTTTCTTTGATTGCTCTTGTTTTGTTGAGAAGCTGCCTTGTTCAAGACAGTAACTCCACCTAGTGGTAAAGTTAAGAAGTATAACACAGTCAGGTGCAAGTTTCATGTGTGGGCCATATTCCATTATATTTGTAGAAATTGCTGCGGGCCTGTTAAAAATGGACCACGGGCTGCAGTTGGCCCGCGGGCCGGCGTTTGGTCTGTCCTGCCTACAAGGTGGTTTCCAGAATCCTTGGGCTCATTTTTGAATTTTCTGTTGAACTTTGAGAAACATCTTACAGACAGCGACTTACTTAGTCCTGTTCTTTGTGTCTAATCAGCAAGTTGTTTTGAATCTCATCTCAAAACCTATTTTATTCTTTTAAAAGTGCTATATGAATAAACAATTGATTTCTTAATTACAAGTTAGAGATTTAACTTTGTATCTCTAACTCTTTTGTTTTGTAGATTCTATGAACAGAGAACCATCTGAGGACAGACAGAGTCAGGTCGGTAAACAAATACACTCTAGGTAATGTTTAATGGTAATGGTGATCATGTACCTAAACATTGCTATTTTAGTAATGTTTGCTTATTGGTCATATCCTCACACAAAGTAAATTCATCATGTCTGCTAGACTTAATGAGACTTTGCAGGTGGGGTCACACATCTCATGTCATGTCTCATCATCATCAGCTAACATGTCTGTCTTTATCTAGTTCACTGGAAATTGACTGCATGCAAATATGTCTAGATACAGTATTTGCCAACCAGGTCACAGACAGATGAAAGTTCATTCAGTAATGTTCCAATAAAATAATAAATAACTGTCTCAGGAGAAAGATTTGTTCTGCTATCTATGCCAGAGGTTTTCAAACTTTAAAGAGTGGGCGTGGATGGAGAGTTGTGAGACAAAGATACTGCATGAAGTGAAAAGGTGCGTGCTTGTGTGCATAAACATAGGGAAGTTAGTTCTATATTGTAGTTACTGAGGAACTTTAAAACTGGTTGTACCTGACTGTCGCAATTTGCATCCAAAATGTAAACAAATATAAACTAAAAAACAGAACTCAAATTGTATGAGTGTGTGTGTGTGTGTGTGTGTGTGTGTGTCAGGTCTCAGATATTGTCTCTAAGTGTAAAAGTTCACTTTCTCCCTCCAAGCACAGGCAGACACAAGTGGCTTTCTCGATACTGGTTTTATTGGAGCGTCTCCAAGTCCACCGTGAAAACTATGCCGTATAAACAAAAATACAAACACAACACAGTGTCAACACAAATAACTTGTAGGCCTACCGCACGTGAATTATAACATTTGACAAAATAAAAATATACAAGAACAAATTACCTCGTTGGCTGCATGCAGGTGTCCGGCGTGTCCGGCTTAAAGCTTTTTAGAAGTCTGCGATTGCCGAGTATTTACAGGTGACGTAAGATTTACTCACGTGAGGGCAGCCCAACGAGACTTGAAATGTAACTTCAAAATAAAAGCGCCACTACTTATACTAAACAAAATAAGTAATCAATTTGTAACATAATATGAATCTTAAATTTTTAGTTTACATGAAAAAGTAAACAATACTGTTACACTAAGATTCACTTAAGTAACTCCTGCATCTACCCAAAAGATCAATTAGATTGATCAATGGAAAACGGAATTTTTTTTATGGAAGTCACAGCAATCTTGTACAGTTACCGCAGAAAGAGCAGTGGGATACGATGGCTGAGTTTCCAGTGAAATGAACTCACATTTAAAATATCCATGCCATTGCTCACTTCCTTTGATTTTGTTTCTTCAGGGAGGATATTTTCCAGATTCATCAGGAACTGTTGACGACCCCAATCTAACAACAGTCTATGATAAACTGGAAGCTCATCGCATCGTCCTGATAGACACTGCTGATCGTGTTTAAGGCCAAACAATGGACTACTCACATACAGTACATGAGCAACTGAGTGATTCCAGAGAATAGGGGAAATATAAAGGTCTTGATATACTCCTATCTGCACTGTTTATAGGCATTCCAAAAGTTGTCCACACATTTCAAGGTCATACTGTCATTTCAAATCAAAGTGTGTTGTCAGACCTTTCAGGTAATAAAGATGGTGTGCATGAAAGCAGTAGTGTCTGAGTTGTTCCTCACAAAGGTTATCAAGCACCACATTCTTCTAGATGCTATCTCAGCTCGTCTCTAATAGTAAGACCACTCATAGAATAGCACGACCATGATCCAGATAACATTTATCCCATCTTCCTGATTAAAAGAACAACTGGTGCAGAATCAATGACAATATTTCTCTGCATTAGTCAAAGACATTATGTGCTGTCCTACCTATATTCTTTACAGAACTCTTGTGTCAATACAATGCAGCTTGTTGAAATTAATTCAACTTTAAGCATAGGGCTGCTTACTATCAAACAACCTAAATACTGTAATATCAGGCTTGGTGCAAGAACAAAGATTTCACCTTTGTGATCTGTTTGAAAATAGCCATTGTGGTATGTTCATTTCATATTCAACATATTTTCCTTTTCTGAGGATAGTGGAGGTCTTAAGACAGACTGGCACATGGCATGTCTCCAGTGTTATGTTAAAGATGTCTGTCTGCTTTGATTGAAGAGGTCCTGCTTCTTCAAAAGCTTGTTAACGCCCCCTCCTGGATGAAGAGAGTTGACACTGTGTGGGGGGCTCCTCCCTGGTCAGGCATTTAATAAACTGTCTGTATATGAGTTAATGGTGAAAATTACCAGTGTCAAAGTCGCCGAGGACAAAGATAAAGGTTGGAGCACATGTTGTGCCTTATGCAAGTTGGCCTGCTCTGGTATGTAAACGCACTGACCAGAATGAGTGAAACACAGTCACTGGGGGAATAGAAAGGTTTACAGTGTATGAAAAATGATTCCAGGTCAGGAGAACAGTGCCACTGTCACACTGTTCATGTAGAAACAGATTCCTCCACCTTTTCTTTTTGTAGGTAAGTTCTGTGTTGCTCTGAAGAGTTGGAAGCCTTCCAGCTGCAGTGCAGAATCTGGTATCAATCCACGCAGCCATGTCTCTGTGAAACATCATACGGAAGATGAAGAAAAGTCTCTGTTTTTTCCCGCCAGTAGCTGAGGTTCACCCGGTCTTTTGCACAATAAATGCATGTTGGAGAAAAATATTCTTGGTTGCAGTGCACAAAATCTGCATGGCATTTCACTAAATGAAGAAAGGTGAGGGCACCTTTGACCATGATGTTCAATAATTATAATGTAATTATTCAGAAAACTGAATTTACAAACAAAACAAGACAAAACAATGCTTGCCAGCACAGTGAGGGAGCCATCCACAGCGCCATGTTCTTGGAAAATGAACAACCCTTTGCTGTCAGGCCTTTCTGACAGGTTAAATGGACATGGCAAGTAGAGAAATGAACCAAACATGATGCTCTGATAATGAAAACAGATTATGTAAAAATGTAAATTTTATATTTTATATCATGTAAAAATTTCTTGCACACACCCCGTACTGTTGGACGGGGAGTTGGTACAGGTGTCCTCACTTCCAAAAAATGGAAGTTCACTGAGCTCTCTCTGCCAAACAACTACTCATCATTTGAGTACCATGCAATCAGTGTCACTGCACCGGTTAAGCTAATTGTTGTTGTCATATATCGCCTTCCCAGGTGTCAACTGGGTAACTTTGTAGTCGAACTGGACGTGTTCTCTGCCATTCAGGACTACAACACTTGCTTACTGCTTGTTGTCATTGGAGATATGAACATCCACACAGACAAAGCCCAAGCAACTGAATTTCTGTCATTTATGGCATCATTTGACCGCAAGCAGGTCTCCACCCCTCCATGGAAATATGCTTGACTTGATTTTCTGTCAAAACTGCTCCACAACAAATCTGTCTCTCCACTTCATCTGTCAGACCATTATTTTATTCAATGCCAATTCCATGCCTCCTCATAATGAATTCTCCTCACTCCCAGTTGACATTCTCTGTTCCTCACTTGCCTCCTCTCTGAACAATCTCTGCCCTCTAGCATCCTGAACTTTAAGAAAAGACTGAGTGTTTAAGAAAAGAGACTGAGAAAAGACTAAAGACTCAGCTCTTTACTGAACGCCTTGGCACTTGACAAACTGCAAAAAGCAAAAAAAAAATGTATTCTCTTCTCACTGCTTGTAGGTATAGGCCCTATCTCACTTGAACTTTGTTTTATGGCACTTATCCAGGTTGTTTTCTCCTGACTAGATCCTTGCTTGGGTTGTATCTACTCTCAGATGTATGTCGCTTTGGATAAAAGTGTCTGCTAAATGAAATTGTAGAATTGTAGAATTGTAGGGTTGCGGTGGCAGCAGGCGTAGCAGGATCCCTTTCCCCAGCAACATTCTCCAGCTCCTCCTGGGGGATTCCAAGGCATTCCCAGGACAGATGAGATACATAATTTCCTCCTGACAGTTCTGGGTCTAATCCAAGGTCTCCTCCCTGTTGGACATGCTTGGAAAACTTCCAAACAAATATGCCCAGGAAACATCAAATCAGATGCCTAAATCACTTCAGCTGGCTCCTTTCACATGAAGGAGCAGCAGCTCTATTCTGTGCTCCCTCCAGATGACCAAACTCCTCATCCTACTACTAAGACATACTATTCTAAGGCTGAGCCCAGCCACCCTATGGAGGAAACTGTTTGTATCCACAATCTTTCTTTTAAATATAGATAACTGAACTGAACAACCTCCTTGGCTGAACTCAGTCTAAGTCAGGCTCTCTTTTCCCTTCCTGAGCCATCCAATGGTTTGCCAGAATTTCCTTTCCTCTCTGAAGAGGACACATGTATTATAAAGAGTATGGTCTAGACCTGCTCTGTATGGAAAGTGCCTTGAGATGTTTTGTGTTGTGATTTGGCGCTGTACAAATAAAATTGAATTGAATTGAATATTTTAAGTGATTTCTCACTCAATGCTGTCATCTGCTGTTGCTACAAACTTTGCGCTTCAGCTCTAAAACTGTGGCCTCTTCTGTTTTGTTCTATGAAGCAATCCAGTAGATGTCCACCAACAGTCTAATGTGGTGGCAGTAACAATATCACTGTTTCAAGATCGAGGCTGAGAGCAGAGACAGACCCTCAAGACTTCTATTCTCTGGCAACCCATGATTATCGTTCGGAACCTGCAAGGGATGGGCAGTTGAACTACTGGTTTACAGGAAGAATGAAGAGTGGGTCATGCAACATTGAGATGAGTTCAGATGGCTAACATAATAAATAAATTGGCCTGGATTGTGACCACTGCACCTACTTGGGCCATGTTAACAGATTATATCATGAACAGTGTCACAAACTGTAAAGCATGCACTAAAGTGGCTGAATGGAGGTCCATGTTTTACAATTTAATCCTGTTCAATACTAAAAGCATGGGTTCAAATCTGCCTTAAAACAATAGTAAGGTGCCCATATGAACATGAACAGACTGTGATTGTCTAATCATTCCTCCTGTTCATGCTGGTTACTAAAAGATCCATTCCTAATGCTTTTTCTGTTAAGTCTGGGTAATTTTGGACCCAAAGCAGGTCTTGAACAAAGGCTGACAACAGTTCAACACAGTTTTATTTAGGAATTGGGAAATGGTGTAATGAAGTGATGGTGAGCTGAGCTGGAGGTTTCAGGTTTCAAACAACACAAGGAATTACTGAGCTAGAGTTGAAACTAGTGTCAGTAACACATTGGCCAACTGAACAACCTGGTAAAGATGCTTGTGTGAAAATATATAACAAGGTTTATCTGAAGTTAATGTGAGGCTTTTCTTGGTATATTTTATGTATTGTCCACTACTAACTATGGAAGATTTCCACTTGCTTGATTTGCACTGCTGAAGTTTCATATTTCAACTTCAGATAAACTAGATGCATCACTGTCCACAGTGGTCAAGCACACAACCTTAATACAGAAAAGAAAATTTATATTATGGGTCCCTCAAAATTACTTATTAATAATGAGAAACAATAGGGAAAAAATAACATAGTACTACAAATATTAACATGGCAAATAATTCAATTTTCCTCTAATGTAATCTTGTTTTCAGGGCATTTTTACATTCATATACAAGCCGATGTGCAGGAGGCCTACCAGATACTGTATTTGGATTGAGCAAACCTGGACTTTATTTTATTTATTTATTTGCTTTATTGTCCTGGGCAACTTAAGAAAAGATAATCTCTACCATTAACCTCAAATACAGATTTATTTAATTAAATACCTAACCAGGGATGAGAATATCTTGGATGATTGTTTCACTACGATCAACAGTGCCTACATTCCAGGACGGTTGGTGGCGGTAATGCACCTACAAGCTGGTTTGCCAACTGCCAATCAGACAAGAAGAAGAAGCAGCGCCAACTTCTCGCGCCGCCTTCGTCGGTGTTCAGATGCGTGCTCGTTCACGTCGCTCCATATTCCGTAAAGCACGTTCAAGTGAACGTCCTGGTTACGTCATTTGCGCGCCGCCTGGCTCCCGATGCACCTCTTTTCCCGAAAGACTAAAGATAGATGTTTCGATTTCAGGTGAGTATTTACCCCCAAAACCCATTTACTCTCCCCTGAATGTAATGTCAGGTGTTTTACAGACAGACGGAAGTAATTCCAGACTGCGTGTGGTTTACATGGTGAGTGCTGTCTGTTGTTTATGCGACTGCCAAATTCAATGCGGTTGGCGGCCTGTAAAAGCAGCCCGCTTGCCTGCTGACATGAAGCGGAGGGAAGATGAGCGCTCCTGTCCCCTGCTGACAGGATGAGCTCATTGTTTCATAGATTAATCTCAGCTATGAACGGCCGATGTGCTATAGTTGTCAGTTGTGTCCAGTTATGTTTTAGGGCAGCAGTTTTTTATCGGCGTGGGTCCTGCGTGATGTAACGTCAGCGTTAGCATTGTGGCTAACGGGCTGTATTGCTACCTACAGGGTGCCAGAGGTTCCTGGAGAAGAAGTCCCCACTTCTATTTGTTCATATTTAAACTGGGTAATTCAAAGGAGGGCTAATAAAATACACTTACTTAAATGTTTGACTTATAATTCACAAGTGTAGTTGGACTAGTGTTTAAGACAAACTGCATTCTCACAATTTTCTAAAATTCATGTGGCACACTTTGACCTCTGTAGTGCGTCAGCTCATTGCTACTTGATATTTCATCTTGTTAGCTGAGCCAAGGTAAATATTTTTAGCACATAATTATTGCATTGCTAATAAGAATTTCCATAGGCTCAACGCCACCGGTCGGGTCTAAAATTAAATCGGCCTTACACAGCAAGCTTGCAAATATGACTTCAGTTTGCAAATAACTAATATACAGTATTAGTCATTATGTAATAATGCAGTAACCCACATCAGCTTTACCTAAAATGGCCATCTACATAACTTGCCTTTTAAACTGTAGATTTGCTGAAGTAGCAAGTCATCATCATCATGTCTTTGTTGCAGGTGATGATTCATGCACTATTTGATCTAATGAATGACTGGTAGACATGAGAATAGCAGCATGCACAAAGTCTCCTGTCAGTTGGCCATAGTGGTTAGATACAACAAAGAACATGGTTATAATCACAGTTTCTGAGAATTTCCTTTGAGACTTGAGGTCAAAGCTGGTATGAGTGACTGTTTGCACGTTGAAAGATGATTAAGGATTTGCGGACACATTTGGGGAGTTGTTCCACCTTGCTTTTGTTGTCATGCAGTAAAAAAAGCAATAACCAACCAGCTGTTGTGAATATAGTGCTCACTGAAGCTATGATCAGTAAACAGTATGACTCACTCTACTGTAAGGACAGTTTGGAATTGGAGAGCACCTCCAACCACAGTAGATACTCTTACTAGTAGATTTTGTGCTACCAGACAGATATAAAATCAATATTAAACCTCTGGCATGGAAGACGTTTTGACATTTCATGGCAGGAAAAGCACAAATGTAACTTCGTTTAGGTAAGGCATTTCCAGGACCCATGTGTTGTGCATGCACATGGTTCTTACTGGGACACTGAATTGAACCTTCATTAATGTCATTTACGTTGTTAATGTTATTAACTAATCTAGCCTTATTACTTACTTTATTCATATTTTGGAATTATGGAGGCCAGTGGAGGTGTGACTCTTCACTGGCCTCACGATTCCATTCAATTACAATTTGCCTGTCAACAGTTCGAATGCACAGTGTTTTGCAATGCATGTCAATGTATTGCTTCCTCTGCTTTTTTAATTTACAGCACATGATTACTTTTTCATCAATTAATACAAGCAGTCAGATAAATCTGAACACCCTCTCAAAAAACATATTACAGCAAATTTAAACAAAAAAAAAAGCTGCATCTTGTCATACCAGTGTGACCCACCTCAGTGGAGTGACTTCTTGATGGTCGCTCCAGGGTCTTCAGCAGGTGGCCTAATCTAGGGTTCTCTGTGACCAAGTAGGGCTGTAGATCCTTAACTATAAAAGCTGCCACGGATCGGATGATTCTCTTCCCCCTCTCAGAGTTGGATGGGGGCTTGCCGTATTCTTTAGCTGGTTAGCAAGAAGGCTCAGGATGAAAACAGCCAATGTGGTTGCTCAAATTCATTGTATCACCAAAGTATGTCACTTGCTGATCTTTGCCTCTGTCTGCCATACTACCCCACGTATACAACTAACGTTAGCTTAAAGAACGGCCACAATTCAGTGCAAGACAACAATGTTGCTTCCAGTTGTAACTTTACAACTATATTGACCACCCGAGGCCAAACCATCATCAATCAACATTCCCAATTATGATCTGTCACTGCATCGATGCAGAATCCTTCACATCTACATTGTGATGCATGTTAGATTCAAGAAATTTGCACACCTCTGGATGCCAGTCAGATCACTGTGGTAAATAGGAAGATGCTTGAAGGCTCAGTCTGATACTACAGAGATCTAGTAACCTGAAAAATAAGTTAAATATATTGTTTTTGATTATTTTTGACATTTGTCTTTGCATTTCTCACTGTTGCAAACAAAATCCTTGCACTGTCTAACTATTGTTCCTGTGTTCAATAGTGTTCAAGATCATGCCTTTGATGGCTGTCTTAGTGTATCGGTGTGCATTGCTTCGTTTTGTAAATTCAGTTATTTGCTATGATTCCGGGATCTCTTTCACCAGAGAAGAGCTCATGAACATCAGGGAAACAACACCAGCAGACTTATTCTCCACCCATCAGTGGAATTATTGGACTTTCTGGCCAAAGGTGTGCTCACCTTTGTTCATGCAGTGATAATGACAGCAGAGAGGAGAACTTGCTGGTGTGCTTGTGTGTCTCCTCAAGATTACTGGGAAGATTTCTTTCCAACTTGCTTTCACTGGGTAACAAATTGGACAAACTTCAATTATTGGTGGGGGGAAAACCAGAAACTTTTTCATCTTCGGTTTTATGCTTGACAAAGATGTGGATCGGTAGTAGATTCTACACTGCAGCGAGCCGGTTACCAGCTCGTCAGAGCTGAGCACAACACAGAACTTTCTGGCAAAATTAAAGGTGTTGGGATCTGCTTCTACACCAACAATGTCATGATGTGACAGTGATCCTGCAGCACTGATCTCCTGACCTGGACCTGGACCTGATGTTTACATACTACTGCAGGCCAACGTGTGGGATGCTCGATGACCAGATACTGTGCATGGACAAACCCTGACTCCTTATTATTGTCCTCTGCAATTTTAATGAAGGCAATCTCTGCCATGAACTTCCCAAATACAGACGATTTATTAAATGCCCAAACAAGGATGAGAATATTTTTCATCACTGTGACATACCGTTCCTCAAGCTGCACTGGGTCACTCTGATCACGATCCACCTGATTCCTGCATACAGGCAGAAATTTAAGCTCTTTAAACCTTAGGACATCAAAGCAGTGAAGCCATAGAGAATCTTGGGGCATGCTTGGACTGTACTGCCTGGGATATTTTCAGGACTGCTACAAACAGTCTGGATGAGTACACAGAGGCTGTGACATGTCATGACTGATGAGACCCAGTCAGGAAACGCATGTGGTTGTTTGCATCATTGCTTCCAAAATTCTGTTTCCACCTGTCCAGACTGCAGTACAATTCCAATTTAGTGTGGACACTATGTGTAAAAGAAGCAAACGTTATTAAAACGAAAACGTATTAGTCTGGATGTAGCTTCTGTCTCTACATCCACCCTGAAGCTGAACAGCTCAAAAAACTAAGGGCCACTGGACAACAGACCCGTTGCCCTGATCTCTGTGGCACTGAAGTCATTTGAGCACTTTGTGCTGTCCCACTTCAAAGCCATCAGTGGCCCACTCCTGGACACCCTACAGTTTCCTTATAGAGCCGACAGGTCAGTAGACAATGCAGTAAACACTTCATCCTCTACCACCTGGACTTCTCTCTGCCTTTAATACCATAATCCCGGCTCTGTTACCGGACATGCCCTCCTAACTGAGCGTGTCCGACTCCACCTGGAGGTGGGTCACTGACTTCATGTCTGACGGGAGTCAGCACATCAAGCTGGAGAAACATGTCTCTGACTCCCACATCATCAGCACTGGATCCCCACCAACTATGTCTACGTCCTTTCTCCTCTCCTCTCTGTACACCAAAACCTGCACCTCTAGTTATCAGTCCTCAAGCTCCTGCAGTTTGTGGACAACGGCACCCTCATTGGACTCATCTCTGATGGGGATGAGTCCGCCTGCAGGTGGGAGATTGACCATCTGGTGGTGTGGTGCAGGCAGAGCAACTCTACAACACTATATAGACAGTGAAGATGGTGGTGGACTTCAGAAAGAGCCCAGCCTCACCCTTCTCCATTGGCCTGTGTGACTCTTCAGTCAATACTGTGAAGTCATCTGCTTCCTGAGCACTATCATCATCCAGGATCTCAAGTTGGAACTGACCATCAGCTCAATCACCAAAGAAGCACAACCAAGGATGTACTTCCTGTGGCAGCTGAAGAAGTTCAACCTGGCAACCCGTCATCTGACTCTATGCTTACTTTGGCACACATCTTTCTTTGGATACATCTTTCTTTGGATACATCTTTTTCTGCTCTGAACTTTCAGAACATTCCCTGGTCAATATTTTTGCACATTCCTGCACATACTGTACAATACTGTCATATTGTACATAATTTTATAATTATCTTTTTTTTGATATATTATTTTTGATTATATTATATGCTTCTTGACTTACAGAAGTACTCAAGTTTTATTTTAATTGTTTGTTATGCACCATCACACTAAAGCAAGTTCCTTGTATGCATAAATGTCCTTGGCAGTAAAAAGAGTCTGATTTCTGTAGAATATTCAAGCTGAAAAATGTCACTTGCTGTGACTTATTTCACAGATTTAGTTCTGTCTTTTGTGAGGCTTGGCCACTATTTTGAGTCCCAACTCCTATTATACTCTGTACACTGTACAGACTGTATCTGCATTGACACAAGTATAATGCACAAGTAAATTAAAATCGAAGTGCAGCTGTGCAAAATGTTGCTTTCTGGAATCTGAAATCAATTACATCATTACTTCATCATCATTACTGGTTCTTGCAAATTTGGAACTGAACCCTAATCAGAGTCCCATTTTTTTTTTTAGCTACATGGGAATCATGTCTGCTTTGATAGTAGTTCAAAAATCTTAGTCATGTCAGTATTTCCCTTTCCTCTCCCCTTTTTTCGCCATTCATGACTGACTTTCCTCCTGTCTTCTCTCTACCCCCCATCACTTTCTTTTCTCCACTTCTTGATCACAACTGTCCTGCTTTATTCCCACCTTCCTCTCACTCTGTTTCTTGTCCCATCATCTACCTTCCCTGCTCTCTTTGCAGTCCCTGGATGAAGACTGTACGTTGGAGGAGGAAGACGAGGGACTGATAGAAGAGGAAGATGAAATTGATCAGTTCAACGATGACACCTTTGGAGCCGGGGCCATCGGTGAGTCATGCATAAAGTATATTTTAAATGTGTTGTGTTGTGAAATTACTATACTTAGCACATAATTAATGCTTCTGCTTCACAATAATACAATTGTAATGGAGTTCAGTTTGATGAAGGTTTCAAAAATCATATATAAAAAAAATACGTTTATTTTCATTCTAAAACATTTTTTGATCCACATCAATAGACCGATTGCAGCCAGTCTGCTGTCTCTGTCTCTGCCCACTGTGTTACTGTCTGTTTGCACAGGGGCAGGGCTGAGCTCAGCTCCTCCACTCAGAGTGGACAGCAGCATAACTTAAGAGCAGAGCCCACAGTGAAAGGGAACAAATAAGACTTGAGGATATATTTTACTGGAGTCAGCATCGACAATGTTCATTATCCATGAGTAAAACAAAAGGGAGACTTGCTTTCTCCTCTTAACCTGCACCCAGTTTGTTTTACACAGCTATACGGAGCCCTATGTTAAAGTCCTGAAAGCCAACTTGCATTATCTTCCAAAGCTGAGGAAATTGTTTACAAAAAAGGTAGCGCAACGTCAATTATATGGAAGTGGTTTCGATATCTCAAAAGCCATGAAGCTCAGATTAAGACTCTCAAAATATGCCATTGGTAGGTGTCAACAAAGATGGGGAAACACAGCAAATCTTTTCCATCAGCTAAAAAGATATCATCCCAGGACCACACCATTATTTCAGTAAATTACAATGTTAAATGTTTACATTATGTTATTTGTTGTTGTTGTTATTTTTATGTTGATAAACTTTCTTCAGGCTTCATTCTTCTTCTTCATCACAATACCTTCAAACTGGCTCCATTATTAAATTATCTTACACGAGTAACTAATTTTTAATCACAAAATAAGTGCATACAATACATAACGTCAGTGATGAGATGACAAAAAGATTTCCACTTAGAATTCAGGTTAAATTTGTTTTTCCCTCATACACTTAACCTTTTCCTGTACCTCCTTTTTATAAAAATCTTGCCCAATCATTATTTGTGACACAAGTTCAACTTTTCTGTACCTCTTTTGATTATTTAGACGTCAGTTAAATGCTAAAATAGCATATAACTTTGATGATGATGATGATTGCATCACATTTGTAGGTTTTCTTTATTGTTCTTAGTTACCTTCATGAACACACCATTGTGATTGGAAAATCACCTTTGAGGCAATTTATTGTTTATTTTAGTTATAAGCCAAAAAAAACCTCATCTGTCTCTAGAACAGTGCACAAGATTGCAGCACTGATGATTCATTGCCATAGCACAAACAACCACTCTGACTCCATTGCTCTTCCAGATGACGACTGGCAGGAGGAACACAAACGCCTTGCTGAGCTTGATGAGAGGGACGGGCTAGGAGCGGGGCTGGGTTTGGGAGGAGGGGGGATGGGAAGAGAAACGGATTTAGGGGGAGCTGAGGACTCATCCTCCACACATCTCCCATTTCCATCTTCCCTCCCATCACTCAAATTCTTCTCGTCTTCCTCTGGACTACCTCCGCCAGGTCAGTGATGTAATTGGAGGAATGCTGCTACCAGCAAGACTTCAAGATAACAGTTATTCTTAGTTTCCTGATCATTTTCAGTTTCAGCTTTGGCATTGTATAATTTACCTCATTATAATTTTAAGCGTTTAAAAATGGCAACAGGCCAAATTGATTGGACAACTGGACAGAGTTGGTAGTTACAGATGTTTTCTTGACTAGTTGTTTAAGCTATAATTTGTCACCCAATAATACAACCATTGGAAAATTCAAAGTAAAACTGTCATTTCAGATGGGGAGGATCGAGGAGGGGAAGGTGACTTGGCTGAGTCCCTGGCCAGACTCATCCTGGAGGCCGACCCAGCCATCGCTGGGGTCGGGCGGCTGAGAGGCCCGTTCCGTCCCCCAGCTCTTCAGCATCCAGCCTGTCAACTCTGCAGGGGATGGACCGACCCAGAGTCCTGCCACAGCCCTCCTCCATCCAACATCCCACTCAACCACACCAGCATGCCCATCACCCCCAGCACCAGCTGCCTCCTGGGCCCTCCACCTCAGGTGAGAATGAGTGCAATACTTTTTTTGGAATCATGACAGCAGTTACCAATCATCTCACTTAACTAAATGTGATTTGGAAACTAATGAACTATCAACTAATAACAAAAAGCCCTATAATTCAATTTGTGTAACATAAAGGTGCAAATGAAACAAGTCATCACCTTTTGTAATTTCCTTTCTGTAGGCTTTGTCAGTCTTTGTTAAAAATAAGGAGTGTGAAAGTGTGCTTGTACTAATCAATACTAAGTACTGCAGATGGTGTCAAATCGAAATGAAAACAGACATGGATTGGTCACAGACTTTTGGACCCCAGTGCAATGCATATGTGTGTGAGGTGAATTAATAGTACGTCGCTATTCTTAGTAGTTGTAGTCTCTCTTGACCTTAAAAATCATGTCCTGTTCCCACAATTCCTAGGTAAAATATAAGCCATATTAGTACAGGGAAGCCACACCTCCTAAGGGCTGTAAGTTTATTAATGGAGGAGGTTTATCCATGATTAACATCATAACTTCCTGAAAAATGTGGGTTTCCATTACCAAAATACTTATCTTGTGTAGATAGTGACAGTTTTTTACATTTAAGTCGCACATTATGTACAAACAATATACAGTATATTGAGTGTATCAGCAGAGTTGGTGCAGCATTACACCATTACATATTCTGAATAATTTTGCAGTATTATAAACGGAAAATAAATGACTTAGGGCTGCATGTTTTTTCATGCGTGTACTACATTCATGACTCTGCTTTATACAAGTTTAATGGGGTATGTTCTGTCCTTTTGTATTGTGGCATGTTTTGGGAACCTGAATCTGGGCAAAATGAGTAGGTGTGGCCAGTGGTTTTATTGGGGTGATTTAGCTGCAATTTAGGAAGGTCCAAAGGAAGATTGAGGCCATATTAGACTGACCTGATCACTCCCTGCAGTTTGAGCTCAAAAAGTGAGAGTTTGAGGACCAAAAGATGCATCTCTTTTGTCTGTACAGCAATTAGTAGCCTGAATTTGCACATGTAATCTCTGCTCTACTTTATGTATTTAGCGCTCAGCTGTTTTTTTTTTATCTTCATTTGTAGTGATCTTACATTTGTACTGTTTTCTCCATGAGATCTGTATTATGGGACTATGTTTTTAAGATGATTTTTTTTGTATATCTTGGGTGGGGTAATAAAGTTTGACTTAACTTGAGCTTGATGATGATTGATAAATATCATTTTCAGTATCAATCTTACTGATATATAACTTGAATTAAAATTGTCATCCTTTTTTTCTTCATCTGACATAAGTTATAACTTTCAGGACAGTCATGTTAGCTAAAAAAAACAGAAGTTCTTGTGGGGTATCAATTTCAGCACATTTGTAACAGCAACAGAGCAGCAACAGATATTCATCCCACAAACAGGATGCGTCATCTGCTGTATGTCTATGAGTGATTTGAACTAGATGACATGAGAAAATGTAGCAGCATTTTCAAGTAATCAACCAAAACCAAAACCCCAAATGAGACCACAAAGAAGAACCAAATGAAACACTGCCAAATGAAAATAAGAGCGTAAAGCTGAGAAAATGGAAAATGGATTTCCCTTGGCTAACTTTCTAGAAGGAATAGCAGCTCTTGTTCTGTTGCTGGTGTATTTGTTCTGCTCATTTAAGGTGTAATATATGGATGTTTTCTATTGCAAGAAGTATTATGGTGCCCTGTATGCAACATTAATGTCACATGCCTATTTAAGTGAACTGCAGTCCTTGTGGTTGTTTTTTGGAGATTGTAACTGATGTTTTATTTTCATGTTACTATTGTGTGGCCTGTGCCTCAAAACTTTCAACCTCTAGCACCAGTATGATGTGCAAAAAAACAAAACCTTGTCACCAAGTGGTTATTGGAGTTACATTGCTACAGAGTGCTTTTGGTTTGAAATACACAAAGTAGTTTCTCAGCCTGTGACTAGTGGATATTATTCTATGAAGAACTTTCACAAACTTACCTTCAGACTCAACATCCTATTTTCAGCTACTTTGAGACAGTGTGGTTTATGCTGCTATTTTTTTTATGTATTGACCCAGTTTTACTGATGCCTGTTGTGTTATGCTGTTA
Organism: Holacanthus passer; assembly: GCA_025331565.1. Taxonomy (NCBI): domain Eukaryota; kingdom Metazoa; phylum Chordata; class Actinopteri; family Pomacanthidae; genus Holacanthus; species Holacanthus passer. The sequence continues at coordinate 7,127,680 of JAFREQ010000030.1, read as the reverse complement.
TTCTGCACTACTCTAGGCCTCCCTCCTGGTCCTCCTCCCTCGACCATGCTCAGCTACCAACAGCAGCAGCACTTGCTGCGCAGAGGGACTGCTCCTATGGGCCAGGTTAGGGTTTGTTTTTTTTTTACTGTCTCTATGCACTGTTTCCCCCCCTGGCCATGTCAGCTCTTATGATATGAAAAGCTGTCTAGGACTGTAAAATCATAGTAAGTGATTCATTTATGGTCCTCAATTTACAATAAGCAGCTTTTACTAGAAAACAGTATACTAACCGTTCTGGTTTTTCCAAGCTTCATATAAGGGAGGCCCACAGTCTCATACTTTGAAAACCCCTGGTATATGCAACCTGAAAACTGGAATTAAGATTTCTGGGATTTGTGTTCATGCTGTCAAATATATTGTGTATAATTGACTAGCTTAGCAGCCGATCCACTGCAGTAACATTTATTTCAGTTTCAATCTTGTAAAATCTTTGTATTTCAGGAGCTTTTTAATTTCAATTCTCTTGTCATTGTCTCTCTTAGATGAACTCTCACAGCATCTGGGAGAACAGTATGGGTTTTGGGCCAGTCAGTGTCACCCCCGGGCTGGTTACACATATGGAGGTGAGGGACACTCACTCTTCTGCTTATTCAGAACACTGGGCATCCATGTCAAGTTAACAGTTAACAGTGTATCCTCAGCTCAGTATGAAAATGCAAAGGGCATGCCTATAGCACACGTTAAAAAATGATCCTAATTATAGACAGACATGTTTAGCTTTAGCATTTTCAACTTCACTGTGTTGGGAATGTGTTGCCTCTGCTTTGCTAAATATTTGTATTATGGCAATCATCTAAATCCTTGTATTTCTAATTGTTTTTTACTTACTGCAACCTGTTTTTCAAACTTGGCCACGTTCATGCAAATTGACAAAAAGCCTTAAATTTCAGACCAATTTATCATTAAAGCCACAGCTCAGTCATTTTTGTCCTCAGCATTCACAAAAAAAGCTGTTAAATTGTATAATAAGTAGTACTAGTACTAGTAGTACTGTAGGTGTGGAATAGTCAATGGAAAAGTCATCTATACATGCTTTTAATCTATTTTTTTTCTGTCTTTTTCAGGATAGTCCTCTAATGTCTATAATCAAGGAGGTGGGCCTTCCTAAACGGCCTACTCAGAGTAGGAATGATGAAGGACAGGACTTGTCAGAGAGGGTCCCACCTCCACGCTCTTCTTCCCCTGTGATTGGCTCCCCTCCAGTGAGGGCTGTGCCTATTGGGACCCCACCCAAACAACCGATGAACCACGCCCTGAATCATCAGGTGAAAAGCCAACAGCTGTTCTTCTCAGTATATATATTTTCTAACAAATATTTTTCCTCCATTATTCCCCTCTTTTCACTATGTCACTATTATTGAAGGTGTTTCTCTTTGTAGAAGTCAAACGTTTCCAAATACTGGTGCTACAATAGTATTTTTTAAAATTTATTTATTTATTTATTTTTAAGATGATACCACAAGAATTTTTTTAAGTTTACACATGGGGCTGCACTATTTACACTATTCACATTATTGATGTTCTTTTTTTTTAAAAATCATGAAGTTATATGGTGTCTAGTGGCAGATTCCGTTAGACCAATCATAGTGTGTCTAGCAGTCTCATTAGTTGTTTACCATGCTGCATCTTGTTGTGATAATAGTTGGCTTTGTCTTTGTTAACCCCGTCCTCTGTGTGTGTTTGTGTGTGTGTGTGTTGGTCTCTCTCTTTCTGTATGTACATATCTATCTATCCTTGTGTATGTGTAGATCCACCATCCCATGGCCGTTCACGTGAGAGCCCCAGTCCAGCACAGATACCCTCCTCCTTTCCCTGAGCGTCTGTCACCAAACACCCTCCTCAATATAGCTGTGAGTCTTTCCTCTCCTCCATCCTCCCCTCAGTTTTATAGCTTTGGATGCATTTTACATCAAAGAACTTTCTGGGGTTCCTTTTAACTTTAATGCCACAACACAAATCAACTGTCTCTGCAAGAAAGTGAATAAGTGTATTTTCCAAAATGTCAAACCTTTTTTTGAAATATGTAAAGTCAAGAGAGACAAACCAACTTATGGTATGAATTTTCTATTTGCCTTTTTTAAAATTTATGTATTAATTAATTTATTTTTAAATGTAAAGAACTCCCCGCTGTGTCGCAGTCCATTCCCTCCTGGAGTTGGTCCAGTCCTGTCTCAGATTCAACGGGCCCAGCTGCTCAACTCTCAGGTTGATTTCACACCCACTCTCACACACACACACACACACACACAAACACACACACACACACACACTTTAGGACAGGGTTAGGTGCAGATTCTTAGATACACATTACAGCTTTGGTAATAGGTAATACCTTGAGAATAAACTGGAATGATTCCTCCTGAGAAATGTGGTTGCTGTTGAAGTAAGGCAACGCGCAAAACAAATACAACTTTAACTTTTGACTGAAACACTAATGGAATGTCTGACACTTTGAGAAATGCAGTTGCTGTCTTAGCTGTACTCATTTCTTCAGAAATACTGTTAGTCAGTATTTCAGCCTAGCTTTATTCAGGGACTAGAAACGGGAAAACTTGACCTCCATCAAAATGAAAAGTGTGGGGAAAAACAAACTACAAATGGTAACTTATTAGCTAGTTGACTTTGTTCAAACTTGCGACATTATGCAAACATGGCAACCCCACTATGAGGGCAGAACAGGTCAAAAGACTGATTTTCAGAGGAGCAGTACTGACACAGCACCTCCAAGATTTCATTAGTTCGCTCCTAAATCACATAAATGCTTCTCTCACACTGGGTTCTTGTTTATCTGTGTCTCTCTCCAGGTGGCTGGTTTTCCCCGTGGTGGTCCAGCACCTCCTTTGTTACCAGGTGGTGGTGGTTTCAGACCGTTCTTTGGGGGTCCTCCTCCTCCACATGGTCACCGAATGGGTCCGCCGCCCCCTCATGGCCCCCTCAATCACACACCACCGATCCGGCACAACACCACCCACCTCCACCCCCAGCACCGCCGCATGCTCACCCAGCGCTTGCAGAACCGAGGAGGGTAAGGAAGTGTGTATGTTTGCATAAAGTACACATGAACAGTAATAGAGCTGCAATGTCACATAGCACTGTGGTCCTGGATCACTAACCAACGTGCAAACTTTAACAGACCAGTGTGTAGGTTTTAATGGCATCTTTCCAAGTGTGTAGGAGAACCTACAGGTACCTTCAAGTAACTTAAAAATATGAAAGGCCCTCTACTGGGCTACTGTAGAAAAATGGCAGTGCAACATGGTGGGCTCCATGGAGGGCCCACTCCCTATGTAGATAAGAAGGGCTCTTTCTAATCCAATAAAAACGCAACAATTCTTAGTTTCAGATGATTATACAGTAATGAAATGAAACTTTCTAAATATTATATTCCATTTCTGCCAGTAGATGCTCCTAAGGCCCACACTTTGTTCCTTTCAAGCCACGTTTTCAGCAAGCAGTCCAGATGAGTTCAGTTTAGTTTGTTATACATTAGAAAGGTTTTTTTTTTAATGGTCAGTTAATAAATGCTGCTGCTTCTCAAGACCAAGAAAAGTTTTGTCTCATGTTTCCCAACTACTGGAAAAGTGAAGGGGTTTGTCCTGAAGTCCCGGTAACAAAAGTTGCTATTTGTTGTGGAAACCCAAAACCAATCTAGGCTTTAATTACATGTAGGTACAGGTTAGATGCAGTTTTCAAGGGTGCTATGCTGTAGTATTTGGTGAAAACGCAGCTCTATCCTCAACTTGTCCTCAGCACGTTGCCTTTCAGTGGCAAGACAGTCTCTCCACTCAAATGGATGTCATCCTTGCCTCTTTATCTCCCTGTAGGGATCGTGGCAGGACTGGAGGGGACCGCCGCAGCAGGGACCCCTACAGTAACCTGATGACTCAGAAAGAGAAGGAATGGGTAACCAAAATCCAGATGATGCAGCTGCAAAGTACTGACCCTTACCTGGATGACTACTACTATCAGGTTGGTTTTTGATGTAGTTACCCTGTTTTCTGCATTCATGTAGGGGGCTCAAAATATCTGCCCTTTTAATGCTTGACTTGTTTTGGTTGGGTGTTTATGTTCTTCATTGTCCTTAAGTTCACATAGCGATGTATATTATCTCAGTGAGTTAAGTACAGATAATTATTTTTTGATTAATTGTTTGTAAAATGTCAGAAAATAGTGAAAAGTGTGTAGCATTTTCCTAGAGGCCAAAGCAACCAGCACCAAGCAACTGTTGGACCAACAATCCAAAACCCAAATATATTCAATATGTGTTATTATTTATTATATATTTAATATATTAAACATGTTTTTTAAAATGTATGCAAATATGCAGCTGCGTTTTGCTAATTTCATGTGGCGACTGACCTATAACCTATGACCTTCGATGACACATGCTGCCAAAACAAACCATCCTAGATGGAGAAGGACAAGGGAGTTTTAGGTGGAAATTCTTGCTTTAAAAAGTTGCTCAACAGATCTTCAGAGGGGAAAAAAAGTAGTCTGCACAGTTTGTAAACCTGAATTTAATTACCACAGAAGTAATTCATCTTTGACATATCACCTCAAAGCAAAACACACTACCAAAACTAACTGCAAAGAGCTTTGCCAAGCAGCAACCTCCAGGAAAGAAAAATTAAGCCATAGCAGAATAGCCAAAAACTGCAGTTCCATGAATGGCCACTTGAGACTGTCTCCAAAAGCAAGTCAATTTCCATAGAGCCCCATTTTGAAATGCCCAACTGTACAGCAGTGTTTTTCTTGGATGCCCAGGACAGATTTCTCCTGGGGAGAACAGTGGGGTTTGAGCTAATCTAATTATGCTAACGGGCGCATGTGGTGGCCACAGTTAATAAACTGGTATGCACTGAAGTCAAAACATAATGGAGAAGTGATATACTTTATGTTAACTTTTGAACAAAAGGTGTCTGTGTGCAGATACAATCAGGTGTGAAATTTCAAAACATTAATGCCACATTTCAGCATGGTTCCACAAATAACGTTAATAATAATCTAGACGTTTCAATACGTATTGGTTGAGCAGGAGTTGGTTATTGAGGCTATACAGTAACATAAAATTGATGGCCCACAAACTCAAAGTTTATTATTTTAAAAACATGGCATCAGAGCGGCATAAGTGAAAGTGTTAGAAGTCAAATTGTTATTTAAATTATGGCTGGACTAAATTTTTCATAGTGGGCAGTGCATGGAACTCTAAAACACTTGGAAACTGGATCAGTTGTATCCAAAGCATGATCGGACAGACCAAACATGACCACACCATCAGAAGATCACTACATCAAGCTTAGTTCCCTGAGCGATAGAAATGCATGCATCATCAGAGATACAGGATTTTCTAAATAAAGAAGGCAAGACTCAGCTAGTACTGTACTGTAATACTGTCAAAGAATGCTGTCTTGTAGTGGTCTTAGAGGATGAGTAGTAGTTTCTAAACATGGCCAGATGCTTGAGGTGGGCTAAGAAATACCACCATTTCACAGTATGATATGTAAAAAGTCCTATTTACTGATAAATCCAGAAATTTCACCCAACTTTACTACACCCTGACTAAGGAGATGTACCACTCCATTTATCAGAGACAGGATATACCCTCTGGTTTGCATCTTTGTGGACAAGGATTTATACTGCAGCAGGATACTGATCACAAATAGACCTCAAAGCATTGCAAGAACTACTTGAAGACCAAGGAGTCCTGAGTGTCATGGACTTTCCTCCACAGTCACCTGACCATTACCCCACTGAACATTTCTGGAGGCACAACACTTAGAAAGCAGAGCATTCTATGACAGCACAAGAAGCTCTATGGAACATTGTCAAATAATGCTGGGATAAAATGGGTCTTCAGTAGTTTGTCATCTAAATGAGTTTAATCAACAATGAAAATAATCATACCTTGCAGAGAGTTATTTACTCATTTTCAAAGTTGCTTGATAACTGACACTTTATGTGTTTGTGTGTGTGTGTGCCTGTTTGTGTGTATGTTTACACATGTAGAACTACTATGAAAAGATGGAGAAACGTCAGGAAAGAGAGAGAGACAGCAGTAAAAAGGAACACACCACCAAACTGATCACTCCACAGGTCGCCAAAGTAGAACACTCCTACAGACCAGGTAAATGACAACAGAACACACCAGAATATTATGTGCACTACATAGTATGTGATCTTGCACACCATACTGAAGACCTCTTTTAAATGTTTACGTGTTGGTCAACAGTTCAGTTTGCAGGCTCTCTGGGTAAGCTGACCGTCTCCAGTGTCAACAACCCCCGCAAGATGATTGATGCTGTGGTGACAACTCGCACAGATGATGAGGTCTGTTTCCATGTTTCCATGTTTTGTATGCTCTCTCCCTCCCTCCCCCTGCCCCATCACTTGACTTGACATCTTCTGGCTGCCCATCTTGAGCCTGGTTCTGTTCCGAGGTTTCTGCCTTAAAAGGTTTTTCCTCAACTTGTGTTGTGATTTGGCGCTATACAAATATAATTGAATCCAATTTCTGTGTATGCACGAAGTTCTGTTTTTATGAGAAGCTGCAGTTGTGTCCTGTAAGACAAAGAGGCTTACTTTGACTACCGATAGCGATATGGGGTAGAAGAATCTGCCACAGCCACAAATCATTCTCTTCACTGTAAGGCTGTTAGTGTAAAGCAGCTGCAACAGGTAATGAGTTTGTACAACAGTACTGCAACTCTCTGTACGGTTAATAAAAGCACCAAAGAATTTGAAAGTTGCAAAAACCCACCTCTGCACATACCACTGATGCCTGGTCACATGGACAGTCAGCTCCCTTGTGATTGGTTAGCTCACACGAGGTCAGTAGCATAGGTTTACATAGGTTTAGGACATAGTGCCTTTCCATTGAGTGTTCACCACTATCTGAAAGACAGCACAGTAGTGTGGAGTGCCATAACTTTCATTTTGCTCTGCTCTTTCTTGAATATTTTTTTATTTATTCATTCTGTACCTGTTTGGTAATCATTGCTCCTTTAAGTAATTGTTTTTGGTCAGTTTTGAAGTCCTGTTGTTTGCCTGACTCTGTCTACTTCCAGGAGAAAAGAGAGAAGCAGGTGTGGAATAAAAGGCGGCAGATCCTCTACACTGTGGAGAAGGTAGGACTAACACCCCTCCAGCACATATTCAGTCAAACTGCAGAAAAAAATCCTGGATCCAAAATACATCTCTTTGATCCTTATTGCCGTCCCTTCATCCACTCCTATCCTCCAGATGTACAGTTTGCTGCTGGAAGTTCAAGACTTTGAGAAACGTTTTGTCCAGGCACCTGAGGAGGACAGGGAGGCTCTGCTGGAGCAGCATAAAACCAACACCGTGCAGCTGTGCAACTCTCTGCGGGAAAAGGAGTGGGATGACAGGTAGGAAAGATTAAGTAGGAACAGCAGTGTAAGAGATAATGAGAAGAGATGATTAAAACACAAGATGTGTCCTTCTGCTCACAATATTTTTTTTAACTTTTCTCTTAAGAGTGAGTGATGAGCAGTGTGTGATGATCATGTCGGTGAGGAAGGGCAAGCGACTGATCTCCAGACTCCTCCCCTTCCTGCCATCACCCCAGGCTGCCGCCGTTGTCATGGCGATTGCCCGTAACCTTCCCACCCTGGCCAAGAAGGACAAGCAGGACCAGGTAACCATTTCAGAATGGCATCATGAAAAATAAGACCGATTCATTCATCTGTACAGTACATGGTTCTAATCTCTAGTCTGTTCAGTGTCACATAACTGGAAACAGTGCGTGCAGTTTATTACAGTTTAGAGAAATTAAATGATCTGCAGTTTCCCATCTAATAAAAATTTCTCATGCGCCAAGAAATAGTCAGTTAAAGAAACAATGAAATGCTCAAAGCTTCACAGCTTTGCCCTTACACTGTTAACCAGCAGCTGCCTTCCATTCCCCGTCTCTCTCCTCTTGTTCAGGTGCTGTGCTGGTTAGTGGAGCCGGTTTCTGCAGTGATCCAGTCATTGTCAAGCTCTGCCCTCACAGACTTGCTCCAGGAGCTTCAGGGCAGCGAGGGCCATCTTGCCACAGTGCTGCACAACAAGGTACACACACACACAAACAAACACACAAACCCTGCACACCGATATATAACACACGCTCATTAAAAAGGCCATATCATGTTAATTTTCAGGTTCATACTATTGTTGTGAGTGTTTTCTGAAATAGGTTTACATGCTTTAATGTTAAAAAAAAACAACACATTTTTCTCACACCACAGGCTTGAGCCAGCACCATTGCCTGAGCAGGCGCTGTACCTCACAGCTCTGCTGGTGTTTATAGCTTCAGAGTTTAACTGCACTCTCCTACCATGAACATCACCACAATGGCTGCTTCTGAACCAAAGGGTCAACCAGAGAGTGCTAGAGCTTTGTAATGGTGTATTGTCTGAGAAAGCTAAGTGCTGGTTTCTGTTCAAAGTTACACAACATTGCCAAGGAAATAAATTCCTGCAGTTAGGCTATTTCTTTTTCACATGTAGCTATATTGCTAACTTTGGGGCGTGTCTATCAAGTACATTTACATACAGCAGTAACGCATAAATATACAGGCGAGGAAACCAAAGCAGATGCCTGTACTACAAAGCGAGGTATCTGGCTTATTGGGGTAAGTTCAGGAGTACCTTCGTGATGTCGTGGGTAACTTCCTGATTAACCCTTTCTATGAAAGGTGGATGGCTTTTCCTCGAGGCATGTTGTCATGGCGATTTACGCTGCATCTCTAAACTGCTCGGAGCAGTTAATGTTCGTGGTTAACTCAAGGTTACTGTGTAAGCTCTGCCCCTCTGCCCAAAAGACAAAACTGAACATATGACGAGAACACTGTACTAATGAATTGACTGTGTCGACAGTCAACAAGCCTCCCTGGCTTTGTTGGCCTCCACTGCTTTTGATTTGGCAGTTAGTGTCTAACTTACTAACATACTGCTCTTATTACTTAGTTGCTTGTTATTCTTCTGGACCACAGAGCTTCATTACTGTCCAAAAATCATTCACACATCAGTGAGCAGCACATGCACTGTCCCGATGATATGGAGCTGACAATAGTCCTTACAAATACACAATTTACTACTATGTCTAACATTTTGATGACATTTCTTGAATGAAATGTCTTTTTACTTTCTTTTCACTGAATTACTGAACATTCTGGAAAAATAAAGCAAAGTACAATGAAGAACCAGACAGACATTACACGCACCTCTCTGTTTCTGTCTAGTTTGGTGTAACACTGCTGTATCTGATCCTGAGTGAAGGAGAGAGGATGCAAAGCTCTGATCCCAACTGTCAACTCATGGACGATAATCGATGGTAAGCAGTTGTCGATGATATTAACTACTTCCTCTTGTTATAAGAATGCATTCCCAAATGAATTTGTTTCCTGATAAAACACTGCTATGAGTTTTCTCACTTGCACTCCCGTTACTTCTTTAAACATGTCTTTCTTTTTTCCCCTTCTACTGTTCCCCATTAACCCACACTGACCCATCTCTCCTCAACCAGGACTGAGTTGGTGTTTTCAGTGACGAGGGAGTTGCTCAGCATTCCTTCCTCATCCCTCTCTCCTCCCCTCTTCACCCCACCCAACCTGCTTTCCCTCCTGTCACGCTATGTCGATCGGCAGAGGCTGGAGCTGTTGCAGGACAAGCTACAGTGAGTTACATCAACACGCACAGTAACATGTTGGGTTTGGTGCATTGCTTTGGTCGGACAAGCCAGCACAAGACAACAAGCTGTTGTGCTAAAAACAGCTTTGAGATATTTGTTATATATTTAGTTTACATTTGAATCATGCCAGAGTAAACCGGTAAGACAATAAGGATGTTCTTTCTTTGTTACAGTAACTGTAACACAAGTGTGAAAATAAAAACTAATTGTTTGTTCTTTCTTTCTCAGGATCTCTGCTTTGTCCAGGTAGAAGTTACAACAGACCCCCTCTCCACTCGATGCAGACCTTTCTTTGTGTGTATGTGTGTGCGTGCGTGCGTGCGCGCGCGTGTATGTGTGCTCTTGAGGTGAATCCAATATGTGATGGATAATTTTAATCCAGCAGAATCTCTAGTTACTTTTGTTTTTTTGTGTTTAGTCTCGTGTGTGTGTGTGTCAACACTGACAGAGTGTATGAGAGAGAGATGAGAAATCTGCATTTTTAAATATCTTGTTTACGTTTATGCCTGTGATGAACCTTCAAATTAAAAAGTATTTCTATTATATAAAAATGTGGACTTTTCTTCACCACCACCTTCTCGTCCTCCACCCATATACCATTGCACTATTACAACATTGTCAGACTCATGTCTAGTGTCCATGTTTGATCAATTTTCAAGTTAGGCATCAGTTGAATTTTCTTTCTTAATGATTGTACAATGAGGGGAATTTTCAGGTTAGCCATCAAACTGACGTCATCAGTCATTGTAGAGATCAATAAATAATACACTACATAAAATGTTATATTTTTTTAAGCTTCCAGAATATGTGCAACGGAGAATGATGGGTGATTGAGAGGAGGCAGTGAAGTGTCATTAAAGTCAGGTACAAGAATTAAATTCAGTAGCCTACACTTGAAATGGAAGTCTTGACCTGGCAAGGAAATTAAAACATGGCAGCCTTTAATGTTGAGTGCTCGATGCATATGTTGCTAGGTAAGGGTACACAAACTGAACCCATCTCAGTGAGTAAAACGGGGGCTGCCGCTCAATATAATGTGTCTTTCTATAAGTAGCCTACCACTGCAGAATATCAAGAATATGAGCACTTCAGTAAGGTTGCCCGTATAACACAAGGAAATTCAAAATGCTTTAACAAAATACATTGGGACCAAGACCACTGAATACATGGCATGAAATAATTAACCAAACTTAGATTGGATTACATTGTTAGTACTGTTATGTAAAAATTTCAGGTACAGTTAGTCCAGAGTTCAACAATAAAGAGGAGTATAGCTGTGAATCCCATTTCTTCCAGGAAATAATCACCTCTGTCACCAGTTTCTTCCCAGCGTCAATACATTCGATACAAATAATAAAACGCTAATATAGATTATAACTATCTAGCTGTGCCTCTGTGTGTCTCCAGGAAGAGGACCATTCAAGGTTTTAACATTCCATCTTCATCTTCTCATTTCTCATCTGCTGTCCCCTGATGGCCTGGAGAGACAGAACCCAAAGAGTTATTTTACATTTATATTATGCTTCATTTAATCATGAAGTCACATTGAGATCAAGGTCAGAAAAAGAAGATAGCGAAGTGTTTTCAGGTAGCTGTATCCTCAGTAATGTAATTAAGAAAAAGATAGCTGGAATGGTGGAGGTCAAGTTGAGGTCTAGAAGGTCAAGAAAACTCTTAGAACTGCATGTATGATTGGTAGAAGTGCAAATCAAAACCCCTGCTTGACTGCAACAGACCCTTAGGAAAATTGAACAGACTCTGGAGTAGTGGTGCTCTGTTCTACTGTGCAGCAACACCTGCACAAATATGACCTTCATCAGAAGAAAACTTTCCTGCATCTTCAACACAAAATTCTGCAAATGTTTGCAAAGGAACATCTAAATAAGCTGGATGCATTTTGGAAAACAAGTCCTCTGATATTTCATACTGGATAAGCAGAGATGTTCTCTGGAGCAAGGCCGCATAGGGCTTTATAGACATAAAGTTTATGTTGTGTAAAATATGTGAGGGAGACTTAATCAAACATTTGGTATTATTAATCATGAATATATCAATCATATTACAATCCAGGAAAGCATGATAAGAAAGGGGAGAAATGTTGCAAAGAAAAAAAAACCCTTAGTGTGTTTGCAAATCCTGTGTTAAAAAAAGGAAGGAAAAGGAAAATCCTGAGTGTCCTTAAATGCCCTTAGATGATAAGCAATAGTTCGAATTTAGCCCCTCTGTGAACCCAAATTTCCAACCAGTGTGGTGTTTTCCAGGGAGAGAGAGGCTTAAAAGATTTTTTTTTTTTAACTGCAGAGTTTAAGCATCCATAACAAGAATTTTGATTTTTGTCTTTTGTTATGTCTGTGATGCATTAAACCAGTAATTTAACAGGGTTTAGGTTTTCTGGTCTTCAGTCTAATTACGATGAATTTATATGACATATTTCTGCACTATCTGGCCTTGAGGCAACATGTACAAACTTCCTGTCATTTGTTTCTGACCTGTAAGTACTTTCCTAAAATTCACATACAGCTTAAAGTAAAATAAATCCTTACGGAATGACTGAAAATAAAGAAATATGTTCCCTTAATTCAATCTAGTACATCCACTGAAGTAGTTGCAAAAAAAGACAGGAGAGTTTTTTATGTTGCCTTTCACCTTTGAGTTGAATATGTGGGCCAGTTGCTGGGTCATTTGCTTCCAAAATGATAAAAATTATGACTGATAATGTGGAATTGGGAAAAATAAACTTGGAGTAAACCAGTAAATGTGTGAATATGCTACATGCTACAAAATGTGAAGTAATTGGTCACAAAGCTAACATAGAGAAACTAACACAACAGCTAATTTCTGGAGTTTTGAGTTGTGAATGGCTTCCAATAGACAGCAGTGAAACTTCTGGCCTGTATCCAGAAGGGCCTGTAAAACACACTGATCTTTGGCCAATTTGTAGCATATGTCTCCACACAAATGAACCCAGAGCCTGCTGCGGTCGAGGGGTGAGGCAGGGGGCCGTGGCCCTGAGACACTCGTTTCAGTAGTTACACTCTCCCAGACAGTGGTTTAAAGGGGTGTAGGAGAGAGGGAAGGAGCAACACGAGAAAGAGTGAAAAAACAAAACAAAACAAAAGAGGGAAAGAAGAGCTGGGATATTACTGTGAAGTGTGTGTGTCATACACTATTAATGCAATGAGGTGGACCATGATTAAAAGCATTGGCAGCTGCCATGTCTCACTCGTCAAAGATGCACATTTAGCAATAAATAAGCTTATGATGATCAACAAAAATGTAAAGGTCTGTTTCACAGAGTGTTTATCCACCCTGTTCAACGAGACCTTGAAGGCTTGTTAATCTCATCTGTGCAGACCACCTCAACAGCAGAGGAGGAGAACCACGGCTCTACAGTTCCACAGTCCAGCAGCGCAGACTCAGATCCATCACAGTCAGAGAAAAAACGCCACGCAGCTTTCTTTTTGGGAAGAGTGGCCTCTTTGGTTGTATTGGCAGAACCACAGCCCAGCTGTCTACACACCAGAGAAGCATGTTTCAGGTCCCAGACTGTGGACTCAGCACTCAGGAGTCTATACTCATCCTCCGCGCACACAATCAGATTGCCAGCACATGTCTGGCCGTCTTCTCTGATTACTCCATCATCCAACATCACATCTTCAATTTCTAGCCAACAAACAGCAGGAAAAGCTCAGGTAAGTTTGTGCAAGTAGGAAGTCATATGTAACAGTTATTTATTGTTATATTGCTGTGTTTTATAATATATGCTATGTACACTATCTGTCTGATCTATGCCGAAATTGTACAGGATTCCATTTTCCTACCATCAACAATGAGTGAGAGGCTCTGGCTCTCAGAAGAGAAGTTATGATTGAAAACAAAGTTGTGATAAACACAGCTGTAGTTCCCTTGGTGGGTCTTGTCTGCAGCAGCATAGGTGAAGTGTGCAGAGTGGTTGGCAGCTGGTTGGGTGTGGCTCACGTGGGTCACGTTGAGGCCAGTGAAGATGAGGCTGAAGTGACCTCCAGGGTACTGTGGCTCCACAGAGCATTTGACAGTGAATCTGCGGCCCTTGAAGAGCAGCACATCCTGCTGTTCGTCAGAGAGTGCACTCGTGGGGAAAACAGAGATTTTTGGCCCAGGCAGAATGTCTGCAGGCAAAGATAAAGAGAAATTGGAGTTGGATGCAAATCTAACTTTATAAATGTAGGAGTGCTCATACTTCTATCTAACTGCCCAAGATCTCTCAGCTTTCACACAACTGGTGAGTTAAAAAAGTTGCAATGTAATCAGTTGTGATTATGAAACAGTGTATGTCACTGCATGATTTCCCTGAGCCCTGTGGGCCGGTACCATTTTGGGCCAGGACTGTAAGCTAACAGCACTGTCTCTTGCTGCAGTAAAGTGAGTTCGAACTTGCAGATACATTGCTAATATTTCATAAATCAGTCCAATACAGAATGCCCTTTTATAGTATAAATGATTTTAAAGAATGTGTAGTACTGGTATTTTTTTTTTTTTTTTAGCAATTTTTGCTTCAAACATAAGTACACAGTAGTAGTGTACAGTAGATCTAAACACAGTCATCAGGTAATCAGACACATAATTTACTGTGTATAATGTGTAATGGCTTCCAGCACTTCCATAAGGAATCTCTGAATTATCTTTAATGAGGATATGTCCTTTAACTTGCACATAAAACAAAGTTCAAGGGCTGCCTTTTTTCACCTATGTGCTGGATTATTGCAATTCAATATTATCTCTCTGAAGCCTCTAAAGACTCTCCAGCTGATCCAGGATGTTGTGTCCACATGAACAAGAAAATGAGACGATATTTCTCCCACATTAGCCTCTCTGCACTGGCTCCCTGTCAAATCCAGAATAGAATTTAAAATCCTTCTCCTCACCTACAAAGCCCTGGTCAGGCACCATCATATCTTAAAGGATTCATATTTCCCTATTACCCAAATACAACACTGTGCTGCCAGAATGCAGGGTTTCTTTTGGTTCCCACGGTCTCCAGAAGCAGAATGGGAACCAGAGTCTTCAGTTATCAAGCTCCTCTCCAGTGGAACCAGATCCCGGTTTGGGTTCAGGAGGCAGACACCCTCTCCACAGAGAAGGCTTCGAACCTTTGTCTTTGATTAGGCTCATAGTTGGCCCAGAGGAGACTGAACCATCTTTTAGTTATGCTCCTATAGGCCTAGGCTGCTGGGGAATTCCCATGATGCACTGAGCTTCTCTCTTCTCTTCTCTCCCATCTGTATACATTCTCACTCCATCAATGCATGTCACTAACTTGACATCTTCTCTCTTTCTGTCTGTCTGTCTATCTGTCTCTGTCTCTCTCTCTTTCTCTTCTTTTAACACAACCAGTCGAGGCAGATGGCTGCCCATCTAGAGCCAGGTCCTGTTTGAGGTTTCTCCTATCCTCCTCCTCCTGTTGCCAAGTACATGCTCAAGATGGGAATTGTTAGGTCTCAGTAAAGAACATTATAAAGAGTCTAGACTTGCTCTATATTTAAAGTTCTTTCAGATAACTTCTGTTGTGATTTGGTGCTATATAAATAAAACTGAATTGAATTCATGTAATATGAAGTTAGTGTAGCTGTCGATGTGAAAAGTTACCAGTACCAGCTTTTCTCACAAAAAAAGCATTGATAAAAATATTATTTCATTAGACATCGGTGTGTGCTACTATTTTCACCTGAGCAGACCACTTCAGTAGTGGAAAAGGAAAGCCACTTCGTCACTGTCCCACAGTTCATCAGTGCATGTTCAGAGCCTGCACAATCAGAGTAAAAGCGCCACGCAGGCAGAGGTTCATTTGAGTTGTCCGCTTTGCTGGTTGAAACAGCATCTCCACAGTTGAGCTGTCTGCACAGCACAGCTGCCTCCTTCAGACTCCAGGAGTGCAGACAGCTCACCGGCCTCCACTCTTCCCTCCAACTCCAGTCTACCAGCACAGCGGCTGCCTCCATTCACCAACCTCACATAATTCTGCTCTGCAATAAAATCATCAGTCACAAGCCACGTACAATCAATCAATACCCATGACAAGTCAAAAGCACAGAAGGTCATGAGTGCTCGACAGCTATAAAACTAAAAAATAAACCTCAGTGAGGTAAAATCTTCACAGTCTCCCAGTTAAACATCTCTCTATTGAGCTGCTTTTCAGACATGCTCACCTGGAATCCCAGGTCCTTACATAGCTTCACTTGCTTTAGTATTGATCCCAGTGCTGACTATAAATATCATACAGACAGTAGACATTATCTTGTCCCCTCCCTACTAAGAAATCAAAATAAATGCAACTAGATACTTCGTCTACTACGCTGATAAATTCAGGTTTACCTTTTACAGTGAGAAAGACAGTCATTGGCTTAGAGAAAGTTTCAGAACTGAAATCATAGTTGTAATCACATTGATAGGTCCCTTGGTGAGCATCCTGTGCAGCTGGAAAGATGAAGATGGCTTCCCTGTAAAGAGGTGACTGGATGACTTCAGTGTAAACACCATATTTTAGGCGGATGGAGCTTATATTGTAAGGTGAATAGACTTTGCAAGAGATGGCAAAGCGATGGCCCTTGAAAACCTCTGACTCAGTGTCAGACACAAGCCCTTGCAGGATTTGCACAGTGATAAAAGGTTGAGCTGGAACTTCTGCAAAGAAAGAAAAGAGTTAAGGGACTATTCAGATTTTCAGTTGCGTGTGATATGTAACTTTTTAAAGAATGAATTTGCACATCTCCGATAAAGTAAAAAAATATATAAAATAAGGTTTTTCTCAGAACTTTCTGACTATTTTGAGATACTGAGAGTTTGCATGGGCATTTGAATATACTATCAAACAATACAGCTTTCACAAAAATGTTTAATTATCCAAATTTTGCATTGTTTTATTCCTGTGACATGCAAATTGGTAACAAAACTGAAAACACTACCTCTAATTAGTAACTACTCTGTCAAAGAGTCTTGATTATTACCTGTGCAGTTCAGGTAAGTGTTGGTACATTCACTTAATTCCTCTGCTGTGGTATTGAGTGTCGTGGAGGGACAGTCCATAAGATGCTTCTCTTTGCCTTCACACTTGAAGGCCTGATTCCAGATGTGTTCTGTATTTTGAAAATCATCTCTGAGCCACCCATAGTAAGCATATGGAAACCCACAGTCAAGATCTCTACAGGTAACGAGTGCAGCCTCTGATTCAAAGAAAGAGTAACACACTGAAAGCCATGAGTGGCCAGACTTCACCTCTAGGTCGCCTGAGCATCTGCTGTGCCCTCTCACAAGTCTCACGGCCTCTGCAGAAAGAAAGAGAGCGAGAGTGAGGGAGGGAATCAAGCAGAACACATCTTTATCAGTTCTGAAACTTTGAAAGCAACTCTCAGTCAATTCATGCTATGTACACTCTAAGAAAGAAGCAGGTTACATACCATCATTTTTAAACCTACATCTGCCTCACTGTTCATGCTTTTAAACATCCTCAATTTTCTTTGTGGTAAGTTGCTTTACAAAAACTCGACCCTTTAATAATTTAGGTTTATGAAGTTTATTTTGTTTGCGTGATTTGATTTGTATCTCCAATAAAAAAAATATTAATAAATTAATTAACTATTAACTGAAATGGAAACAAAAAGAAAACCTGCTGTTGGTCTAATACAACAAGTAGAATATATAAAAACACATATGGAAAGAGACTGCAGACAAGGTCAGTGTCCGCTTACTTTTGTCATTTGTATACATCAGGAGTCCAACTGAAGGTGGTCTAACCTACTTTAAGTTTGTTTGAGAGCAATAAAGCCGATGTCACAAGTGGTAAACTACCTCTTGGATTATACATAGCCATAACCAACACTATTATACAGTCATGTGTCAGAAGGCGTGTGCTGGCATCTCTTTCAGGAGGAGGGTTCCAGATCCAGATTCTTTCAAAAACCAAAACCATGAGAACAAACGTATGAGCAGTGCCTTTATCTGTGTGTTTATTTGCTTTAATATAAGATGTAATCTTTAGTATATCATGAGGAGTGTTAGGAGTGTCTTCCAAAACCAAGAGGCACATCATTTACTAATTATATTTGTTTGTGTAAAAAATGCTGTATTGACAACTAGCACATCCACTATGTAGTATTTCCCCACTGTGTGGAAGTGAGTCCAAGATGCTATCAGAGATTAGGGTCATGTTAACAGCTCTTACCTACTCTTCATTGGATATGAAAGATATATAAGCTTAGATGTAATCTTACTTTTCTCCTTATCATACTTATAATAGGCTACTAGCACTATCTCAGGACTGCTCTTTCTTTACACCGGTGGGAATGGTGACTTTTTGTGTGGCTTTAGCTACAGCCTTCCAGCTGGAAATCATGTACAAAGAACCAAGGCCATTAAGAACACATTTAATATCCCTTTAAGACGGTTTTACCATGATTTAAACCTACTCATGGAGGTCATTTTTTTCATGTTTGCTTGGCTGGATACAGGTGATAAAATCTCATCCAAAAATGTTACATTTTTCAGACAATTCTGAGGGCTGCAAATGATACACATTGTATCCTCCAAATTCAGGCAAAACAACACATTTCTCAGTTATGTTTGGAGGAGACTTTGACATGTTACAGGCCTTGTCTGACCGACTTTGACACATGATATTTGACGAAGATGAAGAAGATGAGGACTTCAAGTGATGAGGTATTTGGCAGCACAACTACTAGTTGCCCTTAAACTAAAGTCTGAGTTGACATATCCTGGTGCCTCAACTTGTTTAAAAAGGTTGTGAATGTGTGGTGGGGAACGTTGCAGTTTCATGTTCCTGTTTTAACAGAATGAAACATGATTTGATGGATTTTGGAAAATATTTGATGTGAACTTGATTTGGAACAAGAGTAATTTATAATGCGATATGAAAATTCAACAAGATGCCAAAGGTTTTGTTGTGTATTACCTGAGCAGATCACCTCTAGACTGGAGGCAGAAGTACCTTTCCCCTTCACTCTTGGCTGTGTCATGGTGCTGCTGCACTCCTTCAGGGTCAACTCAGTCCCTCTGCAGGTGAAATTAACCTCCCATGCTGGTTGCTGGTCAGAAATGTTGGTGCCTATGGAAAGTGAAAATGGCTCAATGCGCTGGGGACAAATCTCAGTCCAAGCTGAAGTCCACATTTGGCAGCCCTGCTATCTAAGAACACTTGCATACAGACAGCATTGCAAGCTTTCAGGTAGGGAAGAGGGGTGAGTCATGATATGTAAGGTGGATGCATCTAAGTATAGGAATCCCACAACTTTCACAGTTACACAATAGTTTTTTTATTCCGTTAAAATAATTAATTTAAAGAAGTTACAAGGGGCTGAATATATCATTTGAATATCTGCTTTAATTGATCTGCTTAAGTAACAAATACTGAAGACTGATTACAGTTTGTTGCCACAGTAGCCTTCCGACAACACAACACAGTTCGCAAAGGTTTCATTCACGGTTGTGAATCTTTTGTTTAAGCAGGTTTGAATCTGCTGCGACTTGCATGTTGTTTCAGTGCTCACAA
Organism: Holacanthus passer; assembly: GCA_025331565.1. Lineage (NCBI taxonomy): Eukaryota > Metazoa > Chordata > Actinopteri > Pomacanthidae > Holacanthus > Holacanthus passer. Next base: position 7,108,407 of record JAFREQ010000030.1, on the reverse strand, counting down.
CCGGACAACAGCAGCGGGGAAGCAAAGACTGCTTTCAAATGGCGTCCGCCAACTCAATCTGACAAGAACCTCGTTGGTTGTTTGTGTCTGTTGATCCGTTGTCCACTAGCTGTATGACGTCATTCGAGACGCGGATAACGCTTCTCATTATTTTCAGAATAAAAGCACCACCACGACGACTCATCAGAACTGACTCCGATAACACTACAGTTAACACTAACCTCAACTACCCTGCCCACAATGTCTGTGATGTTACATTACAAGATATAAATTTTGTTTTGCATTCTTGTTCGTATTTGTTTAAAGGTTTATTTTTCTACATTGAACTGTTCTCTACCACCTCAACCAAGCAGTATAACTATGTGACAAGCCAATTAATAGACAGACGTTTCTCACAAAACTCGTCATTCAAGCAATACTGATGTGTTCAATCTCTTGCATTACTGCTTTTTTCTAAATAATGATTGTACTAATGCTGTTGCAATTCTAACGTGGCATTCTTTAATATAGAATATAAAACGTGTAAACAATATAGCACTGTATTTTTGTGTGGTGAAATGGCATCTATAGTGGTTATTCGCGTTATATGCTGAACGCAATAATTCAGTAGATCTGTGTGTGTGTGACCGCTTTAAGTTACCAGGGGCACGCGTTAGCCCCTTTTATTATGAAGACGTAGACAGGCAAACAGGAAATTGTTACCAAGTTTGTGTGCAGTGCTTTGAAACAACTGGGACAAATCAGATGGCCAATTCTTCACTGCAGTAGATTGTCGCGACAGTAGCGACACAACACAGCTTTATATCACGTTGTGTCGTGTAATCTGTAAATCACGAGCGGACAGATCAAGACAAGGTTTATCAGTTGTCATACGGCCATGATCAACAGGTGGCTCCGTGGCGCAATGGATAGCGCATTGGACTTCTAGTCAAGCACTTGAGGAGTGATTCAAAGGTTGTGGGTTCGAGTCCCACCGGAGTCGCACTTTTGCCTCCCCGTTATGACTAAATAATTTTTTACTGGACATTTATGTATTGATTAAAGCATTTATTTATGCATTATTGATTTATTCTTTTTAATTAATGAAGTCATTTTTATTTTTGCTCTTTTATAGCAACTTAACATTGTACAAATAGATAATTACTTATTGTTAATTTGTTTGTTTTGCTACAAATTGCAACGAGTGGAGAAAACTGAAATCTCAATTTATAACACACATGCATAATTGCAACATTCTGTCACTGTCCTGACATTAGATAAGTGAAATCACTGTAGACCCATGGCAATGTGCATTGTGTAGGTTCAGTGTGAGGCATCAGGTACAAGCAGGAGACAATGACTGTGTGCTCCCACCACTAGATGGAGGCCAGCAAACAAGTGTCAGCCCATGTACAATCTAAACATCTCCAGCCACAGTGAATGAGAGTGAGAAAAAGCAGTGAAGTGATGCTACAACATCAAACAGCCAGACGAAGAGGAGAGAGGAAGTCAGTGAGACTGAAGAGCGCAGCACTTTGATTCAGTCACCCATCACATCATTGATTATGGGAATGCTGAGGACATCAGTGGCATTTCTTCTTCACCTGGCTGCCTCTCTGGCGGTAAGACACCCCACATCATTCTCAGTATGTCATGATAAACCTTACACCATGCATAGCTTTGGTTTGTGAGAAAAATGACACTTGTTACTGTGGACAGTTTTTATAGAGACTATTTACTGTTCATTAAAGTAAAATGAAAAATGTTGCTGGTGTGCTTTGTCTAGAGTAACAAGAGCACTGTTCAAAGACACACTGCTGTAAATGTTTAAACGTAATTTAAAAATACCTCCAATGTCTGCTGTTTCATGTCTGTGTGAGATTAAGTACCTGAGTGATGGTTGGCTTTGAGCTCAGGGTGACTATTCTGTGTTCTATATGTCTGGTGTGTCACCTGACTGTCTCATTCCCAGATGATTACACATGTTTAGTAACTTTAATCTGGTGCAACTTTGTGCATGCTCCCTGATGAATGAAATAGTAAAAACATACCTCTGTAACATGCAAGAATACATCTCTTGAAGGCAACCTTTACAAAAGTGTCAGCAGCTGTAATGAACATAGAATGTTTGAACAGAGCATATGTAATGGTATCTGGAAATACACAACAAAAATAACAAATGAATAATTAATCATTAAAACAACCGATTCTGACCTCTCCTCACCTACATTCCCTAGAATGGATAGAGTGATGAACAAAGTGCTGCCCTCTATTGGCAAAATGTCAGTGCAGGATAAAAATGGAAAAACAGTAAAATACTGATAATGCAACAATCACAATGTGGTGCAAAAGGCAACCTTGAACAAATAACCCGGATATGAAAAACAAATAGGAAATATGTACAATAAATTGGTCTGGTACTTAACACAACCACAGAGACTGAGAAATGCACTGTGTCTTGTGCTGCCTCATGGTCTGCAATGCTACTTTAAAGTCTGTTAGCTGGATTAACGTGATGCCATAGCAGTAACTGGTATGTGTGAAGTGTTGTGGGACATCTGGACAGATCCTGCCCAGACAGACCAAGTGGATGATGGAATAGTCTAAAACGCAACAGAAACAAAGAATCATTAAATCTCAAGTTCCATGAATTTTCAAGACATTAGCATGTCTGTCTGTCAAGAACTGTCAAGAAACCCAACTTATTTTTTTTCCTGACCAACTAAAGAATATTTTAGAGGGTTAATTGTTGTATAAAAATCATGACATTTTACATGAACAAGTAACACAGTACGCCAATCATGAACACATATTCTTTGCATTGAGGTTGTAACATGTTTGTTGGTTGTCTTTAACTAGCTGTACTTGCTTCTGAAGATAAGTGGTTCTGAGCGATTGCATCCTACTACCCTTAACCCTTTATAGGGCACTCATTAAAATACTTTGAAATTCAAGAATTCAACCTTACAGTGTTATTGGAGGACATAACAAAAGTTTATTTCTGTATTTTTTTTTTTTTTTTTTTACAATTTTTCAGTATGTAAACTGTGTGGAAATTACCAAATATGGTCACTTGCCCTATAAAGGGTTAAAGTCCAGGGTAACCCTCATTGTACCAGTTACTAATCTTGCCTGACTTTCTCTGTCCAGGCCCCTGTGCCTTGTGAAGAGAAGGTGGTTCGCCTGGAAGCAGAGGTCCAGGGCCTGATGAATGTGATCAACGACCAGCATAGTTACATCCAGGAGCTCCACAACAGCCAGGCCCAGCAGCTGGAGCACATACCCAACTCACACCTGGGCCCCGAGAACCTCTACAGAGGTAGGGCCAGATTTCAGATAAGATGTACAGTTGACTCTGGTGAAAGAGTGAATATTGAACTTACATACATACTTACATACTTACGCACAGTTCAAAGAAACAAGTTTCCCTGTACAATGAAATTCTTCCTTTGCCTTCCACTATGAACACTGTTTTGAAAAAAAAAATAGAAATTACAAAAAAAATAGACAATAAAATCAGAATTTAAAAGATATGTACAGGTTATTTACAATAACATGAGTGTGCAAATGTCAGTTCAAGTGATCAATATGAATATAAATATGAATATAAGTAGAAGAAATACTGCATCAACATCAACAGTAGTGCAAATATGTGGTTGTGCATGGGCTGGGCTGGGGTGGGGTGAAGCATGTGTGGTGGCAGGGACAGTGGGTTTAGTCTGTTTATCAGTCTGATGGCTGTTGGATAGAAACTGTTTCTCAGCCTGGATGTCCTGGTTCTCACACTCCTGTACCTCCTGCCAGAGGGCAGAAGTGTGAAGAGTCTGTGCTGAGAACACATCCCTGTGGGGTGCCAATGTAGTCGTTCAGAGAAGTCACTGGGCTCCTTTTAAAGCAGATGGGGACTGTGGCCTGTGCGAGGGACAGGTTAAAGATGGAGGTGAGAACATCAACCAGCTCTGTGGCACATGTCCTGAGGGCCCTTCCGGGGATGTTATCTGAGCCTGTTGCCTTGTGGGGGTTGATTTTCCTCAGGACTCTGTGTACATCAGCTGAGGAGACAGTCAGTGGTGGGGTTTGTTTGCTCTGGGTGTGTGAGTGCCTCCCCTAGATGTTAGTGCTGGAAGTCTCAAAGCGGGAGTAGAATTTGTTTAGCTGCTCAGGCAGGGTGATGATGGTGTTGGTGAGCTCCATGGTGCAGCCCTTATAGTCCATAATCTGTTGCAGGCCTTGCCACATCTGCCTGGTGTCAGCAGTAGAGTAGTAGCTGTCCAGCTTCTCTCTGTACTGCTGTTTGGCTTCTTTGATGGTTTTCCTCAGCCTGTACTTTGCTGTTTTGTACTCCATCTCATTGCCTGACCTGAATGCAAGAGACCGAGCATGCAGAGTGTGACGTACCTGGCTGTTCATCCAAGTCTTCTGGTTTGGAAACTTCCTGACTTGTATGGTGGGAACTATGTTGTCAATACAGGTGCTTATGTACCCAGACACACATTCAGCGTACTCCTATATGTCAATGGAAGACACCTCCAGTGTGGCTGCAGTTTTAAAACAAATGTGTCTGTGTGTTTCTTTTGCCATCTGTTGCATCTAAACCAATTGCTTTTGTACCTGGTTTGAATGTTTTGCCTTGTATATCTTTGTGTTTGTGCGTTCAGACTGCTCCGAGGTGTTTGCAGAAGGTAACGTGGCCAGTGGGCTGTATGTGATTCGCCCAGATGGTTCTCCTACAGCACTGAGCGTCTACTGTGACATGAACAATGGAGGAGGATGGACTGTCTTCCAGAGGAGGAGAAATGGCAAAGAGAGCTTTGACAGGTATGTGTGTCTGTGTGTGTGTCAGCTTTACACACATAAAAATAGGAATTTACCCTTTGCATGTGTTAGGAAATTGAACAAAGAGAGTGACTGTATGATCAGTGAGTGTACTCTGTGTGTGCAGAGCGTGGGTGGAATACAAGCATGGATTTGGAGACCTCTTCTCCCCCGATGGAGAATTCTGGCTGGGCAATGAACCTTTACACTACCTCACCTCACAAGGTGTGTGTACCTGTACGTGTGTGTCTGTCTTGATGATTTGTCAGTCATTATTGGATGGTTGCCTGTGTAACTCAGTGTCTTCTAGGAAACTACGACCTGCGGATTGACATGGAGGACTTTGAGGGTAATCAGCGCTATGCAGAGTACAAAAACTTCAAAGTGGACGATGAAAAGGTAAAACAGGGACACTGCAAAAAGAAAATCAAAAGTATAGTATAGTAAGTAAGTCTTTTAGTCTTATAGGTGGGTGTTGTTTTAAGAGTCATTGCAAAACAAAAATGATTCCTTCAGCAAGGTTGAAGATTTTGAAGTTTATATTGCCAGAAAGTGGAGTCATCTCATTCTCTTTTGTGGAATTTCACATATTTTTAGAAAATGATTAATATTCTCCAGACTGGATTAAATCACTAAATCTTATGTATGTCTGTCTATAATCCACTGCACTCTTTATATCCTGCAAAAACAGCTTGTAATCCTTTCCTCCAATTTCTATTCTTTTTCTGTCTTTAAAATCTCCTTCTCTTCATTTCCCATAACAGATGGGGGTCTTATTTAGACTATGCATGCTCTTTGTGTTTTATCCTCTTTGCCATGGAAACAATAGCAAGGACGTCTGGCTCCAGGCCTGCCAGCTGTTCTCCATCTCTTCCTTTTCATTCTCCTGTCATCCCTTTTCCTTTCTCTTCTTTTCATATCTCTATCACTTAGTGCTCCTATCTACAGTTGTCCTCTTCCTCTAATCTCTGTTCATCCATATTTGCAAAATCCAATATTTATTCAAAACTCTTGGCTTTTACTCCCGTGTCCATTCAAAGGACCAGTTCCAGTTACATTTGGGAGAGTACACTGGGAATGCAGGGGATGCGCTGGCTGACGTCCATGGCCCTACTTCTGCTGAGCAGAAATGGGCCGGTCCAGGAATGGGATCAAGCAGGGTCAAATTCAGCACCTACGACCAGCTGAACAACAGCGATGCTGAAGATGACGACACCACGTGTATCAGACACAGCAAGTCAGGCTGGTGGTTCAGCAGGTAATAGTTACTTCAGCTTTCATCTCACTGTGGCAAATTAATAGAGTAAAACAAGGGCGCAAAGTTCAAAATGACAAAATACACAAACGCAGAATATACAGCAATTACTACTGGTCAAGTGTTTGTCAATTTTTTTTTCTTGTACTTCCTCCTCACAGGTGTGATTCAGGCAACCTGAATGGTCATTACTACAAAGGACCATATCAAGCCATGACTGATGATGGGGTGGTGTGGTACACATGGCACGGTTGGTGGTACTCCATCAAATCTGTGGTCATGATGGTACGAGCCGCTGACCTCGAGCATCCGCCGCCCATCATTGCCCCGTTACCAGGACAGCTCGACCCAAGCAAAGCAGCAGGCGACGTCATTGACCTTCCTCATGGCCAATAGGCTGAAACCAAGTGTGGAAGCAAGATATGTGTCTCCTTACTGGAGCTGAAAAGCTTACCTGTATTTTAAACCTTTGACTTAATTGACATTAGTTACAGGGTACAAACTGGTTAAAGTCAGTGTTATATCACTCAATCCTTTCATATATTCCCACTTTATGACTTTTCAAAAAAGTGTACCATTGCATTTATTTTAATATTCAAAATAAAACAATGTTACTTAAATCTTATGTCATATTGTATTTATTCTGTGTCCAGAAAGTAGAACATGGGAGACTTAGGCAATCTGGGTACATCTGAGGTTTTTCAGGACAAATACCGGATACACAAAGTGATGCTTTTTGGATTCAGTAAAACCGAGGCCACAGCCTTTCAGTCAAGGAGTGTCTGGGAGTTTGGTCTGTGGAAATGATCACTGGTGTGTTTTTCTGATGATTTTATGTGTGACCTAAAGCAAAGACAGATATTAATTGATTAACTGAGTCATCTGTTCAGCTTTGCCTTGTTTCTGTTTGGGCACAAGTTGATGTTAGAAGATGTGGGGGAGTTGTATCCCTTCGTGAAGTGGGAGGGAGGTAAACACTGTCCTGGCCAACACCATCCTTGTTAAATAAACGTGTGTGTATGTCTGTGTGTGTCTGTGTGTTTTAACTGCCCTGGTCAGATTTAACATCCAAGGGTGATTACATTCCACATAGTAGATTAAGGTAGAGGTTGTGAGGAGCTCACACAGAGGAACAGACATCCATTGGATCAAAAGTTCATGTCAGTAATTCAGGTCAGTTCCTCAGATGACGAAGAGCTTGCACTTCTTCTGGAGGTCCAAAGCAGAGCAATGATTGAGCTTTGCTCTTTGGGCAAAAACATGTCCTCTTTAAAAGAAGGGAAAAGCAAAACAATCCATGCTCATCCGCCAAGAAGTACCCGTCATTTTATGATTTACCAAACCCAAACAACTTTGAGTCTGTTTCCACAAACCTACATATGCCACAAATCCAAGGTTTCTTCTCATCTACCACTTCAAAAAAGAGGGCTATAAAAGAACAGGATGAGCTGAACTTCAACTGTACAACATAACAAAAGAAAAAAAGGTAATGATAGTCATAACGAAAGTGAGGCGCTATGTACAGACCCTGAGGTGTGCCTGTTATTTAGGTTTTCTTCAGAAAAAGAAGAAAAGTTTGGAGAACAGTCATTTGAAGAGACTGATAGAGAGCAAGGCCAGTCCCACGCTCAGACTTAAGTGCACTGGTGCCACTGCAATGTCTTTTCACTCTCAAAATAAGCGTCTTTAATGCCATTTATTCCAAATGTACACGTTCATCATTAATATCCAACAATACTGCTGTGACTGAAGTTTTTCTCTGTACTTGGAACAGTTTCCACTGTTGCCAGGCTTAAAAAGGTGATGAGGAGAATCAGGAGGTCAGAGAGGAGGGAGGGTTTGTTGTGTGTTGATGGGGTTATCTGGGCGATAAGGGTGCAGTTGTGGGGAAGGAGGCAGAGTTCCGTGGTGAGCTGAAGGGTGAGGTGGGTGAGAGGCGACGGGGACTCGCCAGCAGGTCACCATTGTGCAGCTTCCATAGCAGCTCCTCGTTCTCCATGGACAGACGTTTGTTCACCTTAGACTCTTTCTGCAGCGTCTGTTGGAGTATGGCCTGTTCACTGGACAGCTGCCTGCAGGGGGAGACAGAGAGCTGTAGTGGGCTGCAGGGAGACGCTGTGGCTATCAAAGTCAAGATTGATGAAGATAAAAAAACTGAATGTCGAGAACTGAACTGGGATTTTAATATCTGCAATAACCCTCCATGTGTGATCAAACAAAATATACACCGTACACCATCATTTCCATGTCTTCACTGGTCAGATGATACTCTAATCACAAAACAATTTCCCCCTTCAGATTGTTTATTCATTTAAGATTATTGTTAGTGTTAAGTAATTTGAATACAGAGCCTCACAATAAAGACACCAATGGTGCAATGACCAGGTTGCTGCTGTTACGTCTAGTCCACAACACATCTATCTTACAGATTAAGTTCCGATGTGAAATAAAACTGGAGTGCATACTTTGAGAGAGCAGCATGTTTGTCCATCCTGGCCTTGTAGTCCTCATTCTCCTGTTGGACCTTCTTCAGACACTCTTCCAGTTTCACATTAGTCTCCACCTACAACACACACAGCCACACATTGGTATGGAACTCATGTTTTGTGCCCCCCCGATTAATTTACCAGATTTTTATCCCCAGAACTGAACTCTGAAACAGTATTTAGACCACAGTGGGGTGCCAACTCTCCAAGATGATAGTATGTGATGGAGATAGATTAATACCCACCAGTTTGTCCATCTCCATGAGCTTCTTCTCCTTCTGGTGCAGCTGGTTGTTCTTGATCTCCAGCACCACCTTCAGACTCTCCAACTCCTGCTCCAGGTACACTGTGTGGGAGTCCTTCTGCACAAATGAACAAAACATGCACATTAGAACAGGTTACATCAAACTTCAATGTTAAACAGTAATACTGATTAGTCCCCGTAAGTAAAGTTAGTGGTCATGCTGTCATTTTTGTGAGCTAAGGAATACTAGTGGTTAAAGAGATGTCAGCTGGTGGGGCTCAGAATAAATATAGTGTGTGGCTCTTCCAGACCAGCAGAGGGAAGTCATGTTCTGCAGAGAAACAGATTCAGACCAACACTATGCTTCACCTCCATGATGACAACTGCTCTTCAGTTCACACACTGCTGTAAGGTTGTACCTTACTAGATATTAGTACATAGTGTAAGAATGATGCACGTTTAATGATTTGACTTTAAAATCAGTGGTGAAATTTACCTGATGTCTTGAAAGCAGTTCCGATGACCCCACTTAACCCCCCCTCTGTAATGACTTGTTTTGATTGACAGTTTTCACTATCTCGCTGAGGCTTTAGAGACTTTGCTGAAGGGAGGAATTTAACTGGTCCTGTCCTGTTTGTCTGGCTGTCTTTGTTTGTGCTACGTACAGCAACACTGCATCTATTCCACCGTTACCTGCACTTGCAAAATCTTCAAAATCATTGTGTTCTGTCTAAGCAGAGAGCCACACTGACAGGAAACCATTATTATAGATGTAACAAACTTTACCAGATTCTTGTCACTGAGTATGTGCTTCCTCCTCTCCTCCTCTGCTTTTAGCTTCTCATTCAGAGCCTCCTTCTCTGCTGACAGCTCAGATACTTTCTCCTGGTAAAAGGGAAAGATGTGCAGACAGAGGCAGCGCCACAGGTCATTACTGAGTAAACATTGAGCTTTGGTTCTTACAAAGCTGGACAGACACTTCAGAGTCCAAAACACACAGTCATCATACTGCTACTTGTTCATTGTGGACCTGAGAGCAGCAAACACGCTGCACCATTAAAAACACACAAAAAAACTGCCAACATGAGAAATGAACAAAACAAATCCTAAATATATTTTTGCAGGAAATAAAGACATGTCACTGATGTGATATATGACTTTCACAACATATTTTGTCATATTTTGTCTTTGAAATCTGTCTTATTTGTTTATTTGTATTCATACCTATCATGGCTTTGTTTTGTGTGGATTTTTTGCTTCCAACGTTATACTGTATGTTAAATTGCAGGGAATTTGGCAGGCAGCACACAGACACTAAATTATGAGGAAGAACTTTCCATGATAAATCATCAGCACTCCCCCAGAAGAATTTGGGATTTTTTTTTCCTTCCTTGACACCAAGTGCAGAAAAAAATATTTTTGGTTAGCAAGGCAATTCAGTTTTTCTAACCAAACTGGAAAAGTCTCTGGATTGATTGTTGCAACAGCTGTTTAGTGAGCAAAACACTAAACCTTTAACCACCTAAGTCACAGTGCTTTTATCAGCTACCTACACAGGTACACACACCATCATTACTCACTGTGTTATCAAGAACAGTATATTTCTGGTTCCAGGAACATTGACTAAAACACTTCTAAAATGACAACTCAAAATGTTATTTTTAACTTTTTTATTTTTAACCACACAAGTGTCTGTGGAGTTTGTCAGTTTGTCTCATTAAGACAAATACTTTGTTTGGAAACAGTATAAAAATGAATATGAACGTCACTTACAGAGAGAGATGTTTCAGTCTCCTTCAGTGTTTTCTCCAGGTTCTCCAGGTCCGTCTGCTGGACCCTCTTCAGCTCTGATATGCACAAACATTTACAAAATACACATCAGCATCAAATGTTCGAGCAAAATTACATAAACTAGTGACTAATACTGATAATATTTTATCCAATAAACGAACGCAATTAATGCTTGAACACTTCAAAATACAAATCACTTTAGATAGTTAAGTTTGTAGTTTTATGAATGGCAGTACTCAGCTGGTAACAGACTATTTCAAACGCTGAGCTGTTAAAGGTGTGTATTTGTCCTGCACATACCTTGTATCGAGGTCTCATACTGCAGTTTGAGAGACTCCATCTTCTGACTGTGACTCTCTTCCTGGTTCTTCCTCTCTGCTTCCTGTCGGCTCCTCAGCTCCTCCACCTGAATGATGCAGGTGCAAATAAAGGGGGGATAGAAATTACTTTATTAAAACCAAGTAAGACCAAGAAAGTACCAAATGCCGAGATCTGGTCTAATCCCTCACTTTTACTGGAAGTTAGTTTGAGCTCCTGGTACTGTCCTGTACTGTATCAGTATGTGGTTATTACAGATTAGAAAAAACATTGTGATTCAGCTGTTACAACTGTACCACAACTACAGAAATATTTGAAAGTATCTGTGGGGCAGTGGGAAGTGTTGCTCAGCAAAAAAATATAACATACAGTATAGTGCACACTAGGGGTTCCAGCTGACATGACTTTAGAACATGTTTCTTACATGGATGAAATGTATGAACTTTTTATAAAGACTCATCTCTGATCAAGTGTGTATGCATGTAAATGCTGACTGTGAAGCCTCACATTCATGTTCATTGTGCAGTATGTTTATCTGCAATCAACTGTATCAGAGACGTAACCATGGCGACAGTCATAAATCTTTTTATTTGAGATTTTTTTTAGAGCAGCCACTGATGTGTGCTGAATCCAATCAGGGAGAGTGTGTGTGTGTGTGTGTGTGTGTGTGTGTGTGTGTGTGTTTTGCGTGCATGCATGCGTGCGAGAGACAGAGAAATCCCATGCAGATTCAGAGACCAGCGGAGTACTAAAACAGAGCTTTGAGTCACACAAGCTACTGTGAACCAATCAGATTTCAGTCTGAGGGAGTGGGTTGATATCATCAAAGGTGACACCAAGGGGTTTCATTCCAAGAACCAGTAGAGAAATTTTATTTCCAGTCACCGTTCTCTGCAGCAATTTTGGTGAGTGTGTTTTCAAGATCCTCTGCAGTCATGTTAGCTGTACAACAGGAGATCAGTCAATCAAATCCATATATCACATCTAATGTTGCATTGTGCAAGGGAGTGTTGGTCTTCTCTTGTGTTCAACGTGTGTATCATTATTTCATAATCAAACCTAGTTTTATGGGAGAGAGGCAGGCTGAACAACATTTTACAAGACTAACAGGCAACTGCTTGTTACTGTGTATGTACAACGGGAGTGACTAACATGATCTGATTAAAAAATCTGACTGTTTGTGTGTGTGTGTGCGTCTGTGTGTGTGTGTGCTCTGACCTGCTGTTCCATCAGCATGCGGCATTTGTCAGCCTCCTCCTGGTACGTCTGGTGGACTTTGTCCCACTCTGTTTGGTAAAAACTCCTCAATCTGATACACACAGAGGAACATACAGTTACAGACACAAATGAAACCCAGAGGAGAGTTGAATCAGCGCAGACCTTCAAATCCAAACACCAGTGTGGTGACACTGAGGAGTTATAGTTATAAATCATATATACGTGACACTGAGTGTCCAGCTGTGAGCACACAAGCAGAGGTGAATGCCACACCTGTCCTCCAGCTGCACCAGCTCCTCCTTGTGCTGCTCCTCCAGCCTCTTCAAGGCCTCCTCCAAGCTGATGCGCACCTCCTCCTTCTCCTTCTGCAGATGCTTGCAGCACTGCGACGACGTGACTGGAGGGAGAAGAGAAGAGCAGGAGAAAATGTTAGTGCCTCTGTACTGAAAACACTCCAAGGAAGAGAATCAATGTTTTTTAAGAAATGTGTAGTAAACAATCAAGAAAGTTGGATATATGAAGAGCAGCACATATAAAAGGTTCTAGTTAAAACTCTAGTTAAGAAATCAGTGACAGAAAACTAAATTCACTGACTAATGGTTGCAAAAAGCAACTCTCTTAGATCAAGTGCCAATTTCTAAAGAATGACATAATCAGTTAACAGAAAATTTAGAGCAATTTCATCCAGCCAGTCCAAATGGGTCAGGTTGGACTTGCTGGTTGGCATTGTTACAAAGCAAGAAAGAGAGAGAAAAAATTGAACAGATTGGGAATCAGCTGTTTATGATGCAACATAAAATCTCAGTTAGAAATCCTTTTGAGGACAGATATGAGGGGAGTTGAGGCCAGATATGGAGTCAGTTATCCATCATTGAGCAACTATTTAACGTTTTGCCATTCACCTGAGTGTCATATAAAGAACAAACACCAATACAATCATCATATCACATTATGTCAGTCCAAGCTGTACTGAGGTGGGACATGTCTGGAACAGTCAATGTCTCAATAGGTAATGAATAACAGATTCCGTGTGTGTGCGTGTGTGTGTGTGTATGTGTGTGTGTGTTCCTCAGTATTCCCTGACAACCACATTCCAGTTGAACTACTCTTACGGCAGACATGAGATCCAACCTCGAAACATCTGCAAGTCAGCTCAGAAGTATGCAGCAGGACTCATTCCGCTCATGACTAATTTAAACTCTCACAAGCACATGCACGCTTCCCTTCGTCTCTATCATCACACGCCATTTTGATTCGTGTTTGTTTGTAATCTGAAATATTTGTGAAAATATCCACAAAGACCTCTCACTGCTTTCAGGACTGTCATTTTATCGACGCTCACACAGTTCACAGACTTTGAAACAGTGATCTGTCACTCGGTTTGTTATGTAATGGAGCAGCAGAGCCAGTCGTCCACAAGGGACATATGAATGCCGTCACTTGAAAGGTAAACTTGATCAAAAACCACCCTGTACACATACACTGACTGTGTCTGTGATAAAAAATATTCTAACTTATATAACTGTGTGGTAACAACTGCTGTAGCTGGGACAGTTGCTGTTTCCCTCTGAATGGAGGTCTATAGTAAAGCGTAAGCACCCGTCACCGTGGTAATGGAGACACAAAGCCAACAACAGCTGAGAGCAGCTCAGATGCATGCTTGTTCTCTATCATAGACTATACAAAAACTGTGTGTTGTGTGTGACAGCAGGTGCTTGGCAGGTGGTGGTGTAAATAATGACATCATTTCAGGAGACCCCTCTTCTTCTCCCCAGTATGAAAATGTCTGCCTGAGGGGCACTTTTGTGAATGTGAGAGGGAACGAGGGCTTGACTGCTTCTCCTTCAGACAAAATGGGAAAAAAGGGACAGAGTGAATGCAGGAAATGTCAGTTAAACAAGACATGCAGCTTCAGGCCAGAGTCTTTATTTAATGTAACAATGTTTAATGTTTTAATTAATGTAATGCGTCTTTCACAACGACATTTTTCCTCCTATTGATAGGATACAAAAAATATGACACACAGTCAACCAAATGTGAATTGTGGACATATCTAGTGAACAGGTTCAGGTTTAAAGTGCTTCATTAACAAATAGTTCCTACATATGCAAACATCGATCATGTAGAGAGAGACTTTAAGACACTTCAACCTCTTCAGCTGAAGTCTTTAACACTTCCTGAGTATAAACCTCTCTCACACCATGCTTCTGAAACACTCTCTGCATGTAGACCTGTGTGGCAGCAGAGGAAGCAGGAATGCTGCTCTGACCTGATCCTAATCACTGCAGCAGTTACTGTATGTTAAAGTGACTCCACACTGTGGAACTTCACAGGAAAACTATTAACATTAACATTACCCAATGTGACACAAACAGGTCCTTCCTGTTCAGTTTGACTTGGAGAATATGAAGGTGTAACAGACAGGTCTGTGTGTGTGTGTGTGTGTGTGTGTGTGTGACAGCAGGGGTCTATACATTGCTGACATTCCTCAGCTCTGTGTTTAAAGAGATGAGCCAAAGGTCAAACACGCAGTAAAAGAAAAGATTATAGTCACGGCTGCTCAGAATGATGGACAGGAGGAAAGTGGAAAGAGTGTTTTTAAAAGAAAGTGATGGTGAGCAGGAAAAGGCTTTCAGGGTGTGCTCCGTTGTGTGTGTGCCTGGTATGTGCAGTGGACACGCAGTTTGAGAGTCTATATATAGATGGTAAATTTAAGATTATGTTCAGATCAAATGTGTTTTTTGGTTCTTATATCTAGGGTGAGACTTTAACTTGACTGTACACCAACCAGTGGGGACCTCAATTTTGTTCCAGCCTGCTTTCTGAGGGTTAAGACTTTTTCAGGTGTTAGGGTTAGAGCTAAGGTTAGAGTTAGGCATTCAGTTGTGATGGTTAAGATTAGAGTAAACTGCTTTATGTCCACAGAGTGTCCCTGCAGGGATAGTGATACAAACATACAGCGAGCGTGCATGTTTGTCACTATGGTGTGTTAGCCTGAACGACAGTGGGTGTGTGTGTGTGATCTTTAATTATCCTGCTGTATCAGCCAAACTGCCAGAGCTGCTATTGACATGATACACACTCGCAGCTATCAGAGCACATACATACCAGTATCACTTAGTATTTAGGACACAAAGCTTAATGTTATTTCCAGTGGATGGTAGATAATGTGACCAAAATGTTTTTGTTCTCAGATCCTCAAATCGAAAGCTTTATTCCCAGAAACACTGATGTGAAAATGTGCTCTTGTTTGAGAATGTGAACAGAATAAACATAAAACATATTAATAAAAATCTATTTTGTATGTCTAAAGTGTCTGCCTTTACTTGGCCTCATCTCCGCTGCCTGTTGTCCCTTCCTAACCCTAACCCTTCTTTATAAGCACATTGTTCACAACCATCGGGTTGAACTCATGCATTGTCTAAATAATAGTTAAATGGCAGGCTGCCAAACGCTGTGGAAATACTGAATAACACACCTCAAAGACACACGTGCACTAGACATGGAAACATTTCTGAATCATTTTCTGAAAACTTCCCAGCAGTACCAGGGGACATTCTGCATTATTTTGATGGATCATTTCTTGTTATTGAAGTCTTGCTCATCTGCTGCAATCATGTTGAATGTTGCACTTAATGATTATTATTTTCTAATTAGTATTTTGACTTGAGGTAACCACCTGGGCTGTGGTTGTGAAATTAGGTGAGACCATTGCGTGCTACTGTTGATACTCAAACGAGCAGGCTACTGGCTCTTAAAAAGGTGCTTAAATTACTAAAGCATATTTAAATTTGACAAATAGTGTAAATTTACTGTTTTGTGCCATTACATTATATCTGTTTGTGTTGTAAAGCAATGCACCAGATTCTACATCCAACCCAGTGGCACAGAAGTTATCAATTGTTTAACGTCATTGTACCAATTACACTAAAAAAATACATAAATAATCCACATAAAAATCTCAAAAGCAGAGGTGCACTGCGCAGATGACACACATGAAATATGGCCTGTGTCGAAGCTTCTCTTGCTCTGAGCCTTTGCTAAGAATGAGGAACAGCTGCACCTCAGTATTAAAACCGAAAACACAGAGTTTTGAATGGCAGTTGACCTATCCGTCATAAACTTCGTATGTGTGTCATATGCAAATGTTCGAGGGAGAGAGAGAGAGAATGGTAGCATGAGGGTGTGTAGATGTGAAGAGAAATCCTTCTCTGAAGTGTCTCTTACCCAGCTCATGCCGGAGGTTTGCCAGTTCCTGCGACAACTCCTTCTTCTGCTTCAAGGCCTCCTCACGCTGCACAGAGGAGAAGATAAAGAGAATAAACTTCAACTCAAATATAAGCAGAGATTGATAAATGCACAGCGAGGCTGTGTCCACAATCAGTCACTATTCAGTACACACCAACTCAGTTAGTAACCATGGATTGTACACAGATTTCTTCAATGCATTGTGAGATAATTTCAGTAAACTATAAAAGCTGTATGTAATGTAGTCAACAATGTAGTGAATAGTGAAGTATTTCAGAGACATTTAGCATTCTGTGTTTTAGCATTTGTACTCAGATATGTGATCAGAATCACTGGCATCAAAGCTCAGGTGTGGTTGGAGAGGCACAGTCGTGACCAGGAATACAATAACACAAATAAAAGTCAGTAGGATGACTGGATCCTAGCTTTTCTTAAGACAATCAAGAAAACATGGCTACAAACACCCAATCTTGAACTGCCTATAATATAATATAAGCAGCTGACCTTAAAATGTAAGAAAATATGTCACCAGACTAAAAAAGCATTACAAGTGCAGTTAAGAATGAACAAATAACTTCATGAAAAAAAAAGATCACATCTCTTATTATGTCTGTGTCATGTTTTTACATTCATCCTCAGAGACGGAAAGGCCGTCATACACAGATTTTTCTATTCATTTCACTCTCTATTATACACACACACACACACTGTACAGCTGCCTACACCAGACCAACACACACACACAAGTAAACATGTGGACTAGCACACACTTCAGTTTGATGAGCATACTGAAGTGCTCTGCTATGCTCCTAAACTGAACATTATTCTCCCATATTTTAATAAACTACTAGAGAATTTACTCTTTCTAGCACACGCAGGAACACACACATAAACAGCTTTACAAAAGGAGTAGTGCAATTTACAATGGAAACCGAGTGTTTGCGCTCCTGCTTTCTTGCTTTCAAACACAAACACTGAGCCATAAAGTCCATCTGTTGTCTGAGGGGTCAGTAAAGTGAAAGAGCAGACAGAACAAAGCGTGGGAAGAGAGAGCAAAAAGGTTGAAATACAGCTTGTTGTAACGACAGCCACATAACGTTTCCAGTGTTGGTAGTGTTTACAGATTATTGGAGTAGTAAGAAAGAAGACAGTGGTAAGACAAGTGTCATAAAGACAGCATGATAAGAAGAGTTCAGGCCCTGTGGTGTAATATTACATAACTTATCCATGGCATTGATGATCAAAGTGAGGCAGTGTCAAGTTTCTCTAAACAGTTTGGCCTGAAAATCAGCTAATGTGATCAAACAGGGTGAAAAATACATTCGGCTAGATTCTTGTAAAGTGAACAGATAGTAACATTTTATCCTAATCCTCAACTTCTCCAGAATAGTTGATCACAGCTCAGAACAGCAGGGAAGAGAAAGAGCAGCAGCAGATGAATGGAAAACAGCGCACACACACACACACCTTCTTGCGTTTCTTCTTGTGGCGATGAGGGGGGAGCTTGCTGGGTTTTGCATGGGCTTTGCTGGCCGTGGAGCCCATGTCTTGGTGAGTGAAGACAAACACAAACACACACACACCCTGCAAAAAATGCTCCTTTCTCTCGTTTCTTCAGTCCTTCGTCTCTCTCTCACACGATTCCCTCCCACTATCACCAGAGGATGACACAAAAACAAAAACACACACACACACACACACACACTCTGCCCTCCTACTGAATGGGACGCGCTCTCGCTCTCTCTTTCCTTCTGTCTCTCTCTCTCTCTCTGTCACTGACTTCTAGCTCAGCTACTTCCACTCCTCCCACTCTCTACCTGTTCACCACAGGGCTCCCTGTCCTCCCTCCTCCCACCATCCGTTTCTCCTCCTACTGACTGGGTACTGTATGATGAGGAATGTGAGTTATTTCTGCACCACCTTCCTCTCTTCATGTCTTTATTCTTATCTCCCTTTCTCTTGTTCCCTATCAGTCGTTTACACACAAAACTGGTGTATCTGCTTTTAACTCATCCTTATCTTATCTTTACTCATACCCTTCTCTTTCTCCTGCTTCTCCTTATGTCTCTCTGTCTATTTAAAGTTCATACGACTTAAAATAACTTACAATTAAAAACTTAGATTAATCAGTCAAATACATTCAGTCTGTTGGATGTTACAGAACGTTTACAGGGACAAGTTATTTGTACGAAGCACAAAGTAAAGTTTTACAGCACTGCAGACATGAAAATTCAGAGTAGTTTTTCTCTCTGTATCCTTGCTCTCGAAGTGCACCACTGAACCCTGCCAACTAAAAGAGGATGTAAAAGAAAATTTGCCATTCTTAATGTAACTTTCAGTGCGTCTTAGTTTGGTTTCAAAACAGTATGTATGAAAGGGAGAGAATTGGAAATGAGAAAGCAAAACCAAAAACAAGCAAACAAATAAAGAAACCACAAAAACTAAAACTAGCATCTAACTGAAGTTTTTTAATTAACTTCAAAAACTACACTACCTTACAGAGTTTCTGGTTATTGAAGTCTTTTCCACCTCTGCCTTTTATGGTTGCCATCTATGTGCTTTTGTGCACATAGACGAAGAAGTTGCACTGAGAAGGCAACAGCAGTATTGGTTTTAAAAATATATGAATAACCCACCCACCCAAACTAAAGCCTCAAGCCCTTTCACTAAACCGAGCAGCCCCTCCCCTATACAGCCCACCCCGAGGGTAAAGTGTGCAGTTTTTATTCACCAGTCACCTTTCAAGTGTGCAGGACAGATCAGATAGCACTGGTATCCATGATTCAGATTAAAACACACACACACACACACACACACACACACACACATTATCTCAGACACACAAATCAAAGCACCTCACACGGTTTGAACTGCAGCTGCTGCAATCCTCCACCCCTCCCTGTCTTCTATCCATCACTCCCCCTTCACCTCCACTTTCCACCAGGCCATCAATCCAATCAATAACCCAGTCAGCCGGGCTCCTGCACTGTGAACCTCTGAAAGCTCTCTCTCAGCTGATCTTTACACCTTACAATCCCACACTTTCACAATAAGCTGCTGCAAAATAGCCATGTAAATGGGGCATTTATTCAAATGCACGCAACCATTCAAATCAGGCCCTGATTCAAAAAGTGAATGAAAGTTACGTAACAGTTAACAGTCTCACATACATACACACACACTGATGTGTGTGCAGGGTTGTTACTGTTGATAACAGGTTATTCTAAAGATAATGAGCTACTTTCCCTCCGAGAGAAACATGCAGGCAGATAACAGCTGTCCTGTGCTTCTCACACAGTCACTGAGGACAAGTGTGTGTGTGTGTGTGTGTGTGTGTGTGTGTGTGTGTGCATGCTTGTGCATGCTTGCTTGTAAAATCAGCTGAGGTCTTGCTAACTAAAGGCATGAATGCTTTTCTGCACATGCTCTCCTGGCCCCTTCAGACAGATAGGAGAAAAAAAAGAAGAGAGGTCAAAGTGACAACACATCTCTCCAAACTGCTGAGCTCATATACATACGTAGTTTTAAACATACAGAGAAGAAACAGGTCTAATGAAGGGTGTTACACACTGCACATACAGCTGAATGATAGTTATTGTGACTGAACCAAAAGAGTTCCAGTAATTTATGTTTGTAAGCATGCATTTTTATTCATATGCCATTATGCTCTGCAAACATAAAAACACTCGTCCCAATAATCAGACAGCAAATATTTACTGAGCAGCCTATCCATGTCCGGGACTCTGTGATTGACACATCCTGGTGCCTGAATGGACCAATCACCAGCCTTCAACCTGTGATGAACCAGCCAGCTACAATATAAACTTCAGCAATATGTAACCCTGTTAACAAAATCTATACAGTCGTATGGAGGCACCAAATCCATATCTTTTACTGGAATTTAATATTTATTATATACCCACCATCACTTTGACCCAAAGTGCCCAATGGAGATTTTTTATACTTAAACCAAAAGGAAGTGGAAGGAGTGTTGTATTCAAAAACATTCAACTGATACAACAACAACAACAACATAAGTGTCTAGAGAGCTGCAGAGCCTGACTGAAGGCTATCAAACATGAAAGAGCATGTCGAGGTGTCACACACACACACACACACACACACACCCCCCTTAATAGGGTAACATCAGCTCATCAGCTGTCGTAAACAACCCCATCATAGCTGGCAGCGGGCACTTATGGTAGGTAAAGCTAACCGCTATCACACAGCTATTATCCACAAAGGACACACACACAGTCGTGTTTCCCGCACTTTAGAGGACGTGACATCAACTTACATTTATTCCCTCGAGACTTACCCCAATCCCAACCACTTACTGCCTAACCCTAACCTTAATCCTCAGTATTCATTAAGGGGACTTGCATTTTGTCCCCATGAGGAAGGCTAGTCCCCACAATGTAACTGTGTAAACAGATTTATGTCCCCACAACATGAGTAATACACGTCCACAAAACACCCTGAAATTAAGAGCAAAGTCACACACATTCACAAATCAATCAGCACATCAGTGTCACACAGCAGCAGGCAGCATGTGTTGTTGCTGTTGTTAATAGCTGCTGGGTGTGGACTCAGACAAGCCTCTCCCTCCTGTTTCAATGCTTCCTACTAAAAACAGCCATTACTCCACTCCTCCTCTTCAAGCATCTCAAGCAGCACCTTAAATAGCAACACTGCCATATCGCCAACAACTGCTGAATGATGCTTTAATTATAGGCTGTGGGGTGCTTTGCCTTAATTTGCCAAAGGGGAAGGATGGTGTGCAGACGAGTGATCCTTTCCCCTCACTTACCCCCTTGAAGCTGTTCAAGACCATGCTGTATTTACATGTACAAACACATCCACCTTATCTGCCTTTAAAGTGGTATGGTGCTACAGCAGAAGCAAGGGACCTATCCCCACTGAGGCAAACACTAGATCCACCCTCGGATCTATGGGGGAGGGGGGGGGACACTCACGAACCAGCTGCATCCAAACTATTCTCATTAACACCAGAGCAAGGCCCATCCAGAGAAAACTGAAGTAAAAAATAAGACTGGAGAACAGTGGAGAACAGTGACAGACTCAATTTGCAATTGATTGACATAGAGTCATTGCCTTAACTGTAATGGCATGTCCTGTGGGTGCTCACCTATGTACAGTCTATCATGTTTTGTTGTATACTTTTATTTACGTCACACCACTTATAGTGCTGGTGATCTGAATTTGCAATTGGGGTTGGGGGGCTGGGGTCTGAACCTACTCTACTACTACTGAACAGACAGCATTTTTTATGTCACCTGCAGGATTTCTGGTTAAAAAAACAACTTTGCTGGTGCCACGGAGGTCCAGTGAGAATCCTGTGCATAAATAATGAATAAACATACACATAATAGTAAAGTGAAGCCAGTATACTTGAGCTTTGAATGTAAAGTGAAATATGGTAGTTTTGTTTCCAAATCTTGGTTACTGAGAAGAATCCCCTCACAAATGCTGAACAAAACTTTAACTTGCTAACTAGCCAGCAGGCTACAGCATAACAACTTCACTGGACACATTAAAGCCACACTCAAATCCCAAAATTTTCGTTCAGCTGACTTTTGATGTTTTGAAAATCAGCACAAATCACAGCTGAGATCCAAAGTGACACTCAAACATTGATTTCAGGGGCACCAAAAAGAGAGAAACACACACAAGCTTTATGTGAAAACCAGATATGTTGTAAGAGTGCAATCACTAGAACATTTAGACAGTTACCTCATTGCCACTAATATATAAAATGTAAAATTTGTAATTAATATCAGTCCTATGAAATAGACCAACTGAACAAAACTATTACTGTACTTATTCATGCATAAATAAAAAACATCATCACCGACAACAGCACTGGAAGATTGCCTTCTTTATCACACAGCTATACCGTGTTTCCATTTTAGTAAGATTGGATAATTAACAAAACATTTATTCCCCTTCATGCTTTGTAATACAGTTTAAACAAGCAGTAAACAGGGGATGGAAGCTTTCACTCCACAGTAGGAGGTGTGAGCATTTTCTCACTGCTTGGTAAAAATAACTGAAGTACCTCAGTGAAGAGATGTTGGATGACTGTAGCCAGAGCCTCCACTCTCTTATTCCCCTGGACGAGCAGCTTCCTCAGCTGGTTGATGGCCTGGTTCTTCTTCTCTGCCTGCTCTTTGCTCTGGTTCTGTTTGGTCGTGACCTTCCCATCTGCCACAGCAGCCTCGGCCGTGCCGGGCTTGGATGCATTCTGTAGGCGGGCTCCTGTTTTGGGGCTGGTTCGTGACCCTGTTCTTGCTTTGAACCCAGGACCAGAGGCTCCAGTGGTGCCTGACCCAGTGGTAGTGGTGTCAGCGGCTGACACCCGGAGAACTGGCGTCACCGGTACATTAGCATTCACCACGTCCGGTACCTAGTAATAAACAACACCACATGACGTCTTCAATAAAGACACTACTCTGAGATACTAACTACAGTTAAGCAGATAATGTGAATGAAAATTAAAATGAAAAAACAGAAGTAAACATCTTAACATGAACCCAAAGACGTTTTCTTTTTAAAAATGTGGAACAACATATTGGTGGTAAAGTTGTCAACGCTTAACATGAAACTTTATATTAATTATGAATAAATGTGGGTTCTGCTACTCTCGGTGGCTTGTTGATTGATTAATTCAACTTGTACCCAGCTCAACATTAAAAACTATGTGAAACATTAAAACTAGTTAGCATGAGTGTCAGCTTCTCTGGCACCATCAAGAGAAAGTCTAAGTACAGGAACACCACAGATGAAGACAAAAATACACAGAAATGAGGATGAATGAGGAATGTGGAAATATTCCTGTCTAAAATACACTTTGCACTACTTTTAATCAATCAGATCCTGCTCAGTAATGGTCTCTGAATCAGTGTCTCCCTCATGACTGAGCTGAGTTTGCATCTTAAAGCTCAAAAATAACAACACATACCGGGTCAGGTGGAGCTTTCTGCTGGTTCTGGTTGTTTCCTCCTGCAGGTGCTGCTCCCTGTGAGTTGCTGTTGGTGTTTGCTGGTCTTGCCGGCACCTCCCGGGGCTTGTTTTTGTCCACTGCAAGAAAATGGCGACCTCTTAGTGTGTGGGTGGCAGGTACACCATTCAACATTGTGTCCACACACTCTCTCTCCACACACAGAATACTCACTCAGCCTATTAACAAAGCATAGTACACACCGCAGCAGGGTCACAACATAAAGCTACAAACGCTCCTTCATCCTCTGAATAAAATAACCACCACATACATGTGTGCAAAAGAAAACTGATGAAAGTACATGAACACACAAACACAGTCAGTCAGTCTGGGGTCTGGACTCGATCACCCCAACATCCAAACACAGAAAACATAAAAACCTGCGCACACACATCTCATACATTTGCTCTCATCTGGTAAACGAGAATACGCCCAACTGACTGTTCTAGGCTGAGACAGATGCATCATGGGATTGCGTGGTAATGATGGCCAGTCTGCGTATGATGGGCCCTGAGTGTGCATTAAGGAGTGCAATACCAGAGACAAAGCTATTAGAGTCTCCTTCTCCCTTCCTCCCTCTGTCTCTCTCTCCCTCTCAGAAGGAGGGAAGAAGGGAGAGAGAGAGGGAGAAAGATAGAAGAGAGAGAGACAGAGAGAGAAAGAGACTGTGCATTTTTTAAATTAAATTAAAATTCTGCACCAATTACAAAAATTTTACTGAACTCAAATAGGTTTGTACTGTTTAATATGTCAGTTCTGATGCTTAGGCCTGGTCAACAAGGTCCTGAGGCTCGTAGTGATTTCTTTAAACATACTGCCACCTACTGACAGCCACCAAGCACATGATGGTCTGTGTCAGTCAATCAACCAGAGCAGACCTGTGGCTATAGATGTACACAGATGTTTCTCTACCATATGATGGTTGGTTGGTAAATTAAAATCACAAAGTTCACTTTTTGTACTATGACATGACAAAGGGCCTAAATTCACTTGACAGAAGGATAGAAAGACACACATATCTCTTGTGCAGACAGTCTCATCCAGGTTCATTTAGCTACACTATAAACACACAGCAGTAAATGCTCTTGTTGCAAAATGCACAATGATCATGACAACACTGATGCTGTCTCCTACTCTAATTACAGAAAAAAACAGACTAGTCATATTACACAAACACACACACAGAGCTATGTTTTCATGTTCATTTTGCCTTTGTGTTCCCGATATGAGCCGATACTGATTAACCGACATTCAACAGTCTGTTTAAACTAAAAATACTGACATGCAAAAACTCTCTCTACCACATCTACCTCACTTTACACTGTTGTCATGGGACAGGCTGTGGCACTGTCCACCACTGTCACTGCTTTAAATTGGACAGTGTGTGAAAATAAGGTGTATTATTTCTTTGGATTCAAG
This sequence comes from Holacanthus passer, assembly GCA_025331565.1. NCBI lineage: Eukaryota > Metazoa > Chordata > Actinopteri > Pomacanthidae > Holacanthus > Holacanthus passer. The sequence continues at coordinate 7,083,613 of JAFREQ010000030.1, read as the reverse complement.
TGCAGTCCACATATTTGTTTCATTTAAGTTGTTTATTTCCTTTCTTCAATTAAAAGTTGCAGAATAAATGGAAGGTAAATAATGAATAATTACATGTCCATTCTACAATTGCAAGGCTGAATTACAGTTGACGAAAAACAACTGTAATCAAACAGGCGTGTCAACCAATTAAAATTCCATTGGAAGAATGGAAATTAGACTGGCAGTTAAGGTCAACAGCATTTTTGGCATTCAGGAAGTGTGTGCATTGACTTTATTGACAATGATAAAATATAAATTCCACTTCATTTTATTCCATTTCAAAACATCATCATCACCATCATCTCTAATTTCAAGTGTTTGTCACTCTTGAAATGTGTGAGCGCTGGTGATGATGGTTTGTACCTGGAGTCTGCCAGGCAGGCATGCAGAGCTGCTGAGCCCAGACTGAGAGAGAAACAAGACTGTTAGCATGCAAATCACGTTATAGAGGTAAAGCAGACAGAAAGGACATTTCCTGCTGTGTCATGAGAATTTCCTCTAGTACACAGTAAGATGACCTTGATAACAACAGGGAATCATCATAGAATTTGTGAGAAGTCTGTACTTTCAGCACTTCAGTACCTCAGCGACAGAAATATTTAAAAAGCAGCTGAGTTTTAATAGATTCAATTATTCATGATAATGAGTTATATTTTCATAGTCACATATATTTGTGATGCTGTGTACTGGATCAGTTTTACATATCAATATATGTCAGCCATCTTATTTGTACCAGTCTCATGACCACTCAGTAGGACTGTCTAATGTGTATTTAATGGGAACATCAGTCACCAGTAAGGGAAAACCATTAAGGGACTGGAGTTGGGCAGTGGAAGGAGGAGTGGGGGCTTTGTGTAGAGTTGTTATAAAAACAGAAAATGTGTCGTTGTCTAATTGTATTTTGTTCATTACGTGTTACATTCGTAAGCATTTCAATTTGGCATTGAAAAAGTTGACAGAGCTTCCTGAACATTTGGCATTCATCTGACCACACATATGAATACACACACAGAGTTTAGACAGATTGCCATGTTGTCTGATGAGGATGACAACTCAAATTATAGCTATTACCGACCTCTCAAAAGTAACTCTGGGCAACACCACGGCTTAATTAGATGAAGAAGTGGTCTTTAATAAGTTCCCTCATTAACACAAACTCAAACATACTGTGTCCTCCATGAATAGACAGTGGAGGGAAAAAATACTGTGCATTTAAATACATGCACTGATTTGGGGAGTTTAGGATGAGATTCATCCCAGAAGAGAGTCGTTTCAATCATCTGTCCACTGATTGCATGAAGAATTTTGCCGTGAAGAAAATAAATAAAATGTGCAAAGATAACAAGTCATCTCCTGACACACACCGAAGCTAAACTGTTTGCCGATGATCATCTATTGGGTAAAAGATTTGTATCTTCTGTATGCTGGAAACTCAGCTTCCATATGACCATTGCCATGGAAACAAGTGTGCAGCACATGTCACTATTTGCAAGTGTATACATCCACTACATGACCCCGTTTACATGCAAACTAGATCATCTGGTCACCTAGCAACAAACATTTTAATCCACCTGTTCATCAATCACACACGCAGACAGACAGGAAGACAGCTTGATGTTTTTAGATCAGTCAGATCATTTGAGCTGATAGAGAATACAGCATAAACAGGACAACCTCAGTGCAGGCACAGACAATGGACAAGCTGACAGACACATGGACTTAACTGTGTAATATTATCTGCTTTCCATCCAAGAAAATTCATGCATATTATCATGCTCTGAATTTTAAAAAGCTGTACTGAGGAGGAAATTTGGATGATGTTACTGCACCAAAAAATTTGTAGCTTTTCATTTGAATTCTGGCCATCTTGAAATATTGCCACCATTCAAAAGAGAGAACAAACAACACAGTTTTAACCAGACTAAATCAGTTTTTGAGGACGTTTTCAATCTTTCTACTGAATCTTTTTTCCCTTTGTCTTAAAAAGGTTTTTTATTCTTATAACTCTTGATGGAAACACTAATTTGTATTTTATTTCTGGCCACACATCAAAGGTTTGCTTCAAATTGGCTTGACAGTTGGATAGAAACACAGCCAGTGGCTTTGAGTGACCTTGCAAATGGGTAACACTTCAGTGGAGAGTATCTACCCAGTCATTCAGGGATTGTAAAACTACAGTACTAGCAGACCACAGGAGGGAGCTGATTGTCATTACATATGTAGGTGAGCCAAACCACCTCAGTGGCAATACATCCCACTGAAAGAAACTGAAGAGTCAAAAACCACATGATGAGTAAGAAAGGCCTAAAATAGTATAAATGATACTCTAGTCCTCAGTAAGGAAGAGGTTAAACAACCACTGTGACATTAATGCACTGATAATTCTAACCACTTCAACCCCAGCAGCTGTTTGTGAGTGAAACATAGCAGTTTTTAAATGCTGATACTGTACAAAACAAGTTTTACTCATTTCATATGGGGTTTCTAGATCAGATGCAGCTCCAGATGTGAACAAAAGAAAACTGCACATGACTGTCCTTGATCTCCACAGAGAACATCTCTACCTAGTTTTAAAAATATTTGAAAATGCTGCAGTCCAAATCTGCTGTACAGTACATCGCTGAGCCTGAGGAGAATATTCCAGCCCAGCAGATACAGCCTCTAATGCCCTCATCTGCCACCACATTAGGAAAAAAACTCCACATCAGATTATGGCTTGCATGATTGGCCAGCCTCAGCTGAACCACTGTGCAGCATGCATGAGTGTCTCTGCTGAGTGTGTGTGGGCACGCACACGTGATGACTAAAGCCTGCTCTAACCTACATTTCAGGGTGATGGCAGCAGGAAAGTGGGTCTGTGGAGCTCAGACTGAGAAAACACACTGCAGCCAAACACGTGCTGCTGGGCTGACATGGCCCTGCAGGAATACACAACAGCGCAACGCAGAGAGGAACATCGTTTTGGCAGTGCGGCTGAGCTGAATATTTACTGGGGAGGAAGGTGTTCTTCTGAGCAAAAGCAAATGAGAAAAAGACTGGCAGTAGAACATGAGCTGATTTGTATATAACTTGCTGTCGAACATGAAAAAACATGCAGACAATTTAGAGAGTCTAAATGGATCAAAACGATTTGTCAAAGATGATGAAGGAATTAAGTAAGTAATTTAGCCAAGACACATGAAAGACATTAATGCTTCAGAGTAAGCCCAGTGGCCTAATGATACTGGCAAACACACAAGAAAAGCCACGTGAAGCTGTTGAAGTCAATCTGGGAAAATCTCCTGCTGGCATCTATGCTCCTTGTAAACAAACTAGAATGCATAAAAAGTTCAACTCTCTGGTGTCTTCAGTGGATTATCTCACCTCTAAACTCAGGCTTTTCTCTTTTACAGCTGCTCCCATTTTCAATACACACATCTCGTATGTATATGTGTGTTGTGCTAGTGCCTAGCAGTGGATCATGTTTTTGACTTTAGCCTCTGAGATACAACATGCACACATTTTAAAAAACACTAATGCAGCTTTATTAATGTGTTCACATATTCACCTCTAGTTCACTGCTGAAATTTGTATTCAGAGCCAATGCAGCAGCCAAAGCAACACTAACACTGAGCATGAAAGTTTATTCCATACTAATACAAGGCCAACCATGTGCCCTGTTAGCGAGACAGAGAGGATGACATCTCTTCTCTTTTGGCTTAGCTGCTGTTTTTCTTTCACATAGCACTATAAAACAACAAATATTTAAAGGAACACAGTAGCATCATGTCTAATGCCCTGTGTAAAAGAAAGAATTCCCAACAACAGTGAGGACAGACTCTGTCATGTTATTTAGAAGACACAAGCCTTCCACAAATAGAGAGCACCCTTTTAATGGTTGAATAAGTAAAGACCAGATGCGTCCTTGGCTATTTCTGGTTTGTGTATGTGTGTGAGTCACGTGGTTGGTGCTCCTTTAGGCGTGGATATCACGGCTAAAAGGAACTCGCAGCCACAGCGATTCATCAAGCCACTGCTCGGGCACTCGTGCAGAAAGCTTCCACAAACACACGCACAGACTCGTGTACACACTGTAGTGTTAAGACAACTGATGGCCCTATTGTAAGCCTATACATCCATTATGGCTGTGACAGCCGGCACACACAATACTGAAAGCCCCACCAGTGGAGGAGAGACAGAGGCAACAATGGCTGCCAACACCATGCAGGAAAACAGGAGGAGCCGAGGAGGAGGAGGAGGAGGAGGTGTGAGAAGTGGAGTGAAGTGGCCTTTGAGACTGATCTGGAGTCAGGTTTGCCATCCCATGACTAAAGACTAAGCTACAAAAATTGGTCAAGATAGCTGATCCTTACAGTTTATTCAAAGGCAACCCCACCCAACAGACAAAGTGGAGGAGGGGAAAGATTGAAAGGCGGGATGAAGCAATATAAAAAAAACATGATTGGTAGACAATATACATAAAATTAAGTCTTTTATTGTGGTAAGGCAAATAGATACATGAGGCACAGCCGGGTGTTTTTTTTTAATTCACCCGCTTGTGCTGCTACATTGGCTTCAGTCATTAGTCATAATCATTAGTTTTTTTCTAATCATGAAAGAGACCGAGCAAACGGCGTGCTCTCAGGAATGTAGGAGTTGTCTTGAACACAATTAGCTCTTTTGCTAGGGTGTGGTAGCATCCAACTTAAACCCCACCCAGCCATGTGTATCTATGGCGGATGATGAAAGGTGCTGGATATCAGCTTCAGGCCTGCATGAAGGATTTTCCAGCACTCTAAAAGCGCATGGGAACATGGATGGATGGATGGACGGATGGATGCATGGATGGATGGATGGATGGGAAAAAAATGGCAACTTTCTCTGAGATTTCTAAAAACAGCTATTAAGGATGGAGTGACAGATGGTTTAGTGATCAACCTGTTGGCCTGAAACTTGTGAAAGATGGATGTGTTGAAAGGATGACACAATTAATGGTTGGATGACAGTAGGACACAGAGGAAAGTGGCATATCCAGACCTGCGTGGAAAACCACAGTGTTCTTCCTGCATCCTGACAGCAGCTGAAGGTTTCGGAAGAGCCCCTTGGCCGTCAGCTTCACGTGGAAGTTGGACAGCGACAGTCTGGGAGACCATAACATTGTCTCTGTTTGAAACCCAATACTCTTGCTGTTAGACTGATGTTTCTAGTCTGGATAGTCTTTTTGTGTAGATCTTGACTTTCAGCACTTTCTCTTCTCCTCTGGACTCCAAAGACCCTGGGCTGCAGGAAATGCCGACCCAGTTTTTCCTTCTTGTGGTCCAAATCCCACTGTTGCCTGTCTGACCAGTTTACTGTTGCCACCTATTTCAAGAAATGATTACCTTTTTATTATAACGCTCCCAAAATATTTCAGTACAAGAATGATTTTAGATGCACAATAGTTGCTTCAAACTGAAGTCTTAACTGTGTGCTAAGTAGAAATGTTCCTATTTTCTTGTTCAGTCCCAGAAGTAAGTAAAAATTATTCCACAAGAAAAGACTTAGAGATTGTTGCTGCTGGAATTCATGCCTTGTATCTCCATGAACGCCATGTGGAGATCAGAAAAAAGACAAAAACAGGATTTTGAATTTAAAAGGTAAACCTTTGACTCAGTACAAAGCAGAAATAAAAGTATTAAAAAAACAAAGAGGAAAAAAAGGGAGTCCGTTACGCCACTAGCTGCCCTTCATTGATTCAAAGCCACAGAGTCACCACTGCAAAACAAAAAAATAAAAACTGAAGGAGAGCTGGTTTCTGTAGCCCAGCCAATAGAAGAAGAAGAGAAAATGGCGCCAAAAATAGCTGCGGCTCCACCGTCTTCCAGTTGGTAGTGAATCATCCAACGATAAAGATGGAGAGACCGAGGAGGAAAATGAGGACGGAAATGAGAGGTGTCACAGAAAAGGAGATCTCTTTTGCGCGCGCACACACACACACACAGGGACAAAGACAAGCATCTATACACTCCCTCTATTTTACTGCAGCTTCCAAAGCTCTATGAACCCAGTATACACACAGACACACACAGAGGGAGGGATGCTGCAGGGGAGGAGGGGGAGGGGGAGTGGGTGGGATTTGAATAATCTCTATCCGCTTCTCGCTCACTCTCTCCCTCCCTTCTTCCCTTTACTCAGTCGGCCCCTTGCTTGTTCCCTCCATCATTATTTTCTCTCTCTCGTCCTCTCTGTCTCCAATGAGAGGGTGTCAGAGATAAATCATGTCAAGGTTAGATGTGATAAAAGGGCCAGATAAAGATGAAATAGTGTGGGAGGAGAGAGACTGGGAGGAGCGCCCCTCCACACACACACACACACACACACACACACACACACACACACACACACACACACACACACACACACACACACACACACACACACACACACACACACACACACACACACACCTCTCAGTGGCAGGTGCTATTCAGCCACACAGACGCCTAGTGTCCACCCCGTTTATATCAATGAGGGTAAACTAATTATTAGAAACATCCCTCATTGTAACACAATACAGTTCAACAGGATGGGAAGCTTCAGCCTCTCAAATAACCACAGACTTGAGAGGCAGTTTCAACAGAAACTGAACATTACACCATTCAAGAAGATTTCTTGTGGAGCTGTTGTATTGGAATAGTTCTAGCTAGCTGGACCCAATTAACTGGCAAATGTGTCTATACTGAAGATGAGAAGAAGAGTTACACTGCTCCTTTATGGAGAAAGTCCTTCTCAAGAAAAGGCTGAGTGGCCACTTGATACAGTATGAACAGCACTAGAAGAACACTTGACAAGAGCTCCCTCCTGCTAGACATTAAAACAGCAGCTGATTCTCATGTTCATATATTATCTATATTCTGAACTAAGTCATTATCACCTGGCCATACACACACCTTAGATTATATACAAATACTGATTTTCTAGTATAGTATATCTTATGGGATAACATGTACTCACTTCAAACATTTCTCAGAATTATAACTACCTTTGGCCACACGGGGGTCTTTTGAGAAAAAAGGTGGTCCCTCAGAGAAACAAGCAAGAAAAAGAGAGTTGGCATTGACAGCTGCACCAGGCATCTTTACACACTGGCAGCCCCAGGTGGCATCAGGAGGTAAAAGACTTATGACATAACTTTTCTTTACTACAGTGCTACTTTGTGACTGAAGATACATTTTAACAGAAAAACCTTGCCTTGTTAAACTTTGCATTGCACAACAGATGCAACACAAGTACGATAAGATTAGACCTTTTTTCGTCCCACAGTGGGGAAATTAACAAAGAAACAAACAAAAAATTTACAAAGACATTTACAAGAAAGAAATCCCACTGATGTTTGAACGTCTGCCTTCAAAAACTGCAACTCAGCCGTGACACATAAATAGTCCCAGAGAGCACAAGACAGTTCATGGACAATAAAACCAGAGCCTTCTGTGTATATATGACTTATATCAATAGAGTTGTTGTTAAATAGAAACACAAAGAGCTAAAGAAAGCCACTGAGTGCTTTAAAAGCCCACACTACTAACCGCTGTCGCCTGAGGGCTGCTGTAGTGTGTGTGAAAAATAGAGAGGTGTATGAATCAAATGCATGGGGCTTATGAAGTGCAGGCTGCCTGTCATCTTGAGGGTGACAGCATGTCTGTGAGTAGTGGCTCCCCACAGGCCCCAGAGAGACTTCAAGGACCAGCCACAGAAGGGAGGCAGCCAGGCGCCCAGGCCCAGACCAGAGTCACCACATGGGGGAAGACTGCAACCACAGAGCGTGGCTTCATGGGGTCTGCATGCAGGAAACCAGCAGCACTCCACAGAAGACAGGCTAGAGTAAATACGACCAGTGTTTTTCATGCTCCAAAATTAAGATGCCATCTTTAACTGCACATCTATCTGTTACTTGCGTTACAAGTGGACACATTGTCTTGATGTCTTCTGAAGCTGCTTTAAAATGAATTTTGTGAAATGTTGGTCATTTCCTGCAGATTGCTGACTGTTGAGTCAATCTACCAGCAAACAGTGAGTATGTATCAGTTGTTTCAGCACAATAAACATCCTTAAAAGATAATATCCAACTTAAGTATTGCTGAGATGCAAATGTGGTTTAACTCTAAATTCAAAGAATACAATTTGTGTGTGTGTGCATAAGTGTCTGTCATGAGCAGTAGAATAATTACAGACATACTGCAGAGGGATAATAATTATGATTGCTTAAGCTTCAGAGCCTGTAGTCAGCCCAAACGTGTGTGTTTGTGTGTGTGCAGCTGAACAGTAAGCATCCAGCAGTGTGGTTTAGAATTAATGGAATGATCTTATAGCACTATTAAAAGTTGTACTCAACATAAAAACCAATGCATACAGGATGCAGAGTAAAGACTCCTAACAATTGTACTGCACAGTTTGCAGACTGTAACCCATCACACTAGACTTGCATACAGTCAACCCAAATAAAACAGCTGTCAGGTTTCAGGTTTACAGAATATTTGTTTAAAACTGGTTCAGGACTGATGGAAGTCTATAGCGTGACACTAGTTAAATTCTACAAGTAAATAAATTATAACTGTTATGCATAGAATTTGCACAGATCAGATCAAGTCTACATTGTTGATCTCTTGTAACAAATTGCACATTTATTAGAGTGAACAACAAAGTTCATCTATGAGAATAACTTAACCTGAACTGTTTGTAATGAGACACTGATCAGATTCAACACAAGTGTTTCAGAAGCATTTCCTCCCTTCTCCTTTGGAGAAATTGTGGAGTTGTGGACTGATCCAAAAACAGCTGTTTGGATCATTCCACAGGTAAACAGGTTCATTGGTAACAGGTGATTGGATCATGATTGGGTATGAAAGGTTCATCCTGGAAAGACTCAGTCGTTCATAAGCGAGGATGGAGAGAGGTTCAACACTTTGTCAAACACATGATTGGATAAAGACTCAGGAACACTTTGTAAAACTGATGATTCTGTTTTTATCTATATTTTACACAGCATCCCAGCTTTTTTGGAATCAGGGTTATATTCAGCTGCTGGCTATCAACAGCACCAATTCAAGTACTACTACCACATCACATCTGAACCCTTGTACAGAATTGAATCAAAGCCATTGCTAATTGCTAACCACATGAGTGAAAAGTAGAACGTTATCATTACGACTTTTAAGCAAAATAATCCTTGTTTGGCAAACAGTGTTGCTCTGAACTTTCAGAATACCACTTGAAACAGGTGAACAGCCTCAGGTGCTTTAGTTTTAACAGGATTTAAGATGCACCCCCATGTGTCAAAGCAAACAAATCATAACACTGGATGTTTGCCATTGTGGCTATTTTCAAGAATCCTAGCATTAATGCCGTTTTGCCCTTTGTACACAAGCATCTTTGCCGACACACAACATGAATACACAAGTAGGTAATAGGCACACAAACCCACACACACAAACACCCTCTCACACACTCTTACATGTGCTGTGGAGTCGACCAAGTCTTGCTGAGCTGCTTCTTTGCAAGGGATACTGGGATGCCTGCTTCGCCAGATGATTGGCAGTGGGAGCCGTCTTTGCTGCTGTTTGATTGGTGGCTGCTGTTTTCGCTGTGTTGTGGTTGGTTGCTGTCGGTGTTTTTAGACCTGTGGAGAGGACGCAGGAGAAGTCAAAGCCCATCGCAGAACTTCTCTGGAGGGCTTCGTTTCACTTGCCTGCCAGACATCAAAGCTCAAACTGTCCTGTTGAAGGTAAGGTATGTACAATTGTGAAAAACCTGAGCTAGGTTTCAGCTCTCTCCTGACACCAACACCAGCATTTTGATCAATTGTCTTCTGTTTGCTTCGTTTGCATTACTTTGCTATTATTGCTGATGAACGACCTGCTAATTACACTGAAACTTAGATGACTGATGTAGCGACCAGGACGAAGACGACCTTTGTCTTTGAATGTATCAACTAAGAAGAAGTTAAGTTATATTGTGCATCTGTGAGAGAACTGAGAACTGATGATGCAGATTGTCTGATTACAATGTCAAAATTAAATGGTAATAAACACTGGAACCAGCCTTCAAACACGTGTGTGAATGTAATAGCAATCTTATTACTAATTAAAATCAGTAAGTAAATCAGGAAGCTAAAAGTGTTATCTGTAACTTTGCTTGGCGTGAAGGCTTTGGGTTGCTAACACACACACTCACCTGTAGCAGTGGTCCTGGCCTGCAGCGACAGGGCTCTGCTTCTCATTGGAGGAGGCTTTGGAGCAGCAGTGACACCATTGGTAGCACTGGGAACTGCGTCACTGGGAGCATTAGTGCTGGTGCTAGCTGCAGTGCTGAGGGGCTTTGCTGTACTCTGGCTGCCCACAGGAAGTGTGCTTCTGCTGGGCCGCTCATCTGGCTTGGTCCCTGTTGGTGCTGGGGCTCCTGGAGGTGCTGGAGAAGATGAAGAGAAGAGGATACAGGAGACATTAACCTATTAAGAATACTTTGCCATGTATCATAGAGAGAATAAATAAATATTGAAAACAAAAACAAGAGGATCAGGAGACCAGACTCTGCAATCATGAACAAATCTTAACATTATCATCAAAGCTCAAATTACTTTGTAACTTCCTTTTCACAGCAGAGAGAACTGTAAACCGAAGTAGTGTGTGGGAGGTTCAACAGAGAGCAGCAGCCTGCTCACAAAAACTAAATGTTAATGGGTTCCTATAATTCCTTTCCTCATACATACATACATGCAATAAGACCTGTTTGAATAAGGGCACCCATGCAACAAACACTTGGCAGTATTACCCTCACATTCTGTAATCATTCAGAGATTAGATTAAGATGCTGATTATGAAGTTATCTAATGGCTATCAAACATACTGTCTGTTACAGGTAGTTATTGTTCCATTTGTACTAAAAGGAGACAACGGAAGCATAAGCATGTGGGCTTTATCAGATGTTGTGTTGTTAGAGTGTCAAGGAGGGAGACCCAAAATTCAATGCACTGTTAGAAGATATATTACTACAGAAATCTGTCATGATAATGACATAAAGATAACAACATTATCCATGTTGAAAATGATCACATCAGCCCCAGGTGTAAGGATATGTGATGGGGTTGCATAATGTTCATCTACTGGCATTTGTGCAGTACAAAAGAGATCATATCAGGCTCATTCCACCAAATGTCTATCTTTTGGCCCCATTGCTTGCATTTGTGGTCTAATGTTGGAGTCTAATACTGTCATAATACAATACAAAGAGCTGTCTCTGTGTTAGTTTATCACTGTGTCTGCCTCTGCACTGAATGTGTAGTAAATCCAGCCTTTGACAAAGCAGGTCAAGGAGATTATAAACCACAAGAGCTGGCACCAGATAGCTTGATGAGTCAAGAGCTCTAGCCTTTTTTTTCATAGCCTTTTCTGTCTTTTGTTACAGGTGGTGCTGATTGATCATGAAACGCAATCTAGAAATGTGTTATTTTTTGTTAAGAACTGCTGTTAATTGCTTTTTAGTTCACCCCAGAGCATCTGTAAGTAACGTGTTGTCGCTATTTTGGTGACAAAGCGCCATCTTTGGGCCAACCTGGACAACTTGAGTTCTTCTTTCAGTCCACGAGGAGGGCACACAGAGAGAAATGGATCCAATAGGATTTTGATACAGCACAATTTCACTTTGTGCAAACAAATCTACAATTATGTGTCATTAAGGCAGTTAACATCTGTTGTGGTTGTTGGATGTGTGAGATATGCAAGTTAAACTGAACATAGATTTGCTATAACCTCCTTTAGACAGCTATGTAACTGATGGCATATCATCCAGGAACATATACATTTCTTTTTAGGGTATAAAGAAGTGTAACTACACAACCTGCCTGCCATGACTTTAAGGAGAATATGATATGAAAAAAAACAATGTTTTTTTTTTTGGAATGAAATACGGTCTAATCACACAAAAAAGAAAGATTCATATTACTTTAAAAATGGAATGGTATCTTTTAATGGTATCTTTTACTGTATTACCTGCATTCTGAGTGATATTATATTCTAATTTAATTTACTTTTTTGGGGTATTGTTGTTGACAGTGGTGACAGTTGGCCCTGTATTTCTAGTATAATGTTGTGTGAATGATTAACAATTACACTATCAGATTATTATTTAGTTATTTTATAATTACTTTATTATATATATGATAATGTATCATCACAATATTTCAATAAATTCAGATCACTTTTAATAATCTTTATTATTACCATTAGTAGTTATTTCCTGCCATTTTCCTGACTGCTCTTTTTAGTGTATTGATAAGGTGTCTCAAAAATAACAGGAACAGTTTTAGGGGTATTGATTGAAAGCGTGATCACTGAAACAGAGGTAGACAGGACAATACTAAAGCAGTGTATCTCTGCTTGGAGGTTGTCCCCACTGACCTCCGTGGGGAGCTGGAAGAAGTTGATGCGGGGAAAAGGATGCCAGGTGTGGTCAGATGTTGCCACCATGACAGACAGCAGGTAAATGAAGACAAAGAGTAAATGGATAGCTGAGCTGATGTAGACATTTGTCACAGTCACACCTGTATGTTGTCATATGTATTTTAAGATATTAAACAGTATCAGTAGTAGCAATCAAGGCATTACCCAGCAAGCAATTGTTGGTTCAGGGAATATTTGTGGAATGTCCAGGAAACAGTAATTTTATTTTTATTTTTATTTTTTAACCCCAAATTAAAGTTCATGGAACATTCACAGAACTTTCCCCAAACCAAAACGTATGCTGAGGTTTGCTGTTGTAACCTACTTGGTGGTCAAATGCTCATCTTCGGTGGCATCTGGCATTTTGGAGAAGTGTTCTCTACACTACAGTGGTTTGCTAATGTCAACTCTGTGAACAGAGTGCCCCATGGTAGCAGTGGGGTGATGTTACGGGAGAGCAAAAAGCTACGGAAAACAAATACAGATGCATTTCATCGATGGCACTTTGAATGTCAGAGATACTGAGAAAGCACACCTGTGTAATAGTCATGCTGTTTTATCAGCATCTTGATATGCCACAACTGTCAGGGCCTTTTGTGTGCAAAGAAAAAGTCTTTTACTCCAACCTGTGAAAAATAGGAGCGAAAATATAAGTGTTGAATTTCTATTTCTGTTGCGTGTAAATATTACCATGAAAACTAGGATTCTCAAACGTAACTTGTTACCATAACAACCTAGTGATCTGTAACCATCACTGTGATGTGATACTGTGCAAGTGGAAAAAGAGACAACAGGAGAAACCAGTAGAGCTGTTAGCTGAAGGAGTTGTTTTAGAAATGTCAATATTTCTTTGTGATCTCAACTTCACTTACTAGCTTGTTTTCTCATCCTTTGACCACATCTCATGGTCTTCAGTCTATGTTTTGTGTTTAGTAGAGCCTATAAACAGCAAGGGCGGGTGGCCAAATGAGAAAATGTGGAAATCCCTGCCACAAAGGAATGCCACTTTTAGTGACAAATAAGCACCCAGTACAGGCTCCAACACTGTCCCTGTTCTTCCTTTGAGAAGGAATAAAATATACATAACTGAAAAAAATTTAAAAAAAATCATCATAATTTTCCTGATCCCAAATATTTAAAAAGAAAACAAAAACATGGGACCGCAAAAACATCAATATTTTTTTTACTTCACACTTTTGAAACATTCATTTACAATTTCAATTTGCTCAGTTTTGCCAGCCTATGTCTTCTCTTTGGCAATGTTCTGACTACAGGCACAAGATGCCCAAATCTGATGTTTTTTGCTCATATGTGCTTGATAATGACTTCATTTTTTTCATGGCAATGTGACCAGCACAAGTCACATGGAATCTTTTCAATTTTGATTTGGACCACTTTCATATGTGGTCCTAAATCAGATACAGGTCTCATTTTTGTGCAACGCAACCTCAGTGTGTACAGACATATCGGAATTCATGCCACTGTCACTCACTGGCCTGAAGTGTCTTACCACGAGACCCTCGTGAAGAGGCGATGACAGATGTAGTTAAAAGTAGCTCCAAGCATCCTGAAATTTTGGATGAAATCTGTTTCTGTGAAGCCATTCATGTCACGATCCCACCCATCCTGGCTCCAGACAGCAGTAGCAGCTATGACCCCACAAAAAGCCAGAATTCAAATTGGGCTTTCTCTCTCCTCTTCCTCACTCCTAGATTAGCTATAATTTATAAATGAAACAGTAAAGACTGACTTTTGTGGCCTACAAGTTTATTTCCGTACGACAGAATGCTTCAGTCACTTCAGGACTGTGAGCAGTTCACAACGGAATTTGATATGGGCCACAATTAAAAAATAATGCAGCCAAGCAAAAAATCTGATCTGAGCAATAGATGGTGAGGCACATTCTTTAATGTGAGCTTCTGTGTTTTGTATTTTTATTGTATGTTTTATGTATCTTATGTTTAGGGTGTGTTTAGTGTGAGTCTTTTGTTTCACCTGGCTACAAGACACACTCCCCCAGAGGACAATAAAAGTTGACAGTTAAATGTCATTGCAAAGTAATGGATCTAATTTTTCTGTTAATGAGGACAGAGAAATGAAATAAATCGCAGAGATACAAGAGATACTTCTCCAAGTGCGTGTGTGTGTGTGTAAGAGAGTGAGAAAGAGGAAGAGAGCTTGTCTAAAATGCACACACACTCCATCACCTCACCTTTGCTTGTGGCTCCATTGCACTCGTTGCTTCCAAGGGACGAGGAACTGAGGCTTGCGAGTAATCCCTTAACTGGAAGTTTTGATGTGGCAGGTGCTGCAGGTCGTCCGACTGATGCTGAGGCTGGCTGCTGATTGGCTATTGGTTTGGAATTGGATGTTGCGGGACCTGTGACAGCCAATACGCATGCTCGCTCTGTGGTGGTGCGAGGTTTGGGGATACCTGGGAGAGAGAGGAGGCCATAATTTAGTTTTCATTACAGACACAATAGAGAAATTTACTTTGTAAATAATATTTGGTTTAAAACAGTCTAATGAACTTTGATACAACCTGGGAACACGACTTCTATTATATTAGCAACACCCCTAAGTCTAATCATCCCCTATGCCTTCACCCACTTGTGTCTATTACTTGTATTGCCTGCATGCAACTGTGTATGCATGTGATTGTTTAAACACAAAACACACAAAAAACAAACAGTTGTTTTTGTGAGCTGACCAATCATGAAGAAGAAGAAAGAAAGAGGCAGGTATTCATGTCACACACGGGTAAATAACCTTCATCTAATAATTACCTTAACACTGAAGCAGAAATGTCTCCTTGATCAGAGAATACACAAGCCAATAAACACAGATGCAACACATGCACTGTTAGTTTAATGTCACATCTAATGACACTAACCAGAGAACAGCTTTATACCTTCTGAACTACAAAAGCAATAGAGGAAGAAGAGGCCATGCACAGGTAAGAAAAAGGTCAAGTGTTACCTGAGAGAGGCACTGTGATATTACAGCTCAATATTTACACAGCAGAACAAAGCTGACTTACAGGCTGCCAGTTGTCAGGATTTTGCTTAACATGCTACTGCAGCAGAGGCTGTAGGTCTATAGCTACGGAAATGTGCAGCACAACGTCTCAAACCCTTCATTTTTGTGGACTGAATCACACATTCTTTCCTAAAACCAGAGAATGAATTCCCCTGAGAGCTACGATACCCTCCTCTACACACCAAGACAGGGACATGGGGACTGTAGTACAAAGAAACACCAGTAAGAGAGGAACAAAATGTGATGTGACAAACAATAGGATATCTTAGCTTCACTTTTAATGAGAACACGGTCAGTGAAGTCAGTCTCCTGCTCCGATTTGTCCTCTGAAATAAAGATAAACTTTTATTTTTCATTATCACATCTCAACATCCATAGCTTAGTCTCAATAAAGGATGAATTAAAACTGTCTAACAAACTGCCCATATTTACATTTGACAAAGCAAAACAGAGAAACGTGTTAAAAGTGTTTAAGTTGTGTTGAAGGCAGGGAACTCCACTTATTTGTTTGACTTCATACAGGAACAAAAGTTCATCTTTTGGCTGAAAATTGATTTGACTTATTTTAATGTTAACTCGTTGTGATCATGGAAAGTGTTCTTCAGGGCAAGCTGAATGAACAGATACTGTGACACATTGCAGCTTGAGGAACAGACTAACTGTGGACTAGATACTATGACATGACAAGAGAACTTTAGCAGTCATTAGAAGTGACAGGACGCCATATCACGGCTCCACCATTTGAAGCATAAGCATGGAAGCATCTTAACTAGACATATTAGCTATGAAGAACCTCTACACCTATACTGAAAATTATGCAAGGTTGTAGTGGACCTTTCACCTATTTAAATGCTCAGTCCTCCTAACATACTGATGACAAAATATACAACTTATCCCACTTTTTTTGGGGCCTTAATGGAGTCGGACTCTCTTAAAGATCATTTTGCTCCTAAATGTTCTTTTTTACACAGACTTTCTGTTGTTAATTTGTATATCCTGCACATGATGTATTTAATGTCATTTCATACAGTTGGACTTAACACTGTTGGTTTTGTATGATTGTTTTTGTGCTGTATCCTATTATATACTGCAACAACTTTGTTTATCCACAGAGATCATCAAAGTTTCAAACTTTCACTGGCTTTCTCTCAACTTCCTACAAACATGAGTACTGCCTGGCAAAGGGCAGAGAGAGACAGAGAGCACAAAGAACTGTGAAAAAACAAGACTTGTTATAAAGAGAGGGGAAAAAAGGTTTACATGTGTTCACCGCAATTACATTACCTCACATTAACACACACACACACACACACACACACACACACACGAGTCTCTGGGCGAAGATAGAGCAGCAGTAAAACTTGTGCTGTGACTGAAGCCAGCAGGAAACATCTGGCTTCATTTGGTTTCAGTTCTGATGAAAAGCCAGCCAGAAGAAAGTAGCTGGATTCTCTTACCTAGGAAATCAATGTTAGGTAAGAGCTGGCTCACGGTATCAGCCTCATGCCTACTGTTGATACACAAACATGTAGACACAATTGTCTGACTACATCAGTCTGGTGCTTTTCGTGACTACATTCCTTGTGTAATCCCTGACTTTAGCCTAATTCTAAGCCACGAGCAAACTCTAAATTGTTGTTCTGCTGCTGATTGTTTAGACTTGGATGTTACTTCAAAGCCAGAAACTAACAAATTCACATCCTCCCTTTCACGACA
Source organism: Holacanthus passer (assembly GCA_025331565.1). Lineage (NCBI taxonomy): Eukaryota > Metazoa > Chordata > Actinopteri > Pomacanthidae > Holacanthus > Holacanthus passer. The sequence continues at coordinate 7,066,385 of JAFREQ010000030.1, read as the reverse complement.
ACAGTGTTTGCCAATTGTTTTTCTTCTGGACTTTGTTTTCCAAAAGCATCGCTTGTAAATGCTTTTCAACAGCCTGCTCAGACATCACATGTCTGAGACTCCTACAAGAACTAGGTACTAACAAGATTATTTGTTTTTAAACTGATCCCGCTCTCAACTGTATCTGACGACTGTATCTGACTGTACTGACTCCAGGACACTAAGATAACTTTACCAAAACATGATGAGGATTTATCTACCTTAGTTTTATTTCTCAGTTGATTTTCATTCTGCACCTGCATGAAAATTAATGGCTGCTTGGAAGCATGTAAAAACTGTCATTGTGTTCTTCAAAAATGGTTGCAGTGAAGTAATATATACAGGATTATAAACTAAAACATCAAAAGTGTGCAGCTGCTACTATAACTGAAATATGTTTTCATACCAGTAAACTTTACAACAATGAGTTATCAGTTCTTCTGTCATGTTTTGGAAAGAGTGTATATGAAATCCTGCTTATAATAATGCTTAAAAAGAAAACTGGTGGCTTACTGTGTGAGGATCATTATATTTGTTTTGAGAACTCACGGCAGCAAATGAACCAAGGCCTCTTCCGGCCTAAATTCTACTTAATAAATAAGTCTCCTACACTGGAGATACCAGCCCTCTGTTATCTGCAATGATAATGTCATGAATAATATACGAGGTGTTGTGCCTTGGGGACTCCACAGCAGTAAATGGTTGAGTGACATAACCAAATCCACACTCAAACTCAAGAGTCAAGGCAACAAGAAAGGCAACCATATGCTGCAGCGTCCATGTGGCCACGGGATACATTAAACTGTTAAGCAATTAGATGTGCAGATGCATGTTAAGCAGTTTAACACGTAGACAAGCAAAGGGACAATGAATTGAAAATTGTTGGCATGCTAACACAAGACCTGACCCTAAACTGACCCCTTGATAAAATGTGGACTGGTCAGTTTGCCCTCGTTCAGGTGAATTTCTTTGATTTAACAGTTTACAGAAGTCTGTCACATCCAAATACAGATAAAACACTGAGCACATGAATATGCTGGCTAAACCAGTAATGGAAAAGATTTGTAATTAATAATCAAGTCAAATTCAAAACATCCAAATGCAGACACACACACTCAAAGGAATCCATTGATTGCAATCTCAGTATGAGGTCAAGAGGCATCCGTTTGTTCCTGTGTATCAGCAGAGAGGACAGACAAGCTTTTGTCCATCAGAATGTGACCTTTATGAGGAAAAAGATCTGGTCTTACACACACGCACAGAAATACAATTCACTCACAGACTAACACATAATATGCACATAGGCATTTTCCGCTATGTAAATGACACACTGCAGTTCAGTGATTATGGAAAACAAGGGTCAAGTTACACGCATGCGCACACATGCATGCATACACACAAACACACACACACACACAGACACATACACACAATAGTAGAATTACAGGACACCAGACAGGGGACACCATGTTTAAGCTGAGTGACTGAACAGTGTCTCATCACTGGCAGCATACCATTACGCTATATTTACTAACACACGCACATGCACAGAGTGCAGGCTGCAATGTCAGGATGCGACTGACATGACGCCAACAGCAACGGGGGGAGATCATGAAAGCAGTAAAGACAGAAAAGTTATCCATTTGTTCTTTAACTTCCTCTGAAGTCAAACAGGGAAGTCTAGGGTAAAATTAGCTCGCTCATGCAAACACACACACACACACACACACACACACACACACACACACACACACACACACTTCGAGTGTACAGTTTGTGAACTGTATTTTAAATGCAGACAGAGATTGAAGACAAAGATTTAAAGAAGGAAAGCTCTGCTCTTATGCAACACTGCAGCTGAAACAAACTCTTAACATGATGAGGAACCTAATCACCAGCTGCACATATGCACACACACAGACACACACACACACACAAATAGTCAGTAATAGTACATGCCTGTCTTTCAGCAAGTTGCTCACTGTATGTGACAAAGTGTGGAAATCACACAACATTGTGTGCTCGGACCTGCAAAACAGAGTACGTCTGTGAATGAGAGTGTGTGCGTGCATGTGAGAGGTGTACTGGTATGTGGAAGGCATATTAACTCACAGCTCTGCAGTGTGAGCCTGCTCATTTCCTGAGTCTGTTGCAGAGACGAAGCAGAGTTTTTCTTCCAACACACACACGCATACACACATACCAATTGACATATGAGTCTATATGCCTGACAGGAAGAGAGACGCCAAGAACTGTGTTTTTGAGTAGAGTAGACACATACTCCATGTGCAGCATGCTGCGGTGTGTTTACATTTCAGGTTTTATGAAGTCTGTGATGCGTCGGTACTGAAATAGCTCACGTTTATGTCTGTACATACATACAGAAACCATACTGACTCACCCTGGGACTGACTTTGGTTCTGCCTCGCTCTCATTGGAGAAGCACCCCCATCGCTCTGTCCATCCTCTCTCAATGTGGAGCCATCACTCTGAGTTTGCCTTGGCCCGGGGCTCCCCTGTCCTGGAAGGCCGGTCCCTGACCCTGGAGGTGGAGCCGGTTCCAAGGGCCCCTTATCCACCCTGATGCCTCTTCCCTGCTGCCTGGCATTGGGCCCCAGCTTGGAGGAGACTGTCTGTAGGAAGAGCTGACGTTTAGTGACAGTGTCCCAGGCGAGGGGCCCCAGCTCGGAGCTGCGCACCGAGACCATGGTGTTAGCCATTCCCCGCTTAGAGTCAGAAATGTGGATTGGGGGAAGCAAGGGAGTCAGTGAAGAAGCAGAGGGGAGGAGTGAAGGAGAGACTGTGTTAAGACAGAGGGGGAGGAGGAAAAGAGAGAGAAGGAAAGAGAGGGAGGAGGGACAACTGGGAGTGTGCTGCAACCACGAGTTGAAAAAAATGTTGCTATTGTGTTGTACATTCCCCTTGAGAATCCCGGCTCTGACCAGGCCAATTTTCTTTTCTCTCTCTGTCTTAGCCCGACCCCCACCCCTCCAACTATAAACACCAGCACACATGGAGTGAGTTTGTGGATGAGGGTCTGGCGTCAGTCTCAGTCTTTTCAGAGGAAAGACTCAACTTATAGAAACTGTTGTTAGTTGTCTTTGCTCAGCTATTTGCACTAATTGAACAGTCAAAAACTTGGGGAAGTGAGGAAAAAAAGTTAGAGAATATTCACAAATCCATTCTTATGTCAACTTAGGTCAGGGCATTCTTTTGCATTCAAAAAGCCTTATGCTCTATCACCTTCCCCTCACCTCTCTACCCAAAATCGCAGAGCAGCAGACACAGGGCCTGTTCGGAAAAGATGAAACATTTCAGAGTGTGCTTGTAGCTTATAGTCTCCTCAATTTTTCAGCTGAGCCAAGAGGCTGAGCCACCGGATTACTGTAGCATACCAATACATACTAAATCATGTGTTGACATGCTAGCTGGCAGCTGGACTGGGCCTGACTGATGTCCTGTTTGGAAATGCATAGATGGATGGATGGTGACCGTTAATATACACTACTTAAATCATATAGACATCTGAACTCATACCACTATGGATGGGAATATCATAAAATAATAAAGTATGCAATAAGCAAACTGCGCATAATCACTGAGTAACTCAGTCAGATGGAGGACAAGAAATGATTGTTGTTAATCATAGCTTCTTGAAAATATGACTTTGTTTGGCCTTAATCAAAACCTTTAAAAAAATAAAGGCTGATGCATAAAAAAACAGCTTGTTATCTACAGTATTTTTATACACATTTGTTTCAAATGCATGTATGTAGTTTACTGTACATGTGCGTGGCACAGTTGACCTGTTCTAAACACACCCTGTGCTGTTTACAACCCCAGAGGCTGCTTATGAGAGAATACGCTGGGGCAGGTTTTAAACCTGTCACTGGCTCACTGGATCTTTAAAAACACATACCAGAGACAGAGCAGACACACTGTACATGTACCACTCCCTCATTTAAACTACTGTGACTTTGTCTCTCCTGTGTATGTAAACGACAACAAGGACAACACAGGTTAGGGCGTCAGACAACTAAAGGTCATTTAGTAAAAATCTTTTCAGCGTTGAATTACATAATTGGAATCTATCTACCGTTAACCTGCAACTGTTAATGACAATGTCAAGTTCCAGTACATCCTGTTTAAGTACATACTGTAGGTGCTATTTTCCATTTAGCTGCAAAGCCAGAGTTTAAAAATACAACTCTGAAAAGAGTTGTGACATCCTGTGCACATAACCTGAAAAAAATAACCTGGCTAGAGATGCTTTTTCTACGTTACGCTATATCCACAAAGAAAAAGGTCTTGTTTCTTTAGTCTAAAAGACCCAATAAACCCAACCTCACTGCCCCAACACTTTGAACCACCATTTTACATTACACATCATGTGTTCCAGCGGATGGCTTATCTGTTTCACAGTGGCTATGTTGCATAACCTGCATCTCAAACTAGAATTGTTTCTGGATCCTTGGTGGCATGTGAATGAAAAATGACATAATTTTAATATGGCAACTGTGTTTAACACACAAGTCCGAGGCAGAGATGCTCACTTTAAAAATACTTGAACGTGCTCATGCAGTACTCACCCTGCTGGGATTCCTTGGTTTGTCCACAGCAGCTTCTGTCATTAAAGTCTTTCCAGTACCCTCGCTTTGGTCCTCCACAGACTCCACATGAGCATCTTCACTCGGAGGTGAAGTCTCTACACCCTCAGCTGTTTCATGTTTATCAGGCACTTCCTGGCCAGCCTTCCTGGGAGAGTCCAGGGGTCCTTCCTCAACCACTTCAGACCCCAGAGAGCTGGTCGAAGTAGAGAGTGTCTGACTGATGGCCACATTCTTCTTCCTCAGCCGAGCACAGTCACCGGCTGCAGTCTTGTGGTTGGTTTTGAGGTTGTTACTCTTTCCTCTGATGGGTTTCAGCACCACGGCCACTTTGACAGGACTTGCAGGTGACCTTTGCTTTTTACCCCCATCCCCACTCTGTGCGTCCTCCTTCGTACGAGCAGCTCTCTTTCCATTGGCTGGAGTAGATTTGTTCTGCTGAGGAGAGGAATTACAAATGTTAGAAGACAGCTGTACGATATTTGATACATGTTAGGTTTTCAGTAACGCTAGATTACCTGGCTGGGTGTTTTAGGTGGAGACAGAGTGGACCGTGATCCAACTTTAGCCTTGACATTTTTTAGGTCCAGTTTGGAAACTCTCTTTGCTTCCAGGCTGGATGGTTTGACAGCTGTGGAGAGCACTGTCTTGGGAGCAGTTGAAGTAGCAGTGGTTGATTTGCTTTTTGCTGCTCTTACTGGCTGACTGGGGTGAGGTTTAGGGCCCACCGCACATCTTTCAGCTTCCTCAGGAGGAGGAGATGTGACTTCCTTAGTATCTTGATTTGGATTGACAGAAGAAGAGGATATCTGGGTGGTTTTACTAAGGTCCTCAGAAGCAGGAGACTCTGTCTGACTTTCCATATGTGGACCAAGGGGACAGGCAACCTCAGGCCCTTCTAACACCAGCTCTGACGTCTCATCATCATCTACACTCAGAGCCACAGTCCCCTCCACCTGGAGCACAGTCGTCACAGTAAGGCTGCCTGGGCTCATGAGGCTCTCACTGGATTGTCTGGTTGAGCTTGTGAGGGTCATGCTGCTTCTCTGCACACCCATGTCAGAGCTCACAGACACAAACAAGGACTCCTCTTCATCATCATCATCATCATCATCATCAGCAGGGATTTCTGTTGCATCTGAGTCTGGAGTTGAGGAGCCATGCCTTCTCCCATTACCGCCTCCACTGCTGAGGTCATCATTATCAGCACAGCTACCGCTGTTTGTTGTCAGGGACAGGGCCAGCGTCAGGTTGTCATCATCATTCCAGGTGTCTTGGTAGCACTCGCCACTGTTGGCATCCAGGTAAACAGACATAGAGTTGTCATTGGATTCTGTTAGTTCTGCTGCTGTTTGTATTTTTCCCAACAAGACGCCATTATTGTCATCTGGTTTACTATCCTCCTCTGGCACCCATTCTGAAATGACAACATCTGCAATTTTGTCCGTTTTGTTCATCACTGTCGTCATCAGGGTGACCTCAAACATGTCATAGTCCAGTGGGCTATCAGTGCGGCCACCGCTGAGGCTGCTCAGACTCCGCAGTGACTCAGGAGACGACTCCCCCAGACAGGAAGAGGAAGATGAGGATGAGGAAGAGGAAATTGGGAAAGCATTTCCATTGTGGTCTCCTGCACTGTGAAGAGGGAGCCTCATGGTGGATCCACTTTTCCCCCTGACAGGGAAACCGTCACTGGGCTGAGAAACACTCATCTCTGGGTCAGGAAGGTGGAGGGTCAGTTGCTCTGTACGATGCTCTAACTTTCTTCTGGCCTGTGATTTACACGCTTTTACTTGCCCATTCTTGCCTTTTCTGATGTTGTGCTTTCTGGTGGAAGAACTATTTACAGCTTTTTAACAGCTTTAATCCTCTTTATACTCTGACATTTCATAGAATGTGAAATCCATTCTCTATAAGGCAATGTTTGCAGTTTCTTTGGATTTCTACATCTGTTTTTTGATACCTCTCATATGTAACAGAGTTGCAGTTGATCTACTTATACATTTTAAACACTGCAAAAAAATTCACTGGAAGTCATCATTGTCAAGGGCAGAGCTGTCATTTAGAAAAATATCCATTGAACGGCCCTGATCCACACATTGTATTTGAAGACAAGATTCCACATTTTTAGGATCCTGCCGTTGAAAACATCTGAAAAACAATGAGAGGAAAGGAAAATGAAATGCTTAGACATTGCCAAATGAAAGACATTATTTTCATCTGTAGGAAACTCCAATTCAAGCACGCAGTTGTAAACTTAACACACTATTTTTGACTTCTGTAACTGCTAAGAATCAGCTGCAGATGTTCATAAAACCTTGATGTAATGATTTTTATTATTATTTTAGTATTTATTACTTTTAGGCCCATCTTATTTTTCCCCTGCTAAACTGACAGTCTTTGCTGCTCAAATAGCACAACATCTGCATGCTGATGGTAAAAGAGTTAAGAAATGCTGCCCTCTGCAGGCTAAAATCAGACAGAGATTTTGGTGCATTACTGACTGCAATTACAGGGATGATAACGCACAAACTGTAAGCTGGTGTGGAACAGTGATTTTGACTCATATCATTAATTTCACAACCAGAAGCCCCACATTCAGATGAAATCCATTTGACTATAACACAATAAACTCATTCTAATTTGGTGTTGACTGATGACATCATCAGACACCTGCTGCTGTGTTATGGGGACCAAACGTAAGTCCCCATAACATAAATCATTCCATGTTATGGCAAAGACATGGGTTAAAGTTGGGGTTGGGTTTAGGTAATGGTTACAGTTAGGGTAAGTCTCCAGGAAATGAATGTAAGTCAATGTAATGTCCTCTGAAGTGATGGAAGCACGACTCTGTGTGTGTGTGTGTGTGTGAACACAATATGGGGGTCAGGGACAAAGAGAAAAGAAAGGAGCAGCTATATAAAGGCGATCAGATCCAGGACACTGCTCCATCTCCATTATCCAGTAATGACAGCAGGGCCCCAGGGCACCACAGAGAGTTGACTCACTTCCAGGTAGACAGACAGAGAGGAGGCACACACTTAAAAGCCTTCAACTGCTCACTAAATCATTACCTCACTGAAACAGGATATGTGAGTCTTTCTCTTGCACAAATGTGTTTTTAGAGGTGCAGAATTACCTGTAAAGAACTCCTCTCCATTCAAATGCAGATGACATCAACATTAATTGCATTGATTTCTTTACATCTGAGTAGCTTCTTATTGCTGCATAAAGTACACACTAACATAGTTTTCTGTGTGCATCTGTAAGGATCTACAAGAACTAAAAATCACATTTTGAAGTAATATTACTGAGAGAGAAGCAGAGTCACAATGGCTGGTTGCCACTGACAGAAGTCTCCCGTTTTGAATACAGGAAAACAGTGGGTGGACAAAATAACAAAGGGCACATAAAAAGCAAGTTCTGTATGAAAAGTCACAGACTATAAAATAGTCTGCTCTCCCCCCTTTTTGTACCCCTGCTACAAAATACCTACAGTCTACCTCTGCACTAATCAATAATGTATGTATTGTGGTAAATCAGAAAGACACCTGCACTCATCAAGGGCATCATCAAGCAAATGGTCACCTTGATTCCTCTGTTTGGTTTACAGGATTTATTACAGGCTTCACAGTACATTCAACACATGAACGTCTCTCATTTATGTGAGACAAAATGAGCAGTCCATGTCTTGTGATCATGATGCCAGTGTGTCAGTGTGCAAGTACTATGAAAGCAAAGAGTATGTGTATGTCACCAAATTCCATTAAACAGGCCTGAGACCAAATGGTTTTACCAGGTGGGCATCAGATGTGTGGCAGTCTGAGGTAAAGGTGGTGAGGTTAGCTTGGCTTAATCAATTATATATTAACACTGTCACCAACCCACAGACAGCCTACTGCTGGTGTCAGCTTCACCTCCTGTCTGTCTGAGAGCAGAAAAACAACCAACCAGTCAGTGTAAGTGTTTCTGGATATTGGATGTTCATTTGCAATTTTCTGTAGTGCAGTACTGAAGTAGCAGATCACATGACATGTTTAAGATACAGACGGGTTACGAATGAAGGAAAAAGACAAGTCTCTTTGTTAGATGTTGGGCCACTGCATGCTGTCACAACTACTTCAGTGTGTCTTGGCATTGTTTTTACAAGTCTTTGAACACTGTTCTTCCAAAAGATATTCCATGATACAGTGTTTAGATGACGGTGGTGGAGAGCTCTGTTTAATATGTGGGTCCAAAATCTCCCATGGGTGTTCAATTAGGTTAGGTGACTGCAAAGGCCATAGCATAAGATTCCTGTCAGTTTCATACTCAAACCAATCAGTGACCCCTGTCATCATGAAAGAAATGTTTCATCAAAGGATGCAGGTGATCACTCAAAACAACTTTGTGTTGATTTGCATTCACCCCTCCCTCTAAGGGGACAAGTGGACCCAAAACATGCCAGCAAAACACCCCCCAGGACACAACAGAGCCACCAGCTCCCATCACTGTAGGGGTCAAGCATTCAGGCCTGGATCATTCTCTAAGTGTACGCCACATATGCACTCACCCACTTGTTGAGAATATGGTGAAGGATGACTCATCTGACCATATGACTTTTTTCACATCTCTGTAGACCAGTGCCTACGGCCTTTGCACCACTGAACTCTCAAATGCCCATTCATTTTTGTAATGAGGGGTTTATGCACTGCAACCCTACTATAGTATCTGTTTCTATGTAATTGTTGACAGGCACATCTCTGCCAACACCATAGTCATGGGTAAGACAAATTAATTTTATTGCTCCAATTAAATAACCACAGTCCAACAAGATCCATTTTATCATGTAGAGAGACTCAAAGACAGAAAGGCACAGAGTGAAAGGCTGTCCTACATTCCAGTCAGGCAGACTGAGCAGCCCGCTCTCTCTGACATGAAGCCTCCACAACTGAACTGACTTTCTCTGGCTTAAACTGCTGAACTCCTCCTCATCAACCAAATGTTGCATCCATTCCTGTTACAATCAATCTCACCATCAGCCTCCAGGGGCCTCACTGTTGACCGCTTGTGTGAGTGAGTTTGCTGCGAATAATCGGCCTAATCCACAAGTCTAATGACTGTTGTTGAGTGGTGAGACCCTGCTATGCATTAAGACATGCTTGTCAAGCACACTCTACCTAGAGCTGGGAGGAGTGGAAGAGGAAAAGCATTTAGAGGAAGAGAGTGACACGAGTCGACACATTATAAGAGGCACTACTCAGCACCCAGTTCCAACAAGATGCCTAATAACCACTAGGCCTTTAAAATGGTTCAGTAAATTAACTAAATGAACTCATTCAACAATTTATGGGTATTTTAATCCAGCTGGAAAGCCTGAATGCTTCCTAAACACTGGGGAGAAAACTTTTAATGCCAAGTTCAACCCATTCTGTGTGAATACACATCAGAATGTTTGTTTTGACAATAATACAGTGGTGTAAGGGCTCTATCCATTTAATTTAACCAATGCAAATGCAGTGTCCGTAGGAAACTGCGGAATTATAAACAGTCAAACATTAAAAACAGACAAGTGAAAATCAGCACTACAGAACATTAACTCCTCTCAGTTTGCCAAAGGAGATACGATGCATATCGTTTTACCAACTTCACAACATCTCTGCAAACATGCACACAAAGAAACCTGGTTTTGCATGACATAGAGTAAAACCTATAACAAATGCATGCCATACAAAAATACATTAAGGACAATCATTTTTCAATGTTTTGATTTGATTGTATTTTTACTTCAATCTAGACAAATCTTATTATGACAATGGAATGTGGTTAGACTGTATTCAATGTAAACTTCAGTAGTTATGTCTGGGAGGTAGTGCCGCAATGATTCATCGATTAGTTGCCTACTATTTTGATAACTGATTTATCGTTTCATTCATTTTTCAACAAAAATTACAAACATTTGCTGGTTCCAGCTTCTTAAATGTAAGGATTTGCTCATTTTCTTTGTCATTTAAGATGTATCACTTTGGACTCTGGGAAATTGTAAAGAGCATTTTTCACAATTTGACATTTCATAGACTTAACAGTTAACTGATTAATGAATAATGAAAATAATCATTACTTGCAGCACTATTGAGAGGCAGTGTCTTCACAGTCAGTTCTGATTCTTACGTCTTGCAGTGGGTCTCTTTGTTCTTGTTTGTGTTCTTTTAGACTGAAGACATTAGAAAGAGCACAAATAAAAACTTTATGCAGTGTTGCTTACATTCACAATCACTATTAAATAAGAGCTCAAAAGTAACCCCCCAAAAAAAACTCTCCTTCAATCTGGCTGATATGTAATCACCCCCTGCAGATGCCATATTACATCATATGGCTCTGAGGGGAGCCTGTTTTGTTCAGGGGGACAGCAGATCATGATGTAACTTTTTCTTTGCTTCTTCTTTGCTCTAATCATTGTGCAAGCAAGAGTATCACTGAACACTGAATAAGTAAAGTAAAAGTACCATGAACGAGGCAGACCTCATTCTTAACTGGACCTTAACAACAAGCCTTGCGGCTGAAGCAGGAGGAGGAGGTTAACTCATCATTTATTACCATTACATAACAATACACACATGAAGGTGACGGAATGGAAATCAACCGTGGAGCTTAGACTAATAACAAAACAAATGTCTTAACATGAGAACATGAAACATATCTTTTTTTTCTTTACACTTGCTCACTCTCCTCACATGCTCATCCTCAAAATCTTTGAAGACATTCCTCTGTTCCGAACACTAACTTTCCACTCTATTCAGCAACACTTTCTTTTCCGCCAGTGTCCTTTGAAGATCACAGCATTTTGTTTTTCCAACCTTTATAATCACTTGGCAGCTGTCGTCCTTCATCAACGCCATTCAGCTTACCAGATCGTCACAAGCCTTACCTACATCATGTCAAAATGTTAAATTAGAAAAAACCCCAATGTTCAATAGTCGCATCTCGATAACTGGAGCCTCCTGAGCAAAAGTTATTTGTCCTGCTGCCTTAGGTTATCCCTCCTTTTATGCTATTCAGATTTTAAACCTCCACTTCATGCTGTCAAAGAAAAAAGCTGTTATGTTGTGTTTTCTAGGCCAAGTACAGACAGTGACCCTTACTTGAGCTTGAACATCCATCACTTTTGCCTTTTCTCTGATTTTCACTGCGGCCTTGTCCTTCGTTCCTCACCCTAAACATTGTCAATCCATCAACGTGTCCCTTTGTGATAAGACTGGGGGGGACTTTTGCAAAGCAATAATCAACCTCACAGAGTGGCCTGTGCCAGGACCGGCTGACTGCACTAGAAGCCATTTGTGGCAAGTAACAGTCAACTCCATTGTTTTCACTTGATCCTTATGGAACCTGGCTAAAGGTTCAGTTCAAATGTCATGCTGCATGGTGACATGAGCTGAATAGAAAAACCAGAAATTTTCTATCAAATGAAATCAAGTTTATTGTCACATACACACAATCATACACAGTATGGCATATAGTGCAATCCATTCTCAGCATTGAAGTCATCCTAAGTATTAGGAACGGTGTGCTTTCAAATTGTCATTTAGTATAGTGCAGCTGACAAAATTCTACAATTCTACAATCTCACTTAGCAGACGCTTTTATCCAAAGTGACGTACATTTACATGCCGATGGAACAGCCATCGGGGGCAATTTGGGGTTCAGTATCTTGCCCAAGGACACTTTGACACATAGACTGCAGAGGCCAGGGATTAAACCACTAACCTTCCGATTGGTGGACATTGGAGCCCCATTGGAAAACACTAAACTTTTACCATTCTATCACTTGACCTGGAAGACTAAGATACCTTCTGTTACCTGCTCAGTCAGTCAGTTAAAACACACTCCATCAGACCAGGTGAAACAAAGCAAAAACAAATTCTTGAACCTTCACAAACTACCTTAATTTAATTTCTGGCTTCATAGTGGCAAAGTTTAAATGAAACAAACCTCTTCAGAAGTTAAATTCATTAATTTAAAGAGCAATTGCTTTAATATACTTCAATATATGCACAATTCTGTGCTCAGGTACTTCATATGGTATCTTATATGTTCCATTGTCATGGTCATCATCTCCAAAGCAGGACAAATGGGTGAGCTTGCAGCACTAGCTCAAGTTGACTAATAACCCCAACATGCAGCCTCTCTACAAATATTGTTACAGGAAGGAGAGGTCCTGGGACTAAGGTGTCTGTCCTCTTTGCAACAGCAGAACAGTTGTCAGCTCTGCAATGGCAGAGGCATCATCCACCTGACAGGAACAGAGACACAACTGCTAATATTACACAAGTGGTTTTACGTTACACACGCAAACTCAACCCATTTTTAAAATAATTTAAAGTGGAAACAATGAGGAAATTAGCTAATGACTGATGTCTAATGATTCTGCATTTCCCATGCAACAGTATGTGCATCACTTCAGATTTCAGATGAAAATACATTAAAGTTGTCATGCTGAATTGATTTTGATCTGAATCGATTTGATTCATTTATGATGTGGAAGAATGTAGGTTCTGTGCTTACGGTTTTTTGTTTCAGCTGGGCACACAGTCAACCAGGGAGCTTGTTAACAGGCAGGAGGCAGCAGGCTCACCTTTCCTTCATAGAAGCACTTGGCAAGCATCACCACTGCATCACATTACAGCAACGCTCACTAGCACAGAGCAGGTATCACTGTACACACATCTCTGCAGTTAGACACCATCAGGACACACACAGTATTAATGACACAAGCTAGCTATTAAAACATACACACAAACAATAACAGGGTTGCTAACACAGTGGTGCATGAAAGACAGCAGTCCAAGTTACCATCAGCCTCTCGCTGCATCACACACAAAGGACACCCCCAATGCAGCAAAAGTGGTTGCCATAGAAATAAACAGACTGCTTAGTCATCCTGAGAAAAGATGAATGCGACCGTGTGACTTAATAACCAGCTTGTGTCCTTCTGCCATTAGGATTTGTGTATGTGTGTGTGTATGTTTGCTGGTGAGAGCACGTGCAGATGTGTGTGTTCACTTTTGTGTTCATGCATTTGCACTTTATTCGGTTCTGACGTGACAAACCATGTGTGAAGTCATAGCAGGAAATGTGACACTGCTGACAGGGTGGGTGTGTATGTGTGTGTGTGGAGTTCAGATGACGTAAAGGACACACGTACACACACACGTACACACACACAAGTGTGCCTCTCTATGATCCCACATAGAGGATGTGGAGGAACTTAGTTGGGGAGAAACATTAAGAAACACAGCCATACTAATGTGATTTTATTCTCTCATACGAATATTATGACATTTATAAAATGCAACAGACAATACTCATGATGCTTGAAAGGTAGCGGGAGGGAAATGATATTAAGATCAATGAGTGCCAGGAGAAACTGTAAAAAATATGGTGAGTCACTGCTAAAACAGAAAGCTGCAGCACTAGTAATGAGAGCGATCCTAATGGACGGTGAGAGTGGCGTGAAGACTAATGATGATGGTAATAGATTGAGAAACAGAGCTGGTTGGCTGACTGCCAGTCCAATCAGGACCAGTCCTGAGGTTATGCAGCGTAGTGTGGATCGAGCGGTTATATAAGCAGCTAGCTGTCCCACTCCAGCTCTGACACCGCCACTATCTTAACCAATCAATACCTGGATACATGACAGTGGATGAGGATTAATTTGGACTGTAGCCTTATTAGCAGTGATACACTGTAGTAGTGCGTATACAAGAGGCTGTGTTAACTAGGACAGCATTCACTTATACCCATTATATAAAGCACCATCAATCAAAACAAAAATTGCACATTTGCAATAAAATATACTAGAAAACAGAGTGAAGATTGGCTAGTTATTCTCCCTTCATCCCTGATTATTAGGCCACATCACTAATCACTTATGGTACTGATACGTTTAGTTTTGTCGGCTGACAGGATTCAAAGTAGTCCAGTACTGGTACTGCTTTCACCAAAGCCATAGTGTTTGGGGGAGGGGGGGAATGAAGTGTTTTCCATTATTGAAATACAGGGCCAGAACACATGATCTGTCCATACACGGCCAGAAATGTTCACATAACCTGAGATATTCAGTGGTTTAACCAACATTCCTGAAATGAGCAATAATATAGTGTTGGAGAACTCACTCAACCCCTCTGCTCAACCTCAACTGACAGTTCTCTAAAAAGAAATTTAAATGGCTTTAAAACAGAGTGTATAAAATGTATTCTGCAATCTTGGAGCTTTTCAAATTATCGTTCAGATGTAAATGTTTCTAAACAGCTCCTTTCAGGCCTCTTTCTGCCTCTGTGTGACCTGTTATAGATGTTATAGATATATCTGTGCTTCCTAAATGGCTGAATGATCCTGTTTATACAAACTGAGCCCTGGACTCCTGCTGCTGAACTTCATCACTGGCAGGTTATGTCATCCTCCAATGTTATTAATCTATCACCTGTTACAGTTAGAACAGTTAGGACCTGAAACAACTACCAGATGTTAGAGTGAGTAAGGATACAGTAGGTTACTTTGTCTCGCAAAGAAATTGATCATAATTTAAAAGCATTCCCATTTGAATATATGCCTATTAGCTACTTTAAACAAAGATACTGAAATGACTTCAACATTAAAGTATGCATGTGAAACATGTATTTTGCCATCAAGAAGACAAAATGCTTATCTTGACTATGTCTTGGTTAGTAATAAGGCTTTGTCAAAATAGATATAATAAGCATTTTATTTTTTATTTTATTTTAAGTTTGCATTGGTCTGTACGTTAAACCACATATAAAAAAGAAAACTGCAAACCTGCCACATGCAGTTCAGTGAAACAATGCTTCATGTACATACATTATGAAGGGATTTAGTTACATGTGCAATCATCTCAACAAAGCATCTGGAAGCCATCAAACCAACCATCTTCAAAGACTGCAGGAAGAAGACCACATGACTGCTTTGTACCCTTGGCTTTGCGTCTTTGGCAACACCACCATCTCCCTGGCATCACTTTGTTATTCTCTTTACCCAATTACCATTTTCTTATCATGAGAAAAAGGAGCAGGAATTGGTCCTGGACTTTATAAACAGGATTTCTCAGCACATACTGAAACATGCTGAGGCTATGCTATAGGCAACGACTGAATACTTCAAAAAAAAATCTAAAAATCATGTTTTCCCAAATGTAGTCACATTTACAGCATAAGCAATGTAATAATACCATTATAATAATTATACAATCAACTATGAAGGAAATTAGTTGTGTACAATCATTGAGGCCAATGGACTGCAAATGATCTACCATGACACAAGTTAATGTTAAATGATTGACTTGTTTCACACCAGTGCATGGACCACTTGCTTTCCAAAAGACCTATGCCCCAGAATGCACGCGCGCACACACACACACACCCTGATGAAGTAGAAAACACCCATACACATGCGTTGATCCCATGCGTAACTGTTGCCAAAGCCATAACTTACTCTTCTGTCTCCTTCTCAGGCTGCACTGCCGCAAATACACATCCAGCAAAAACTCATGGAAGCTCCATCAGCTTGCTCACATTCCTCGCTTCAGACTGACATGCACTTGGCTGGCTGTCCTTACACACACTCAGTCCTTCTTCTCACACACTCACCCCTCGCTGCACTGCACGTTCATGCGTCGTATCTTATCCCATCACTGCTGTGTGTAAGTGTTGAGCACGAGCGAGGGAAGACTACGCAGGCTGTGATGGTGGTCGAGAGAAGGAGGGAGGAGACAGGGAGAGGAAGGGAGGGAGAGAGGGAAAAGGGGAGAGACAGAGATACACCTTCCCTTTTTGGTTCTGAAATACAAGCATGCTGCTCAGTGCTGCAGTAAAAAAAAGTGTGTGTGTGTGTGTGTGTGTGTGTGTGTCCATGCATGAGAAATATTAAGTCAATGCAAACTGCTGTTTCTGGCAGGTATGAATATGGCAATCTGGAAACGACATTCCTCAACTCTCAAAACGACATTCCTCAACTCTCAACGCACACACACACACACACACACACACACACACACACACATACACATACACATACACACACACACACACACACACCTCCCTTGAGGTCTAGTGTGGGAGGGGATAGTCAGTCCCATGCCTGTTTACAGAGAGCTGGTGTCTGCCAGGTAACCTTACTCTGGTCAGGGTCCACCCTCCACCCCTAGATAAGTAGGAGGTGCCAGAGTACTGGTCGGTCCAAAAGGGTTGGCTGTTGCTAAGCTGCGTTGGGCCCCCTTCCTGTTATTGGCTGCAGGAGTCTGAAGGGGAAACAGAGAGCAAGGTTTTGGACTGAAGAAGAAAGGGGCAAAGAGAGTAATGGAAAAGTAACCCATGTAATCTGATGCAGAGGACGGTAGGAGGAGAAGAAGGAGTAGAAAAGGCACTGCTGAGCCAATGAGAGGAACAATCCAAGTAACATTACAAATTGATCATTTGTGTCCTGCCGATAGACTGAAATATAACAAAACTAGTGAGTTAGCAAAGGCCTTGAAGCCTCGAAGCAATAAACTGCTACTAGTAGTCTTTTCAAATAAAAATGATTGCATACACACAGCCAGGTCCATAAATATTTGGACATTCACACAATTTTCAGTATTTTGGCTCTGTACACCACCACAATGGATTTGAAGTGAAACAATCACAATGTGCTTTAAGTGCAGACTTTCAGCTTTAATTTGTAGGTATTTACATCCAAATCAGGTGAACGGTGTAGGAATTACAACACATTTTATATGGGACCAAAAGCAGTTGGATAATCGGCTGCTCAGCTGTTCCATGGCCAGGTGTGTTTTATTCCCTCATTATTTCATTTACAAGGAGCAGATAAAAGTTCTAGAGTTCATTTCAAGTGTGGTATTTGCGTTTGGAATCTGGTGAGGTCAGCTCTCAATATGAAGTCCAAAGAGCTGTCACTATCAGTGAAGCAAGCCGTCATTAGACTGGAAGATCAAACCCATCAGAGAGTTAGCAAAAACATTAGGTGTGGCCAAATCAACTGTTTGGTACATTCTTAAAAAGAAAGAATGCACTGTTCAGTAGTTCAGCAACGCCAAAAGACCCGGAAGACCACGGAAAACAAGTGTGGTGGATGACAGAAGAATCCTTTCCTTGGTCAAGAAAAACCCCTTCAAAACAGTTGGCCAGATCCAGAACACTCTCCAGGAGGTGGTGTATCTGAGTCAAAGTCAGCAATTAAGAGAAGACTTCACCAGAGTGAATACAGAGGGTTCACCACAAGGTGTAAAACATTGGTGCAATTCCATTCGAGCAATATTATCTGCTCATATTCAGCCAAATGCTTCAGAACTCATTGGATGCTGCAACAAATTGGTCAGGGATAAAAATTCTAGTATAAAACAATAGAGCTTCACCAAATAAGAACAAAATGTAAAGATTCATTTACGAAAGTCACAAACTAACATGAACAAACTTGTTAACTTGTTACAGTGGATCAGTCCTTGAGCCCTAAAAGCCTTATGTGTCTGATCCAGGGCTTGGGCCAAGCTGCAACCTCTTGGGCTGAATAATGAAGCCAACATGGAAGTGCCAAAAACTGCAGTTCCTCGAATGGCCACTTGAGGCTGGCTCCAAAAGCAAGTCAATCCCCACAGAACCTCATATTAAAATGCCCAACTACACAGCAGAAATAAACTTGTTCACAGCCTGGCACAAAGAACATTCATTACAGGAGGATGGGTGAATTGCAATTGCAGTTAATTGTACTAAGAATGTCTAAAAAAATGCATGCTCAAGTTTTTTTGTTAACTGGGTAATTATCCTGCTGATTATCCTGCTAATTAATTAGCCTTGGATTAGCCCTCAAACAAGATGCCCGGCTGTGTAATATCTTGGTGTGGATAACCTGTGCTGTGTTCTTGGTGTGTTTGCTCTGGTGTCGGTGGAGCTGCTTGTTGGCTGGAGTTTGATTGTACTGCTACGTCCACTGTGTTTCTTATTGGTGTCCAGCACAAGTTTCTCCTGGGGGAGACAGTGGAGGTTGATCTAACAATATGAACAGGAGCATATGGTAGCCAAAGTTATCAAAGTGGCTGTACCAAATTCAAAATGTGATAGAGAAGTGTTATAATTCAGGGTGAAAATACTTTTGAACAAAAGGTGCCGGTTGGATAATGAAGGTCCACCATGTTAGTACATATACTTAGTACCCACATACGGACAATTTAACATTAATGTAACGTTATGCTAGACTTGTCTGGGTACGTCAAAAAATGATAAACTGTGTGCAAATATAATAGGATGTATGTAACTTTAAAACATTAGTGTCACATGTCAGCATATGTTATATTGGTTGAGCTGCAGTTGGTTATTGAGGCTACACAATAATGTTAAATTGACAGACCACAAACTCAAACCTTATTATTTTTATTAGAATCATTGCATTTTAGGTTTGGCAGTTGTAATTTTTCTTCTTGTTTTCACCATTATTGAGGTGGCTGTTACATTTCTTCACTCCAGCTGTACGTCACTATTACACTTTCGAGTGAATCAGTATCGCAGCTGACATATGAGGCAGAACCTGAAATTTTATTAAATTGGTCAAATTGTTGCTATGACCAGCTTTAGCTATTTGAGCAGCATCAGACCGATATCATCACCAGATCAGTGCATCCCATTCTGTCACTCCAGCTGTGTGGAGAAACCATTCTGCAGAAAAGAAGTACAGTCACGAATGAACCTTATAGACCTTTGACAAGCTGATTCATGCTGTCTGTGGGCATTTTGTTGGCATGGTTGGAAACCAAAATGGATTCAATGTATCAGTTTGGCTCGATTTTGGGACAATTTTATGTGAACATCTGAAATGTCACTATTGTATCACCTAGATGCACTTTCATCAGCTTGGTTAAATACAAGACATCCTGAGCTTGGCCATCAGAAGGTAAATAACACCTCGCATTAACTGATCAGGGGGAAATGCAAAAACAAAACCTTTTTGTTCCAGAGGTCTGATGCAGTAGGCCCTGGCTATCCAATCTATTTGAGTTTATAGAGAACTCATATTTTCTACAGTGGGGAAAAATAAGTTAGAGATCTGACAGAAATGCTTGAGGTCTTGTAATAGATGGTTGTTTGTAGCACCAGCACAACTGAAAAGTTGAAAATTTCAATGTGGGTGGCAGAGGAGTGGGAAGAGTTTGGAAACTCCACAGGATGAGGAGTTTTTGTTCCAAACAGGGTGCAGGTTGGAAAGTGAGCAATAAAAGCCTGAATTCTCTGGACAAGTCATGGTTAAATCACCGCTATTGATTAACAATCAAATGTTCAGACAATTACAGTCATTTTGTTTTATGGGGTGGTAACGTCCTTTTGGTAAATATATGTACGTGTGCGTGTAAAAAAATAAATACCCACAATGAGATAGATTGTCCTTGTCATTTTCAACCATAAACATCTAGTACATAGTGAAAATGAAACAACGTTCCTCGGTGGTAAATGGGCTGCATTTATATAGCACTCCTCTAGACTTACTGACCGCACAAAGCAAGCCAGAATTCATCCAGGCACACCCACATATATACATGCTCATTAGCCATGCACACATACTGATGGCAAAGCCATCAATTAAGGGTTCAGTATCTTTCCTAAGAACATTTCGACATGAAGGCTGCAGAGTTCAGGGGCCAGGGACTGAACCACAAACCTTCCAATTAGTGAACTAATCGTGTTCTAATAAATGTGTAGGTGGCTCTACCTCTTGAGCCACAACCAAAAAACAGAGTTTGAACAGTTTAAACAAGTAAAAAATGCTGTATATGTAAATGAGAACTGCTGTAGGTGTAAACATCACTGCAGTGCAAACAGCATGATGCCATGCAAAAATTACTAAAAGATAGATCAATAGCTAATAACTACTGCAAATATATACATGAGATAACAGAGACACAGACTAAACAATGGTGCTGAGCGTCAATGATGTTTAACATGGTCTGTACAAATGTTATTCTCTTGTTTCTAAAAAGATACTGTCATGGATTTATAATATGGCAATAATATGGCAAACATTAACTGATGATAACAACTCACCCTAAAGCACTTCTTGAAACAGGTTGTCTATTTTTTCTGGGGAATGAGACTTATTTGAATATTGCAAGTGCATTCCTTTACTGTAAATCAGGTAAATTTTTGACACTACAAGCTAAACTTGTATTAATATATTGATAACTGACATTTAACAAAGCCACTCTGTGTAATTTGAAATCATCACTTATTGTGCTGAAATCATTAAGAATTGTTTTCAATGTTACAGCACATTTACACAAAGTTTAGTCCAGTGGCGGAAGAAGTGCTGAGATCCTTTACGCAAGTAAAACTAACAACATCTCAGTGTAAGAATACTTTGTTACAAGTAAATGTCCCGCATTCAAAATTCTACTAGTAAAAGTACATGAGTATTACCAGCAAGATGTACTCAAAGCATCAAAAGTAAAAGCACTTAGCAAGCAAAATGGCCCTTTTCAGAGTAAGACTTAAATTAAGGAGCCTTCTAGTTCCTGAAAGATGATATTTTTCTTCAAATAATTTGTACACACACTTATGGAGTCAAGTCAGTCTCAATATTACTGCACACTGAAGGATTCACAAATGTTTTTCTGGATTTATATATATACACGTGACTCTCAAATTATTCATAGCTGT
The DNA here is from genome assembly GCA_025331565.1 of Holacanthus passer. Classification (NCBI taxonomy): domain Eukaryota; kingdom Metazoa; phylum Chordata; class Actinopteri; family Pomacanthidae; genus Holacanthus; species Holacanthus passer. The sequence continues at coordinate 7,045,072 of JAFREQ010000030.1, read as the reverse complement.
ACGTAAATGTAAAAATCCACATAAAAAAGGTAACAAATGTATTTCTGATGCATTCTGATAATAAATGTTGTAGGAATACACAATTATACAGTACTAGTCAAACGTTTGGATACACCATGTCATTCAATGGTTTCTTTTTTATTTTGTAGATTGTACATTAATCCTGAATACATCAAAACTATGAAAGAACGCAAATGGCATTTATATAGTTTAGAGATTCTTCAAAGCAGACACTTTTTTGCTTTGATGACCACTCTGCATTCTCTCGATTATCTTCATGAGGTCATCACCTGGAATGGTTTTCCAACAGTCTTGAAGGAGTTCCAGAGGTGCTGAGCATTTGTTGGCTGCTTTTCCTTCACTCTGCAGTCCAACTCATCTCAAACCAACTCAATTGGGTTTAGGTCAGTCGACTGTGGAGGCCAGATCATCTGACACAGCATTCCATCTCTCTCCTCCTCTGTCAAATAGCCCTGAGATGACCTGAGGGTGTGTTCTGGGTCATTGTCCCGTTGAAAATGTTATTTACATCCCGTCGGGAGCAATGTCCTTTAAAGTGGATCTGAGGTGGGTTTTCTTTCTGTGGAAGAAGTGATACCCCAAGTGATTTGACTCTCATGTGAAAATGGAGTATATTAAAATAAGTTTTTGCCAGTCTGATTGATGGAAACATGCTAACACCAACATGTAGGCCTATTTGGCTATGACAGGAAAATATGACAGAAAAAATAAAAAAGCTCACTAGTCAAATGTACTGTTATGTCAGCTAGAGGTAGGTAGTGGTATTTCTCTTTGAACCCCTTTGGCACCATACCAAATTGGCACCATTAATAGTATGCAAAATTATTAGTGGTTCCTGTTTGCAATGCACCCATGGATGTACAGCTCACTGTGTGAAATGGGGGAAAGGGCCGAGTGTGCAAGTGTTAAAAAAAGATTCAAACAACTGAGGCCTGCAGATCCCAGCAGTCATTACACAGCACATGCTAAAGCTTAGGGAAGAAAACACTGAAAACCCTCAGCTTCCCTGTGCCTGTGGCCAGACAACAGCAACTACATGTACATACAATGCAGGCTGTATTTTTTTCAAACAGTTTTCTATGTGGCTGAAGATTATGTTCTTCCAACCGAAGAACCAAAACCACATAACTTTGCATTATGAACGTAAAAAAAAAAAAAAAATATTCCACATTTTGCCAGACAGCAGTGCAGACGGGAATAATTTAACACAATAATCTGATTAACTTTTGTTCTTCACAAAAGGCCTTGAAGTCCTCCACAAGTGAAGCTAACTCAGTCACATGGGCTAATTTTTAAGCTTGCGAAGCATGCAAAGGCTTAGTGGACATACATACATGTGTGTACAAACATGCAGTGCGGGCACACACACAGAATGAATCTGACTGTGCAAGTATGTGTCTGACTTTTATTGATCTGAAAGGAGACAGCAAGTAAACAGCATTTGAAAGACCAACATGTTTCTGCATTTGTGCATGCACTTGCTGTTTATGCATGTGAAAACACCTTTGACAACCTATGGAGCAGTTTAGATGAAGCACCTGGTCATCAATATTGTTATGGCTTTAAATATTTTAATTCCATCACTCTATGACAAAAAAAAGCAGTGAAACTATTCTGAAGCTGACAGTGTTAGCAGAAGACAGCATAATCTCTCAGCCACTGGTCTTTTTGGAAACTCAGACTAAAATAGATATTCTAATCAATTCCTGTCTTTCTGACACAGGAAGTGTGAAGGAATAAGTGTGTGTGTGTGTGTGTCTAGCTGTCATGATAAGAGCACCGTCTCCACTGGCTGCTCTAAAGCCACACCACAGCAGTGGATTTGGACACAATTCTCAGGTCTGTGGCTTCGTAGCTGTAGCTGTCCCAAATTTATCAAGTGATCTCTACAAGAGCTTAAAATACAATTCAACTAAACTATTCCTGTGACAACTGAACAACAGCTATGAATCTAAAGGCTATTGTGTAGTGTAAAAGTTGTGTCTCCCCTCTACACGTGAGAGCAACTGAACTGAAAAACCAAGTAGAAACAAACTAGGAACGCAACTCTTATCCAGCAGGAACATACAGCATCACCCCTTCATCCCTGCTGGATCATTGGCTCTGGTAATCCTTGCTAAGACACCCAACACTAAATTAAAAAATACCTTTAGTGAGATAAAGTTGCCTGTGTAATTATAGTGAAACGAGCCTTTTCAAAAAAGATAGCCTGGAGGTTTTGACCACTAGTAGTGCTATATAGCAACATTTTTTCAGGGAGAAACTGTTAGGGCCTGAATGCTTTGGTGTATTTTGCTAGATGGCAGGAGGGTGAGATGTTTGTGTCCTCACAGTCCACTTCAGAGTTTGTAATCAGAGATGATGCAATTTCTAGGTTTATGTTATGTTCAGGTTTATGTACATGTATCTAAAAACAAGGCAGTTTAATAAATTCTATCCTCATGAAGGTTATAATTTTCAGTTTTTTGCTGAGACTGTTTCAGAGAAGAGTTGATTCAATTGTATTGTAATTCTGGCACCTATTGTTATAGTGCTATAGGTTCAACTGTACAGTGTTATACTGACAAGTGTTTTTAATATTTTGTCCACCCCATTCATATCACTATGGATAGACTAAATATTAGAAGCACCACTCACTATAACACAATACAACTGCAACCTACAGCCTCTAAAATGTCCATACAGATGAATCAACACTTCTCTACAACAGTCTCAACAAGTGAGTGTTGACACCTTCATGAAGGGTAGATTTATGGTAAGATGGTTGTAGATGGTGTAAAAGAAACTGGAGCCATTAACATCAGTATTGATATATTTTACAGTAGTTCCAGCTGTAACTGCTAAATAACAACATCTCATGTTGCAGTGGTTGAATAGAGCCACTATGCACCAGCTGCCTCCTCCTGGTAACGGACCTGAGATACTTTAACACTGAGACCTGGAGAGGACAGCTGTTCATTGTGCATGACTGGCAGCAAAATAACCAAAAATAGGATAGCAACTTCAAACTGAGGAAATTGTATGGGCGTGTGTGTTGTTGAACTGATGAATGGCATGGTCCTCCATCTGCTTCGTGGACTTGGAAGTTGCTTCAAATTGTGACTTAAGAAACACATCCAAACCAATTATATCAGTTCTGAATGGTTAGAGTCTATTTCTACATTAGTCAAAAGCACTGTTTTAGTTGTAGTGAAGTAGATCCCATTGCACTTAAAATCTCATCTTATCATACTCCAAAAGCTAATTTCACTGCCTATTTGACTGCAAATGGCAAGAATTCCTTAGATCTGCGCCATGTTCACATACAGACTTCATTCCAGAATTCAACCTCCCCTCTTTTTTCATTACACAGAACTAAACCTCATCATTTGTTTTTGACTCTTGGCTTATACAGTGGTAATATCATATACCAATAGATTTCATAGAAAAAATATAATAGATTACAATGGTTTTAAATGGGATGTATTCTTATCAAATGTATCATCTATAAAACCCAAACATTTTGACCTGCCTATCAGGTAAAACTCATAGATGATTAATAATAAAGAATAGTTTACACCATTTAAATGCCCCAATAAGCCATGCCTTTGTTTTTGTGTTTTGCCTTGTATAAATGCTGGAACTCAAACATTCCAGTATTAACTATACCTGTACATTTAACGCCATGATATGTCAAAATGTCCCTGCTCATCACAGCTTTGAATTTTAACTGCACAAATTGATTTTTCTTTTTTTTAATGGACCTGGGTCAGTCTAATGTTCCCTCCCTCCTTTTAGATCAGTTTTTGTCTCTAACAACAGCTGGAGGATATACTGTATCTGGCTCTTTAGCTACTAAATGCTCCAATATGCTCACCAGTAAGCCAGGCAACTTTGTATGGTACCAAATGACAGGCAGCTACCTGCGGAATTAAATCTAAACCATGTGGGCCATAAAACCAAAACAATGAGCTGAAAGAGACTAAAAAAGCTCCTTATAGCTCAGGGGTACTGCAAAATTAGGCATTTATTCTTTATGGCCTTGTCACTACGAGTTTCAAAAAAAAATTGGGACGCTGTGTAAAACAAATAAAACAGAATGTGAAAATTTGCTAATATATTTAATATATATTACAATATATTTAATGTTTGACCTCATGAACGTCATGATCTTTGGAAATATCTGCTTATTCTGAAAGTGAGCAGCAACACATTTCAAACAAGTTGGGACAAGAGCAGCAAAAGATTGTGAAAGTTGTGGACTGATCCAAAAACACCTGTTTGGATCAGTCCACAGGTAAACAGGTTCATTGGTAACAGGTGATAGTATCATGATCGGGTATGAAAGGTTCATCCTGGAAAGACTCAGTCGTTCACAAGCGAGGATGGAGAGAGGTTCAACACTTTGTCAAACATGGGTTACAACACGGTTTGTCAATTACACCATTAGACACAGAGATAGTTCTGAAGGCTTTGTCGGGCAGAAGGGTTTCTGTTTCTGAGAGAGTGCAGATCTGACCACTTTGAACCATGCTGATGCAACTTGATTGACAGTAAACAGTCATTGCTGTGGTAAAGGTTGTTGTCGAGGTTTAGGGTTGGGTTAGAAGGGCAAATGGCATCAAAGAAGGAAGTGTTGTTCTGTTAGTCCGTCCGTGAGTATAACAGCTCCATCAATCACAACAAGTTACTATGTTAATCCCAACGACAAGTCTGGGCAGACTCATACACACCTCATACACACTCACACACAAAAATGCCAATCATGACAAGCTCATAGACATACCCTTCCATTCACATGAACATGCACAGCCTCATCTTGAACAAGGAGTGGCTGTATGGACTTGCCAAAACTTGGCACCTGATACATTCAGCTCTATTGCTATAGCAAATGCTGTGTAGCAAGATAAGCCAAAACATGCACATACTTTAAGAAGAACCACATTAAAAATTTGTTGTTAATGCTCAAAGCCATGATTTGAAATGGTTTGGCTGCAACACAAACCTGAGGAACTGAGGAATCTTGCAGTTGGCAAGTCAACTCAAAGAGCAGACAGAGGAACGTACTACTGAGCAGGAGTGATTGAAATTTTATATGCTACAATTGTATTTTTAAGCTGCTCCAGGCAAAAGTTTTATGCACATATACACCAGTGTAATCAGTCTAAGTCTACAAACATCATTTCTCTCTGTTGTTTTTCCTGTATCTCTACCCAACAGTGCCATGTACGCTACAGAATTAAATTAGAGCAGAGATCCAACTCCAACAAACATCTAAGTAGTATAGCACATATACGTAACATATTCTGTCATTTTTAATTATTTCCACTTAGAACAGTGGCTGGTTTGTTCATTAATGGAATTCAATATGGGTAATCCAAATTGCAGGTCACACCCTTATATACAGCTTTCTGACAATATTTCTCATTTCAGGTTTTGGTAGTGCTGCCTTATATAGTAATGTTTTTGTACCTTGTAGGTTAAGGGTATTAACCATAATTCAGTTAAACATAATTTTATTCTTTAACTATGTTTCATTCCTTAAGTAATCACGTGATAGTACATGGTAACCAGCCACATGATTACTGATCCTGTTTTTATGTTTACAGCTCAGGTTTGGTTATGTTTCTTCTCATTAAGAACATCTAGTGAGCCAATATTTGATGAGATATACTTAGCAGTTAATACTGCTTGATTGGGCCATTTCATCCTAAACTTACAGTAATTTTTAATGTCTTTCTTTCAAGTTGCTTATACCTATCACCAAACTCCCAGTCGAATCTGTGAAGACATGCATTGCAGTAGTATCAGCGAGTAATTCAGGACATGTATCAGCCTCAATGGGTGAAAAAGGAACTTCTATATGAGTGTACTGTAGTTTGCACTGGACCCAAACTGGTCACATCAAGACTGAGAAGCATATCACCATGCTAAGCACTGGACAGAAATAGCAGTACCACTTTGTTGTTTTCATTTTTGGCTCAACATAAATGACCTTTGCTCAACTTGCGGGGTCTAAAACAAGGGCCACAAAGTGACTTTTGAAAGGCAGAAACCAGCACTTAGAATGAAGTAATGCAGTTATTGATCAAACACATGAAAGATGTGTGTTATCATTTAATTCTAGATAGAAATTACTATTCTGTACAGACCCTGAGTATTCATTGCCTCTGGCTGTGTGAAAGCAGTAGAGGTGCACCCTCATATCAGACACACAAAGTGCTCTACCATACCAAGGAGAAGCACTGAGTCTTCATTTAATCCTGGGCAGCCCTGCAGGATGATGCAGAGGACAAACTGTTATGTAATACTCAGAATGCTGCTGCAGCAGAAATGTCCATTACACACACTGTGCTGCATGGACACTCACAGTGGACACGCAATGCCACAAGCGGTACCACAGACATTACTGTGCAATGCATAAATGGTAGCAAACTCCCACGGACACTTGTGCTTGGCCTAAACAGCCACAACCAAACACACATACACAGCTGGGACGCAGTTACACTTTTTAAATGTGCACACAAACAGTGTGTTTTCCAATCACACACAACTGTACCTGAGTGCACACACAGAGAGAGACCTGCCAAGCCAAAGGACAACACCAAAAAATTCTATACAAATGTAGAAAACTTGGTGTCACATCCGTGTCAACTTGGTCCCTGACTATGAAAGAGAAACGTCATCTTTCATTGAAATATGGGAAGGAGGGTGACGCCAAACTCCGTGCTTTAAATGCTGTTATGACCTCATACTTTATGTCAGGACATTTTAGAGACAGTACATTTAGATTTCAGTCTTTGTTTCATCTTGCAGTCAATACAATGGGGCAGCACTTACTGCCATAAAATCATATTTTATTCTTTTTATTATTCACAACTGCTTTTTTTCCCTCAGTGTCACGGAGGATAAGCAACATGAATAGATTTTAAATGTTGACACTGCGGCGCTTTTTGTATCATATTTAAGCCGAATTTGTCATTGGAATGTGTCGACTTCAAAATAGGGGTAAATCAGTTTGAACAAGGTGCCTACTTTTCACGGTGAAGGAGCCAACATGACACCATTAGATTCTTAATGGAGTTTGTCGTTGCTTACCTTTGTGTGTGTTGTGATCAGCCCGCTGTCTGCAGCTTGTACCTGGACACACTCCGACCACAGCGTGAATGCGTTCACATCAGGTCTCTAAGACACATTCCCCCATCGAATAGATCCTTTTTGTCGGAAACGCAATGATCCAACTTTTTTCAGTAATAGCTGCAGTCCTCCAGTCCGACCAGCTGAGTCACGAAGGAGCCCACACACACCTGTCGATGATCAGCAGTTAATGATCAGATTAATCATCACACCTCCAGCCTACTCACGTGTTCAGGGACTATATTAGGAGGCGGAGGAATAACGTTTCGTAAAAATACAAGTCCTCTTGGACATTTATTGCTTGATGTTGATTTTCTATTAGTTGTTACCCTCTTAAAACATGTTTGGCGTTTTTATTTGTCTCATCATCAATGTTATTACATAATTTTCTATTACATTATGTATTTTTGTGATTTTATTTCATTTCATTTGGGGTTTTGTGTTGTTGTTGTTGTTGTTGTTGTTGTTTTATTAATGGATGACAAACTTCCACTGCGTGCTACATTTCATTGCAGATGTAATATACAGCTCAGCTCACCTGTGTAACCAGTGGCCGGTTCATTTCTAACACTGCCATCTAGTGGCCAAATGAAGACCGACACGTCAAAATAGTGAAATGAAAACCCATCATTTTGAAATGGTGTAAAAATATCAGTTAGCAGTGTAATAGTGTTATTATGGAACAGTGTAGTAGTCTCACTACTTATCATTGTAACAGTCTTACAGTGTAACATAGAGTGTAAGTGTTCAGATCAGTGCAACTTAATCATGCAACAGTTCAGGAAGTAAACCATTTCCAAAGTAGAAATACAGAAATATAAATGATGAAAATGAAGTACAGAAATTCAATCACACTGAAAGAAGAACAAAAATGAATGAAAATAAACATTTTATGAAGCAGATATCCTAACTTAATTAAAAATATAATAAAATTGTATTTAATCTTTCTGTAGAACCTTTCATTGAAACAACAAGCTGTAACTGTCTCTGCTTGTTTAGTAGGACACACTGTGGTGATTGTATCTGATACCTGCATCAAATGTAGCCATCTCCTAACCATCTGTTGTTATAGAGGCAACAGTTTAAGCATCATTGTTACTGGACAAATGTTTAACTATGGAACGTATGTACCATTAGTTCTGTAACATGGCAGAGAGTGAAGTGCTTTTGAGAGCAATAAGATAAAGGTAAACAAACACAAGTACAAGACATATTTTTAAAATTTTTTAAAAAGTACAAAAGAGGATACAACTGGCATACATGAGTGAAAAGGTTAGTTTATCCAAGTGTAAATTGAGTGGTGATAATGAACAGAAAATGAAGTGACAAAACTCTGTTCAAATTCCTCATTCATGGGCTACTGGGCGGTGGATCTAAAGAAGTGCCAATATACAAAAAAAATATATGCTCAAACTGCAAGAAAAGAAGCGAAAAACAAGAAAATGAATATGTATGAATGGATGAACACATATAAATTTAAAAAAGATTGTTTTTCTATCACGTGCGCTCAAAGACGGACAGGAGAGGAGAGGAAAGGAGAGGGTGGAATTGCGCACGCGCAGTTTGCGGGAGATCCTTGTGCACGAGCACGCGCTTGGCACGGGCTGTATCAAGTTTACAAAAATAAATGATTTGACGCTCTGTCTTAATTTTCAAAATAAAGTATAGGTTCTAAATTGATACTGAGCATTAGATATTTTAAATAGAATAGTATTTTCCGCAAAAATGTCATGAGAAATCGGCTGTGGTTAGCCATATTCACACTTGTGCCAAATGAGGATACAGGAAAATGCTGTTAGAGCTTAAGAACATTGTTCCGACCACTATACTGGGTTTTATTTTGAAGGATACAACCGGAGGCCGTGCCTTTCCTTCTCGTTAACATGACGCTGGTGTGGTGCGCAGTAACGCAGCTGCTATCAGCGTCACTATCTATCGATGGAGCTCGGGTACCGTTAACGGGAGGCAGCGGGAGGATAGAGTCATTTTCCCTCAGTTTAACCGAACAAACCCGGGTCGCAGAGGGACGGAAATCATGGAAAATATCCTGGGGCAGGTCCGGAACATCAGCCGCGGAGAGTACACCTCATTTACTGCCGTGAAACAGGGAATATAACCGCTGACGGTTAAAACCGCAAACCGCGTCGTTGCTCCTCTTTCTCCATCTCCACCATTTTGGTTGTCAGTGATGGAGCACATCCGGACGCCCAAGGTACCAACACTCGACATTGAAACACCAGTGACTTGGCTCTTTTGGTGCTCCCTCTCTGCTGGTGTGCCCATTTGTTTAGGTTTTTCCTCCATGACACGCAAGGTCCTTCTGCCTCCGTTACACGGCACAATGTTCATCAGTTTAAGAGAGGCACCCCAAAACTGGCATCTGTCTGTTATTAAGGGACAGCCTGCCGGGAGACTTCCTTTCATCACATTGAAATCCAACATCATGCTAGCAGGGCATTTCATGGATTTGTGTGTAGGCCACTTGATCTTCTGTGTCCGGTGTTGACAGGAACATCTCTGTGATGCTAACATCATGTGTCCGATAATGGACCCAGGCACGGAAGTATCTATAAACACACTTGGCGCATGTGGCTGTTCTGATGCTCATGTGCTCCTGTTACCATAGACATTCAATTTTTTTTTAATTACTGACGTATTCTTTAATAGTCGCCATATTCTGTCCTTACACGTTTGCCCAACCATGGTGTAACCACCATTTTCCTCCTGCCTGCCAACCTGAAGAAGGCACACAGGCCTCACATGGACCCCATCCTCCTCATCCATCCTCCTCATTACCACATCATTATGGTCTGACATTTTTACAGAGGATAGACATGAGTTAATATGGCACACACAATCTATAATACATGCATAACAGTAACAGATCCTCACAAGTGGCTCCTGTATGTATCTTGCATGTATGTTCCATACAAACACACATTCCACACAAAACCATGAGTTACTGCATGCCCATGACTTTCTGACCCACTATAATCTGTTGAGTCATGCCAGAGGATACTGTGATCGCTATCTGTCTGTGTGTGTTCTGTGTATTTTTCCACCTCTGATGATTTGCATGTGTGATACTTATAGGTGGAAAACGTGCGTCTCCTGGACCGCTCATCCGGCCAGAGAAAGGCCAGCATTGGAACTCTCTACCTGTCTGCCACGCACACAATCTTTGTAGAAAACAACCCTGAGACACGCAAGGAGACATGGGTAAGCTGGAAGCAGGCTGGTACACCTGTGAACCATGAGCACTACCTTTAACACCTGATCCACAGTCAAGGTGGATACATCTCATTAATACCATGAATAATATGGACACTGTATTTCCCTTCATCCACTGTTACAACACTGCCTGCTTCACATCTCAAATAGCTTTGTCTATAGTGAATCCTGGCTTTCTTCGTTACTTTGCTGACTCATACCCCAGCCTCGATTGGCTGTTTCCTTCAACTGAATAACCTGCTTTCAAATATTCCTCCATCCATTCATCCATCAGAAGCAGAATATCTGCCTATTTCTAGATATAGTGGTGAATTTTATTGTACAGATTTTTACCCTACATTTATTTATTTATTTACTAATGTGCGCCAACAGCAGCCTCCCCTGAGGCTGTAAAGCAGACACTGTAAAGCAATACTGCTGCTCCATCTGTAGGGAATGGGCAAAATGATTTTGTGTTGACATTTATGTTTGCTAGGCTAAACTGAATATGGTTACCATCCTGCAAGAATATTTGTAACTACAAGTGAATGGCAATATGAGGACATGTTGAGAATGAAATATGATCTGCAGAGAAGCATTTGTTTGACAGTTAAACCTGCTGGATAGTGACACTCGCACTCATTTCATCATGTTGTATTAGTTACGGAAAAATCAAAATAGTTTCTCCAAGCAAGGTGTCAAAAATATGTTTTTCAATTATGTGGCCAACAGCTGAATCAAGCAGAGAAATTTGAGAAGATAATTTGATCTTTTCATCCTTTGACTACTGAAGAAGGCTGGATAAAGAATACAGTGTATCTGCAGGCAACATCAGGCAGCGTGATTTACAAATTAGTGCTAAAAATGTTCTAATTCAAATTTAGGAAATGTTTTTTGTTTATTACTTGGATAGAAAATTATCTTTGCCATGAGACTATCACTCTTTAAAATCTCCTCAGGTAGATTTAGTAAATCCAGTACAAAAGGAGAAAGACTTAAAGGTTCAAGCAGTTGAAAAGACAAAATAATCGCTGTGATGTCAGGAGTAGCCTGTGGCCTTGCAGCTAATATGTCATTCTACTGCTCCTCCTCTTCTTCATTATTAAGTTTAGAATTGTCATGATGACAGGGCAATGAGAAGTTGGCTATTTTAGAGCTTCATTATGATTTGAATCAAGCAGAGTAAAATCTTCACCCTGGCATGTTCATATTTTTTAATAAAAATCTTCCCAGTCTTTTGAAAGAGCTGGTATTACATCATCACTGATTGTGTGAGTGCTGAATTTCCAGACACAGGAAGGAAAGATGCCACCCTTCCCCCTTTCAAATCTCCTGCAGGACTTGGTGGAAGACTCTGCCCCATCCCTGTGGACCTGGCTGGATAAAACAGGCATCAGGGGTGTCAGATTTCACCCAACAGCCACTGACTGTGTCTACTGGATTAGCAGGAGCACAGAAGACAGATTCCTATTAACTTGTGTAAAAACAAAACCGCTGCTAAAGCAACCGTCTACTTCTTCTTCTTCTTCTTCTTGTTCTTCACCGCACGGCATGTGCTGTGAGAAAAGCCCAGGAGCTTCCCCATAAACTGATGTTGACATTCCTTCCTGAAAATTTTAGATCACAAGACAGATTGCACAATAATTTGACATGTGTTAATGCTGGTTTTGTTTTTTATAGTGCCAACTCCTGCACTTACAGATAAAAACCTAGTTAGTTAGTTATTCACAAAAGGACCTTATAGAGAAGCATCATCTGTGTATTTGTGTGTGTTTTGTTAGTGTACACCTGATAACGAATGTCCACACTGGATGATAAGAAAGATGTGTGCGTCTGTGTGTTTCAGGTGCTGCACAGCATGGTAAACAGTGTGGAAAGGCCACCTATCATCCCTGCAGGAAGTCAGCTGATCCTGCGTTGTAAGGACTTCCGGGTCTTCCAGATCCTCATTCCTCAAGAAAGCGACTGTTCGGACATCCACACCTCATTGGTCAGGTTGTCACGACCAGGTGTGTGTGTGTGTATCTATGTGTGAAAGTCGTTCAATGTGTGTTAGACATTTGTTTGGCAAGGTGTCGTGAACAGGTGTGTTAACATACAGTATGTCTGCTTTTACAGTATGTTGAGCATGTATAACATCCTGATTTTAAGTGAGTCTTGGGTCATCTGCTTTGTTCTCCTCCCTCAGAGAAGTACAGTGAGCTGTACTGCCTGTCTTTTAATCCCAATGTAAACAAAGAGGACAGAGAAGAATCATGGAACTTCATAGACCTCATGGCCGACTATAAGAGGATGGGAGTTCCTAATAACCTGTGGGTTGCAACAGCAGCCAACAGTGAATACAGGGTCAGTCTAATTGTGACTTGTGTATGTGGTAGAGAAATAAGAGTCCTGAATTTTGTTTAAAAGATAAGAGGAAAGCTTAGGCTGGATGACCGTGTGAGAGATGAAAGTTATTTGCATGAAACAGAATGGAGTTAAAGTGAAGTTCTACCTCTACTAAAGCCATTACTGCAATAAACAATAAATGGTCTGTAGCTGTCTATGTATTTCTCGTGTTAGGTGCAGTGAATGTGCATTGTACTCAGGACATTTACAAGGTCATGGATAAGATAGTACAAGCCTCCCTTCAGCCTCACTGACTTCTTATCAGCAGCTACCTCTTCTAACATGAGGATCATACAGAAGCCCTCACAAAGCAACACCACAGAGTCAACTTTTAACACACATTTTTTTTAGACCAGTCTGGCTCCAGACTTCCTGTAGATCATTATATTCATGGGTAGCATCTTTTTAAAGAGGAATTTGAAAATGTAAATGACAGTTAGGGCAAGACCAATAATCTGTTAATCTTCAAAATCATGACTTGATATTCAAAAAATAGCATAGCCATCAGTGCTAGAAAAAAAGTATTTACAGCTATAGCTTTATATTGAGCATCTAGACATCAGTTTCGCTTCTGCTTTACCAACATGGTTGCCATCCCTGTTTTTTTGCCATAAGAGGACAATATTAAAACAATATGGAGCACTGTAAAACCAAGTCAGAAATGTCTTCAGTAGTCAAGCTTATCAAGAATATACATACATTACACCACAGTACTATAATGCATTATGATAGTCAGAAGCCTATCAAATGGTGCTGGTCATTGTAGTAATGGTATCAGGAAAAATAAAAACATTAAGCTGCAGAGTGACCATTCAAAGACTGTATAATAATGACTGTTTTTTAATGAATGAGGCTGGCAATATTCTATATTTTTTTACTGTCAACAAATCCTATTAAAACACCCAAATTAACCATGCACTGAGATCTTACTAGCAATAAATCAGAATTAGATTCAGTTTTATTGGCCAGGTATGTGTACACATACAAGGAATTTGACTCCAGTTTCCCTTTGATCTCTGTACTTACATATACGTAGACTAACAACATATGGTAGACTAACAAGACTACGAGAACATAGGTATTTTTCTTAATGTATGTGTTATAAAAACCCTTATAGTATATCTAATTCCTCTGTGCCATAGACCTCCATTGTTGCATCATAACAACATTAATGAGCCACACCATTGTACTGAGTGACATGTTTCTTGTCAACTTTATCCTTATACTCTCGTCTGCATTACCTCCACACATACAGGGTGGACAGGAAGTCAGTTCAAAAGAGCAGTTTTATCAACTGTGAACAAATGTGTATCTAACTTGGGGTCCTTGATTTGAATATGTGTGTCCTCTCCCAGGTATGTGATACGTACCCATCAGAGCTGTTTGTTCCAAAGTCGGCCACACCTGCTATCATCGTGTGCAGCTCAAGGTTCAGGAGTAGAGGACGATTTCCTGCTCTGTCTTACTTCCACCAGGACACACTGGTCAGTGTGATGCACAAGCACACACACAGAGGATGAATTATGTGAATATATATATACTGTATTTTGGAAGATTGGACTGTTAACATTCTTTAAATAAGAGATGAGTAGACAACAAAATTATCTGTATCATTGTGATATGGTGGAAATAAATGAAAAAGTAAGGATTTTTTTACTTTTTTTCTACTGGAGAGAGAGAGAATCTTGACAAGATGTACACTGATAAAATGTGCAATGAGATAATAATGATGTTTCCTACAGGCAGCAGTGTGCCGGTGTAGTCAGCCACTGTCAGGCTTCAGTGGACGCTGTCAGGAGGATGAGATGATGCTGCAGGCTGTGATGAAGTCCAACCCTGGCAGTGATTACATCTATGTGGTGGACACCAGACCTAAGGTAACACTCACACACTCACAAGTATAGGCACAGTGAATAATGCAAATACATATACATTGAGGTATAATATTATCATATACAGTACTCTGTGTGTGTGTGTCTGTTTGTGTGCCCAGCTGAATGCCATGGCAAATCGAGCAGCAGGTAAAGGCTACGAGAATGAGGACCACTACACCAACATCAAGCTGCAGTTCATTGGCATTGAAAACATTCATGTAATGAGGAACAGCCAGCAGAAAATCATTGACGGTAAGAAGAAGAGTGTGTGTGGTTCCTCTGATAGTACTGTATCTTTCTCTCTGTGTATGTGTGTGTACATCTGTCTTTGTTAGAACCAATTTGAGTTTTAAATCTTGGGAATAAGGACTAAGGAGAATAAGGGTAACATAAGGGGCTGGGGAATGTGTTATGTCAATGGAGGTTCTCACAAGTATAGAAATACAAATGTGTGTTTGTGTGTTTGCATTTGTCAACCTCTCTTTCTCTAACGTGCAGTGGGTGAGATGAGATCTCCGTCTATGACTGACTTCCTGTGGGGTCTGGAGAACTCTGGTTGGCTGAAACACATTAAAGCCATACTGGATGCTGGGGTCTTCATATCCAGGGTGTGTGCACAGACAGACACAAAATTACATACAGGCACACGTTCAGCTGGATATGCACACTCCTCATTGGGTTATAATAATATTATCTGTGTAAAGACAAGACCTAATTTCAGTATTAGAGAAATGGTTACAACATAAATCATCAAATTATCTTGAAACTGAAAGATGGGGAGAAAGCAAAATCAGGTGTTTACTTTTGATTTAAATAGCGAGTTGAGACATATACACTCTCTACTATGGAAAGCAGAGATGCTTTTCAGTCTTGGGTGCCAATATAATACTGCTACATGATAAAGATAGATAAGACTGTTGTAAATGCCGGATGCCAAGCCAATAAAGGCGCACATTAATACACATATATTAATTATAAAACAGTATTAAACTTTCACTGAGAGAACTAGCTTGTTTTGTCAACAATCCAAAGCCCAAATATATTCAGTTTGCATTTATATAAAAAGCAGCTAAGTCTCACTTTTAAATTTTTTTTTGAAAATTGCTTAATTGCACAAAGTAGAGATGCTTTACACAGTGAAGAGAGAGTAATATGATGATAGAAATCTCCCAACATGTTAAATGACTTTAGAAAAGACACTCTCGCTCTCTCTCCAGGCAGTTGCTGATGAAGGTGTCAGTGTGTTGGTTCACTGTTCGGATGGCTGGGACAGGACAGCCCAGGCCTGCTCAGTAGCCAGTATACTGTTGGACCCATTCTACAGAACCATCAAAGGATTCATGGTAACACGCACAGTATTGTAATTCTCTTATTCTGTGACCATCAGTTCTTATCTCTGATTTGATCCTCTTCTTCATCTCTACTCTTTCTCCTCTTTTTCCTGCTCTCCTTCCAATTTCAATCTCTTCTAGGTGTTGATAGAAAGAGACTGGGTTTCCTTTGGACACAAGTTCTCCCACAGGTCAGTAGCTGGCTCTGACTTCAACAGTCTTATACAGTGTCTCCAGAGCAACATCACAACAATAATTTTGGGGGCTTAGGAGATAGAAGGCCGTGTTTCAATCCCCGGGTCCTCGATTCTGCATGACATACACACGGGCAAGATAATGAACCCCAAATTGGCATGGGTGTGAACGGGCATAGAAATATCGCTCGCATGGCTGCTTCTGCCGCCAGTGTATGAATGCGTGTGTGAATGGGCGAATGTGGCATGTGTTGTAAAGTGCTTTGAGTGGTTGTGGTAGACTAGAAAAGCGCTATATAAATGCAGTCCATTTACAATTTTGTGTATTTTATTTTGCTACAGTTTAAAAGTTGTTACACATTTTGCATGTAATTTTATTGTTCTATTCTTTTCAAAAGGGTCAATCCAGTTAAAATATTTGAACTATTTTAAAAACTACAATAAAAGAAGTTTCAGGCAGTGAAAATGTCAGAAAAATAGGAAAATAGGTTAATTTTAAAGGCTAGGTCAACACATTTGCCTAAGTTATTATACATACAGTTACATTCAGCATTTTAAAGGCTACAAACACAAACATAGAGTTACACTGTAAAAATAGTTCCTAATGTTATCCCTTACATCTCAGACAGTTATACAAGTGTTGCGTGAGCTCTCCCCAAGTGGAACTCACCTTCAGATATCATAAATATCATGTGGTGTGAAGACAGGAATGACTTTCTAGTGGATAAAAGAGAGATGATGAAGCTGACCTCCGCATTGCCTGCCAAAGATTTCAAAAATAATGGCCTTTTACTGATGTTCGAAAAGTGACACAATGATGATTAAAATCAGTGCTACAAATAATATTTTCATTATTAAATGTTAAATTGTTATCAATAAAATAATGATTAAATAACAGACACAATAACACAACATGCTGTATATAACACATAACCCACATACTCACAATGAAGAAGAAAAGAAAAACTAGCTTACAAGTAGAGTAGAAAAAAAAAAAGAGCAATACGTGAGAGAGAGAGAGGGAAGTTGAAAAGCATACATACCATAAGTTCTCATATAAAGGCCAGTCAGATCGAATAAGACATTTCAGGGCACTGAGTCCCTCAGCACAACATCATGTTATTATCACCACTTTGCTGCTCTGAGTTTATTTTTTGAACAGAAACACCAGTTAGATCCACCTATTGTAGTTTTTCTGCATTTCCATTTTGCTGATCAATGTTCACATTAAAAGCCTACCAATAACAGGCAAGCTGGAAGACTAAAATTTGCAGGAAGTGTTGAGTTGGATTTATGGTAGGTTAACTTTGATTGGGGAAAAAAATTTTAAAAAGTGAAGTAAAAGTAAAAAAAATGGAACTATGAGAGCCTGCAGTGAATTTACAGTAATAAATAAACTTCATCATTTTTATAGCCCTGCCCTAATCATTTAGCTTCTCTAAATCATTTAGCTTTTTTCATCTTCACCTCAAAAATGTACTTCTTAGCCAATAGTACAACAGTATTTAATCCAATAGAGCCACTGTTTCTTAAGTCCCCAAATATTATTGTTCGTGTAATTAAATGAAAATTAAATAGTAATTATAAGATAAGATAAGATTAGATAAACCTTTATCTGTCCAACAGTGGGGAAATTTGCATAAACAATGACCGCCCGAACAGGGACTTGAACCCTGGACCCTCAGATTAAAAGTCTGATGCTCTACCGACTGAGCTATCCGGGCTCTTATTTTTAAAAAAGGGTATCTATCTCAAGATAACTTGCTGTCAAGAGGGGTCAGATAGATATTTTTTATAGATACCTTATCTATAAAAATGACAAATAAGAACAGCATTAAACTTTTAGTTACTCATGAAATTATATTGCTATATTTTAATTTTATAAAACCCCATAACAAATGACAAATTTACGAGAGCTTTAAGTGACGTCTTCATACTTTATGTTTGTCCTTTTGAAAATGAATAAATGATGGGTCACACAAAAATAACTGTGATTTTACTGAGGAGTGTGTAGTGTGATGGACAGTTAAGATGGAGCTGTGTCCCTGCAGGTATGCTCACCTGGATGGAGATCCTAAAGAGGTGTCGCCTGTCATCGATCAGTTCCTGGAATGTGTGTGGCAGCTGTCTGAGCAGTTTCCATGTGCCTTTGAGTTCAATGAGCGCTTCCTCATCGCCATACACACACACGTCTACTCCTGTCAATTTGGGACCTTCCTGGGCAACTGCCAGAAGGAACGCAGGGATATGAGGTAGGCCTGACATACACACACAGAGTAAATACACCGTGCATTGTCTGAAGACACTAGTTAAAGATGTTACTGTTTGGCTACCTATGTAGCTGCTCTGTCAGAAACAAGCACAGTAAGCATAGTTTCCATTAATATCTATTTAAAAAGTGGAAATAGTGTGTTTGTTTTTGATATCCACTTTATACACAAACACACACTCAAGCATACACATGCACTTTGCAGTCACAGATAATGTGTCTAAAATGAGAGTCAAATATTGACGTAACTCCAACGTTTTATTTCAAACTCTATATGTCAAAAACTTAATGCCCGGTGTTTTATTGTTTTTTGATTGCAGCTAACTTCTGTTGCTCTTTTTTGGTTTGGCAAATTTGTTACAGTTTATAACCATAAAAAATCAGCTTCATTTACAGCCTCATTTTTATAACTTTCCAGATCCACTGCAGTTAAATTAAGGTACATATGTAAAACAGCACTGTGTCACCTAATTGATCTTGCAGGACAATAACATCCATATAATCAATTAATTTTGACGTCAGAGTTGTCCTGTCCTGAATTAACTTCTGCTGCGTAGGTCTGGATGTCTGCCAGCAGCTTTGAGGGGAGTAAACTCCTTTTCATTTTGGCCAATAGGATAATGAGGAGCTAACAAGGTGCTGACCCGCACTGTGCTTTATGCTGAGTATGTATTCACATAAAAATATTGCGTTGTGCATCTTTAAGATCCATGCTCAGTTTCAGAATTATATTCATTCTCTGAGTGCTGTATTTGAAAAGATATTTAGTTCCTTTGAGCCATCCATCATGTTTTTGTAATTGGTTGACTCTAGGCTTCGTGAGCGGAGTCATTCTGTGTGGCCTCAGCTGTGGAAGGACAGAGCTGAGTACACCAACCCTTTGTACAAGGCTGAGCTGAGCCAGACTCAGGGCATCCTGAGACCCAACACCACCCCCTACTGCTTCAAGTGAGTCACTGCAGCAAACACACCCACTGACTGATGAATGTGTAGTGGTAAATGCAGCCGTCATATCATTTGACTGTTGAAAAGGCAAAATAAATGCTGTATTTAGAATTCAATATGTATTTAATACCTTTCTAAAATACAGTATTATAGTATATTGTATATCTATATGTAGAGAAAAAATCATTACAAAAACTATTAGAATTTCTTTATTCCCTCCTTTGCTCAATTTGTCTCCAGAATGTGGAAGGGTCTCTATAACCATGTAGAGAAATCAACGCCTCCTCGCCAGTCACCTGCTGACTTCCTGTCTGCCGTGAGGGAGGAATCCCAGCAGCTGGAGGAGGAGCTGACCAACCACCAGGAGGTACCTCCAGGAGGAACCGCCCACCACCACCACCTGGGCTCCAGACAAGGCATACAGCACACAAAGACACCCCCTGTTACAACACCACCATAACATTTAACATCTGTCTCTCCAAAATGAATCTGAGAATCTCTCTCTCAGATTTAAATGAGAGATTAAATACAGTTGTCACAAATCCTACGGAAATCATATAGTTTTCCCCTTTTTGCCCAAATTAAACTCTAATGTCTCTATTCCCTTTTATGCCCTCATCCAAACAAAAATTTAAAGTGAAAAAGACACACTGTGCACGATGTATTTCAGAAGTCTGAGAACTGTAAATATGTTGTTTGCAACCAATGTAAAATGAAAACTACTGTTTACATTAATACTGCCAGTTTGCAAGATTATTTGGATGACCTCTCAGACATCCCTTTCAGTGAAAACTTCAATTTAATTTCTATGACAAGGAAAACTTAAAGGATGAGAACACAAGTGCATTTAAATATTTATTGGTACATACATACATGATGATACATGACACATTTACATTTATTTTAGATTCACTTTTATTGAGTCCTCTGAAAATGTCTTTTGCTTATTGTTACTTAATTTGTATGTTTGATCTTCACAATGCAGAATGATTTATGTGCAGAGATACTATACTTTTTACGATTTCTCTGCTGAAGGGGGAAAGTTTTTCTCTGTGTTGCTTTAAATCTGTGTTTACCATAAATACATACAAGAAGCCAATATCCAATTTGCAACCTTGACTAGTCCGATGTGGAAACATACACTGAGAATGGATAAGTATGAGACATCTTGTATCCAACAGTTATACATCTGAAATAAACAATATTAGATTTTTTATTTTTCAATGAGGGAGAAAGAAGAGATATAATTTTAAGAATATTCAACAAGGAAGTTGAACAAACATATCAGACACAAATTATTATTCAAAACAGGGTATTTTTTTTATATGTCAGTATATTCCTAAATATAGGCACTGCACTGCTGCCAATCTGGCAGGATTTTCCAGAATGGAGGACTAATCAAATGATGTAAATATTTGTGGCTCCGCATTAGAGAATATTTAACCAAAATCTAACATCCTCATTCACACATTTGTCAACTATTAAAGATAGTGTATGTTTGTTGTTCTCCCTCTCTGTAGAGGATAGCAGCCCTGACAGGGAGGCCAATGACATGGGAGAAGATCAAGGTTCCGAGGAGGCGGACTAGCCACCTGTGGCAAAGACACTGCGGGCCGGACCCGCCCACCACTTACCCAGACCCAGTCACCAGCCCTGCACAGGACAATGGCCTCACACTCTCCTCTGAACCAGCCAATCAGAAGGCTCAGACCAAGGACCCCGCTCTCACCCTGCCTCTAGGGCAGCACATCCATCTCAAGAGTCACGACCTTAATGACCTCTCCACCTGCAGCGACGTGGAGTCTGGCGTGGCAGACCTCAGCAGCCGCTCATCCAGCGGCGGGGACGACAGAAAGGACCCAGACTCAGATGAGGCTGCCTTTACTACTGCCTGACTGGAAAAAAGGGAACACTGCCACCTGGCCGGATGATGAAAGAGGAAATCACCGCTCTTACAGTAGATCCCCAAAATATTTATTCAAACACCTGGAGAGGAGCAGAAGCAGACTGTGACGAGTTAATGATGGCTACTGACTCACTGAAAGGCAGTTGGATTTCATGTTTTGTTTTGTAGGAGTTCAAAGGGAGTCACAATGAATTAGGAAGAAACCTCACAGGCTGTTTAACAGTTCACCTTTTTGATGAAGGCACTGAAAGACGCCAGTTTAGTGTTTTTGATTTGACATTTTTTAAATTTCATGTTTTGTTGCAGAAGGCCAGATGGGCTGTTTTTTTTAATATGTGGATGTTGTTTTTAGGTGAGCTCAATTACTGTCATTTGTACATTGTTAAAGAATGCACTGTTACTACTGTGAGATGGACAAATGTTACATGAAACCAGCCTAATAATGTACGCCACAGGCTTGATGAGGGGATTTCCATTTTTCGAGTACAACAAACACTCACTAGACAAACCTTGGGTCCATGTTTATCATGTCAAATAATTTGCAACATGGTGGAAGATTTACTGATAGATTTATTTATATTCAGTCTTCCTTCTGCAGTGTAAAATAATATGCATTATGATACTAGTAATAATAGTTTATCCTCTGAGGTATTTCTTTGTAGGGCTAGTAGACATTTTCACTTAAGACATACTGGAAGCATCAGATAGGTGTGCTCAAAAACTGACCTGCTGTCAGCAATGTCATATCTCCTTGAGACGTAACATACTTATTCAACAAGTCTGGATCAAGTTAGGTGTGAGGGGCCACTAGTAAAGTACTCTAACTCAGTAACAACAGAAATCGAGCTATAGTTGCTGCTAGGGAAACTGGAAGTGTTCTATGATGCAGTCTAAACACTGGTAGGCCAATGAGCCGACAGCCTAAATCCGCTCAGTTTCTTCTCTGACCTAAACTTCCATGAAGCCTTGTCTTCGGTTGTACTCGGCTCTAAAATGATTTATTCCCTTGTAACTTCTCCTGGACTTCCCTAAAACCACATCACTCGATTGACCACAAATCAGCCACTAGGTGGCAGTATTTAGATTCTGAGAGTTCAAATAAAGTATATTAATTTGGTTAAGATTTAAAAACCAGAGTTCAAAGATTAGCAGAAATGACAGATGTGGATCTTCCAAACGCTCTTTTTAAAAATACAAGTTTCCAAGCTTTACCCGGAATAAAAATATAACACAAAGGGAATATGTCACAGATTTGCGGTCTGAACGATTGGTCATTAGATTAGATTACCAGGAACAGGAATAAACAAGATGAACAAAATGTGAAGAAAAATATTAATGTTTACAATGAATGCTGGACTACAGTATTTTCTTTTGCATTTATGTGTGCAATATATGATTTTCAAGCCATTTATTTTGTTATGTTTCAGCGTACTGTATATCTTCTATAAGGACCTGATATCCACACTGATATAATACTTATCATCAAACCAACTGAATCTCTCAGATGAAAATGTGTATATCAAGAAATCCACTTCTGTCAGATAGCTGGTGTTGAAATGTCATTATGCATTATACACTGTGTTTGACTGGTGTGTGCTTTAAGAACTTCAGAATTTATAGCTTATGTCCTTTCAGGTGATATGTCACTTTTAACATACCCACTTAGATGAATTGCCAACAGCAAGAACAAACCTCTTAGTTTATTTCATGGTCTCTACACTGTCCAGAGGGATCTCTGTGTGTAAGTACATTCCATATTTTAACAAGCATAAATTGTGTTGGGCTGTACCTATTGGAGCACATTGTTATGTTAGTGTATTTAAAGCTGACAGTGAAAACCTACTGTGACTCCACATGTAACTCCTTTAACGTGGGTGGACAGACTGTAAAGAAAACTGTAAACTGTATTTCACTGCTGAGCAGTGAAAGCTACCTGTGGGATTGAGGAAGGAAGGAGACCAAATATTTGAGCACATATATTGTCATGTAGACCATTTTAAACCACAGATTTTAAGAACAATGTCCTGGAAATCATGTATACTCTTGACATTCACACGACCAAGTCAAGATTTTGCCCTCTTTCCATTGTTGGTATATTTTAAAAAGTTTCCCTATTTATAGCTGTAGAGCAGTTTGGCTCAATGGCCCTGGCAGGTGTACCAACATCCAAAAATAAGAAGGTAAAAGAACAGCACCCAGTGTGTGATGATGCCATGCTGCTTGCTGTGTGTGACAACACTGACTGTACCTAATGAGCTATAAGATCTCTTCTCCCCCTTGTACATTTCACTGTAGCCTGTGGTGTGTATGTTCTGTATCCATTGATGTGAATGATCTATCAATAATTGCACCATTAAAGGGAAAGAACTGCAATATATTGGGTCTGACATATCCTTCAACATGACATATGAAGAACATTTGTATTTGTTAGAACACTGGTATATTTGAAATTATTGTTGTTTTAATGGTTCATCACGGTGCCAAAGAATATGATAGGTTGCTTGTTGATGATGTCTGTAGAAAAAAAGCAGTTTTATCTGCATACTTCATGGTCAGATTTGACAACACTCATGAAATATGTTCCAATTTGACATTTGCAATCCATGTGCATGGTTAAGGGCTTTCAGGCTGAGAGTTTGGCCTGTAATGGGATGTTTCCTAGAAAACATGTTGCATTTCTCAGCACTGAGTCTTCCTCTGAACATTCTTATGAATTCAAATGTAATTTTAACTATTTAGCCACTGACAACAAGAACACCTCCATGTAAGACTGCAACAAACTGATCATCATGTTTCTTAAAGAGAGCTCTCCTGTTTTATTTTATTAGTACATTTTGATCCTTGTTAACTTCTATAACTTCTAACGTCTATAATACATATGATACAACACAGATACAATTATGGTCCAGTTTTAGCTTTTTGCATATATATCAGTATCAGTATATACGTCGGCCAGTAAGTACCAAGACATGTCAGTACAGAAATGCCAGAGATACAGCTGCACGAAAAAGGTATTGGCAACCCTGGTCAAAATCTCAGCCAAGTGAAGCAAGTTTCACAGCAGACTGACTTTTCAAACCTTGTTCCAACGATCATTAGCCATGGGCTCCTCTAAGCAGCTGCCTACTACTCTGAAAATTAGAACAACTGATTCCCACAAAACAGAAAAAGGCAATAAGAAAATAGCACAGGATTTTCAGGTAGCCGTTTCCTCTGTTCTTAATGTAATTAAGAAATTGCAATTAACATTATGCTAGAAAGGCAAACCAAAACCCCTGGTTGACTGCAAAAAACCTCCAGACTCTGGAGTGGTGGTGCACCGTTCTATTGTGCAGCGACACTGACACTGACACTGACTTTCATGGAAGAGTAATCAGAAGAAAACCTTTCCTGTGTCACAAAATGCAGTATCAGAAGTTTAAAAAGGAACATGTAAACAAGCTGGATGCATTTTGAAAGTCCTGTGGACTGATGAAGTTCAAATAGAACTTTTTGGCCACAATGAGCAAAGGTATGTTTGGAGACAAATGGGTGCAGAATTTCATGAAAAGAACATCTTGCCAACTGTTAAGCACTGGGGTGGATCGAACATGCTCTGGGCTTGTGTTGTGAAGCAAACATCACGCCATCTATAAAAAAGCTGAATGGCCTGGCCTTCACAGTCCCCAGACCTGAACATCATCAAAAATCTGTGGATAGACCAGAAATGAGCAGTGCATGCAAGACAGCCCAAGAATCTCACAGAACTAGAAGCCTTTTGCAGGCAAGAATGAGTGAAACCCCCCAAACCAGCACTGTAAACTCTTACCTGGCTACAAAAAGCATCTACAAGCTGTGACACTTGCCAAAGGTGGTGAAACTCTGTGTTTGTGTCACTCACGCAGCCTGTCAGAGGTGCAGTATGTCGCATGGGAGTTGGGATTTAGTTCAAATCAGATTCAGAATTGGGTGTATTGGCATGCAGCACATGAACTGATAGATCCAAGCAAACAGGTTTTCAGCTGAGTTTTCTTGTGACAAAGAATGGAAGAATTATGTTGGTATGGGTTTTGTCTCCATGTTTACAATGAGGTCATTCTGATAACACACACAAAAAAAAGTTAACTTGCCATTTTAAACCATTACTTTTACTACCAAATTTAAAGCCATGACAGCTCTTACACAAAGCCCGACCAAAAATACCCAGAAATCCCTCCTCTCATTTATCAGTGACTCCTCCGTTTCCTGACTTGACCTCATCAAAGACACCATGACACTTTCTACATTAAATTAAATATTTTAGTGATTAAATCTAAAGGTCAGAGCTTGACAACTAAAGAACCCATCTTCATAGAAGTCTTTCCTCTCTGTTTTGTAAAAATGAGAGGAACAAAGTGACAGTTGTTAGGTATCCTCTCTCTCAAGAGAAGAAAAGCTGCTGACAAAGTTGTTGTGTTTCCTCTGGACAGGTGACTTCATGGCCAATAGTGCGAGGGTCA
This sequence comes from Holacanthus passer, assembly GCA_025331565.1. NCBI lineage: Eukaryota > Metazoa > Chordata > Actinopteri > Pomacanthidae > Holacanthus > Holacanthus passer. The sequence goes on along the minus strand of JAFREQ010000030.1, from coordinate 7,019,340 downwards.
GAGTAGATCTCATAGTCGTTTCCTCCCTGTAACAAAAAAAAACCAAAGCACACACACACATAGAGGTTAGCTTGGCTACACTATGATCCTCTGAATCACAGATTAGTGTTAGGTGATCAACTGAATTTCATTTTCAATTATGATTTTGGCTGCCAACGATTAAAAAAAACATTATTGTGCCGAATTCCATATGCAATGATGCTCGTTTTGTCTTGTGTTATAAATCTAGCACACCCCTTTTCTTTACAGTGATGCCCAATCATCCCTCCTTAAAAGCTCAAACTCAGGCTGTGGCGTGTTTACTTCAGCTTGAGCCAAGATGACAGAAAGAGAGCATTTGGTCAACATGAAAAGTGCACATATAACATTTATTTTTTTGTTTTTCAGTGGAGTTGTATTACTGGCTCCTGCCTATATCTGTGAATTGTTGACTCCCTATAAGCCAGGCCGAAGCTTGAGATCCTCTGACAGGGCCCTATTAAAGGTTCCAAAATCAAGACTTGTCACAAAAGGCGACAGGGCCTTTGCTGTCTCGGCCCCTCAGCTGTGGAACTCCCTGCCTGAGGCTCTTAGACAAGCAAACTCAGTGTCCTCTTTTAAATCGCGTCTTAAAACTCATTTCTATCATTTAGCTTTTCTTAGCCCATGTCCTGTTGTCTCTATTCTTTTATTCCTATTTATTATATTTATTTATGTATGTATTTATTTCATCTTATCTGTTTATACACATTTATTATTTTTTATGCTCTGTATTTTATTTGTTGTTAATTATTGTTGTTTTTAATGTAAAGCACTTTGTAACTCTGTTTTGAAAAGTGCTATGCAAATAAAGTTATTATTATTATTATTATTATTATCAAATTCTGTTAGTGAAACAAACAATTTTGCAGGGGTTATGTATCCACCGTTTTACAGCCACTCCTTTTCCCATTGTGTGCAGGAAAAATGCCTTTTAGCCCCCTCTCGGACCAGGAAGTTGTAATTACATACTTAGACCACTATGTCAAACTGGCTTCAAAGCCCGGTGCTGTTCCTTAAGGGTGAGCAGGTACGTGATCAGTGCAACCCAAGCCAGACCTTCAGCTCAGGGCAGGGAGCCGGGTTCAGGCTGGGTGCTGAGTTCAAACAAGCATCAAAGTGGTTGCTTTTCTCACAGACTCAGGATAATACAATAATTACCCTGATACAGTTCCACAAATACAGTTAATATGAAGAGTCACAAAATGGTGTGACTGACGTGGTCTTTGCTCGTCTTCGCAGTTCGCACTAGCTAGTAGCAGGTAAGAGGGGGAGTCAGTGAACAAGTTAGTTGAGATTAGGGCATGTCACCCACAATGCCGCCCACACAACACAGACCTGCTTGTAGAAAGTGTGTTGAAATCTTGAATGCCTGTTTGGTCTTGTTACCATTGGTGTTACATGGTAATTCTATTGATATTCTGTCTTTGTCTACTCAGCCATTATTGAGCTGCAGTGGTTAGCATACTCACAGGTTTGGTCTTGTCTCCAAAGAAGTGAATGGTTGAGTAGTTGTCCTTCTCTACAATCCCCAGACAGAATCTCTTATCCCAACCATCAGGAAACACATCAAAGCTGATCTGCCCTCCTGCAGAGAAATAAAGACCCAGAGGCAGGAAGCGATTATGTGGAGAATTGACATCACACTGCTACATCCACACTAATATGTTTCCACTTTAAAATGGTGACGTAATGAAAACAATCTCCATCCAGACGAGCATTAGCACTGTATCAGAAATGATTTCCATTCAGACCAACATGCCTGTGCTGCCTGTGTCTTGCCCAAGGAAACCTCACACACTCACACACTCATGGCTGTGTGTGCTGTATGGCTCCTGATGCAGTTCGGCACTTTGCATGGCAGGCTCTGCCATCAGTGTTTGAATGGATGAATGTAGCATATGTTGTAAAGAACTTTGAGTGGTGGGTAGAAAAGTGCTATAAAATGCAGTCCATTTACGATTACTAAATATTCTATCCTAGATATAAATGTACAGGCTGGTGTTCTTTGTTTTCTTCTGGAAGAATGGTCAAGTGATGTGTGTGGTGCAGGGTGTGACGAATCAGGACAGGTCGTGACTGTCAGGTCACGACCCAATCTGGAAGTGAATGTTGGTATCTGCTGTCCAGACCACAAAGACAATCATGGAGTTTGCAAACTAAAATGGGGTCAGCAGCGTTTCCAAAAGTCTCCATTTTAGGGTCTGTGAAGGTTCTCAGTCATCCAGGTCATGGTGTTCAAGTAAGGGTTGAATCAACAGCAACTGGGCTTGGTTGTCTACAATGAAGTTCAGCTGCTGTTGATCCAACCCTTATTTGAATCTCCATTTTAGGGCTGAAGGCCAGAGTAGTGTGAACACTAGGTGTAAACGTAGCAAGAGTTGTGCATTTTAAAAGGAAAATGTATTAATGTGGATGTAGAAACAGCAGCAAGTGGCCTGATATCTCATACTGTCCAAGGTTGTAATAGTTTTTTGTTTGTACTATAGCCTACTACTTAATAATGCTGCTACTAATACTGTGTTCCCAACCGATTTGAATGGACCTGTGTTTCTTTCAAAAAATACAAACTGTAAAATTGCATGAATGCAGTTGACTCACCGATTGAAAATGACAATCCTTTTCCTTTGAACTCTTCCTTTAATACGGACACAAACGTCTCTCTGATTTTCTCTTTCTGTAAAGAGCAAACAGAAAATAAAAACCCCAGCCCTGCAGATTTTTGAAGATGTCATTTTTGTCTTCACCTTGTGACAGTGTAATAAGCAAAGCTAAATAGAAAAGTAAATAAAAGTACATCGATTTAAGAACATCTTAGTATATGGTATGTCCCCCTTTTGCTTTAATGACAGCATGCAATCGAGCTGGCACAGACTACAAGTTTTTGCAAAACCTGAACTTTATTCCCAGTATGATTTGATAATGTTCCAAAGAGCTTCTTGTGGTGTCACAGAATGATCTGCTTGTGTCATGTCATAACTTGTATTTTTCAATGTTTCTGAATCCTCAAAAGTTCTGATTATTTCCAGGTTTTGTCAAAAGATGAAGAAATTTTCAACGTGATCTCAGACTTTTTTACCCCATTGTACATTCTACCACAATCTTGCCATCATGTAAATGGCTGTTACACATTGCAAAGATAGGTAAAGTTAATGCTGCATTAAAAGATTATTAAAAAAAATGTTGTGTCAAACATGTTAGCAAACAGTTAACAGCTTTTGAGATAAAGCTCTGTAGGTTCATCACAACAAGTGACCCCTATCACATGATACACAGTCATTGGATCCTTGGGTAATACAAATATTACACTTTTGCACTTTCTGTCAAGCCAAAGAAATGGCTTTCGTGTGAATGTGTGTGTACTACCTGATCTAGCTCATAGAACTCTTTCCTCTCTTCATGTGTACAGCTGCGTCCAATAGGGGAGATGTTCAACATGCCGTTACGGAACTCAATGAATGTCCCCCTGTAAAACATTTCACATTACAATTTTGTCCCCAAAAGGCTAAACCAGATCTTTACCATCAGTTATTATTTTACACTGTCAAATGTTAGGCACCCATCCATGCATATTAGATTAGAACTACAGAACTGTAAACCCAAAAAACAAATACTGATCATGAACTTGTGACTCTGATGTGTTTGTACCTCTTCTTAGGCAGTTTGATCTTGGCCATGTAGTTGAGACAGAAGTTGATGAAATCTTGCAGTAGCTCTTCTCCCATATGTGCCTGGATGGACTGATAAAAGCAAGCAGACAAAGTGAACTTCCTGCCTGTCCGATGAGCTAACGTCATCATATTGGGTATCTTTGTATTTTTGTATTCACAAAGCCAAGATTAGGATGACAAATCATCTTAACGTGTCAAATGAAAACTTTGATAGAACAGGCTTTGATAGTACAAGTATCTGCATAAAAGGGTGATTTGGACACATTAAGTAAATCTTACCTGGATAGAGAGTAACTGTCCATTTTTATAGGCTACAAGACCATTCTCAGCAAACACATAGTCCACTTTCTGTATCACTACGCACATAAACAAACAGAAGAGCACAGAGTCAGACTGATGACATACTTGAGGGATAGATATACACTGTAACTATAGATGCACAGATGTGTGTGTCTCACCATCCTGTCCCAGCTGCTCTTTGATCTTGCTGAGATCCGACCCTCCCACCACTCCGACTCGAACCTGAGTCTTCAGCTTCTCAAGGAACTCTGCCATGTCTGGAGTCACACACTGAAAACACACGTAGACATACACGTTACATTTACTGACATGATGGTAGAAACAATGGCAATGATAGCAACAAGACTAATATAAAACAGTCATCAGTCATCATTATAGCATTTGTCACACAGCCTTTGCATAGTGAAATTTCGTATCAGACTATTTTTCTTTTTATTGAAAATCTGTTTGATTTCAGTTGTCAAGATTCAACTGTTGCACATCCCAACTGAAATCCTGTGCTCACTTTTTTCTTAAGCCTTGATATAATGATATAATATCGAAAGATATTATATCATCAGTCATAGTAGACTCACAGGTTTATGACTTTGCACTGGACTGTCTTGTAGTCGTTATGCAGTGATTGCAGATTAGGTTTCCTGTTTTTGTCTGTTGCTCAAGCACACTTACTAAACCCACTTATGGCGCAATGTCCCTTTACTTTTTCAAAATAATTCTCCAAACATAGTAACTTATAGTAATGCACAATCACACCACCAACTCAGGAAACACATCAAAATAAGATAACGTAAACAGGAAGTGGTTTAAGGTCTGTATCTTAAAGACTAAGCAGCTACTGTGTGACTACCAGTGACTAGATAATTTATTACAATAACATGTTACAACAAGTTAACTATAATATACATTCATTGTGACACTTTAGTAATCATCAATAAATGAATTTGACAGTTAATTTTTAGTCATTTTTCATCTGTGCAATCATATCTCTCAAATGTCCACTTGCAGATTCATTAAAGCTTGGATCTGTTTCATGAAGATAAAGGGTTGTCGTAAACCTGCAAAATGTTGTAGACATATTTTGGGATATTCAGTACAAGTTTCTATAACTATCACATATCACACATATCGAGACAAAACGTGAAACGAATATTTGTGAGGCTGATGCTAACAAGTTGTTCTGGTTTAACTGGTGATATTCCTTGCATTAGGCAGATGTGTCGCAGACGTGGCTTTAGAGGATCCCGTGTTGACTAACCAGGAAATGCACTTTCAGATTCCTTCGCTTATCTCTCACATTAATTTATCGATGTCTTTTGAGACATTACATTACTGATTTTCACATTAAAAAGTCGACCTGCTCACTGTTTGGTTTGTGCTCCTCCAAGAGCACTAATCATTTTTGCTGTCTTTCTGTCAGTCACAGTAATGTCACTCTACTATCAAGAGGACATCGAGCCTGAATTGCACATTATATTTTAATCTGTTTACTATTAACATAACACATTTTACAGAAATGTAAAATGGGTGAAATGAGTGTTCTGAATACTATAGAAACATCGTGGTGAGAGAGACAAGTATCTGCAAACTTGAACAGAAACATGACTGACGGTAGATACAGATGTCGGATTACAGCTTAATCTGTATGTACTGTACTTGGCCGCAGCCAACAGCGACCTCTACAGGGTGTTTGGGCTGAGCATAAACACAAAACTCAGACTGCATGTGAGTACAAACACATTAAAAACACAACCAGGACACATATATAAAACTGACAACATGAACATTTGGCTGATTTATTGACGTGTGCAGTGTTTTGACCAGGAATCGCCACAGTCACATACATTGTCATTACCTACAGTCCTCGGGAAACGACAAAAATATTCATGACGGTCACTTCACTTTTTCTACAACACAGCTTCAAAAAAGATGCATCCTGAGATCATCACAACTACCGTGTCACACAGCAGGACAATATCACCTGTTAATTCAGAGTCCAGGGGATCTGATGATCAGAGCTGGTGTGATTTCAGATGGTCTCAATGATGCGAGGTAGGAAATACAGCCAGCATTTCTACAATATATTGAATAACTAACATATATAAAACCACAGTTCACATATGACATGCTTTCAGGCTATATTACTGTTGTCTTCAGAGTTTACCAATGTGAGTCTGTCCTCGCTGTCTCCGTGGCAGACTGGGGAGGACATCAGCACAAACCAAACAGTGAGCAGGTCGACTTTTTTATGTGAAAATCAGTAATGTAATGTCTCAAGAGACACAGATGAATTAATGTGAGAGATAAGCGAAGGAATCTGAAAGTGCATTTCCTGGTTAGACAACACGGGATCCCCTAACGCCACGTCTGCGACACATCTGCCTAATGCAAGGAATATCACCAGTTAAACCAGAACAACTTGTTTAGCATCAGCATCCTTTGACTTAAAGACTAAGACAAATGTTCTTAAATGCACGGTAAGGTAACAGCATATTTGCCATAGGTTTACAAAATATATAGTCAACTTGAATATTCACAGCAAACTCAAAGTGTCACAGCAAACATACATCATGATTTGCATTCATTCGGACACTTCCGGTATAGGGTGTGATGGGTAATTTCCACATATAGCCAACATGTCAATACACAATTATTTACAATTATTTATTGCATTTATACCAGTGAGTGCTCAGACTATCGTTCATAACAGTCCGACCAAGTATTGGCTAATGTTTTAGGGGGAACCATTTTTCTGCGGAACACAGTATCACTCGGAAGAAGTACAGTAACAACGTGGAGCCGGATGCTGCTCTGACATGCCGGAATGTTAGTGTGTCGGACAGAAGAAGCGGCGGTCAGCAGAGGATGTTTGTGTGAAAAAACTCAAGTGCCATGATACTTTTACTTACACACACACGCACATATTTATTACCTGTCTCGCGGCCGTGAGCGTGCCGTCAACATCGAAGAGGCAGAGCGTGCTTGTGTCCACACCGGTGTCACCCATCTTGTGTGTCTGCTCCCAGTTCAGCTCACTGTCCTCACTGTGGACGCTGTCCGTCTGTTTCCCCGATAATCACTCAGTGTGTGTCCACAGTCTGTCTCGCTTTGCTCCCAGTAGTCTTCTGCTCTGTCGCTGTGTCCGCAGTGTGATCCTGCAGCAGAGCTGTGGAGAACGACACCTATCTACCCAAGCAGCGACCTCCTGGACTGAAAAATGAAGCCAACGCGGAAGTGCCAAAAATCGCAGTTCCTCGTATGGCCACGTGAGGATGGCTCCAAAAGCGAGTAAATCCTGCAGAGTGTATAAAGGTCAATCTGTGGTTGAAACAGTCTATGGTCAGTCTCTATAGACTCCCATATTAAAATGCCCAACTTTACAGCAGAAATAAACATGTTTACGGCCTGGCACAAAAAGCAGTTTTGGTCTCTATAACTAATTTCCCCATTCACGACAACTTTGCTGAGGTGAATTTTTTCATAACTCACTCGTTTAAATTATATTAAGGCATGAAGATCTGCATAATTAAGGGCAAGGTCACTTTAAGTGCCAGATAGCCTGAGTCAGCTAGCTGTAATCTCAGCTAATTCAAGTTACTTAACTTGATCCCTCGGCTGTGTTTGTGGAGTTGTTGCCTTTTGGAGAATTTTTCATGCACATATTGGACAAATAATGTGGCCAAACGTACTAGGTTAGTTACTTAGGGTGATTACACAAAACAAAGGGCGTCTGTGTGAGGTTAGAAAGGTCCACCACGTTAGTTAGCTAATGTTATGTGATCTTAAACTTGCCATGGGCAAAGTAACATTGACATAACATTATGCTAGACTTGTCGAGGTCGTTGAAAAGTGGCGAACTGTAAGCAGATGTAACTTCAAAATATTAGATATATTAAATATATTTCAGCATGGTTCCAGAAATAATATTAACCTAGATGCTGCAATACATTATTGGCTGAGCTGAGGGCTGTACTATGAAGGGCTGAAACTATGTAACGGCTCAGTTTCACAGATGGAGCCATGTGGAGGCTGTAACTGAATTATCCTCATGGTTTTCACATATTTAGATTATTTAGATTTAGACTATTTTACGTGTCCTTACATCTCAGTCATATTACAAACAAAAGAAGAGTCCGTAAGACAAATAGACACAAGAACACTGAATGTATGAATTTACTGTGTCTGCAGTCAACAAGCCTCCCTACTCTGTTGGTCTCCACAGTTCATTTAGCCATTAACATTTCTTTAAACTCTTCATATTCTGACATTATCAACATGAAAAACAGAGCCCGAGCCATCATGCAGAAACTCTGTCTGCGCTGCTGAACACAGCCCTTTTACACAAACACGCACAGACTCTGCTCAAGTTAACACAGACTCAACAAACCAACATCTTAATCACTGTTTAACTCCAGCTGACATAATCAGAGTTTGTCAACCCCAACTTGCCTTGATAACCCCAAGTTAATTCTGAGTAGGTTAAACTCGCTTTGTAGTACAGGCCTCTGGAATTGGATATTGAGGCTATGTCTTAACATAAAATATGACAGCCCACAAACCCAAACTTTATTATTTTTATTAATATTATCAATAAAACAGTTATTGTTTGTATAATTCACTCCAGAAACTGAATGATTGAGATTGGCAAAATTTAAGGTTGTTAACAACATAGGAGAAGAAGAAGAGTCAGAAGGTCATACAGTTGGCCATATTTTCAGAGGATGAGAAAAAATAGGATATCATGGCCTTCTTGGTTGACGTTACATCTAACTAAAGGAAAGCACAACTCAGCATGTGATTTAATAGCAGCTATCCAGTCTTCAAGGTAGATCTTCAAGGGAATTGTACACACTCTCCAGCTGTGAAACAACATATTTGGGGGGAGAGAGAGGATTCAACACACACAAAGAAACATTTATTAAAACTTCTGTTGTTTCAACAGAAAATAAAACACAGTAATGTCCAATTGACCATGGACTTCATTGTTGTCTATGCTATGGAAAAGACCCCACTGAAGTCAATCAGCACAATTTCTTTGCATTCATCAAAACGTGGTTTATCTTTTTTTCTCTTTTTAGTGATCTTATTTGAAGCTGTTGTTCCGCAAATGCCTCAAATATGTTTAATGTTAAAATGTGTTTTGAAAGTCAATTTAACTATGAGAAGCTTTCTGTAGATGATTTTTGCATTCATATTTAATGTGCTGACTGTCTGTGGTGAATGTTGCTACCAACTTTAACTGAAAACTTTCTAATCATGCTTCAATGGCCTAAAGGGACCCCTTTTCTAATACCAACATACATTCACTGATGATTGTAGACAATAGGAATGTATTCCCATGAATGCATCCCTTAGGTGAGCTGGTACATTTCAATCCACGTTTTAAGGCATGAAGATGAGACTGAAATTTTACTGCTGATCCAGCTTGCAGCCTTCTCACTTTGAGGTATGCCTATCACAGTTACCACCAGGATTAAAGTGAGCTATGTGAAAGATCGTAAAACTCTGGAAACTATTAATAATGTACAGTAAAGAAAGACTAAGTGAGATACTAAGTGAAACTATAGGCCTGCCTATCAACATTGCCATGGGACAAAATGATATTGAACATGATTGAGCTGATTGTGACTTTTTGTTTTTACCCCGTCTCTGTTGCTGCTTGAATTGTTCATGGATTATGGATATACAAAATACTCTGTAGCTCATTGGCAAAGAACTAATATTTTATATAATATATAATCTTTTCACACTTATCATTGCATGTTCTTACCTATGAAGAAAACAAAATTACAAACAACATGTTATTGTGTAACTTCTGTCAATATTCTGTTATTATGCTGAACTTGAAATGCTGAAAACTAAACTGTTTCAAAGTGCTAATTGCTTTAACATTTTGGTTTGACTTTATTAATCTAGAACAGAGCCATATTGTCATTTGTCTCATTATGAATAGACCTACATCTTCCATGTTTTTTTGTTTGTTTTACATCACATGATCTTATATTGCACTTTTCCGCAGGTACTGATTTATTGGTTTGCCAGTATATAATCAATATATTGATGCAAAATGCTAAATTTAGAGTAGTTTTCATAATTACTTTGACTTCTTACTTATTAGATACAAGTATTCATAATTATCACTTGAAGTTGTGTTTTGAAGGGAAAGCTACATCCTGAAGTCTTATTTTCATTTTTTGGCCTGTCAAGCAGGCATGACTGCTAATAATATGCTGCTGTAATTGAACTCATGTCGCTTTAGATTGCCACTATGTACTAGTTGTGTGTGTGTGTGTGTATATATATATACATACATACACTTATATACTTTTATCTGTTTAGATTCTTGCCACTTCTCTTTGGTGTTGCAACGCCCGAATTTCCCCTCTGGGAGAGAAAACAGAATTATCTTATCGTATCTTCTCTGTGCCAGTTAAAAACAAATGAGGAGTTTCGTTTTTGACTTGATCTAAGAAGGGCAGTTGAGTCATCTCTTTGTAATGTGGCTTGTAGAATGAAACGAAATAGAAACTGTCCTATAGTTGACTGTGTTGCTGTCAGTCTCATCTAAAAAACAAACGGCTAAACGTACACGTATCCCTGACCGCACATCAATAGATGAACATATTTGACTCCTAGCAAACAAAGGACCGTTCGCGCCATATGTTTAAAAGCCCAGTTCAACCAATCAGCGTGTTGACAATGCATTCAAACTTGATGTCTTGATCGCACACGAGACAACCAATCACAGAGCTGTGTCTTTCTTGTGCCCTGAGTTCAAATTTAAATGGGTAAATCTGACCAATCCGCTGACGGAAGGGAGGAGTCGTGAAGGCACTTCCAGTTAAGTTAGTTCGTGCTTGCAGACAGTGACAAAACAGTTGCGCCTTCTTCCTCATTCAGTCGTTTACAACTTGTCTTGCTGAGAACAGGTAAGGTTCCGCCGTTCTTTCAAATTGTATTTATCTGGTTTTGTTAATAAAAGTCACCGGTGGTTTTTTGGTTGTTTAGTGTTGTGTCTACGACGACAAAATTTCATACTTATGCGTATTTACCAATTAAAACGTATTAATGAATTTAATCGTTCGTACATTCGCATAATCACAAGGCTGCCTTGTCTCTAATGAAAATGGTCGGATTCTAGTTTGTTCACATTACAGACGCTGTTTCAGTACTGTGACACAGGCAGTGTAATTGCTGTGTGCGCAACATGCAGTTCAAACGCCATTTGGCTTGGTGACTGAGCCTGCTGTACGACGGTAGCTCCCACATTTAAAGTTTGTACCAAGTCGCCATTTGTTTTAGACTCACTCTCGCGGTTCGTTATGCTCTAGTTAAAGGCAGAATAGCAGTCGGATGAAATTAAAGCAATGTCTATCGTGTTACTTTGTCGGATAAGCTTTTGGCGCAGTTTATTTTAGGCGGGAAGATACAAAATGGAGGCGAGTCTTTTTGTCCCAGTGAAGCAGAAATCCGATTAGTGCCTTAAAACACCCTTGGGCGTCTGTTTGCCTTGTTTGTGCTACATTAATGCTACTTGCAATTCTGAAACGACGACGAATGTTAAAATTTTTGCTTGAGTCGATATTCACCAAGTTGAACTTTTGAAGTTTACACATTTGTTTAATGTGCGTGTTAAGTTATTGTGCAAATAGAAGCCGCAATAAATCTAGCACGACACTAGTCGGTGTGCCGAGATGATTTTGTCACTTATCAGTTACTCGTCCTTCATGTGATTTCTTTTTTGCAATTATTGATAGATCACAGCCATGAGGAAGGACCCAAATAAACCAAGAGGCAAGATGACCTCCTATGCTTACTTTGTGGCGACCTGCCGTGAAGAACACAAAAAGAAGCACCCAGGGACCACTGTAAGCTTTGCAGAGTTTTCCAAGAAGTGCTCTGAGAGATGGAAGGTAAGTTGGCATCAGTCCCCTCTACATGAATGTAATTTAAATCATTTAATTTGTGTTTCCATTAAGATTTTAGGAGTGGGCATGTTATTTTCTATATTAAACCAAAACCATCACATTGTTTAAAGCTGGACTGCTGGCCAGCACAAGCACCTCAGGGCCAGAAGATTTGAATTTTAGTCAGGTGCCATTTGTATTGGTATTGTTGCTTTGATGGCCATGCCCCTGTTTTGCCCACCCCCACATGGCCCTGATGTAGGGATATGATGCACAGATGTTAAGTTGCATAAGTATTCTCTTGTAACTTGAGTGTAGGGCTGCCTGTGTCAAATGTGGTAAATGCTCATCACAATTTCCCACAGTCTTCAAATTGCTTTAAAATGACATGAATGAAACAGATGATACTTGATGTGTATGGAGTTGACAATCTTGTTTAGGAACACACAAGTGTATTTTCAGATGTACAGTCAGAATTCTGAGATGTTTACGGTTTCCTTTTTTACAGACCATGTCACCCAAGGAGAAGGTCAAGTTCGAGGACTTGGCTAAGAACGACAAGATTCGCTATGACCAAGAGATGAAATCCTATGTCCCTCCTAAAGGTGCAAAACAGGGCAAGAAGAAGAAGGACCCCAATGCACCAAAACGGCCTCCGTAAGTCACACTGCATCTGTGCAGGACTTTGATTTTTGCCTCTAACTTCTTTCATGTGCGGGAGTAGAGTCTGGTTCTTTCTGGCATTAACCCATCCCTTTCTCTACAGTTCTGCTTTCTTCGTGTTCTGCTCTGATCACCGCCCCAGGATCAAGGAGGAGAACCCTGGTATCTCAATTGGTGAAATTGCCAAGAAGCTTGGCGAGTTGTGGTCTGCACAGAGTCCCAAAGACAAGGCTCCCTATGCAGCCAAGGCTGCCAAACTGAAGGAAAAATATGAGAAGGTATCTATCGGTTGTCTGGTATTTTTGCATTGTACCAGCGGGGTAAAGCAGTGTATTGTTAGGAAACAGTATATTTGTTAAAAATGCACTATTCTGTTAAAGCAGCACTTGCTGAAAGCTACAGTGCAAATACTGTCTTGCTATAATGAAGCTGTGAGCAGTTTTTATAAAAATGTCTTGATTATATTAAGTGATAAATTTTCCCTCTTTTCCACAACAGGATATCGCAGCCTACAGAGCCAAAGGTGGTTCAGGGAAGGGTGATGCTGGTAAGAAGAGTGGCCCAGGCAGGCCCACTGGCAAGAAAGCAGAACCAGTTGATGACGACGATGATGACGATGACGAAGATGACGATGATGAGGAGGAAGATGAAGACGACGATGACGAAGATGATGACTAAGCATTTGATATGTTAAAGGATGTGAATTTTGCAATGCATTGTTCAGCTTAACTCCTATTTGTTTTTTGTGTGGATGATTCCAACAGTTTAGCCTGCTGTCCCTGTTGGTCTGCCTCTGTAGGATTTTGACATGTTCTTTTCAAATTCAGGGATTTAGTTTTTATTTTGACACTTAGTCCCCCCCCCCCTTTTTTTTTTTTTTTTTTTTAAACAAAATTTTCTGCTGAACTCGGGTTTGTTACGTCCTCAATTCTTGTTGCTATCTAAATAGGCAGTCCAGAATGAATTTCCTGTGATACAAAGAACTGAAATTCCTGTACAGGCAGTGGACAGCAGCAGATCAGTTAAGTTTTAAAAATGTATTGTTTCTGGAAGCACTGCTTATGTTTTCTCTTTAGTGGTGCTGTTGTTTCACTCATTTTACTACCAGGGGTTATCTGTAGTTTGATTACAAAGGTTTTGCTGCCATTTTTAATGTGGAACTTTGGAAACTTTCATGTAGAATGAATTTTCTTTTTTTTGTAATAAAAAATTTTGTATATTGATTAATTGTGGACTCTCACTTTGGTAAATAGTTAAAAATTGGACATGTAGGTTAGATGGGAGGCCTTTCTTGAATGACTGTTCACAATCATATATTAGAAATGTTGAGATATCATGCGCAAGAATAGGAAAAGGGCCTGAAGTGAGTTTTTTTGCCCTACATGATCAGTACTGAGTAATACTGCCCTTGGCAAGTATCAGTTTGTAAATGGTTTTTTTTGTAGCTAGCTAAGAGTCTTATTTGTGTTCATTCTTCCCTGCAAAAGGCTTCTGGTTCTGTGAGATTGTTGGGCTGTCTTGCATGCACTGCTCTTTTGAGGTCTATCAACAGGTTTGTGATGATTAGGTCAAGAGAACCTCTCTCTCCTTACTAGATCCTTGCTTGTGTTTTATCAACTCTCAGATGTATGTCGCTTTGGATAAAAGCGTCTGCTAAATGAAATTGTAGGTGGTCTATTGTGGATATTGAGAGTATTGTGTGTTTATGATCATTATCTTATTGTAGAAGCCTTTTTTCATGTGTTTCCAATTACCTCCAGTAATTTGCTGGTTTTAAGATAAGAGATGAGATAAACCTTTATTCGTCCCCCAGTGGGGAAATTCACAGATGTTCCTTTGCAAACTTAGATGCTAAATTGTGGTGAAGACACAGGAAAGGTTTTCTTCTGATGACTGTTCAAGTCTGTCCAATATTCCTGAAGGTTTTTTGCAGTCTGTGGTTTGCCTTTCTACCAATCCTATGAGTAGTTCTCTTAGAGTTTTCTTCATTTTCTACACCTCAACTTGGCCTCCACTGTTCCTGTTAACTGCTCTTCCTTAATTACATTACAAGCTGAGGGTATACCTGAAAAAGCTTTGCTGTTTTTATTGCCTTGCCTTCTTCTTCTTTGTAGACTAATTATTTTAGTTTACAGAGTACTAGGCAGCTGCGTAGATGAGCCCATGGCTGCTGATTGTTGGGATGGGGTTTGAGGAGGAGTAAGCCTTGAAATTTGCAACTCATGGCCTTTCCCAACGATGACTGTGAACAAGTCATAGCCCTAACAAGCTAATTTAGGTCTGAGACTTCAGCAAAAGTTATCTGAGAGCTCCAGTCTCTGCCCAAACCTTTGTATGGTGCACGTTCCTTTGTTTCCACTCTAAAATTTTACAAAACAATTATGACACTGATTAAAATGTTGAAAAGAATGTTTCATCTTAAACTTTATGCCTTTTGGGGATCAGTCTACTTAACTTTTCACAGTAACAGAAATTTTGACGAGGGGTATCCAGTTTTCCATGCCATTGTATGCCAGGTGATTGTAAACTGCACAAACATGCAAGGCTGGCATAGGGATCTTTAAAATGTAGATGGACACATGAAAAGTTCCACACAGGGGTAAGGGGAACCCTGAGCCAGAGCCTCTGTGTTAAGTGACTTTTATTAGCATTTTTTGTTGAAGAGGAGAGTGAGGCAAAAAGGATAGAAAGTCCAGAGAAATAACACAACTCACAAAAGATTTTAGACATCTGTGCCTATCATTGCATAATCTGTCCATTTTTATTCAAGTAAGTATTGTATTGTAACAATTGTGAGGGCTTGCATTTGTACTTTTTAGGCAATCATAACAAGATCAAGTTTGTAAAGTATAATGATTATAATGTGATGGTTGTTGTGATCTCTTTTATCAACAGGTCAGGTTCACTTTTAGGTTTGCAAAAGAGAAGGTATGCCATGTAATATGGATTAAAAGGAATCTACTGTTCTGGTCATAGGGCCTCTTTCTTCATTTAGCAAAACACTCAAATATCAATCAATCAGTATTCAAGACCAACCATTTGTCTGGCATTAGACAATATGCAAAAATTCCGTCTTCTGGCAGAGGAGGAGCTGCCCAATGGTGCTGATAATACCACATAATATTAAGGTATATTTGTCAGAGTGTAGAGTGCAGTATCGAGCTAAACACATGCATAGGACGATAGTGACCACAGGCTCCACACTTTGTATTTCTGTCTGTACCCACCTAATCTTGTCTTTGTGCCTACTGACTAAAGTTTGTCTGTTAATAGTCAAAGTACAATCACCTGTTTAAACACCAGTACATGAATTTTTGCACAGTTGCTAATTATCAGAACTGCTGTCAGATGTCATTATATCATGACCCAGCTTGGCTACATGTCAGCAGAACATTCATTGGTTATTAGATTAAGCTCAAAGTCATGTGGCTTGGAGAGTATACAGTATGTGCAGTGATATATGTTTATGTGTAGTCTGTGTTGTGGGATGACTGTTATTGAATGGCTACTCTTATTAAACATGTTTCTTTGGCTCCTAAAACATACAAAACATTGTATGTCCAAAAATTAGCATCCCCTTATCTTGGAATCAGGGGTGGATATAACTATAGTTAGATACAATTGGAGTGGAGCACGTCCAGGAGGTGCAGACAGCCAACCTGGTTGTGAGCAAGGAGAATGCCAAATGGCCCCTTTGGTGTTAACCCACCTGGCCTCTCAGTCTGCTTTATGCCTTCCTGGCCCTGAGACTGTTGATGCAGCTGTTCCATAGTGCCTGAATGCAGCATCTGTCTGTCATTGTCGTGGGACTGGAGAGCTGGGGTGTCAGGTGGTTCCCAGACCTTGTTCAACACGTGGTGGTGGGTCATGGCCAATACTGGATCTGCACACGGCCAGAGGGACACTGTATTTTCACACCCTGATCCTGGGACGGCACCTCATGGTCCAGAAATTGAGAGGTTGAGACTGAGAAGCCTGGGCCTACCTTCGTGGTTATCGCTACCACTCACAATGCGCATGCCCCGTCCATCTCGTGGATTTCCTGCAGGGCCTGTTCAGGCTATTACAGCAGGCTATTACAGCAGGCCATGATTATCTGGACCACATATGGACAGTAGTCACCCACAGGTGAAGTGCTTCCTAGCCCACAGGCTAAGGCCCCCTTCTTGACAGGCCCCTCAAACAGTCCTGGACAGCCTTGTGTGTGTTCTGTCACTGAGGACGGCACTCCTCCTGGCCAAGAAAGCAGGGGAGTTCTGCGCCCTGTCTGTGCATCCTTCTGTCATTGCAGATGGGGTCAGTGAAACTACTACGAATCTGAATCTGTACTTTCAGCCCAAGGTTATCACTTCTTTGTTCAGGTCAACTCATTTGCCTTAGAGCGCCCCCCCCCCAAACGGGGGAGAAGAGCACCTGCACACTTTGTGCAACCTATATGCACACTCTGCTATTATGTGGAGTACATGGTGGCTTTTAGGAAGTCTGGTCGTCGGACTCACTCTGTTGGTGCAGCGGCTGACTCACTGGATTTGTGATGCAATCCGCAGGAGTTATGAGGCCATTGACCCTGATCCTCCAGCATGGCATGAGGGCACATTCCACTAGTGGCCATTGTATGACTCCATGATGCTTTTCAGGGGTGTCTCAGTGGAGGACATCTCTCCCTGGCTGCCTACAGGTCTGCCTCTTTGACCTTTGAGCGGTCATATCTCAGGGATATGAGTGCTAGTTGTGTGCTTCATTCATTGCTTCGTGCACTGTCTGAGGGACCTTGTCTGTTGCAGACTGAGGTGTTTTTTACTGGTGTAGTTGTAGTGCAGCTGGGACACTCAGGCGTTGCTTGGCCACTAGACTGCTGTCACAACTTGGCAGGGTTTGGACAGTGTCGGTTCAGGCTCAGCCTGGAGAACATCTCATCTCTCTGGCCTTTGCTATAGGTTTTAACCAATGGTGAAGCCTGTTAGAGGCCTGATGTACCAAGTAGAAATAGCAGTTACCTGGATTTAACTCCAGTGCTACAAGTATGTGCAACGTTGACCCTGGCTGTGTTGCTGAGCTTCAATTGGAGACGATACATGCACTGAGGTTTAATAGGGAGAGGATGCTACTTCCTGATTGGACGGTGAATAGAGAATGTTTTCTCAGGTGCCGAGGCGGAGCCTTTTAAGGCTAAACCAATAGCGAAGCCCGTTAGAAAGCTACACACGTACTCATAGAACTGGAGTTACATCCAGGTAAGTACTGTTTCTGGATTTACACAGAAACGGTCTTACTGACACTCCGGACAGCCAATAGCTGATCAAAATTACTCTTCCCACAGACCAATCGCTGGGTTGTGACGTCAGCCCTCACGCGGAGGACGGCGAGCTAGGAGCACTTCAGCACCAGGGAGCTGTCCGCTGTGCACGAGCCGACTGACTACTGACGGTAAGAAGACAAACAGATAGACTGTATCCGCTGCCTGCTAGCGCTGTCATATGTAACCCAACAGTTATAACGGCACACAAAACATACATGTCCAACCCCACTCAGTGCACGTTATCACCAAGCTGCCGCTCTGTGGTGCTCGGACGAACCACATCTGCGACACTCAATAACAGACAGCTTCCACACGGATTAGTTTGTGCTGCTCAAACCTGTTGATGCTACATATTGTTGAAATAATACAGCAAACACGCAAATGTAAACCGCGCCTGTTTGCTGGTGGTGGCAGCAATTTAGGATGAAAATAGCCACAGTTAGTTAGCAGCTTACAGGGTTAGCCTATGGATTTAACGGCGGTCCACAAGACCATTGGTTTGAGGCTATTACATTTGTATCATGTCTGAAACGAGGTTCGTGCGAAGTGCATGCCTCCTCTGTTGTCTAGCCTAACACCAAGTGAGCACGGTGTTGGTGATTCGCATGTGTAAAACAACGGTATGTCTGGTGTCAGCTCAGATAAATCAGTGAGATGCTGTTCAAACAACGGTTATATGTAACGCAACTTTAACCTCTCAATCAAAATGTGCTCACTGTGTTACCTTAGACATCCATTTCACCTGAAAATGACCCAAACCGAGCTGATCCGAGAATATATTGGCCGACGAAAGGGTCTGTGTCAGGCTAACCATGACTAGCCATCCTTCAGGAGCTGGACAGACCCATTGTTTGTGTACGGTATATGTACAGTTTAAAGAAACAACGACATCATTTGAAAATAGCACTTTTAAGTTGTCCTGTCTCATCACTCTTGATTGTTCCCCTGGGAACACATTTAGTTTTAATAGACCTTTTTCAGGGCAGACATTTTGACATGTCAAAGCAAGAAAAGCACAGGTGTAATAACAGCATTGATCAAAGCTGTATTCCATTTAGGTGAGCCCGGTCCAGGGTCTTGGTATTGTTTATACTGGCTTCCTGGGACACTTAATTAAACAGAGATAATGTTAATGTTATTAGTTCCACTTGTGATTTTCCGGCAGCAGTACATCAAAATAGCTGCTGTGAAAAAGGTCTAATTTTGCCAAAGAAGACAATAATTGAGTCCACAAGATTTTAAATATGAACTATTGTCTTTGCTTGATCTTGCACAAACCAATTACACACCTATCTCCAAGGTGCTGACTGTGTTTATATGTGTGTGTTTAATTTAAATAGCGTAGTAGAAATACTTGCTATGTTTAAAATGACCACACAATTTATTACAAACATATTAATTCAATTCAACTTTATTTATCCACGAGGAGCAATTTACAAGTTAATCCACAAATCTACAAATTAATCAATCTGATTGTTTCTTAATGCAGCCCTTCAGCCTCAAATCAACTGGTGACAAGCTTCCTAAATAGAAACCGGATAAAAAATAATCCATGTGTTTTCACTCATCATCACTCATCAAGTTAGCACTCAGACATCTCTTGGACACCTCTTCGCAATTTTATAGCAGAGCAGAGGGAGAAGACTAAATCCAAACCATACAAGAAAGAGCAAAAAGACATGATCACAGAAATCAAGACAGTGGTATTTTGTGAGATTAGAAGAAGTTGAGTTAAAACCCTCATCTAGTGTCAAAGTTACCTTGCTGACAAATACAAGTAAAATGTAATGATGGGATGTCCAGAAAGGTTCACTTGTAGCTTAACACTTTCCTTTATCAAAGTGCTAGTCATTACTGTGACAACTGCACATCATTACTGTTTAAATGACCGCACCATTATCTAATCAAAGAGAATGGTCGGCGAGAAATTTGTATGTAAATCAGCCAATTTGCACCTTACAGGAGGAGGTTACGGGCTAACTGGTCAACAGGCTATTGAAGACTACCTTTGATAGAAAATCCCCGTTCCAATGTTTCCCTTCTTTCAGTTTTTCATCTGCTCTATGATTTGGGTGAACCAGACCTTTAGAGATAATCACTCATGATGCCTCAAAAACCACGTACCTTTGTTTTCAATACTATATGTCAAAAAGAATTAGCAACATATCACATTCTGTTTTATTTTTGGGATCAAGGTTGTGCAAAAAAAATGTTTAATGATTATGTTATCTGAAGATCCTTCTGGGTATTTTGGTTTGAAAAAATCACAACATAACTAATACAAAAGAAACTATATTTTCTAGAGGGTTCTTTATAGGGCTCTTGGTTTGAAGATGTGTAACTACTACAATGAGAAGAGTACCACCATTTAAACATACTGTACTTTGAGCCACTAGTCAGTACCTCACAGTAACAGTATTCAATCAGTAGATAAGCAGCAGTCTTAGCCAATCACAGCAGAGATTAGCTCAATCCTCTCTACATGTCTCTTTCTCTTTAATCATCTTATCCTCTTCAACCTGTACCTAGTATGTTAGTAGGCTGTGTTACTCTGGTAGTAATAGAACAGTACACTGTAATTCATCAATAATCCATAATAAATATTGTTTAGAGGGGTGTTGATTTAATTGTGAGTAGTGTGATTGGTTTTGCACTAGACTGCACAACACCTAACAATACAATGCAATATAAACACACAGCCAGTAGTCTCTCAGCTGACAACTGATCTTTAGGCACTATTATGTGATGCATAATATAATACATGGGATACATTTAAGCCATGAAGTATTTCTGGAAAGATCAGTTATTTGCAAAAATCTAAACTTGCTAATCACTGCCATTCATTTATTCATTTACATCTGAGATCAATGCTTGTTTGTCTACAAAGTCATAGCCACTTAATAGACATTAAATAGAATAAAAAATACACAGAACACATAGCTAAAAGCTGTGCCAAGGATTTAGATTTGTAAAGTTACTTAAATATAACATAATTAGTGTCTGCATGTGTTTGTGTGTCTCTAGGTGAGGATGGCCAAGGTGAAGCAGGTGGGCTTGCTGGCAGCAGGCTGTCAGCCCTGGAATAAAGATGTGTGTGCTGCTAGTGGAGACCGCTTTGCCTACTGTGCTACTTTGGCTATATACATCTACCAGGTGAACTACGTGTGTCCACACTTGTGTTCATGAGGGTGGTGAATATTTATAATCTAAAATGCATTATGTGCTGGCAGAAACCTGCTGGAGCAGCAGTACCTCTGTTATTTTACTGTTATTTTTTACTTAACTAGTCATGGGAAATGTGGGGTCACTGGCAAAATATGAATGTTGACCTGATACAGTGTACAGATACATGTCGTGTACAGTGTGCTGTTACAGTGTTCTGTATCCCAATGTTCAAACAGAATTATTAAAGCATTCAAACACAATACACTGCTCCCTTTTTGTCCCATGTAATTTTTTTACTTGGTACTTAGTGTCTGTAGTTCTGGACAGAACTGAATCACTGAACAGAACCTTCAAAATCGTTTAATGAACTGAGAGGTCACCACAGAATTTATGTTTAACCTATCACAGGACAAACTCAGAGCTGTTTATTTTGAGTTTTTAAATTCCCTGTCATTTTCTCTGTCTCCTTTTTGTAGTTGGACCAACAGTATAATGAATTTAAGTTGAGGTCCATTATGTCAGAACACAAGAAGACCATTACAGCCATCAGCTGGTGTCCTGACAACCCTGATCTGTTTGCGTCAGCATCTGCTGATAACCTGCTCATCATATGGAACGTAGCAGAACAAAAGGCTGTAGCAAGGCTGGACAATACTAAAGGTCGATGGATGATCAACACCAGGTTTTATTGGCACACTGGAGTGTTTAAGGTTAGATTATTGTAATGTCCTCTCCTCCAATAAAGTATCACAGCGTCTCCTCTTCTTACCAGGTGTCCCTACGTCAGTCAGTTGGTGCTGGAACTCAGCTGACGGAGTCGCGTTTGTCTCCCAGCGTGGTCCACTGTACATCTGGGTGTATGGAGGTCCTGACCCCGGGGTCACAGTGCATAAAGAAGCCCACTCCTTCCTGTCTGATATCTGTCTCTTCAGATGGCATCCCACCAAAAAGGGGAAGCTGGTGTTTGGACACACAGATGGAAGTTTGTCTATTTTTCAACCAGGTACGGATGTTTTCCTCAACTCATTGAAAAATAAAACACATGCTTACACATGCATTTGTGCATTTCTGGGGATATTTCTTTGACTTGCAACTCATTGCTTGGAGGCATATACTCTGAACATAGAAATGTCTAATCCCACTCATCTCTTCAGGACAACATGAGCCTGTAAACACACACACATTTTCATTAATCTGTCTGTCATGTCTTCTTTAGGGAGTAAAAGCCAAAAGCATGTGTTGCGTCCAGAGTCATTAGAGGGAACAGATGAAGAGGACCCAGTCAGTGCTCTGGAATGGGACCTTTTGTCAACAGACTATTTACTAGGTGGGACAAAATGAGACACATAGAATAGAAACGTAAAATAACTTTTTATTTTATAGTGTAGTTATTGTCAGTATGCTGAGTAATTGCAAGTTGTTACCATGCTAGTAATCAAAACACTTAATCCAGTCTATTCATGTAACCCATTCAATTATTGGTTATTACGAACAATCTCTGTGGTTGCCAAATGATGAACATATTCTCTCTCACAGTGTCTAATCTCCATAATGGTATCAGACTGGTGGACAGTGAGGCCTTGGCTTGTATCACATCCTTCTGCTTCCCGTCAGCAGCTGCATCTGTTCAGTGTCTGGCCTGGGTCCCCTCTGCACCAGGCATGTTCATCACCGGAGGTAAAGACTGTATTTCTGTATGGGATATGCATATGATGTGGGTTTCTTTCTGCCTCTATGTGTTTACTGCTACAGGTTAGACTTGCCTTTCAACCTCCAATATAGCAGGCAGCTGGTACGTGGGACCTGTTGTTGCCACAGTGCCATCTGTCTATGTATAGGTGCATCAATACTGGCATATTAAAGACTACATTTAGCTTCTTAAAACCACAATAATACTTAATATTATTGGACTTTAAGATAATAGATGGAGTTCATATTAGTGCCACCCATATGTTATGAGCATACAAGTGTACTCACCAAGAAAAATATGCAACACATTTGCATTATGGAATAGACTTTTCATATGTTTTAACTGATTTGTGTTTGTCTGTAAGACTCCCAGGTTGGAGTATTGAGAGTATGGAATGTGTCTCGCTCCACTCCTTTGGACAGCTTTAAACTGAAAAAGACCGGATTTCATGCTTTGCATGTCCTCAACTCCCCCCTTGCCAAGAAAGGTAAAACTAATGTTTGGCCTTACAAATGTGGTATAAACTCAAAAATCCATGCACCACAGCTGTTACAGGTTGCAGGAGTTCTATTTTCAAGTTGGTATCAAAATCTTGCAAGATTTGTGTGTGTGTGTGTGTGTGTGTGTGTGTGCGTGTGTGCTTGTGTGTAAGCCACCAAAGCACAACAGAAGATATTGAAAATGTTTTTCTTAAACTTACAATGTCTGGGTGTATAGCAGCCATTCAAACACTGATTGGTAGTATTTCTCTTGTAAGGCTTCATTCGATTAGCTCAGCCACACTCATAATAAGCTTGAGACTGACTGTAAAGAAATGTAAGGATTACATTCTTTAAGATTTCTAGAATAACACACCAGATGATTTCTACTTTCTTTGACTCCCTTCACTCTCTCTACAGCTCAGAGTTACTGCTCTCCTAGTAAAAGTCAGCACACCAGTTCCACCAGTGAGGCAGTACCTCCCCCAACCTTGTCACAGAACCGGTCCTTCTCTTTGCCTCCTGGCCATGCTGTGTGCTGTTTCATGGATGGAGGCGTGGGACTCTATGACATGGGGGCCAAGAAGTGGGACTTCCTACGAGATTTGGTATTCTATAATGTCCTTTGTAAAGGCAAAAGCCTACACATTCTTACACATGACTTGTTGCAATCATGCAAGTGGGGTAGCAGACTCACAGGGAATATGACCTGTAAGAAAAAGGAAATAGGAGAACTGTATATGGAAACACAAGGCAAAATCCCAAAAAACACACAACACAACACAATCCCAAAGGTGGGAAAATCACAAAGGCAAGAAATAAAGACAACCAAAACACATCTGAGGAAATACTCTTACAAAATAAAACAGGAAATAACTAAACTAAAACCCCAAACCATAACATGACTGAATGAACAAACCACTAAAATGCTTTGTACTGTGTTTTTGACTTATGATTTCTTTGCTGTTTTTATATTGTTTCCAGGGTCATGTAGAGACTATCTTTGACTGTAAATTTAAACCAGATGATCCCAACCTGCTGGCCACAGCTAGTTTTGATGGAACCATCAAAATCTGGGACACAAACACACTAACAGCTGTTTACACCTCCCCCGGCAATGAAGGAGTGGTCTACTCCCTGTCCTGGGCTCCAGGTACATTAACCCCACCCCTACACATCCAAACACACAAGCACATGCACACATACAGCATACACAAAAATGAGTGTCTCTGCAGCCAGGAATAACAGAAATGAAAGGTGGTGACCTTTCTGTCTGTGTGTGTTTTGAAGGAGACCTGAACTGTATTGCAGGAGCAACATCTCGTAATGGAGCGTTTATTTGGGATTTCAGGAAAGGAAAGATCATCACTCGCTTTAATGAGGTGCAAAAATCACGAGTGAATGTAGTGTAATTAAAAATGATGAATGGTATGTCACGTCTGCAATGAGACCTCTCTGTCTTCCTCCAGCATGGCAAGAATGGTATATTCTGTATATCATGGAGCCATAAGGATTCCAAGAGGATCGCTACCTGTAGTGGAGATGGATTCTGGTAAGTCCTCATCTTCCCTGCTAGACCTCTATTCTGAGAGTTTCTTCTATTATGAAGAAAGTATAATATGTGTCCTTCATAGAGAGTCTTAGGTGTTTTATATTGTTTTTACACCAGTATAATCCGGACCATCGATGGTAAAGTCCTCCATAAGTACAAACATCCTGCTGCTGTGTTTGGATGTGACTGGAGCCAGAACAACAAGTAAGACCCTAATCCCTTTGCCATCTTTCTCAGGGGGTTAGTTAGTGTGCATTAGACAGTCACCTCATGCTGCAACTGGCTACACATGGCAAACATATAGATTATTATTTTACTGTTTTATTTATTTTACTTACTTGAACATACACAACTGAGCCTGAATGACAACATTTAAAAAAAAAAAACTTTTTTTCAAAAGAAACAAACACAAACATAGCATATTACTAAAATCTAATCTATACTTTATACTTTATTGATCCCCTTGGGGAAATTCCTTCTCTGCATTTCACCCATCCTATTCATAGTTAACCTTTTAACTATACATACTAGGAGCAGAGGGCTGCCGCGGTGCAGGGGTTAAGGGCCTTGCTCAGGGGCCCACAGTGGTGGTGACTGGGACAAGCAGTGGCTCTCACTTTCCCACCTCAACCTCTTGCCAGTCCGGGGACAAGTTCGCTTCACAAACCACTAGGCCATCACTGCCACTAGATAAAGCAAAGCAGGATTATAGACAAAAAGAAGGCTCATACAAGTGAAGAAAAATAAAGCAAACAAAAAGAAGGTAAAATAGGTTAAAAAATGTGTTCAGCACCTCTGTCTTTTGTTCAATAATATATTTGTCTTTGTAACAAAGGAGTAAGATAAGTGTAGGTGGCAGTGGAGAATAGAGGTCCTTTCTACAGAGACAGATAGCCTACAACAGAGCACGATGAGTATCGAAACACAATGGTGGTGGTGTGAGAGCACAAAGTACAAAATTAATGTCAATGTCAATACTGTCAAAATAAAGGTGTTGTGCCATCTGGTAGCCACAGTTTTATACATGTCCTCCTGTCTCCTTGTGTCTCCTTGTAGAGATATGATAGCAACAGGTTGTGAGGATAAAAATGTCCGTGTGTACTACCTGGCCACCAGCTCTGATCAGCCTCTGAAGGTCTTCACTGGGCACTTAGCTAAAGTATTCCATGTTCGCTGGTCTCCACTCAGAGAGGGGATACTGTGTTCTGGATCAGATGATGGGTGAGTGCAGACACAAAGAGCTAGGGGAAATACAGACTGTTCAAAATGTTGGTGGATGCAATGGACATTTAATGGGGAATCTGTTTCACTTCAGTTTCAAAGAGTTTCAATTAATTCAAAGAGAAATCGCTGTGTTTTTGTCTTTGCAGTACTGTTCGTATATGGGACTACACACAGGATGCGTGTATCAATGTGCTAAGTGGTCATAAAGCTCCAGTTAGAGGCTTGATGTGGAACACAGAGGTTCCTTACCTCCTCATTTCAGGTAATTGGTGATTTTCCAATTCTGTCTGTCATTGTCTACACTGTTAACGAGATGTGTTCTTGCTTTTCAGTGTATGTCTAACTAATTGAGGCCAACAGATATTTCAAAAATACACCACATAAATACCAAGACTTAGGAATTTCACTTACATTTGCAGCTTTACCACCAGCATCTCAGCATCCATTTAGCTGACAGGTATGACAGCTGACAGTTGGCATGAAAGTGTTGCAAGCCTTACGATATATTATGGTCTTCTTGTGCTTAGAGCCAGTAATATATTTAGGTAATATCACACGAGAGGAAGTGGTCCTGTACTGAATATCACTGGGCTGTTGCTAAGCAACACATAAACATTTGCCATGATCTCCCTCGCCTTGGGCCCTGCATCAGACATTTTCTGTATGGCAGTGGCTCTCAGACTGTGTGTCCCTGCCTCTTTGTACATCGTGGGTAACATCTGTGATAACTGGTTTACTGCCAGGGGAACAGCGCTATACCAGAAGCTGTCTGTCGCAGCTGTTACCCTCCTAGACTGCAGATAGAGGGCTTTTGCTCCAAGCAGAATTTTCTTCAGGTATTTTTTGGGAGATGCTATTGGTTAGAGAGCACCCCTCCGTTTTTATCTGTCATTTTCCACTCTTGTTACGATTTAGAATGAATAGAATAGATGAATGAGTCAGGTTTAAGAACCTGATTCTTTTCCCCTGCATCCAAAATGCAACTGAATGTCATACCAGACCTTGTTCAATCAACCTTTTGGATTGTCTGGAGTTGTAAAACATTTTAATATTTCACAATTTAACTCAAATGTTTATTAGTAGAAATATGTTCATATTTGTGGTGCAGTCTAAGTACAGTCTTAGATAGGTAACAACCATTAATGTAATTAGTGGTGATTAGAATACCTGTAACGCGCAGTGATACATGTAGTATGTAGTTAAAAGTCCCAGTGCTGTTGTGCTCATATAGCAGTCATGGAATGCCATTTTTTCCAATCAAATTACTTGGTTAGAACTAACTCTATAATGTAGACTGCATCTTCAATGCAAGATAAAAAAAATGTCTTGTAATGAAGACACAGGACATCTTTCCATTGTTGATTGACAGTTCTGTATGCGAGGGAAAGTTTTACTATGCTAGACTGAATTATAAAGTGTTGTATAGTGTTGTACTTTAGGCTCATCATTTACTAGCAGGTGTATGATGTACACTGGGCTGCATTTTAAAGTGACTATACTGTATTTAAATTGTAAAATGTTGTATTATTTTGTAGGTTCTTGGGATTATACAATTAGAGTGTGGGACACAAGAGATGGCACATGTCTGGATACAGTCTACGACCATGGAGCTGATGTCTATGGTAAGACAGAACCATAGGAAGAACACCCTACTAGATGATCAGAGATTTGCACCTGAGCCCTTTACCACTGCTTTACAATCCCATTACTTCTATTATGACAAGTGTTTACCAAACTGTGCACATGTCCGTAGGTTTAACATGTCATCAGAGTCGTCCGTTCACCATGGCCAGCTGTAGCAGAGACAGTACAGTGAGGCTGTGGTCTCTCACACCTCTCATCTCTCCACTGCTGCTGAACATCGTCACTGACCAGCCTTGGGAAAAGATCATAGGAAACACAGGTGAGAGCAGACTCCTGATCTGTCCTTTTTTATGGTGTTCTGTTCTGAAGCCTCGTTTAAGCAGCTGGTTGTGTGTCTCTGCAGACACCGCTATGGTTCCTGGCTCACCACCACTGCTCTGTGGTAAAGTGTCTCGAGACATCAAGCAGGAGTTGGATAAACTGAGCTTAGACATCAGGGCCAAGAAGTTACGCTGGTTTTCTGAATGCTTCTCGGTAACTACATTCTGAATCCTCATTTATCATTGGCGATGTTATGTGATGATATAGAATCTAAATCAGTGTGATTTGGTACTGTTTCTCACTCTCTCATTCTGTCTACATTTTATGCCAGTTCATCTCACAGTACACAACAGGCAGGAAATGATTTGCCTCAGATTAGGATTGTACATACATGCTGTATGTTTCTGTTGCTAAATGTGTCTGCAGTTTACTTCTGAAGTTTGCTACAAAGGACATTGTTTATTGCTTAATTTATTACAAACTACCATATTTTGTGCCCAGCTAATATTTCCTATTGTGGATTACATTATATAGAACTGCATATCTAGAAATCAGTGTACACATGCAGGTATAAAACTAAAATATGTGTAAATGTTTTGTTTGCAAACTATTTGTTAGGGTTCTCTCTGTTGCTTGCAAACTATATACTTTATACTATTAACTACTATTGGCTGACTTATGGATCGGAGGCTGCAGGACAGTAAGGAAATCAGGGAGCACAAGTAGCACCTACAGTCTATTCCATATAGCTTCCATCGCTTTTCTGGGGTTTGGTCTCCCTCTTCTGGCCTTTAAGTGCCACTTCAGGCTTTTCTTCAAAAATAACTTTGCACATATAAGCACAAAGCTTGTAAAAGCTTACATGTGTTTGTTTTAATAGTGATGAGCAGCTTTCTCAATCCTAATGAATTTTTTTGTCTTTAAAGCTTCATTCTGTCATTGCTCCCTGTATGTGGTGGAACACTACATCCACAACAACAACAAAAGGCAAAATAAAATGTACATTCCAGAATGATACATATGTTTATATGACTTTAGCTACGACATGTTGTAGAATCTATCTAATAGGTCCAACCTATGTCTCACAGATCCTGCAAAACACTCAACATTTTTCATAATTTGATACATTGTTACACACAAATTTAAAATTCAGTGAAAAAAAAATCACTGAAATGCTGAAAGATAGGGCAACATGTAAACAACTGCATTGAACTTAGTTTTTCATCAGTGAATCAATGTTTCTTTTTTCTCTTTGTTTGAATGTGCATGCTGTATGTGTGTCTGTGTTTCTGAATACATTTATAAGTACTTTATCCTGTGCCAGCCTCCAGGAGGCAGCAGTAACCTGTGGGACTTGGTGTCAGTCATCAACGGCCAGGACGACTCACTGCTACCAGCCAGCTACAGCAAAGGAGTGATGCACATGAAACACCTGCTCAAGTTTAAAACAGTGCGTAGCTCTTTCTGTTGAAATAGAAAAGTCATTATGTTTGCAGAAACCCAGAGAGACCACACTGTCAAGGAGCACCTTGTTAAGAGCCCTGACCCAAATTAACTAAGGTTTGTAACAGCCAATCAAATCACTAAATGGATAGAGCCAGAGAAGTGTACTTCACTCAAGGAGAAGTAAATAAATATGCTGATTTGTGTCACTTAATAGGAAGGTAAACATTCACTCAATTACAAACAGCTGCACCAACACATATATAAAATTTAAAAAACACTATGACACTACAACAACAGCTGTAGAAGAGTAACTTGGACAAAAATAAGGAAAAACACAGTACACACATCAAATAAATATAATGAAGACTTATGATAATAAATATTGTACTATAATTGGCTCACATTGTTTAAAAAATACATAATTTAAATGGAAATCCACTCATGCCATTTATGTCTACCTCTAGACATCCTGACTTTTTGTTGTTTATCTTTATTTACAAGAATTCAAACTTGCTTAGCTTCATCAAAGAGGAAGGCTTTAAGCTTACTCTTAAATGCGGAGAGGGTGTCTGCTTCCTGATCCCAAACTAGGATCTGGTTCCACAGGAGAGGAGACTCTGGTTCCCATTCTGCTTTTGGAGAATCCAGTAACCAAACATAACCCTGCATTCTGGCAGCACAGTGTTGTATTAGGGTAATAGGATCCTATGAGTTTTTTAAGATATGATGGTGCCTGACCATTAAGGGCTTTGTATGTGAGGAGAAGGATTTCAAGTTCTATTCTGGATTTGACAGGGAGCCAGTACAGAGAAGTTAATATGGGAGAAATATGATCTCTGTTCCTTGTTCTTGTCAATACGCATGCAGCAAAATTCTGGATCAGCTGGAGAGTCTTTCGAGATTTTATTGGGGGTAGCCAAATAAAAAGGAAATGCAGTAACCCAGTCCACAAACAAA
This sequence comes from Holacanthus passer, assembly GCA_025331565.1. Lineage (NCBI taxonomy): Eukaryota > Metazoa > Chordata > Actinopteri > Pomacanthidae > Holacanthus > Holacanthus passer. The sequence goes on along the minus strand of JAFREQ010000030.1, from coordinate 6,989,067 downwards.
TGCATGAACCAAATTTTCTGCATCATTTTGAGATAGGTTATGCCTGATTTTTGCTAAGTTACATAGGTGAAAAAAGGCAGCCCTTGAAGTTTGTTTTATGTGCAAGTTAGAGGACATATCCTGATCAAAGATAATAATTGCAGGTCATCCAGGTTTTAAGGCCTTAAGGCATACCTGGAGTTTAGCTAATTGGTTGGTTTGATCTGGCTTAACTAACAGATATAGTTAGGTATCATCTGCATTAAAATGAAAGTTTATGGAGTGTTTCCTAATCATATTCCCTAAAAAAGTATATATAAGGTGCATAGAATTTATCCAAGCACAGAACCACAATGATTAACTTTGGATGGAGGATTCATTGTCACGTACAAACTGAGATTGATCTGATAAATAGGACTTAAACCAGCTTAGTGCAGTTCCTTTAATGACAATGAAATGTTCCAGCCTCGGTGACAGGATGTGAAGGTCAACAGTGTCAGGAGTTTATTTGGGTTTCAAAAATGTCTTATATTTCACTTCACTTTAGTTTCTTTCATTTGTTCTATTTTCTTTCAGTCTGAAGCCCAGGAGCTCACTATAGTCAAGATGTCTAAATTTGGAGGAGGTATCGGAGCTCCAAGTAAAGAGGAGAGGCTGAAAGAAGCAGCAGACATCCATCTGAGACTGGGACAGATTCAACGATATTGTGAATTAATGGTGGAGCTGGGACAGGTATGGAGAGTGTGAGTGTGTGTCTGCAGGTGTGAATGTTTGTGTAGTCATTTTTCTTTCAAGAAAACACATGACTCAGACAGTAGTAAGAATCCATTAGTTGTATCGACACTGATCCGGTCTGTGACTTTGACTGTTTTAGTATTTAACACCTTCTTTAATCATCAGCTGGCTCTAAACCAAGCAAAGGTTCCCAGTAGCTGGCAAAACACTGATGTTAATGATTTCTGGGCCTCTATTTTTGCCTTTTGCCATCATGGAGCTCGTGAAGCCAGCAAAATGCTTTGATTGTCATAGTGGAAAACCAAGAGCCTGCAAGTAGAAACTAGAGGCCAAAGAAGTTGAAAAGAGATGGGCTTTTATTTGGGACTTCTGACAGAGTGGAGGGTGACAGCCGGGGCAGACAGGCAGCTGCATGTAGCAGCTGCAGAGACAATGAAAAAGGTGTGGAGGAGTTTGACATCGGGGCATCATCAAATAGGTTCTAACAGATCAGTCAGTTCCTAGCTTAGTATGTATGTTTACTCACAGCCACTATACTAATTCCATTTCTATTATCTAAAAACGCAGAAATGAAAAGAAAGAAAATGATAATATTGACAATGTGGCTTAAGCTAATGGAGAGTGAGCATCATTATCTTTCTTTCAGTGGGAGAAAGCATTATCTGTGGCACCAGGAGTCTCCATGAAGTACTGGAAGAAACTCATGCAGAGGTAAGCCATGTTTAAGAGTTGAATCAGACCCTCCCTGACACAATGCCAACAAAAAAACTACTTCTCACAAGGGTTAGTATTTATTGCCTAGCAGAAGAAGTGAGACAGCATGCACACTGCCAGGGCCCAGGGCCCAGGATAAACCTAACGAGAATGCAGCCTTGATTAATGTTATTACGTTTACGTGCACTTTACGACTTTGTGACATGTCAAAATGTGTGCCGTGAAGAAGGTCTGTTGTGTCCACCCCATGCATGCGTGCTTCCTGTGGACTGTGGGTTTGGGTGTTAAGCTGATATAAGGCTTGTTGTTTTGGGATTTTCCCAGATCTTTTGCAACACATAATTCTGTTAGAACCAAATTTCATTAACTTTTCTCTTGACTTCCACTCCTCACTTAATATGAACCATTTTTTAAGAAAAGGAGAGAACAAAAAAACGGTGTACAGCAGAGTCAGATAACAGCAGTCCACATAAATGGCTATTCAGTTCAGGAGTGTTTGTCAAGCACACAATGCTCTTTCAGTGTTTGTACTGTAATAGTCTTACTGTCTAAATATTTATTTTGTCATCTCAATTTTACCCTGTTTGTGTATATTGTGTTTATTTATGTGTTGCATGTTGTTTACGTTCAACTATAGTAGTATAATAATTATTATATAATTATAGTGATTTAATAATTCTTATTATTTGTATATGTAATTTAAATATGTCACAGGAGAGCTGACCAGCTGATGGCTGAGGATAATGATGACGCTATCCCATACTGCATCGCCACAGGAGATATAAAAAAACTTGTAACTTTCTTCACTGGCAGAGGACAACTGCTAGAGGCCTTAATAATAGCACAGGTACAGAGAGGGAGGGGGCAAAGACATTGATAGAGTAATGAGATGATCTTTTTTTTATGGGTAGATGAATGGTAGATCTTGAAGGAATAGTTACATGAGGAGGATGGGTGGATAAATAAGTAACAGAAGTCAGGGACAGAGAGGTAAAGACATACCTGTAGTACAGTAATTTTGATGTTTGTGATAATACTGTTATTAGATGTCTGTGAAGGTTCTCAGTCATCCAGGTCATGGTATACAAATGCGAGTTGAGTTGAAGGCGACTGGACTTGGTGTAGATTCTTGAAGACGTTTCACTTCTCGTCCGAGAAGCTTCTTCAGTTGCTGTTCTTAAACAACCACTTGACCTCATGTGACAGGGTTAATGGTCATTCTCACTTGGCATCAGGTGACTCCCAAACGACTCTCAACGGCCGTCGTTTAACGCCCAGGAGAACTCCACAGAGGTATAAGTACCTGGGTCTCCGTGCCAGTCAGCCAGAACTGAAGAAGCTTCTCGGATGAGAAGTGAAACGTCTTCAAGAATCTACACCAAGTCCAGTTGCCTTCAACTCAACTCGCATTTGTATGCTGTTATTAGAGCAGAAATAATAAATAATTAATAAGTTCTAAAATAAATTAATGTATTTTTTTCTTTGCTTTCAGGGAGCATGTGAAGGCAACATTCGTGCACCTCAAAGCTCCCCAGTCAACCACACGACTAATGATGTGGATAACAGACAACAATACCAGAGGTTTAGCACACACAAACAAACACACCCACACACACAGATCAGTCTGTATCACAGTATTCACTATTTCTATTGGGGACACTCCACTGACATAATGCATTTCCCAACCCCTTAACTATCACAACTTAATACCTAACCCTAATCCTAAAACCAAGTCTTAACCCTCAAAAAAGTGGTCAGGACCCGTGAGGTTGGTGTGCAGACAGGATAAAGTCCCCATTGAGATATAAAAACATAATCACACGCACTCATACACACACTCGCACACCCATACACCACTGATAGCATAGCACTGATACCTTTGTTATGTAAATTGATCTGAACTTGAAACTGACATTTAACCGAAATGGGCAGCACAAAGCTAATAAACAGTCACAGGTACGTTTGAACTGAAGCTGCTGTATGTTAACACACTGTGTTACTATTCAGTGTCTCTGTCAAAAGTAGACACTTGGCACTTATATACTGTAAGTAGATCATGCAAAATACTTATAACCTAATATTTGTGTATATGTTCCCCTGATTATGTGCAATCTGAATGAACAAAAAAGTCATGTATAGACATGGATCACTTTTAGTATCTAAAAGAAAGAGAATCATACCTAGAATCAAGGAATTAAGGTCATTGATTTGTCATTTTACAACACATTGTTTCACAATAAAATGTAAGGTGCAGCCTCTTCATGCTGTATATGCATAGAACATACTGTATCTATAACATAAATAATAATTTAGAATTGAATAAAATAAAAATAAAATGAAATAAACAATCAACACCTCCTCACTCAGAGTCTAAAATGATAAAACAAACTTGGCATCTAAGAATGTTTTGGTTCATTTAACTGCTCTCTGAAATGAATGGCAGAATATTTGTGGGCTGATGTCTTGTTCACGATCCTTGCTTTATTTGCTCTTTTTCTGGCCAGTCTCCTCCATAAGGTATGTAAGGAACTAGCTGAGTGGTACTTCCAAGACGGATGCTCTGTCCTGGCAGCATGCTGCCACCTAGCTGTGGACAACATCAAGGTACACGCCATTGGTTACATAAAGTATATTTGCTTTTGTTTGTATACACATTGTGCCTTGCTTTAAGAATATCATGTGAACTTTCAAATGTCTCTCCTTTATCATTAGTTATCATTAGTGATAATAATAAGAAAAGTGACTTTAAACATATGGCTCAAATGTGTGTGTTCTGTTTTTAGTTAGCCATGTCTAGTCTGATCCGAGGTAATGAGCTGGAACTGGCTGCATGTGTGGGTCTCGTACTTGGAGAGGCAGCCAATCAGAACACTGCGTACTGCCTTGAACTCCTGGCCAGGAAGTACATGACCACAGCTACATGGTACGTCTCCATCCATGCATGTCCAGTTAGGGAATACTCTATCATTCTTTTGCAGTCCTTGAGAGTAATTCAACTCTGGTCCAACTTTGACTTCTTAGTGTGAAGTTTTAGTTTTTAAATCTGTACTTACATTTACTTTATTCTACTTTAAAGTATTTTATTTTGATCTGTTCATGTTGCAAACTACACCACCGGCCACTATAGGCAGACCACTCACCTCTGTAGAGCAATTTACATACGTAGCAGGTCAGTAGGGATGAGCACCAGCCTGTATCAGCTTGGACTTTATACATCAGCCAAAATTCACTTCTGCATTTATCAGTTTCAGTTCGTGTAGATGAGCAGGGAGCTGAAGCTAGAAGGCTCCATCTGTGCTCGTTGGACGAGGGCTACAGTGTACAACAACACATCTAAAGTGGCTGCTTCTAAGGTGTAGTCTGTGCAAAGCACTTTCATCTTTACTGTGTTTGCATTTAGGGAGCTCTCAGGTGACCTACTGCGAATGATTCCTGACAACCACATTTTACTGGCTAAGCTGTGTGCATTTTACCCAGGAAGCGCTGCTGAAATCAACCAATTACATGAAAGGGTGAGTAGGCAGTCATTAAGTTCAATCTCAGACACGTTTTGGATTCAATGAAATGGAGGCAGTACATCTGATGTTGATATGAACATTTATGATGATTATAGTGACTATGATTATGTGTTTGTCTTTCAAGTGCGGTCTCCCATCATTAGAGGAGTGTAAGGCCTTGGCAGAAGCAGCCATGTCTGAAGGAGATTTGTTTTCAGCAGTTAAATTCCACCTGTTGAGCTCTGAACCTGAGAACGCCCTTCAGATCGGAATAGATCATGTTAAAGGTACTGACAAGTCAGCTTCCTAGTGTGTCTGTGTGTGGTCACCTAGCTAAAATAATATCTGCACATTTTAAATATGATGACACAATTTCTTTCAGATGACCTTTAACCTGAAACAGTTGGCAATATTTTAATGTTTGCATTTGATGTGGTAGTTTGGAAACAAGCCAGAATACTGGACCTGATGACAGTGCTTGTTCACTCTGTCTTTACTCCACTAAAAAAGTACAGTGTGAGTGTTCTAAAGTAAGATTCAGCAATATCATACTGTACTCATTGATCAATTTAGACATTTGGTGGTTCTCCCATATGCTGGTCCAGTTACAAGTGTAATCTGTAGATGATCAGTTTCCAAACCAATCTTTATGGTTCAATGGTCCAATCTTTATTAATGCAGTGAATTACAATCAAAACATTCATCACAACTGTTGACTACAAAGACAATAACAATAACTGCTTAATGCTTCGTATTCATTTCATGCAGTGCCAAAGTATCAATATTTCTTTCTTCATAAAGCATGGATTAATCAGAAACTCTCTTTAATTTTCCTCCTCACCAGAACAGCTGACTGGATCTGATTGGACGGTGGATAGTGTTCAGCCAATCCTTGACCTGATGAGTTACATCAGAACCGACCACCTCATCATGACCCAGTTGACTGAGTAAGAAAATGTATTTATTAATTTAGTGTTTAGTAGTATTAATAGCTATTTTAATTATTTTCCATTATGCTGTTGCTTCTCAGACTTTGTCAGGCTTGATCATTACCCAAGTGTGTTGTGTGTTGTGTGTGTGTGTGTGTGTGTGTGTGTGTGTGTGTGTGTGTGTGTGTGTAGAACCCGCAGTGAGCTGTTGATCCTGTGTGGTTATATTGGAGCCCTGCTTGCCATTAGAAGACAGTACTCCAGCATCGTACCTGCACTCTACGAATACACCAGGTAGACACACTACTGTGTATGTTTGTGTGTCTTAATAATTCCTCATTTAATATGGCTTCATTTAAACTCTGAAATACAGAGGTTTTACATGTTTTGCATGTATCAAAAAGGTTTGGTGCTGGTTAAATATATTCCATCTACAAGTTTTTCTATCTGCTCTGCATTATGTTTGTGTCTTTTCAACAACTTTATGTTTTAGCACTGTGATGGTTTGTAAAGTTATTTAACCTATTCTAAGTGCTCAGGATATATGACTGTAATTACATATCTAAGATAGATCATCATGACAACTTTTAACATCGTAATTAGGGACAGTGGGAACTGGGCAGCTGTTGCCTTCAACGTAAATGTATACTATATACTCTTAGTATTAAACCTGTATTTTACCGCTCATTACAATAATGTGCGATGTTGTTCTGTTTTGCTGTTTCAGGAGGAGTGTAAAAAAACATCTAGGATATACAGCAATAATGTGTTCTGTGTTTTGCTGTGTTTTAGCTGCTCATTCAGTATTTCTTTATTTAGACAACTGCCATAATCAGGCTGAAATTGGATTAACAATTTGAAAGTCTGTCCAACTACCTTGTTTTTCTTTCTTTTTCTCAGTCAGTTGTTGAAGCGAAGGGAGGTGTGTGTTCCTCTGAAGATTGAGCAGCTGTCTGTGGAGCTGGATGCCTGGCGGGCCTGTACACAAAGTAACAGCAAGTAGGTTACGCGCGCACACACACACACACACACATACACAAACATACATACATAAAGATTATGTTATTATAATTGAATTTTATTAATAACACCATACAGTTCCATACTGTGAATTGGGCCATGTGTGATGAGAGATTTAAAGAGGAAGATGGTGGCTTAGCAGAGCTTCCTCCTCATCTATGTACTGGAAATTATGCAATGATGCTAAAGAGGCAGCTTGTGAAGAGGGGAACACTGAGGAGGTTGTCACAGTCACAACTCTGCATTATAATCATGCCTAGTGTTAGCTGCCGAGTAGAGCTAAAAGGTAAGATGAGGGCAGTTACAGAGAGGACAGAGTAGAGAGGACTTGAGATACATGAAGAGCAGCTGAATCACCTCTGGGGAGACAGATGTGCTGTCCTGAATGATGACAAAGATGGTCATGTTGCTGCCAGACTGACAGATCTGGTGACAGAAGATGAACATCTTTGTGAGGTATCAAAGACTTCTCATGACGCCTCATGTTACTTGCACCAAGGAGCTTAGAGTGCTGTGGAGCGGCAACAACATTGTAGCCAATTGTGGACCCCACTGCTGCAAAAATAGTCACTTTGAAACCAGTAACAAAGAAGAACGTCCTTTCCCAAACAAGTATAGAGAGTGGCCCAGGGGATGAGTGGAACCAGGGATGGAGATATCTGAGGCATTCTTGTTCTTTGCTGCCAACCTTCTGGATGTTCTATTCTAGGTGGAAATATATCCAACACTCACACATTGAATATAGATCTACATCTTTGTAACCATGACTGTTGTTGTCAATATAATACCTCTACATTGCTTATGTACATATGCACAACATCAATATTGACCCTCTGTCTGTCCTTTTTCAACAGTCCTCCATCAGAGATCCAAAGAGAGGAGTTCAGCTGCCTCGAGAGGAGAATCCAGCCAACAGACTCTGGTAAAAATGACATTTCTAAACATGGTTTATCAAACGCTGCTCATGAAGCATATAGTAGATTTTCATTTAGACTTCAACCCTCAGACTTGGGTGACATGTTGGTGCTGGTTGTGGTCTGATGTTGGCATCAGCATCAGGAGCTGGAGGCAGTGAGCCCCAGGTGCAGCTAAATTGGGCGACAAAGAATATGCTGATTAGTGATGTGTGAGTGGATGTACCATATGTGTGAGTGGCTCTCTGATTGGATGGAATGTGGTTTAGAGGGAAAGTGAAGGAAGCAGAGGAGGCAGAGTTAGTTATTAGGTTCCAAAAATTATAATAGACCATCAATTAGGTTGGTGAGTGTTTGTATGTGTTATTTCTAAAACATGTTTCCCCTCTCTCTATCCCAGCTGCATTAGTCTTGTGTGGTGCTGATTATGTGACAGGCTCCAATCTGCCGAGCCACTCAGATGTTCAGTTGTCCTGTTTCACTGGACACAGAATACAGGTGTGCGTTTCTATATTTAATTAGTTATGATATGTCTTGACAACTTGTGACTTCATGATTTTCTTCTTTTTAATGTGCAGGGTCCTGTGTTTTTGCTGGAAGATGATAAATCTGCAATCTCGCTTAATGATGCTCTAATGTGGGCAAAAGTCAACCCCTTCTCCCCTCTGGGGACAGGACTACGCATCAACCCCTTCTAACACACACACACACACACACAGATGCAAGAGGACATTCCAAGGGAAAGGTTAACATATTGGAAGGAAGGAAGACACAATAGCCAGACAGTGAAGTATGATGATGGAAAAGAAAAATGAAAACTAGGCTGCTAATAACATTTTTGTGCTTCAGCTAACTGGCCAACTTCATTTTATTATTTACTGAACCAACAAATGTGGTGACATCAACAAACAATGCATTTGTGATTCTGTGAGGATGATTCAGTTTCAGACAAGCTCATGGTTTTGGTAGATTTTGATATTTATTAGCTTAGCTGTTACGTGATGAGAAATTTGCCAACAAAATCATCAGGCTTTGTTTGTAAACAGGGATTCTTATTGGATGAGATATTGGTAGGATTCCCTCTTTTCTCCAGCTAATTTCTCAAAGTATGAGCACGTATATACAAGGTAAAAATCTGAATTACTTTCTTCTATTGTTGTAAAAAAAAACAAAAAACAACTGGAATAAATCAACCACTACAGATTTATATGAGACTCGACCTGATTGTGTCCCACCCATATATTGATACAAAAAATGGCATGCAGGTAAGCAAAAATGCTTTACTGTTCAAAGTTCAAAATTACTGTACTTCTCCCAACATTTCTTAAGCTCACTGCTGAACACATTGTATTTTGTTTGTTTAATTAGTACACAAAAGAAATATAAAAATTACAATGTGTGGTTTGCAATGAGTTATGAGCTGAAACTATTGTCAACAGCCAAAAAGAACAGTGAGTTCCAGGGGTCTTTCCCGCTGCAACTTAAGAGAAGTCTGTTGCCTTGCTCACAGTCAAGTGAGATCGTAAAGCTCATTATAGACCTATAAACAAATAGCTGGATGGATGAAACATGGATGATAAAACTTTGCTAAACTTTAGCACTAACAGGACACAAATGAGTGGCATTGCAGTCACCATAGAGCCAAACACTAGTGTTGCTGTGAAGGAGAACTCTTCTGTTTCTCCAGATTGAATAAATGTTCACAGCAACATTGCATATGATATTACCATTCAAGTTCAAATTAAAAATCTGAAAAATAAAAAATATGTCTCCTTGTACCAGGACATATTATGCTGGCTTTTTGTCTGCTTCTACCGTTATTTGTTTTATGTATTTTTGGGCTTTCTCATGGAGTTTTTTTTAAACATTTCAACTTTTTAAATCGACTATACCCAAAATCCACAGCAGACTTTTGAACAAGGCCTCACTTGAATTCCAGCAACTACCCTCTGTGTTTGGTGTGGAGGGCACAGCACATATTATGGGCAGTTCAATTCCTGAGGAATGAAAGGAAGTGTGCATCCCTGGTGACTTGCAACACTTAAGTCCCCATAAAGCACATGTCAAACAAATTTTACTTCCATATCTGAATACTGTATTATTTCAGTCATGTACATGAGCTCTTGCTGCAGCTCCCTCACACTGGCTTTTCATGGTGGCTGCTTTTAAACTTTCACAGAATGTATAGTGTAATTGATACATTTTATTTAACACACCCACACAACCTGAGGACAGCTCTATAGCTGAAAGCGTGACCTCAAGCAGAGTTTATATGGCTTCCTGTAGAGAGACCGGTTGGGGAAGGGGACAATAAGTTACATGTCAACACTGACTTTAGTGCTAAGTGCTGACTGATATTGTATCACAGCTCACAGTTCACTTGAGTTTGTGTACAGAAACACTCTATTTGACATTGGGCTGTACAAATAAACTTGAACGATTTCTAACATACAGTGACACTGCTTTTCTCACTTTTCTGGGCTGTTTTGGACTTGACACAGTACAGTGTGATGTCAAAAATATAAACAAGTGCTTTTATAGAGTTTTCAACATAACTCCACAAGTACTTCAATGAACAAACGCTCAGACACACAAGTAAGGTGCTCTTCATTCAGGATCATTCAGGTCAAGGCATCATCTAATTACACTTTGCTCTAACATGGCAAAACACTTCTAAGTAGAAAAATGATAAAAAGAAAATACAACATTCATCAATACAAATACAAGTACACAGTAATAGCAAATCAGTCAAAAGAATGTACATAAATGATGATAGCAGCAGGCTTCTGCAGATTTCTCCCCCAAGAAACTCCATAAAAGATCTCCATATCTATTGAGAGTATTTTCCCATAATCATCAGGGTACGTTTTTCAAGGTTAAGAAAGTGTGATAGAGCCCAGCGATGAAAGAAGTGAACCAGATGTCTCAGATCTGGTAGTTGGTGACTTTGTCATCGTGAAATTTGCATCCAAATGCAGGAGCCACCATTACATTGGCTTGGTTGACAGCCTTGCAGGCAACAAAGTGAGTGCCAGATTTCTCAGAAGAATCCGAGGGATCACTGGCAAGAAACCCACCTTTGCATTCAAGGAAAAGGATGAGGCATCTTTCCCACGGAGTGATGTGCTAAAGAAGCTACCTTTGTTTGCCCCTCTTCTTGCAAATTTCCCCACTGTGGGACAAATAAAGGTTTATCTTGTTTATCTTATCTCAACCTCAAAAGGCTGGAAGAACTGCAAGGAGGGAGCAACAGTTCCTATTCCCCTGCAACCTTGACAGTTGGAATATTGAATAGTTGTTTTGATTAAATGGTTCAATGGTTTTGAAACTAACTGGTGGTTTGTTCTCACAAGTTCAAAACTCTTACAACTGTTTGTTAGCACAATATGCTCAGGTTTACATTTTAAACCTCAGATGATCAGTTTACCCCCAGATGGTTCAACTTACCCCTAACCTGGGGCAAGTTGAGCCACAGGAGCACTTTTTTTTGAGAGGTCATTTTTCCTTACCTCCAGGACAACATAAGTAAAAAGTGGCTCATCTTAGTCCACTCTCCCCTACTATAAAAATATGACAAATGTGAGGGTCATTTAATACCTTCTGAATACGACGAAAAGCTTGACGTCCCTTTACAAAGTATTTTGTATTTTGAATCTGGTGAAGGTGATATTACCATTATAAAAGCATTTCACAGAGATGGGGGTAACTCACCAGGTTGAAACCTTTCCTCCAACATATCAAATGGATTGCATTTTTATAGCACCTGGACCTCAATAGACCACTCAAAGTGCTTTCACAAAGCAGGCCAGTGTTCACATTCACACATATTCATATATGGTGGCTGATTAGAAACACCACTAACCATGCCCATACCATGGGCTTTCCCTTCTTTCATTTTATTGATTGCATCAGACATTTATGTTGGAGTGTGGAGGATGAGTTGAGGAGTCTGACAGTCGGTAGAAAGACAGCAGCAGATATGTCTTTATTGCTTGGCAGATGGCAGCAGGGTGAACAGGATGTGGCCCCATTTCATTTGTAATGTTGCAATCACAGTGCTTTCTATTGCTCCTCTGTGAAAGTTAACAATGGTACAAGGACTTTTGCCTTATTAAGTTTCCTTAAGAAATACAGAATATAGTAATTTCCCAGCTTTATTTACCAGGGTGGAGATGTGTGATGACTATGACAAAAACTGCCCACTTGCTCCACCTGATGTAGACAGGGTTGAGTGTGTCTTTGTGTTTCATACGTACAGCCACTGACATTAGAAACAATCCATCAGGAAATAATAATGACTGGATTCAGAAACTTTTCCGGTCCCAAAACTTCAGGCAGGCAGTGAAGAAGAAATCTTCTCCGGCAGGCCAGTTAGCCAAAGGAGGGACTGACTTGTCTGTTGTGGAGATCACCTAGTTTTAAGGTAGCACTTAAAAGCCACACTTACTGTGGATTTCAGTAGAAGTGGGCCTTTCTGAGAAAGCATTCATTTCCTTCTTTTATCTCTTGATTAGATAAGATAACTTCATAGAATTGAGTGAAAAAGTTTGCTCTCATGGCTTGTATGGCTGCGACAATGTTAGACCCATTGGCTTCTTCCTCGCTACATGGGTCGAGTTTTTGCTCTGTTTTTCTGTCTGTTCTGCATTTTTTTACTTTACAAAGTGTTTAAATAACAAGTCTGAAGTGAGAAAAGGAAACTGGTTGATGGATTCGTGTAATGGAAGGGCAAATTCAAACCCAGCTGGTTGGGCTAAAATATTAGTAAAATATAATATAACAGCAAAATATTACTGCAGCTTTTAAACTTTGATTTTAATTACAGCAGTAGAGGTGAAAAAACCCCAAAAGGCTTTCAGTCCTTTGGACTCTGTAGCAAACATTAGTATTATTATACGATTATATGATTATTCACTTCGATGATAATGTGTAACTGGGAGAAATTGTGAAATTGGTTCAGGGATTGTGACTGGTTTACTGCACTGCACTCACCCAAGCAGGAAGAATACAGTGAATCAGATCCAGGTTGGGTCCCATTTTATTACCACAGTTCCTGGGTCTGTAACATTATGTGTAATAGCTGAGTGGATCCGACATCAGACGTGATCAGACATCACTGATTATGATGGAAGTGCTGTGTGTGTAGGATCAGAGAGCAGAGGTCAGACTTGAAAGCACAGATGAGAGCAAATTTGCAAGGCTAATGTTAGCAGCCGTGGCAAAGAAAGAGCCATCGTTATCACAGGTTAAAAAGGCAACAAAAGTGCAAAGTTGATCTTAAACCAGCTGTTTTTGTTGTCTGTCACTCTGACAGCAAGTGGACTTCACTGAAAAACAAGTGGGTAAGTAATGATCTTTTCTTTTCAAGGAGGTTGGATTCTATGCATCATGGCCAGGCACAGGAGAGAAGGGCCAGTAGTTGCCTTAACAATTTCACATACTGCAGTGAAATACAGTGAAAAAGCACTCCGTGTGCGTGTGTGTGTATACTGAGTGTATTCAAGTCCTCCAAAGTGTGAGCCCCGTGCATTTTGAATGCTCCTTGAACTTTTTGCAGACTTTCACATTTTAGCCTGTACTGGCAATATTAGAAGAGCAAAATTCATTTTAAATGGCAACATAGTGGGATACACAACAGAGCTCTTATGGCTGCCATTAAATAAGCATTTCATACAGGTTCAGTTGTGATGCAGTTTTGTTTTTTACCAAATGAAAAGAGGAAAAAGAAGAGACTTTGCTGTTGCTATGTTAGTCTGGTGTTTTAACGTGGACTGGATGGCTTAATGTAGACATAGTCTTAGCCTGCTTATGAAAGACCAAAAAATAAGTTCCATATCTTACACATGGCACTTGAATTTATCTTTATTTTTACACAAATAAAATCAACCAGCTGTTAAATAATAATTGTTACAGTTGCTATGATAACACTGTTTAATCAACGAAGCATAATCTGTGCCTGAGGTCAATGACATGAATTATTTCCTGCCACACACAGAAACCTGTGAAAAAGACATATCTATAACTTGTCTATAACTAAGGTTTATATCTTGGCTGACAGTGAAAACACTGGACTTTCTACAGTAATGCTGATAATTATTATCATTATTATCATATTATTAACATAATTATTAAAAACAGAGAGACAGTATGTTTTGACAGTGTATTGGACTATATTTTGGTATAGAATCCATTTGACACAGGTAAGGTCAGTTCTTCCAGTGGAATCCAAACGATGCTCTGACACAGTTCTGATATTGACTTCAGTGGCAGCCAGATGTTGTTCTGGACTAGTTTCTGCTTTGTTTCTGGTGTCAGACAGGATAAAGCACTGCACTGGTTTCCTCAGCAGCAGCGCCAGCAGAGTCCAGTATGTCATGGCTCAAGCAGACATGGGTTCATAGGTGTGGAAGTGGATTCCCTTGGAGCAGGTGATCTTCATCACTGCTCCATGCAGACTGGTGTCCAAAATCAACCTCATCATGCCCTCGGCTATCAATGACGGCCTGGAGATAAACACAGAGTGGAAAAGGGCACTGAATCAAATTACAGTTGGAAAAGAACGGCAGACACGCGCGCACACACACACACACACACACACACACACACACACACACACACAGAAAGAAACTTCAGTAATTAGTGATGTATTTCCTGTGTAGACTCCCATCCTAAAAATACAACAATAAATCTACTATACTGCTCTTACTTAGAAAGACCATGTGCTTGTGTGTGTGTGTGTGTGTGTGTGTGTGTGTGTGTGTGTGATCAGGAAGTCATCTGGCCTCGACTTCCTCTGTCATTAAGTGCTTTCCTCATGCTGCTTGTCTCTGAGTTGCACAATATGAACTTTCTCCTCTTCCTCAAAACCTTAATTAAACATGGTTTGTCCACTTCAGTTGCAACATCAACAGTTTTGATCTATTGTCATTACTAACTTTTAAAACCCCTCAGTAAAGAAAGTGACAGAGGACTTTGAGACACATTTCATCTGATTCTTTCAGCTGTCCTGTTATGTTTAACACAAGAGCATTTATGTCTTTTGTTTGGTGCAGTCCCACTCAGAGGCGCTCCAAAGTTTCCTGAAAGATTAAGTGTCATTTGGCTGCCATGTCACCACTTGAGTGAAATCAGAATGTAATCAGGAGGGAAGGTCATAAAAAAGTCGAGCGGTTCTGAATTGCACTCCCAGCAGCTGGAGATGTGTCTCCCCTCCTCACCATCAAGGTTGAGGCTCCACTTTAAGACCCAGTACCAAACTTGATCATGTTTAATCAACACAAAGACAGCCATGACTGTAAATTACTCACTCATTATTACGTAGTCCAGAAATTCAGTGTGTGAAACGGATAGAACCGATGAAGAAGGAATATTTTAATTGAGTGAACCACCAGCTACACGTGTGAGTTGAGCTAACTTACTGTAAAACTCCAAATTTGCTCATGCTGCGTTTGAAATCATCCTTGAACTTGACAAACTTCCCCATGTTGTCCTCGTGTTCCACTGAATGCAGCAGAGGAGTGTCGACAAAGGCTGGGCACAGGACGTTGATCCGAACGCCATAGTCACCCTGAGAGGACGCGTCCTGGAAGAACATATACAATGAGCTGCTGAGTTTTGACTTGTCTAAAGGACATCTCATTCTACAAAAGCTAAAGATGACCTTTTTTTCTGTCTTATCTATTTTGTGTGTGTGTGTGTCTTACCGCCATAGCTCTAGTGAAGCCAATGACTCCATGTTTAGTAGCAGTGTAGACAGGTTGATGAGGAGAATGCAAGAAGGCTGAATGGTAAAGAACAAAGCGAGACAAAAGAACAAACTGTTACCAGCAGCAACACAGAGCAAAGATCAATCAGTAACCATTTACTGTGAGTTTTAAACATGCAGGCTATATAAGCAGAGTAATAGTGTGTCTTTTTTTTTTCTTTCAAGGGACACATCAGGGCTATTTCCACACACAGCTGCATATGCTTCTGAACAGCACCTTGCCATTTTAACTGCTGGCAGGTTACTTGATCCAGGTTTAGTGAGATAAAGCTTGGCTTATTTTCCCACAAGGAAGAGAAAGAGCCCCTGAATTAAATAATGTTTTTCTTTCATAAAATCCACTGTAAATGATTTTTCATTTTCATTATTGTTCTCTGCTTTCAAACAACCACCCCCTCATTCAATTAATACATCCATAACATGGTATATGGACTACATATATATATATATATATATATATATATATATAGTGCTTTTCTAGTTTAACATGCTACATTGCAAATTGCAAATCTGTTTTCTTGAACACAAATCACACTCCTCTCCCTCTGACCCATTAATACACCTCCTCCTTTTTGTTCATTTTGCTATTTGAGAGGCTCAGCAGCTGCTTTTGATTATCACCCCTGCTGTAAAAGGCCCAAATTCACAGTAAGTGGTTTAAGGCAATCACCCACTAGATGACGAGACAGTCAATTTGGCCCCTGAGGTGTGTTTTCAGGATTTTGGTAACTTCCACAGAAACCTTCCACAACAGTGTTGAGTTTATGGGTCCAGTTGGGGGTTCAACCGCTGACCTTTCCTACAGGGTGTGTGAACATGTGGCGGGCAGGCCAAGCACTCGACCACTGAGCATCCCTGCGGGGTTGAAACTATTAACATTTAAGGAGGAGAGAGAGCCCCTGCTCACAATCTGCTCCTCAGCCTCGGCCCCTGTCTCCAGTCCCTGCTCACTTCTTCCCCTCCCTCGGCCTCCAAGGGTGGCTCAGAAGGTCTAATCAGAAGGTCGGTGGTTTGCTCCCCTGCTCCTCCAGTCTGCATACTGAAGTGTCCTTAGGCAAGATATACGCTCCTGATGAACAGGTCCACACCTCGCATGGCAGGATGTGTACGTGTGTGGTTGACAGGCTAGAAAAGTGCTACATAGATGCCGTCCATTTACCTATAGTTCCTATAGCTGTCCGTCAGATTTCCACTTTCTCATTAGCCTAATAGTCACCTCCTTCAGAGCTTAAACACTCCTCTCCCCAACTGCACCTCATTTTCTGCCTGCCTCAACTGTGTGTTTGACCTTTTGCCTGTTTGTTGGACTTTGGGTTCCTGCCTGCTCCTAGTTGAATTTGTTTGCTTGTGAGCCTTTGTACCTCATGTTGTAATTAAAATTGCCAAACTGCATCTGCTCTGCATTTGAGTCCTATCTCATGTATTTCTGTTTCCCTGCTCGAAAGGGTCTTGAATGTTTCTTTATGTTGGATCTGAATATGCTGAGTCATTGTTGGGTTCAACCAATGATAACGTACACCCCCCTGCTGAGGTACTTAGTATGTAGTAAGTATGCAGGAGTAGAGGTCGACCAGAGGCTATAAACTAAATGAGACTCATTCGGCCTGAATCCACATCCAAAAAAGTCTGCATTTACCAGCACACACACACACACACACACACACACACACACTAATGTTATCACAAGTGCGATAAGTGAAAAATGATTACCATATGTCTGCTGTTACTGAACTGCTGAGGCTGAACTGTTCTATGCAACACTTTTGTTTTTGCTCCCATTTTTCATGAGCTCATGAGAAATAAAAGATTTAATACTTTTTCTGTCCACACAAACGGCTTATTTATCTCAAATTTTGTGCACAGATTTGTTTGTCACTTTAGATTTGCCACTTGAACTAGTTGTACATACTTGTTTTTTTCTTTATGTATATACTTTTATACTTTTATCTATTTGATTCTTTTGTGTGCCACTCTCTGGTGGTGCTGCAACACCCGAATTTCTCCTCTGAGGGATCAATAAAGAATGATCTTATCTTATCTTATCTTGTTTGTTGTGTGATAAAATATTTTAGAGTGGCCGTTTATTGTGGCCAGCCTAAGGCACACCTGTGTGCACTGCACAAAGGTGTGCCTTAAGTGCATAGAGTTTACCTGTGTGTCGGTTGACAGTTGCTAGTACAAACAGGATGGTTCTATACAAAAGAAACAATTCTGCTGAACAGCATTCAGTGCATTGCTGAGTACTGGGGAACGGAGCCATAGTTTTCCAAATTACACATATTTTACTGTTAAACGTGTTCTATTGGCCAAACATGTTAACACCTCAGTGTGTTTGTTGGATGAGCCTTGAGGTCATTTACATTATTTATGTGGTGTCCTTGATTTATTTAGCATCTAATTAAAGAAATAGTTTAGCATTTCAGAAAATTCATCCAAAACATCAAACTATTCCTTTAAAACCATACGGCTGTCTGGATGTTTGTTGGAAAAATATTTGATATTGTGCGTAACTGTGTAACCCTGAGTCAGGCCTCTGGCCTCCACGCCTCTGGTATGAGAGTCCAACACCTCTTAAATAGCCTACAGGTATGTTCACTTCTTCACTTTTACTTGAAGAAGACCATCTGTGCTTGAAATGTTATATCAGCATGGTATGTAGTTTGCCTTTTTTTTTCTTTGCACATAATTTGGTCTCTACTTTTGGTCTCTCTTCATCAGGCTACAAGAATGAATGTGACCAGTTAAATGCACACCTCTTGCACACCATTAGCTTGAAGGTATAATGTTTCAGGTATGATGTCAATATGACTATCAACACATCATTTTCACTGTCCATTTTTGCTGAGAACTGCATGCGTCACATGGAAAACATGCCTAAAACCAAAATCTTGTCCCTTGCCTCCAGACTCTGCATTCTGTAGTCTAACAAGCTGCTACTCTGTATTGCTACCCGTCAGACCCTGAGGCACACCTTGCAACTGGTTACACTACTTTGCGCAGTTCAATGCAGCTGTAACGTTATATGTCAACATTTCAGCCTTCAGCCGATCACAATCAGTCTGTTTCTGGAGAGTAATAAACTTACATTGCCTGTTTTAGCAATAATATTAATTTAAATAATAACGTTTGAGTTTATGGGCCATCAAATTTTACATTAGCATGTAGCCTCAATAACCAACTCCAGCTCAACCAATAACAACATCTAGGTGAACATTATTCCTGGAACCATGCTGAAATGTGACATTAATATTTTGAGGTTACACACATCTTGTTGTATTTGCACACAGTTCAACATTTTTTGACGTACAAGTCCAGCAGAACATTATGTTAATGTTACATTGCCCGTTAACTAACATGGTGGACCTTTTTTTTTCAACCTCAAGGCCTTTTGTTTGAAAGTGTTATCACCACAAATTATAACATCTTTATTACGCTTTGACTTCAGTGCAGCTGGTTTAGTAACTGTGGCAACAGTATGCTCCCGTTAGCATCATTAGATTCGATCAACCTCCACTCTCTCCTCCAGTAGACACCCAGAGTTGAGGCCAAGACACAGAAATGCAGTCCTACATGCTTCTCTGCACTTCCATTAGAGCAAGACTCACCCAAAACAGAGACTGTGTCTGCCCCCCAAACACTTCAATTCATTAAGGGGCTGGTTTATTGTAAATCTTTACTATCAGCCTGCGTCCATAAGCCTCTAAAGATTATTGTTGTAATGTGATTATTGTGATTATTGTAATAATTGTTGCGCTGCTCAGTTTAATAGCTATTTTTATTATTTTTGTTATTATTAGTACTAGTACTAGTAGTAGTAGTGGTGGTGGTGGTAATAGTAGTAGTAGTAGTAGTAGTAGTATTACAAGCTTAACTTAATGTTTTAAGTTCAAATGACCCAAAACAAATGGACTTGTGTGAATGTGAATCAGATTTGTGGTACATATGGTCTTTACAGTTATCTCGTCTTCCTTGGTAATGTCTTAGCACTACACAAACCTATGTAACAGCAGAGTCAAATGACTTATATTAACATGACTCAAAAGGAATCTAATTATTCTGAAAATATATCAGATATAAGATTTTCAAACATTCAAGTTTTGGGTTCTATAATGTTTCCCACCAGTTAGAACAGGGTCTATGTCATGGGTCTGACCAAAGTAAAATCTGTGTTGAAGTAACAAGGTTGATTTTTATCATGAATTCATGATTAAAAAAATGTCTTTAGCAGTCAGTTCAATAAATATGTGCATACACATGTGCATGTGCATGTGTTACCTGCCATAGAGGATACATTGATAATGGTGCCTCCTTCCTTGCCGTGCTCTTTACTCATGTGTTCCAGTGCCAAGTAGGTCCCTTTAATTACAGAGGTCTATAAAGATAAAGAGACAACATGGTCACAGTATGTAAACAGGAAGTGAAACTGACAGGAAAGAATGTGTCAGCCAAGTGATAAGTGGTGGTTACAGATGAGGACGTCTGTGCAGTCAATTCTCACAAAGATCAGTAAGCAGAGAAATTACTGTATAGTGATGTATAATATCTATGCTTTTAATGCACATCCATAAAATATAATGTTAACCTTATCTTTTATGTTTCCTGTATTATGAATTTGAAGGACAGACATGTCCTGTCATTTTCAGTTCCTGTCCCAGTAGCTTCTGTGTCCTGTCCTATCTGGCCATGATGGACTCAGCAGAGCACAGCGCTCCAGTCCAGTGAGAGACTTCATGACCATGAATAAATGTTAACAAGTTTGTTGGTGGGGCCTTAGAGCCTCATGTTCGTCAAGACGCTTTTCAAGCCCTACCCTACATCACTGAAAGATCCTGAGTGGCTTCATGAACACCAATTTCACAGGAGGAGTGGGCTGCAGCTGGATGGGACAAGCAATCTGTCATTTGCCATTCTGTTATCAACTTTTCAGTGGCTTTGAGGAACGTTTTTGATCATAGCAGCCCAGGCAGAGGCAGCTTGTGGACAGGGGAACAGCTAGGCTGCTGACCATGCCATCCGTTTTTGCATCCTGACGGCTGATAGCAAGTTGAACAACAACTCTTTATTTGACACATTCCTGCAGAACCCCTTATTAGCCCCTGCCCCCCTTATTGATCCAAGTCATTTTCACAAGAGGACAACTGAAAGAAAGCCTTCTGTGAAGAGCCCATCTGGCCACTGGCGGCAGTCTTCCCCACCATTCAAGCCTGCTCTGCCTTCTGGCCCTGTGGGGAATTCCTACGCCACAGCTCCACAGCACCACAGCATTCCCTTGGGGAGGGAAGGAGCCCATGCAGCTGGGATGCACCTGCCTCAGGGTGGGAGGGAGGTGCATCCTACTGCATCAAACCCGTAAAAGGTCAGGCTCATCAGTGAAGGGAGGGTTACTGGTGAGCCATACCACTTCTTCTTTTCTTCACTTCTGTCCTGTGTTGCAGGGAACTTCCACATTCCCTGAGCTAGGTCACAGAAACACCTAATATCTTGTCAAGATGAGAAAGGCGCATGAATGTAAGACAACTTTTAATACACCTAATGACCATTATGAATATCTACTCATGCCATTTGCACTCATTGCTGCCCTGGTTAATGATGTGCTATGTGACATGCCTAACCACTTTTTGTGTACCTGGATCACATTCTCATCTCCTCTAAAAATAAGAAGGAGCATGAGCAGCACATCTGGTAGGTTCTTCAGTGGTTCAGTTGCGGCTCTATGTTGTAGAATGATGAATAAATGGACCTTGTAGCTTGTAAAAAAAAAAAAAAAAGAAAACTAAGATAGAGCCCTGAGGGACCCACAGCTGACAATGTCTTTGTATGATAAGGATTTTTTCTCTAAAAATGATCAAAGCTTAAAACAAATACAAAAAATACACACTGACAGATCAGATCATAGCATTTAAATGGTATAGCCATGGAACTCTGATGGAGGCACCCATTCTCCTTTTCAATTGAAAGAGTCATTCCTTTAAAACAGGCAATCCTGAAATGGAGCACAGCATGTCTTATACAGAATCTGCCAGCTGCAGATAGACCTTATTCCAACTCTGAAGTAATCCTTGTGATCTCAGCCAATAGTGCTCCGTCACTACTCCCCTGTGATCGCCTATGTTTGAAAAAACAAAGCAAACGTGCCCCCTTGGATGCCCCTGTGGTCGATAAAACATGATGACGTTCCCTCTACAGTTACCCAATGTACAAGAAAACTTGATAAACCACAATGTGATTTCAATCTACAGCATAATAATATGGGCTTAAATCTATCTGCCATTCACTACTGTTCACTTGTCTTCATTACATCTCTAACTGGATGTCATACTTGCACCCGGGTATAAAAAGGCTGCAGTTTGTCGATTAACTAAATATTCTGCTGGACATAAACATGACACTGGGTTAACATTGTGACAAAAAGTAGTATTTCATAGGACCTGAGTATTATTGGTTACACATTGTGACTTTCACTGTCAGCACAATATGCATAATGGAAGATTCAACAATGGCCTGAATCAATGAGCTGCAGCTTTAGAGACCTGTGTGTTCTCCATTACCTTCTGGGAGACTGGGAATGCTGAGTGTTTTTTTAAATTTCTATTTCATTGGTATCAGATGCTGTCTGGGTCACTGCCATCACTTGTAATATCTTCCTGTCTCATGTTTCTACTGATTGACCTGTGTTTCAAATAGTGGCTGAGGAAAGTCACAATGGACTGGCTGCTCCATTTCTTTCAAGCCAAACAAATGTAATGGAGAGCATGTGGTCACTTTGTTGACCTACATAAGCAAAAAAGGGATTAAGTTTTAAATAAGATCATAAATGATCTGTCTGAAGCACATTTTCCATTGCCTAGGTGGCTGTTGGATAATGTCCCAGCTGCACAGGAAAACATTGATTTTGTCACTGATGAAGTGTAGAGGCCTAACTGAGTGATGCTACTTTCAGATCAGACGCTTGTGTTTCCAAGCATTTTTGTAACTGGGTGAAACTGACTGGAAAATGTTTAAGTCAGTCTATGTATGTATCAAATTATATCCTTCTTTAAACAGGAAAACAGCTGATCCAGTTGCCTTTGACTTACTTCTATTTTCTTCTCCTTGCCCTCAGCTCAGCCTTTGATACAGTGGACCGTAATATCTTAATATCAGCCGTGTGAAGAACTATGTTGGCATCAGTGACGTGGCTCTCAAATGGTTAATCTCTTATCTGTCAATCAGGTCCTGTAAGTCTTGGAGATACCTCCTCCTCTTGAGCTCCTTTTTTTGTGGGGTCCCTCAGGGGTCTATTTTGCGTCCTCTCCCTTGTACCATATCCATGCTACCCCTGGGGCAAATCATATTATCTTTGACTCTGAGCTGTCCTTTGATTCTCAGGTGACTAAAGTGGTGCAGTCCTGCTTTGCTTAGCTGAGACAGCTAACTAAGATCAGGGCATTCCTCTCCCCAGCAGACTTACAAAAGGTCATACACGCTTTCATCTCTTCCAGACTTGACTACTTCAATGCACTTTATTATGGCATCAGCAGGCGCAACATTCAAAGACTGCAGCTAGTACAAAATGCTGCTGCCAGGTTTTTAACACGCACCAAGAGGCGTGAACACATTACACCAATCCTAGCTATCATTCACTTTCATATTTCACTACTTGTTTTTAAAGCCTTGAGTGGTCTGGCTTCTGCCTATATCTGTGAATTGGTTATGAACCAGATCTCTGTCAGATCCTCTGACAGGGCTCTTCTAATGGTTCCAAAATCGGGACTTGCCTTTGCTGTCTGGGCCCCTCAGCTGTGGAACTCCCTGCCTGAGGCTCTCAGACAAGCAAACTCAGTATCCTCTTTTAAATCTCTTCTTAAAACTCACTTTTATCATATGACTTCACTTAGCTGATATTTCTGTGGTATTCATTTTTAATGTATTTATATATCTGTTTACATTTTATGCTCTGTATTTTCTTTTCTTTTAATATATGTATTTTACTGTAAAGCACTTTGTAACTGTTTTTGAAAAGTGCTATACAAACAAAGTTATTATAATTATTATGATCTATTGTATAACCTGGATGACTGACAATAACACTAAAATTCAAAATGTAAAATTGGAATTTACTATCTCTCTTAACACTGAGCAACAACTGAATCTACATTAGTACTTTCTGACGGCATCTAAAGATGGTTTAATGTAATATGACAGTAAACAGCAGTAAAACATGTCCATTATTCAGCCATGATCAGATGAGAAACACACAAAATAAAACATTTGTCAACACGACAAGCTTTTAAATGTGAATGTGCCATTCATTCATATGGTCAAAAGAATTGGCCTTTAAAGCTGGTTAGCATAACTGTGAACAGCACAACTGATATGAAAATATTCAGCATTTTTTGGCCCCTTATCAACAACCCAAAAAGTAGCCAACCAACGTTTTGCCTCCCGTGCCTCTCTCCATTTCCTTTCTTAGTCACATCTCTCATCACAAGCAGAGGTCACAAATAAAAGAATGTGATGATTTAGATTTCAAACATCTTGCCAAAGGACTGCGGTTGAAAATAGTTTGCTGGCTTGCTCTGACACATTTATGTATTTTGTCCTTGTAAATGAACTAACCTGCCTGCCAATGTCACATACAGTCCTTACACACACCGGCTTCCAGTGTGTCCTACATGTACCATTCCTGTCTCAATCTGCATAAGGCAACTGCTGATCCTGGTCCCATGTGTGATCCTGCTGTTGCAGCTTTTATAAACTGAGGTGACTCTGGCAAAGCAACACATTCACTTCTATTATGAAAATGCACTGTATAACAAATATGATTTCAAGTCTATTTTCAAGTCTTTCAAAGTTCATGTACTGACTGTTACCAGATCATTAATCTGTGTGTTTGGACCTGTGATTGTATCTAGATCACATTCCAACTAAAAATGTTTTGACTGCCCGCATACTTCAAGCTTTCAACTATTCTTGGCATTCCTTGTCATGTAGACTCATCAAGGTTCAGCAAATCTCTAACCCGCTATTTCGAAGCACAATTCTGGAAAAAGGTAGAAGCTGAAAGTTGTGAATGCGCAACTCTACTCTCTACTCTTTTTATCTTACACTGCTTTCCTTGCTTCATATCCTCCTACTTCCAATGCCTTCATATGTGGATGACAACTCAATAAACATTATACAACTGTTGGTCACGATTAACTATTTCAATTAATTGAAGCACCTTGCAGCACAGGCAACAACTCTGGCTGCTCTCAGTCACTCTAACTTTGCAGTAACATGTAAGGAATTGTATTATTTGAAGAAGATTACAAAGGTCAAACCTTTTCTTTCCTGCCAAGATACAGACGAGCTGAGTCATGCATTTATTATTTCTTTCAGATTGACCACTGAAATGAATTCAAATACAAATAAGTACAATTTAAGTTATGATTTGTAGTTATTTAAATTATTATTATTTAGTTTGCACATTTGTGCCTTGTAGGCAGGCACATGCTTGTGTTCAGCAGACAGATCATCTTACCAGATTGACTTGTATGGTCTTCTCCCAGTTCTTTTCGTTGTTGATGCCGGCATTGTTGATAACGATGTCCAGACGACCAAACTTGTCTACCGTGCTCTGGAATGCGTCTGTTTCACAGAAACATAAAGCCTTCAGTGAATGACTTCAGACACTGTCATAGGATCCTAAACAGTAGGAGCTGAATGTGCATGGGTTTCAGCTTCAGCTCACTCTCTGCTAACTCTAAATCACAACTGAAACACTGCTCTCCCACTCTTTTACATTCATTATGACTGTATGATGATCATTGTGGAAGGAGGGACACAGGAAGAGGTCGAGTTGGCACATAGAACCAGTCATGACAGAAACTCAGCCTCATTACCATCGTGAGAAGACACTGTTTTTAAATGTACTGATGTCATTTACTCAATTACAGTGTAGCTGGATCCGCTGAGCCAGCCCTTCTCCTTCATCCACAGCTGATACTTCAAACACCCGACACTGACATGATCTGCTGAGGTTCAGCTTTTTGAACAGGAATGTCTGTATAACCTAGCCATAACATCACAGGATCAGACATTGTTCTAAACATACCAGTTTTCAATAACATCCAGAACATGATCTCATTGTTCACATGTTTTTATGTTTCTTAGAATGTTAGAGAATCACATAAACCAATTGCACAAGACACAGAAGAAAATCTCAGTTGAAATTTCCTGTGAAAGCATTTGTGTGTTTTTCCATTGCTCTCTAAACAATGAGATGGATTTTTTTTTGTTTGTTGTTTTGTTTCCTCGTGTATGTTGCCAAACTGACTTCAGACCTGTTAAATGAATATCCACAGACAGATGGTGGAGACGTTGCAAATAAGGGAATATACACTGGACTCTTACACAATGAGCCACCAGCAGGTTGTTTATCTGCCCATGTGAACAGACAGACGTGGTTGGATAAACAGCTGAAGGGAGAAACCTGAGGTGGTAAAACCTGCATGTGTCATCACCTGCACCGCATTCCACACTTGGACACCCCACAATTAGAAACAAACCTACCTGCTTTTAACAGACCCATCTGCATGACATGCACACACCTGCACATGCGCACACATGCACAAACGCACACATGCACAAACGCACAAAGGAATTGCAAGCACTGGAGACACATATGCAAAAACACACAGGCAAACATGCACTGCTAACAGGCACGTGCCATGACATTACATACACTGTGAACACTCGGATGTATGCACACATATAAACACAATTAATCTCTTCTCATCACACACACACACACGCACACACAGTGTCACCAGCTCCATGCAGGCTTACACTGTGTCCACATCAACAGTAGTACTATCACACAGTCAGGAACAACAGCAAACAGCATTCCACAGCCGTTCGCCTGCAGGGATTTACTTTTTCAATGTCAGACAATGAAACCTTGTTCG
Source organism: Holacanthus passer (assembly GCA_025331565.1). NCBI lineage: Eukaryota > Metazoa > Chordata > Actinopteri > Pomacanthidae > Holacanthus > Holacanthus passer. The sequence continues at coordinate 6,962,586 of JAFREQ010000030.1, read as the reverse complement.
TCTCTCTCTCACTCTCTCACTCACCCAAAGACACATTCACTTACACAGACTTTAATTCTTGCTTCTTCTGTTTCTCACCCTGACACGCCCACACTCACATATACATACAAGCACAACAGCACTGACAGACCTGCAGAAAAGGAGAGGGTAAGTGAAGAGCAGTAGTACACAGCAGTATGATATACATGTGGAGCACTGAGCAGGCGACTCAAAATTGAAGTAAAGTCAAATAAAGGATCATGTGACTGCAAAGCAAGACTAGACAAATTTAGCTTTAGCTGGACCAGGAGCTCAGCCTTTTGGTAAGAGACACTGGAGTGACCAGAGCTTGCTGTTTTTACAAATGACACAGGTATGTTGCAATCTGTTTAACTGAGCCACATGTCAACTCAGAATGCAGTAACAGTGACGCTTGCCAGGAAGGTTTATGATGCTGTGAAAAACAGTCCCTCGGTTTTAGGCTGTTTTTCAAGTCACTTCCTCATTCATCACGAGGAAGTTAAAAATAAGTAAGCCAAGAGCAAACTCCTTGTGAACAGTCAATGAATTATAGTCAGTAAGTAGTAAGTGGTGGTTACATGACAACAACAAACTGTTGTATTAATCACAGCTTGTCTCAAAATGATTCATATTGTGTTATGATGTACAAAGCATTAATGTCAGTTCTCTTTTTACATTCCTATAGACAGTACCTCTCAGTGCATCTCCATTGGACACATCACATGAAATAAAGGTGCAGTTGCCCTCTCCAAACTCAGCATCTAGCTGTGCTTTGCATTCTTCACCACAGGTCTTGTTCAGGTCAAGCACGGCCACCTGAACCACAAAACCCTGTTAGTGAGTTTGACATTTTAAATTCACACACAAAGATAGACTGCGTAGGTGCAGGTAAGTCTGCATCCATCTCTGTAGCACCTAGTATGAAATTACAGGAACTCATGCTTTGAATACTGCTTACTTCTTATCATCTTATGCTGTTAGCTCTGTGGCTTGACAAGTGTGGCTGTGAACAGCTCAGTCAATGGTGGACTGCTCAACTAAGGAACACAATTACAGTTTTACAATTACAGTAACAGTTACAATTTTTTCAGCCTCATTTCATGGGTGTGAAGGAAATTCTCAGAAACCAACTTACCTCTGTCAAAAGCCTTTTTGCCTTTGAAATGCATGTTACCTTCACTATCTAATTACTGGTTTAAAAAACAATGCCACTTGTCTAATTTGAAAAAAACATTATTGAAATTGTGTGACTTTTTAGACAATCTACTGTGAAACACATTAACACTGGCCCTATTTCAACATATGTACTGACAAAACATTTAAAAGCAAGAAGACAGCAGTGGAGTCAAGGACAATAAATGATTGCTAAAGAAAATGAATGTGATAAAGCAGTAAATATTAAGTGCTTCCCAATAGACTGAGGATGTTAAGAACTTAAAGCAGCATCAGTGCAGTCAATCCATTCAAGCTGAATCAAGTGACGTGACAGTTCCATGTCACTGAAAGGCATTCAAAGTGTTCAGTGAAGTCAAAGCAAGTTGTGTTTGAGCAGTGGAAATAATAGTCAGGTTAGTTGTACAAGAGTTTGAGCTGCTATTGTGCAGTTGGTCAGAAAAGCAAAAGCAATAAAGTTAAAGCACTTTTAGTGCATTTGAGAATTTTTACTGAAGACATGTGCAAACTTATAAAGTAACTGTTGAGGCAGTAATGCTTAAAGTTATGAAGCTAAATCAGCAGAATGAAGACAGAAGTGAGCAGAACTGACCTTGGCTGAGCTCTGCAGTAGTGACTGGACCACAGCTCTTCCAATGCCCTGAGCCCCCCCGGTCACCAGAGCCACCTTTCCATTCAGAGACATGATCCCAGCACAGCAAAACCCGGCACACTTCGTCTTCTTCCTTCTGTCTCTCACACTTTGTTTCCTCCGCTTTTTCTCTCTCTTCTTCTCTCTTGCTCTCCCTTCTATGCCTCACTGACTTTTCTTCTCTGTCTTCCTTCTCTGTCCTCCTCTGTGTGCTTAAGCACCTATCTGCTCTCCCTGTAACACAGTCATAGGCTTTCTTACCCTTGTGTGTGTTTTCACTCTTTTAACTGGGCTGTTTTCCCTCCCCCCAGCATATCAGTCTATACAAACACTGCATGTGTGTCATAGAGAGAGAGAGAGAGAGAGAGAGAAAGAGAGAGAGGAGAGAGAGAGGGGGGAGTCAAAGGCTAAGTAAACTCCGTAGGATAATAATTACAGGTTTTATGCAGCTTGTTGTACCTGCCCTCCTGCCTCCCCCTAAGCCCTTTACACCTCCTCCTCCTTTTTCTAAACTCTTTCACTCCTCCTTCTCCCGTTTCATCTATACACCTGAGCTCTTCACACATGTCACTGTTTGTATAAGAATCTGTATTTCTTGACGTGAAAAAACCCTGTAAATCTTACATTCTCCTCTGCACTGTGTCATTCTTAGCTTATTGTGTGTCTTCTGTGTAATTGCTGTTACACAACGCGCAATGCTGTTCAGTGATACATTACACCAAGGTTCAGGTCTCTGCATGTTGATGTTCACACTGTGCTGATGTGAATGGAAAGCAGTAGCTTACTGCTAGCCAAGCATGTAAAAATACCGGTTTGATCCTTTAAATAAAGCAAGGCCGCAGTGACTCAGGTAAACTTCTGTGGAGTGACGTTTTTGCAGACTTCCTAAAAAGTAAGACTGAGTGAACAATTTCTTTTTAATATAAATAAACAATCGAACTATTTATACTTTGCAGAATATCAGATTCAGATTCAGGAACATCCCTAACTACCCTCCCTCCTCCTTCCTTTACACCCTTCCTTCCCTTGTCCTTCTTATCTCACATCCTTCCTCCATGCTTGAAAAAGAATCTGGAGATGTCACCCTTCTGAAGTAGCAGACCAACCCATCGGTTCCATCGATAAAAAGGCCCAGCAGAGGATATACTTTCTGCGCCAGGTGGGGAAGTTCAACCTGTCGTAGAAGCTGCTGATCTGTTATGAAACGTGTCACAGTCTGGATTGGGCTGGCCACCAAACAGGACAAGAACGGGCTGCAACAGACAGTAAGAACTGCAGAATCGCCATCATGTTAATGCTGTGTGATGTGGTTAGATTTACCCCTAAAAATTCTTAATAATATTTGAGACAAAGGATCTAGTGAATTAGTGAATTTCCCCTCCGAGGGACGAATAAAGGAATATTTTATCTTGTCTATGATTTCAGATATAGGCAGACAAAAGCAGGCTTCTCATTTCTAGCCAGTTGTCTGTGATTTTACTGGCTGAAATAACAGATTTCATCAGCTGTAGCTAGCTAATAGTGGTGGAAGAAGTATTCGGATCCTGTACCTCAGATACATACACGTATGGCATGCAGAGCTAATCTACAGCAATGCATCATACTCTAAAAGCTCATCGTCATACGTTTGTAATGTTGCTGTTCAGTGAGAACGTTAACTTTTCATGAGCTCAGAAAAAAGCACTGTTTTCAGTTTTGTGCATTTTACAGGTAATCCAAGGTGAATAGTTTATTTAGCTTAAAAAATAGGACAATTTCTCCAATGCATTTAGCAATATTTAATTTTTAAGTAACAGGAAGGGTATGAAAAATTGCAGAAAGTAATAGTTACTATAGCTGTCAGACAAATGTAGTAAAGTAGCTACAATATTTGCCTCTGAGATGCAGAGGAGTATAAGTAGTCTATAAAGTTGCATAATATGTAAATACTCAAGCAAAGTACAAGCACCTTGAATTTGTACTTACTACGTATGTATAGTACTTGAGTAAGTTCATTTAGTCACATTCCACCACTGCTAGTTAGCTAAATCAAAAGTAATATTAGTTTCAAGTATCGGTTGAAAACGGCATCTCTTGCTGGCATGTTTTAAAACGAGAATCATTTGATGGTAACATACATAATATCATGCTGGCAGAGGCCGAAGCATGTCCCAGGCAAAAGAACAGAAACAACACTGTTATTGTATTGCAGTGTAGAGATAGAAATAAAATAAAAATATAAGCTTAGGCTCTTATTTTCTTCTAACACTTGGCTGCTTAGCTTGTTGATATTTTCAAACGGCATGTTTTCTCTATTAACAGTAGAAGAGAAAAGGCTTTTAGGATGAGGACTAAATGATATGCAGCTTGGCTTTGGTATGAAGGCAGTGAGCAGGACATGCTACCTTTTGCAACTTAATGAAAGTGGATAAATACACTGTTTGATCATTCCTTACACTTTTGCTCTTGTGGTTTTGCTTTAGACATGGCTTCAAAAACAGACACCCTCCAAACTCTTGAAATACAGAGTAAGGTTCTTACTACATCCACATAGTAAACAGTTGGGGTCTTTTGTGACCAAATGGCCCACTGGATCCATTCTGTGCCATTAAGCAAGGCAGCATTATATAAATTAACCAGGCAGACTGAGAGACAAGAGAGTACAGACAGACAGTCGACATTAAAAAGTGGCTACCAAGTTTACTGTTATCAATAGAATTTAATTAGAACAATGTAAAATACGCACATCTTATTTTACAAAAAATAGTGTGTATGAGCTCTGTACTCAACAAATGTATCAGGGGTTTTCACCTTTAAACCTCACAACATCAGGACAGAATAGTCTGCCAACACACAGTATATAATACCAATTTGTTGTGTTGTGCTTTGACAGATGTGAATCTTAATTCTGACGGAGAACTTACAACAAAGGTGTGAGTAACGTGACGTGTGTTTGATGACATACAACCTCTGAGATATGAAACCCGTCCATGTACAGGCAGAATACAGTTCAGCTGTGATGTGACTGTAGTCATTCCCATAACAGATGTTCCATGAAGTTTAAACACTGTCGTGAACAAAGACTTGTGATAAGAAAACAATTCAACAAAATATTTTTTTTCTATTACGTACTCCATGTTCTATTCCACGCTCTTTTACCACATGTGAATCACAGTCCAATCTAATGAGGCAACCCATGGCTCCAGTACTTCTTTTCAGGGTTAAAAGATGTAGCACTCAGTTGTGGGTGACTCAGCACATAACCAACAGTTTGTGAAAACAGCAAAGGAAGGCATATTATAAATTTGTTTGAAAATCACACTCTTCTGGTTCATCGGCTGCCTCTCCCCAAGGACAAAAAGCACAATGTCAGAAAACAGTTTCATGACTGATACAATATTAATTCAAATTTTAAAATCTTTTACAACTTGTACAAATGAATAATCTTTGACCTACCATGGAAATGTACATATAGTATAGCTTAGTTTTTTACAGTCTGTGACCATTTGTTAAAACAGCTGCTAGATGCCAGATTCCCAACAGTGTCACGGAGACAGATTTTTGTTTGTGAGGTTGTGAAGAATGCTGGCATCGACTGCCATAACAGAAGTCATTAAGTTCAATGCCCAGAGTAGAAAACGCAAACACACCCACACAGGTTTTTTCACTTCTTCTGGCTGATTATGTCTCTTTACAAGTAAATGAGGCGCTGCATGCTGGGAATTACAAAAGGCTGCCAAACTACTGCACAGCTACTTGTCAGAATGCTGTGAGGTTTCTTCATGCTTTTTCAGGTGCAACAAAATCACCAAAAGAGTGAGGGACAAGTCAGTCAAAGGCAGTGTGAACATGCCCACACAGTCCTGAGGAGACCTCTGCTGACCCAGCAGAAGTGAAAACACCTGTGTGAGTGAACCATGGAGAGGAGGAACTTTAAGGGTCACAACAACAGACTGTCCCTCACTGGAGCAGTATTAAAGACCATATTCATATTTTTTATCATTTTTAGGAGGTTAACAGCAACCCAAGTTAAGGAACTGCATTTTCCACATAGATGTTTTTTTGTTTTTTTTGAATGTGTTTTCCCTCCAGACAGCCCCTAATTTGCATTCATTTTACTGTATGAAAATCAGCTTGAAAACCGTTGAAGATAGTCACATTGCTGTTATGTGGTAATGAAGCCTTTTCAAATTAAAATCCAAACAAACTTAAGTACATTTAAAAAGAGTCAACACACAAAATCTGTTGATTTAGTATGTACACACAAAAAATGAAGGATGATGAAGAGAAAGCTCCAGGCAGAACTGAAGTTCAATTGGTGTGGCAGTGGAAGTATTATAAAGATTACTATCTAGCAAAGTCAGCAAATATTAAATTTGAAATATCTAAATCTTTGATTTTAAAAAACATGTTCTTGGTAGAAACTTAGTAGTAGACAACAGAAATTTGACAAATGTAAACAACAAGAAGTTATTTTCATTAGAAGCATGCAAAATATTTCTGAGGGGGAAACACCGGTGTAAATAACACACAGCAACTGCACGGAAAGGCTTTATGTTAACAAGCTGACTGAACATCCTTTCAGGAAACACTGGAAACTGAACTTGTAGAACACTGGAGTCTCTGAATGGGAAAGCTGACCTGTCACTCATTTAACTCATACATGTTGTTCTTGCATGTTGCATGGAGAAATCTGCTATGCTGTACAGAAATGTCAACCATTTTTGAAAGCATATTCTAACAAGGAAGTGAAAATTGCGTAGCTTGGATAACTCATCACAGTGAACATTATTATGTTTGTCATATTGCATGATGAATGCCTGTATGGCAGTCACTGAATAACACATACGGTCAGTTATAAAAACATCACTAATGATGCAAAAGTGTATGTGAAATAGTAAATGGGATAAAACATGCAAAAACACCACGGTGGTCCGGTCCTGGTCAAGGACCATTAAGAACGCATCATAATTAAGTCCAAGACTGGCTCCATAACCACTAACAGGAAACACTGTATTGGAGGATACAGGTTTATAAACCCCTGTTCATCTTGAGGATAGAGACTCCTGTGCAGCTGGCACATGTACAGAGCACAAAGCAGCCATTAGGCTGTTCAGTACTTAATGTAGATCCTAAGCCAGTGTCAACTGTGCAAAAGAACATAATTCATGAGCATGCATTTGTGCTGTCAGGCAAAGGAAATTCTAAATGATCGTACAGTACTAGTGTTTTTGCACATTTTAGCTCAGAAGCTTTTTATACTTGTGTATTTTAGATTTTTGAATGTGATTTTCCTTTGTAGGCACTGATCATTTTCCGTTGATTTCCCTAACAAAAACATAAAAAGTACGTTTTTGCTCCCATTTTCATTTCAAAGATCTATGACTTTTTCTATCCACACTTATTTCTCTCGGGTTTTGTTTGAAAATTTGTTTAGATCTGTGTTAGTGAGCACTTCTCCTTTGCCAAGACAATCCATCCACCTGCCAGGTGTCGTGTATCAGATACTGATTCAACAGCATGATTATTACACAGGTGTGCCTTGGGCTGGTCACATACACAGCACATTGGCACAGATGTCACAAGTTCTGAGGGTGCGTCTTGTTGGAATGCTGACTGCAGGAATAAGTATGTAGGCCATAGAGGAAGTGGGACATTTTCAGCTTCTAGACATTGTTTACAGGTCCTTCTAACATGGAACATGAACATGAAATTATCATGCTGCTACATGAGGTGATGGCAGCTAGGAGCTGGCACAACAATCAGCCTCAAGACCTCATCATGGTATCTCTGACATTCAAAGTGCCATCAATAACATAGCACATGTATTTGGTGTCTGTAGTTTTTGCTTACCCATACCATAACCCCACCACCACCGTGGGGCACTGTTCACAGTGTTACCATTAGCAAACTGCATCTGCCTGGCACAGTAAAAACCTGGAGTCATCGTTGAAGAGAAGACTCCAAAGTGTCAGCTGCCATCATAGATGAGCATTTGCCCACTCGAGTTGGTTAGAACAATGACCTGCAGTCAGGTCAAGACCAAGCAGCAACCTCTGGAGCTGAAAAATGAAGCCAATGTGGAGGTGCAGAAAACTGCTGTCTTGCTGTGCAATTAGTTGTGCTAAAAAAACTGTTTGTGCTCCAGGTTTTTCTTAGCCAATTAGCCAGCTAATGAATTAGCCTTTGGTTAGCCCTTGAGCAAGATGTCCTGCTGTGTGGTATCTTGGTGCGGAACATTTGTGTTGGGATTTTGGTGTGTTTGTTCTGGTGTTTGTGGTGCTGCTTGTTGGCTTTGTTGTTTTCCCGAAGACAGTGGAGGTTGATCTTATCTAATGTTGCGAAGGGGCGCGTCTGGTAGCCAGTTATCATGCACCAAAATCAAAACATAATAGTGTTATAATCTAGGCTGATAATACAAAACAAAAGGCGTTTGTGTGAGGTTGTAAAATGTTCTGCAATCTAAAACTTGTCATATGGGCGATGGAACATTAGATAAGATAAACCATTATTTGTCCCACAGTGGGGAAATTTGCAACATTTGGAACATTAACATTATATTATACTAGACTTGTCGAGGTTGTTACAATCGTACAATAAAGTCTGTGTAACTTCAAAATATTAATGTTTCAGCATGGTTATAGAAATAACCTTGGTGTTGCAATATGTTATTGGCTGAACTGGAGCTGGTTACTGAGGTTATATGGTAATATCAAACACGACAGTCCACAAACTGAAACTTTATTATTTTGAATATTATTGCTAAAACAGGAATTTTAAGTTCCTTACACTCCAGAAACTAATCGGCTGTAAGCTGAAATGTTGATACAATGTTATGTCTGCATTTCAGGAGCAATTGTACAAAGTAACGTAACCTGTTTAGGTCTATGGTCAAGACCCTTGTGAGGACAATGAGCATGCAGATGAGCTTCCCTGAGGTAATCTCTGTGCAGAGATTCTTTGGTTTTGCAAGGCAACTGCTACATCAGCTGTCCAGGTAGCAAAGATAAGGAAGCTTAATGTGGATGTCCTGAGCTTCTGTGGTTGCATGTGGTCTGTGGTTGTGAGGCCGGTTGGATGTCCTGCCAAATTGGTGAAATGAACATTCAGGTTACAGCCAACAGCCTTGGTGTACGCTCCCTCACAACTTCTTACAACATCTGTGGCATTGTGCACTGCCAAGCTCAACCCTTTACACAGACACACCTGTGGCGTGAATATACTGTTTAATCAGCATCTTGATACACCACACCTGTCAGGTGGATGGATTATCTTGGCAAGCGAGAAGTAATAAGTAAAATATATTTAAACAAATTTGTCAACAAAACTGGAGAGATATAAGCCGTTTGTGTGCACAGAAAAAGTATTTGATGTTTTATTTCAACTCGTAAAAAATGGGAGCAAAAACAAAAGTGTGCTTTCACTTGCTTGTGCAGCATGCTTTCAGAAAAGACTGACAGAAATGAAATGACATTTGTAGGAAATGGGCTAAACCTGCAAAATCACTGTACCACTCACTTTGAGTGGCATTGATTTAAAGCACTCATGGCTGTCTCAGTGGAAAGAAAACACATCATGTAATACTACAGCACAGCCAGCTTTGCTCCCACTCCAATGTTTCAAACACAAACAGTCTGAATGTTACAGTATGTGCTGATGTTAACAGCTGACAGGAATTAGAGTTAGAGCCAAGCGGTTTCCTAGAAAACAATGAAATTCCAGTGAAACAGTATGTTCTCTCGGGTCAAAATTTCAGAAACCAACAATTGGCAACAGACTTGACTTGAACTACAAAATATTGTATACCACAGTCTTTCCAGAGTTACTAATTGCAGTAACTGATATTGACTTAACATCAGACCACATGTCCTCTCCACACTTAGTTTTCACTGCACTCGCCATCTACTTGTGCAAAACATTTGTAATGATGAATACAATTTGCAGGAGATTGAGCTTCTCAGGGACACAGAAAAAAATGAACTTTACTTCTCCCTTTATCCGTACAGTGTATTGTAGAGTTTTCAATCAAACAATGTTTTGAGTTTTTAAGTTTTGGTGTGACTGATCTAAGCTTTCTGAACAGGTAGAAAACATATAGACTGTGGTTCTGAGTTGAACTGCCCTTTGTCTTTTGGATAAAATGTTTCCCCCTTTATTAAATGTTCAGTCTAAATGCTCGAGTCAGAAGACACATGTGTGAAGGAATATAAGGGTGAGCTTGAAGTACCACAGTAGTTGTAGCATAAGACGTAGTGTAAACAGGGAATCAGTGTAACAGTGTTACAGTCAGTTTTGGGGCCTTTGATTATTTGATAGTTTGATAAAAACAAGTCATGTACAGTGTGTATTTTGGTAGTAATAGCTGTGAGTGTGTGTTTGTGGGTGTAATAAGAAGTTTGAAGTGGGGTGTAGGGAACAAAAACACAACATTGGCAACTGAGCTCTAAGACACGAGTGGGCGAAACACTGTGTAATTCGTGTGTGTGTGTGTGTGTGCGTGCGTACGCGCTCTTGTGGTTCCTAATATTCCACATTTCTTTGAAGAGTCTTCTCTGTCTCCAGTCTGTTACAGTCCATTGTCTGCTGCTCTGCACAACAGTATTGACTGATCAAAGCCATTATTGGAGTCTTTCATCACAGTTGAACTTTGTAATGAAATTCCTCCACACTTGTTGTGTTGCCATATCTGGAGCTTTTTAGTTGTTCACTGTCTGTGAATGGAGTGGAGGTTTAATCCAATCCAGTTTCTATCCCAGGCTTTTCTTGGTCTCTGTCCCAGTGTTTGAAGTGTTGAAATGGATTCAAAAGGCCCAGGTTAGGGCAGACATCTCACAGTAACAAATGAAAATTTGATTTAAAAAATTGATAATATACACAAACTGCCTTGAATATAAATGGTATCTTCAGTACAACCATTTTCAGGTGCTCTTAAAGGGATATTGTGAGAGTGGGCAGACTTTTAGGTAAAAACATTGACTTTACTGACTCCTTTACCTGACTACCATCAAAAAACTGACAGTAGTGATGCTTGATTGAGAAAATGAACCCTTTCCATTGTTAACTGTGAAGGTATTTTATAAACTAACAGGTCCAAAGTGCCATGAGATATGCCGATTGCGTCTGTGTGGGATAAACCCTTTTCACTTGAATGACCTACCTATCTACCTCTAACGTGTCCATGTTTAGTGAAGCGCGTGTTATGGTTTAGGTCTCTTAGTTGATTTTGGTGTTTTTCCAGTTTGTTTTCTGTGCATGTTTAGTCTTACACTCCAGTGTTTTTGGTTTTGTGTTTTGTTCAGGCATTGCTTCAGTGGCTGGAGGTGTGGTCTGCAGGTGCTGGGGCTCTCATTCGCTCAGCTGTCCCCAATTTCAACTAACGACTGGCAGCTTTAAAAGACCTCTGATTCCACCTGCAAGCTGCCAGATCATCCCTTTGTATGTCCCCTTTCCATGCTCCCTGTCCTTGTCCCCTTACCAGTGTTTCCCTGTCCTCTAGTGCTTTGAGTTTTTCTAGTATCTCGAGAGTGTGTTCCCCAAGTCTCCACTCGTTCCTTGGCTTTTTCTCTTCTGTGTCCATCCCAACCTGCTCCACCCGCACATCTCCAGCCGTCCTGCCTCAGCACCTACAGCCCAGACTCCAACCACTGAAGCTTCCCTGTTCACCCTGTGCCTCATCTTTTGTTCAGCTGGAAGTCCTGGAGTTTTTTGTTGATTAATAAATCTCTTTTACACCTTCCCACCACGTCTGTGTCTCACTCCTGGGTCCAGTAACCTAAACCCCCAACAGCTTGTGTGTGTTTGAAAGTCTCCTGTGTCACAGACCCATGATTACAGGAATGACAAGTGAAGAAATGAGAATTCTCACCATAACTGCCCTTAATGACTAAGTGTCCCTTAAAGAAGAATGTGTCAGTGCTGTGAGTAACCCTTTTCCACTTACTGCCACATCTCCATTGGTGCAGCACAATTTTGTTTGGCTACTGTGTGTTCCTGAAGCACTGAGACAGATCTAACCAGCATGTCCTCAGCATGTGCAGTTTGTAAATGAAGTTAAAACCACATTCACAAAGAGGTATAACTGTGCAGGGTTCTGTGGTGGTGATGCCTTGAACCAACAGAAGATCTCAGAGATACAGTATTTGTATCAGAGGCCAATATGTTGTTGAGTATACTTGAAGTGTGTGTATGAGCTCACCAAACTCAATAACTTCTCATGAAACGCACAGTAAAGACTTGGTTTTAATTAGACCAGAGGCAGCCAGCTCGGCTCCACTTCTCCCCCAGGAGTCAGAGCTTAACTGCACCCTGCCTACCACGTCTCAATTTGGGAATCTAGTTTGTCCAGACTTTTATATTAGTTTGCTGATGAGATGGTTCCACCTGACATCTACAGACCTTGGTTTACTGATTTTGATATGGTCTGTCAGTTATAAGCATCATTTCTTCCATCCATCAGTCACTCCTGATTGACAACAATGTAGGTCCAAGTTCATCTAAGTTCCCAAAAGCTTTGTGTTGAGTGCACAGTCCATTCAATGAAGCACATACACACATTGGCTGCTGTAGTCACTTTTGATTGGTGGAGATTAGCTCTGCTATAGTAATTAACCAATCCAAAGTCAGTATTTGCCTGTGAAACAGAGCTCCAGGGTTAAACAGCAGCTGAACTCAAAGCTTGTTGCCGTCTGTCAGCTTTCTGTTTGGAGCCCTCTTAAGGTCCCTCTGCCCTCTAGCAGTCAAAAACCACCGCAGCTTTAAAAAAATCTAAATCTGATGTTGGCTGTCCAGACAATAGATAATATTTGAACTATGACTTAATTTAAATAAGATATCTAAACTAGAGTACATCACATGCTTTTAATCAATGATGGTTGCACATGGTAACACCAGCTGTATGAAATCTGTGTTACTTAAACTTCTCATCTTTAAATCTCTGCTGAAAAAAATGTGTTTATGTTCTGATGACCTGAACGAGTCTGTTGAATCTTACAAGAGCTAAAGGCCACACTCTCCCTGCTTTTCATCCACTAAGATGTCAGTGACAAGTAGAGGCTTTACTCATTGTGTAACAGAAACTACAAGCACTTGCTTAGTCAGCTATGAGCCAGAGTGACTGTCACACTCCACCTGTCATGTATAGGCTGGTGAGTGATCTAGCTTTGTGTACATTGTGTGTGAGAACTGATATGACTTTTAAGCCTTCAGAATCAAGACATTTTTCGTGAAAGGTCCTCATGGTAAGGTGAGGGTTAAGGGACAGGGAAATAAAGGTAGTTAATGTTGTGTCCTCATGTATGAATAGCAGTACAGGGATGTGTGTGCTTGCACGTACTGTATATGAACGCTCTATGCTCTTTCTTTCTCTATTGCTTATGTACATCTTCATGTCGAAGTATCTTATAAAGAACCCAGTAGAATATATTGAAGAAGAGAAAGGCCAGAGGGAAGCCGGCCCTCGACACAGTGTCAATCTTTTTGGCTCTGTCGATAAATAACTTCCTCATCTCTTCAGTGCTTTTACCCCCTCCACCTGCTGCTGCTCCAGGTGGATTCTGGGTAGTGTTTGCTGTTGCTCCTGGAGTGTTCAGTACCGTAACAGTATTGTTGGCACTGGCCTTTGATTCCTTGCTGTTGCTGGGAGTGGAGGTCACGGCAGCTGCGGAGGTCGGCCTGCTCTCATGAAGTTCCCCTTCCTGTTGAGGAGACAAGGAGGAGGGGGTCAGATGAGATGACAGTGCTCATTTATTATTTTCTTCACAGACTGCACGTGCCGCTGATGAGCCCTTGAGAGGAGCACTGAATGAGGATTAAGTTGATATACTGTTTGGTTTATAAACAATATTAGTCTATGGATTGGTTAGTACATATTTGTCTTCTAATGTGGTGTATTTTGTTACAGAGGCTTTAACAGCCTCTGAACCTGATGAAACACTCAACCTGATGAAACACTCAAACCTGCATTTGGTCCTGTGCAAACACTTTTAAAAATTGAATTTACTATGCCATAATTTTACAATCAACTCCCCATCTTGTGCAAACTGAAATGATTTAATGGGTTGATAACTGGCCATTGTGTAACTTGCTTGTTTTAAAGTTTACCTACAGACACTTTTCTCACGCTGTCAAGTGCTTCTCAATCTTATGAGTTTTGAACTGCAGCCCCCACTTGAAGAGGCGGCTTGCCTCAGAAGGCTTGACTGGAATTCACTCAATGACCAAGATTCATTTTTTTTCTTTCCTTTATTTTGAAAGTCTTCCGTGGTCAATACAGGTGAAAAAAACGTCTCCTTCTTCCTTCTTTAAAACAAGCCTTAATCCTGCAGTCTCCTTTCCTGGTCCAGACTCTCCAACTGTTGTCCCCCATGCACACTTCTCGCAGTCCTTTTTGTGAATGCCTCCAAACCTCCTGATCATCAGATCACCTCCACCTGGTGCACTTAATGCCTGTAGCTGGGAGCCCCGCCTAGACCTGATGCACCCAGGCAAAGAGGGCGCGGCCTACAGCCCAGCTTCACACACGCTAATGTCATACGAGATACATACTAGATTGAGGCTTCAATTGACCTATGCCAGTGGCTAAGGGTCCCAAGATAAATCTGAGGAGGCACAAGATGATTGAAGGGATAAGAAATAATAAGAATTCATCTGTCACAAAAAAAATTATAAATCATTAAAAATCAAACAATCAAAAAAGGAAAGGCCTTGATCTGTCATAAGAGGTCACAAATAGACATTGCCTGTGAAAGTGAAAAGAAAATCCTAAATGTTCATCAAAAACTGTGTTCCATTGTTCAATGCTCAGATGGGAATGGGGCACGTTATATGCATCACATTTCATATAACAGTGTGGTCTGGTGACCTTCTTATAGCATTATATCACCACCTACAGGCTAGTCTATCCCACTTGATCTGACCAGTGTCTGACTAGGATTATAGAGCAGTGTCAAATTAGAAAAAAGCACCAACCTTTGACTGTTTAAACATAAAAACAAAGAGGTTATGATCCCAATGTCCTCTTTTTTTTCTTGTATATGACTATGCTAAAGTGACTTATCAACTTTAGCTATGTAACTTGATAAAGGAAATACCCATAAAATACAGAAAAATAGCATCAAATATTGGTATGTTGCAAGCTACTTGCTTACTTAAAATAAAAATGTATACTAGGTAACTGATTATAATATCACAGTAACCTGTTACAGGATAGCACATTCTGCTGAGGCTGATATCTGGCATCATTTGAGAAGATGATCTCATCTTGGAGTAGTGAGGCGAGCTATCCATCAAGTTAAAAGAATCCAAACAACAAGTAGAACAAATTCAGGCTTATTCAAGAATTAATTATTTTGTAATCACTAGATAATTTCACTCTATCATTTAACAATGAGAAAAGAAGGTGTTAAGTATTCCATGTGATACTTTTGGCTATGATGTGGAATGAATAAGAACTGTTCCTAGTGAACTTTAGTTCATATGCTTCTTTTGCAAATTAGTTTCAGTATATCAGTTTTCATTTTTATTGACACATCCTTTGTCGTGTCACTTATTACTCATTATTTTGGAACCTGCTACATGAATATTAAATAATGATGGCAAACAATTGACAACTTGAGGATGTGATGACCCTCTCCACCCTGTCTGCCTGTCGCTTGCTGTACCTTTGCAGGTACTGGATGTGTGTGGCAGAGGGTGAACACCAACGACACCTGGGCTCAACACTGGCACACCCATTTGGTTTTTGGTTGAAGTTTGGCTCACACACTTCTCCACTCATGCACCCGCCTACAATGCTGATCTTACTGACCACACCTGCCGTTGTTAGATTAAGTTCTACTCTTATTGTTTTTTAAATAAATCATTTGTTAATTAGCTGGGTTGTGTGTGTCTCCTTCGTTTGTCATGGCTGTGCGGGGCAGTTTGTGACAATGATCATGGTTATCGTTATGATAATCACCACCCTGTGTCCTTGTCCACATCTTCACTAAACCAGCAAACTGATGGGGGAGGACTTACAACAACACACTGGTTTGATCATGCAAGTGAAACATGCACAAATACATGCAAACACACACACACACACACACACACACACACACACACATATATACTGTAACATTACCCTGTGGTTGCTGGTGTAGATGTTGGTCATAGATCCATACAGAGGGTCTGCTGGTTTGAGGCCATTGTCAATGTTAACACGGCGAAGGGACTCAGCGAGCTCCTCTGGATCAACTGCACCTCCACTGTTCTACCAGTCGACAGCATGCACACCAGTGATCAACAGACAGAAACCAAAAACAAATCCAAAAACAGGGTTGGGACACCCATTTATTCAGTCAACCTATGTGTGAAATGTTTTAGTGATTGCTGTCAATTACAGTTTTTGTCAGTGGGAATGAATTCTGTATGATTCAACTCCGTTGAACAACTGACAAATAATATAATAACTAGTGCCTGTTGAAAGCACAAACTTCAGTATCAAAACTCTGACATGCAAGGATATGAAATAAAAACAGCCTTTTCTCTGTTGCTATGTTGCACCCACAGTAGTTCCATCCTACTGTTTATCCATGTAGGTCACAACCTACCTTGAATAAGCATTTTTGTTTTTTTCCCCCACCAAAATGTATCCCTTCTCGGGTGTATCGTATTTTGTTAATGTTTCATTGTGTACACATCTACTAACACTTCATCTGATAAAAGATGATCAGAGATTTTTGGGAGATCCAGCCATTTCTTCCAATCAAACTGCAGCTCTGCTTTCCATGACTTTTTTGTCCAGTTTGCATCAATCTGCTGCCAAAAACATACAAATATATTCACAAACAAATATTTCACCTGATTCCTGACGAGATACAACATAAATTCAGTTATATAATTTTTTAGGAATTACCAGATTAATACAGGTCTTACATTATGGCCAAAATGTAGTAGGCCCAGTAGGGGAATATTATGGATCAGACATCAATCAGTATCTTCATTGGTTTAGGTAGGTATTGGGTATTTTACTTTAATTTTTTTCACAACAATTTAAACTGTGTGAAACCCAGTGTTTGGCCAGATAATAATCCTGTAAAAATTCTCTATTTGTGGCTTTCTTTCAAGCATCTGCTGTTTGTGAGTTGACTGAATGCTGAGTTGATCCTTTCCCAACCCCAGAGATCCTTATCATGCATTGACAACAGGCTCATTCTCTGTTTGGATGTTGAGTTATTGCTCATTCTGTCAGAGAAATAACTCAACTGTGAGCTAAACAATCAGAAAACCATATACATGAAGTTACAACCATGCTTTGTCATGCACTAATAGAGTAAGAGAAATGTTTTCGGGAAACTCAGACATGCACAGTCAGATGCAATGACACTCTACATGTAGCAACACAAATGTTTATAGGCATTACTGTTCAACATCATGATTTTCTTTTTACTTCTTCCTTTCTTTTCCTCATCTAATGCTATGCCTGAGTAGCAAACGGCAATAGCAACATGTCCCCACAAGGTGACAGTCTCAACCCAGAGAACAAGATTATTATCCAAGATTCTGATTTCACAAAAGCAGTCAATAAGTTAGTGTGTATATGTGCATGTCTTATATGTATAAGTATAAAGGTGCAATTTTGTTTTTTGCCTGATCACACTGGATGATATAGACTGCGTTCTTGTTCTTGTTGTAGGGTTTTTCGGTACCTTGCTCTTGTTCTTGTGATGCCGTCTGAATCGCAGAAGCTCTTTATGTTGCCTAGACACAAAGTTGACAGCAGCATACTCCAGCAGTGCAGAGAAGACGAAGAGAAGGCACACTGCCATCCAAATGTCTATGGCCTTGACATAAGAGACCTGTAAACACACACACACACACACACACACACACACACACACACACACATTATTACATATTTTCCTACAATCATTACAGACACATATTTTAGGGTTGCAGCTGCTGCCATTCACAAACATCCATCCACTGATGCCTGTGGTGTCAACATGATGTATCCTCCTTTCTTTATGCTATAATGACTTATTCAGACATGTGAAACATACTGGAGTGCAAAATTCTGTTGAGCACTGGAAACATGAGAAACCTTTAAGTACACACACACACACATACATCCTCAGTCATGTTGTTGAGGTGTATTTATACAGGATGTTTGAGAGAGATGGGTGTGCTAATAAGGGTTATGTAACAAAGTGCTCCATGTCAGATTTTTCCTCATGCATACAAGATACCAGAACAAGACTAAGGGGCTCTTTCTTACACACGCTCAAGCAAACGCACGATGTGTGTAATCAACGCATACTTGTGCTTGCCCATGCAAAACAGCCACTCATAAAAATGGAGGGAAAAAAAGAGACATTTCAGGTCTCCGGGTAGGGAATAAATTAACTCTGCACACATGCACATGCACTCTCTTTGTCCACCTTCTTCCCCAGTCACTTACCTATATCTATACATCTATATCTATATATAGATATAGATATAGATGTATGGATATATTTATATATACAGTATGTGCAGTATCAAAGCCCTGGGAGTTTAACCCTTTCAACCAGATGGACACATTGTCTATGCATCCGGGGTTATAGCAGTGCTTGCAGCTAATGCAGCATGACTTTTCATAGTGTAGATTCACCAATATATAAGCAATACTAGAAACACAAACATAGAACAATGGGGCTCAGGTGTACATCACAGTTAAATGACTTCAGGGCCATTACACCTACTGTTTACATAACCCAAGAGCATGATGGGAACACTGGTGGCAAAATTTTAATTGTGTAAATTTCCCCACTGTGGGACGAATAAAGGTTTATCTTATCTTTATCTTATCTTAATTCTGAAAAACACAGACAACTCTCCTCTATTCAAATGTGTAGCACCATTCACATGCCAAACTGTGCAATGCATTTCTGAGTAGTAGTAGTAGTAGTAGTAGTAAAAGGAAAATAATAAATAATAATAAAATAATATACGACATGCAAGCTAACACGTGCAGTGACAATGCCATAAGCCTATGTGAAAACCAAGTATCCTTCAGCTAAAACAGTTAAAAGTTTAGTGCAGTATCTTGTTGAAATGTGCTTCACTGCCATTGTATGGTCTGTGATATAAGATAAGACAAACCTTTATTCATCCCACAGTGGGGATATTTGCAATGTGGTCTGCAATATGAGGTCTCCAAAGAGAAAAAGCGCTGTTTCTCGGAAGTTGGGAGAAGCACTACTCCAACAGAGTTTTCACTATATACCTGTACTAGCTTATCCTGTACAGGGAGCTAGGGCGTATCCCCGTACACACTGGCTGGGAGGCAGCTCACCAGACTATAACAGGGCTGACATATACAGACAGACAATCACACTCAACCACACTTAAATTTACACTCACAGTTACACCTATGGGCAATTTAGAGTCTCTAATTCTCCTAACCTGCATGTGTTGGGACTGTGGGAGGAAAGCAGGGCACCCAAAGGAACCCCAAAGAGATACAGATGAATAATAAAATGCACAAACATAGACCTTAGGCAGTGAAGTCCTGGAGCCTGAGCTCTGTGTCGTCATTGTGAGTACAGTGGTGATGCCCAGTGCCACTCTGGCTGGGGCGGCATCCATGTTGATCCAGAAGGAGACCCAGGACAGAATGACTATGAGCAGAGAGGGGATGTACATCTGGATCAGGTAGTAACCCATCTGACGCTCCAGGTGGAACCGCACCTCAATACAAGTAAATTTACCTGAAACAAAGCAGAGACATGCTAAAATAACATCCACTTATTTACAATTACATGATACATATATTAAGCACAATAATCAGCAACAAATATGGGGCATAGTCATGATTTTACAAGGCATTGTTTGCTCCACCAAGCAGGTGCTGGCAGCAGGCATTCAAAAAACATACCTTCAAAAACCTATTGGTAATGTCACACATAGGGGCATGGCTACAAATCTTGGTCTTCATTTAAGGACAGCTCATTTAGTGACCCAAAATCTATAAATATCTATAATCCCTGTCCTTCTGTGAGCCTCCTGAATCATTGAATGTCCCCACCCCCACACAGTGCCCCAGGTCAAAGACACCACATCGATGTTTGTCTACAGTCTGTGGTCACATCCCATTTAATGAAAAGACTTCATCAGTCCGGATGTCAGTCTGCTACTTTCTTCCTCTTGCAGCTGATTTTTTTTCTTGACTCGATGCCAGCAGCACAAACATGACTGATTAAACGTGGCAACCGTTTCACCCTGTGTGCATGTTACCTGTGTTGTGATGGTGGCAGCAGTGTGTGTATGTGTGTTACCTGTGTTGTAGTGTTTGGTGCAGTATCTGAGGTCTGATTCATCTTTGAGGATGAACTGTGGGAGTGTGAGGCCCTCGGCAACTTGGACTGGTCCATTCTCCTGCCACTCAAAGATCAGGTCATTCATGGTGTAACCAACTGAAAAAAAGCAAACCACAGGACAATATAATAATGAACAAATATAACACATAAAGCAACATACATATATGCACAGGTCATGGAGTGAAAATCATCATGTGTAAAGCAGAGGCTTCATGATTCTCTGATATTTTGAATTAATGTGAGTTACTTTATCTTGCAGCAAGAAGTCTCACTAAGTCTTCACACATCTAACAAGGGCTGTTCTCTAAAGTCTTCATTAATATGTCTACATCTATGTCTCTGATTCACGTTTGTTCAAATCCCTTACAGAGCTTGTTTAATAACATACAGTATATGCATTGATTAAGTCTATTGGTCCTGCACTATTTTAGCCCAAGAATCCAGACTGTTTCTTTTACTGTTTAGAATAGATGTATGTTATTGAATGTTAAGCATTTGAGGGGCAGATATGTTTGATGTATGATGACATTGAAATTGTTTTTGAGAGACTTTTGTCATCATTTACCTTCCCTTTTGACTTATTCATAGAATGAATTTAATGTGTTTTATTTCACTGTTCAGATTCATGATATGTTTGCTCTTAAATTTTTTTCATCTTTGGAGAGCTTTGAGGCTACATGGACGATGCTTAACATTTATTGGTATCATTATATTGAGACATTTTGTATCTTGGCTCAGTAGTTACTTGAGCCTTAACAGAATAAACCATGTATTTACAAATCCAGCTCCCTGAGCACAAGACATCAGTGACCTACATCACCATAGGTGTTGCCTTTACAGTTATGTTCACATCAACATGATTCCAATTCCACAAAAGTTGCAACACTGTGTAAAACATAAATAAAACAGAACATGAGAAATTGCCAATCATATTTGACATATGTTTTACTTCATCAACTTCATTGATCTTGTAAATTCTTCTTCTTATTCTGAATGTGATGGCAGCAACATGTTTCGCACAAGTTGGGACAGGAGCAACAAAAGACTGTGAAAGTTGTGGACTGATCCAAAAACACCTGTTTGGATCATTCCACAGGTAAACAGGTTCATTGGTAACAGGTGATAGGATCATGATTGGGTATGAAAGGTTCATCCTGGAAAGACTCAGTCGTCCACAAGCGAGGATGGAGAGAGGTTCAACACTTTGTCAAACACATGATTGGATAAAGGAGATTACTACATGGGAACTCGTAAACACTTTGTAAAACCGTTGTCGGTAAAAACAGTTCATTTTTAAATTATTGCATGCTCTTTTTATTTACATTGAACCCAGTTTTTTGGAATAAGGGTTGTATATTTCACTGCTGTCAGCAGCACGACAGCAGGGGCAGTGCACTGTCAGCTACAGTCTTGCTGCACTGAGAACCATTCTGACAGAGCTCACAGCCAAATACGCAATCAGTGTTATTACACGCACAAGTCAACTGAAAACATGTGTACATGTGTATGCCCAGGCACATGAGTGGCTGAGGGGTGGCCTGATGGTACATGAAGCTGGATGCCTGAACCTGGGCACAAACTATTGTAACTATCGCTATATGCTTACTGTGATAATAAATTCATTTCATCAAGTTTGTTTGAAAGCACAATGTAAACAATGATATTCTCATTTACATGTTTTCGCAAGTACTCAAACCCACATGCATCCTTACATTCAATGGAATGAATATATTCCATTTTCCGACCATGCTTGACAAAGGCTACTAATGGGAAAGAGTAGGAAAATAAACAAACTAAACAAACAAATATATGAGCTCAATGACAGAGAGAGTGGAAGACACATTAAAATGCATGCAGTCAGCGCACTGTGGGGCTTTTTGGAAAAAGCAGAAACCAGCTGGTTTACGCTGGTACAAGCCTACAGCCATACACAAAAGATTTAGTTCATCTTGCCTCTTAAGGTTCAGCTAAAAGTGTGTAAAAAGTATATGTGTGTTAAAAAAGAACAAAAAAAAGAAAAAACAGAGGAGACCATGCCCTCGGCCTTCCACACAAGGAAGCTTCTGTGCTTGGCTCTGGATGTTTTTAAATCTTACAATTGCCCCTGGTGGTAACAGTGTCTCCAACTGTTAAATCAGAGCATTTACAAATTCTGCTTTTTTCCATTTCAACTACTTCAGTCTAGTAGGGGAAAAAAGTCATTATCATATCACTGCTACAAATGAGGGACAATCTCAACATCACGTTACCCTCCAATTCAATTTAATACTACACATTATGTCTATATGTAATGAGTAATATTAAATTGAAACGGAGATGGAGTTGGATCACGGCATTTTTTTTCTATCAAACATGCATCATGTCATGACTGGAATCATTTCCTCTCATCATCTCTCACTGTCGTTGTCCGTATGTGCGTGTCTTTTTGCTTCCTGTGTTGTCCACTGCATGACATCAGAGACAGCACAGCAATGAAAATGATCTATATACATACTGTGTGTAAATATAAAAACAGAGTTAGATCTATGTATGGTAATGCCTCTGGCCAGTGGGTTGGAGCAGAATAAAAAAAACAACAAAGACAAATAGTGTTGTCTGTCCCCAGGGGCCAGGCTAAGCTCCTGATTGGACAAAGGATAAATTAGTCATCATAACCCTATCAACATTATTATACACAACTTTGTGTTCCCTTAAAAATGTGTGTCTGCATTAATACTGTTTCAAAGGGCGGGAAGTCGAGGGGAAGGAGGATGATGCTAAATATACTTTAGTGAGATGTATGGATGAATGAAAAATGAGTGAACATGGCAAAACAAACAGAGGGATAACATAGAAAATTATATATAATATTATATCAGTAACTGTTTGCATATCTTTATCCACATATTTGTATTTTACTGGCAATGACATTATCCGTGTTTATACCACATTCACTTGTTTTAGTTCATCTTATTCTTTGCAGTATCCAGCTCCTTTTCTGCACAGGTGGTGGTACACGTTGTGCTCCCTGTATGAATCCAAGCAGCATGCTAAACATTCAGTGGTGTGTCACAGTTTAAGTCCCTGTGGGTATAGAGACAGACCCCAGCAGTCAGATCACTGAGGTATGGAATATACATATGGCACGAAGAGGAAAAGCCATTGCAATTATGATGAATAATAAACTGAAGCAAGAGGAGGCAGGAGTGGGGGAGTGCGGGCTGAGTGATGTTAACTTATTAATCAACAATGTGTGCCACTGTTGATTTGTGAGGACACTGATGTGAGAAGCTTTATTTTTTAACCAAATTAATCACAAGTGCTTGCTGACAGGTCCCACTGTCACGTAACCCTTATAGACTATGTCAAAGCTCCAGTATGATTTGATTATGATAATATTATGAATATATTTATCAGGAATCACAAACCAGAGGAGAAGAAGGTAGCAGAAGTGAAGAAGGAAATCAGCAAAACTAGTGACAGAAGCATATAGTTGCATGTGATACCACGGTGAAACCTTGGTCAGGTGTCAAAGATTTAAGATGAGTATACTGTTCTTGTGTTGTTGACAAAGTTCAATAATCTGCCATGGGGTGTTCACTTCATATTTGTGGTTGTGTCCATTTAGTTAGCAACCATGCTCATCCATCCATTTCATACTCCCTTGAAACTCACAACTTAAAGAATGATAGCAAGGGAAGGGACATTTGTTTCCAGAGCTAGTCCTTCAGACAGAGTCGCTCCATGGGCATGGAGCCATTTTACAGGTGTATGTTGCTTGTAAGGAGACACTGTCTTAAAAGCTCAGGGAACAAAAGTTATACTGTACTTACAGCTCTCTAACTGCATGATGCAGGTCTGAACATCCATTGGGAAGTTTTTTAGATCCATGGGACATGACAGAGTTAACGTTAGTCTGAAAGTGAAGAGAGAGGAAAGAATGAAACAGAATGAAAAGTGAGTCAAAGACAGTGACAGGGGTTAATACATATTGTACACATGTGCGGTATCCAATTGCTTTCATCGGTCTTTATTTTATATTAATACAGCATTAAGTGGGATATTTACGAGGATTCTCTTCCTTTCCATTGCATTTAGTGTAGTGAGTACAACCAAGTATAACGAGATTCTTTTACTTTAGAATCACCTGCATTGTAAAACATTTGGCAAGACATTACAGACAAAAACAGAAACTTGCATACAGCAACACAGAACTACTTTCAGCATCTCATGTTGAAAATCAAGAGTTGTGAGTATTACCAGTAAATGTAGGGGTAAAGTAGACACATGATGAACACATTCTTTTGTTCACAAAATATTTTGCCAGGGCTTAGAAATGAAGTGACTACAGAAACCGAAACCGTTTTTGACACGCACAAAAAAGTCTAGTGTTAGATGATTAATATACTCCACATTATTTTGAGTGATATTGTTCAGTGTGCTCTATGGTGGGAGCATACATGCTGTTGGTTCACACATTGTAAATTAAAAAAGAATTATATCAGAAGATACTATAAAATTAGCTACATACAAATACATCCTTCATTCTTCAGTGAGGTCTCTCATAAAGGGACAAATCCTAGCTGTGCACGGTACTTGACTTGCTGATATAATAACACCACAGATGTGTTCTTCCAATTCCTATCTTTCCAGCTGTACTGTGGGTGCACAGTGCGCCTCTAGCCATGAAAATGTATTCAATTACACATTATTCCTTGATCATGAACATACAGTCTCATAGCTGTAACTTAAAAACTATAACTAAAACCTGGAGCTTTAACTTCATATCATACGGGAGAGCTCTCTCGTAATAGAGCTAAACACTAGTAGTCTGAGAAACTCTAATTCTGTTAGAAGGGGCATCAATTTCAAGCCCTTGTGTGCCTCACCCCCATCCATGGCACCTACCAGCTAAACAGGGCCTGCCCCAACACTTACCTTATAGAGTATAAAACATTCCCATTCTTAAATATCCTGAGTAGTTTGTTGTCTGTAGTGACTTCGTGAAAGTGGGCCCCCTTCTCATTTGCAAAGAACAGGTCAGGTTTCCATATGGAGTCTAACATAGAGGGGTCCAAGTCGAGAGAGTCATCTGGGTATTCAGCATAGGCGAGCCTAGGATCATTCCACTGCTGACGGAGGAAGATATTCACACGGTAGTCCTACAGACACAGAGAATACATGACACACACATATATATAACATTTGTATTTGACGGCCTGTGAGTGAAAACAGTCCCAGTTGCTTTAACGATTTAAATAAGGGTTATCCGTGTGGCAATTAAAAACTCTGAGGAGCTAAACCTGGCTTAGGTGGGGGATGGGGATGCACAACTCGGCAATGTCATCATACATGGTCCCAGGATCCTTTATGTGGAGCAGAAAACGCTTAGTGAAACATTTGGGTCATTTGTTTGTTCATGAATGTTTTAAATAGTCCATGAGAATAAAAGCAGCATAAGCATCTGGGGAGAACACAGGGTGTCTCGAACTGGTCCCTAGATAGTGAACTGAGTGTCCTGATGCCAGTATCACTCCATTGCACTGCAAGTTCAGCTCCCTAGCAAATTCCCAGAATGCACTGTAAAAAGCAGTGACCATCTCTGCTCACTATGCTCACTGACTGGAAGTGACATCACTGCTCTTCCACTTCACTACATTTCTAACGGAGCCAGAGTCATCGCACAGTGAACACAGATGCAGCTAATGAAATTAAACAAGGGTAAGTTTGATTTAGTCCTGACAGTAATACTAACTGTTGCTGATGCTTTTAGAATACATGAGTCAAACATGCAATTTTTATATCCTGAGCTGCATCTTCTCTG
The DNA here is from genome assembly GCA_025331565.1 of Holacanthus passer. NCBI lineage: Eukaryota > Metazoa > Chordata > Actinopteri > Pomacanthidae > Holacanthus > Holacanthus passer. Next base: position 6,936,662 of record JAFREQ010000030.1, on the reverse strand, counting down.
CACTTATCACAAGAGTTGAGAAGGACTGTAACAAATTGAATTTACAAATGTATCAGTAAAGTTAGCATATCTAACTTTAGTTTTTATTTTTCATTACCTTTTACACCATATGTTGCCTTGCTTTTAAGAGAAACGTGTAATTATCATGGCTGCCAAGGAATCATGCAGCAGATTCATCAGTGTGATGCACAAAACTTATCAGAGCTAGAAATACAATTCACTGTACAGGGATAAACTGCCTGCCTGGGGATATCCAAAATATACAGATGCCTACAGATGTCATTTCTGTTGGCCAGTAGAGAGGCCTACATTATTTATTGTGTTTATTTTCTAGTTTATTGTGGTGTCTCAATAACCAGTGTCTGGGCACTTTTACTGGCAACCATTCTGCCAGAGGAAGAAGTTGTGGAAAACCACAACATCTGGAAAAACAGAAAAGAATATATTTAAAGGTAGTAAATGAAAGCGAGAGGGACTTGCATTAATCAATTTTTTATATCAACTCTACACTATGTGTAGTATGAGCAGTGTTGCTTACAGTGAAGAGCCCACAGAGAATCATAATCCAATGCTGGAGATTCCTTTAGCTCTACAGAGTTTTTCAGCCTCTTGTAGTTCTGTATTTTGGTTTTACAACCAACAAGCTCTCATTGAGTCAATCACCAAATAGCAGACAGCAACAGTTAGTAATTGGCAGGTGAACGTAGCAGAGCATCAAAGAGCTAAAGAAACACATACTGAATTCAATCTGGTGGCCAGATGCATGACCCCATAATGAATGCCTGTTTTGTTCTGTGCCTGATGAAACTGTTAACGACAACAAGCACTGCTAACAACAAAACAGAGAAACTCTTCTACACAGCCTTTAACTTGAAGTGGTGTCTGTGAGGACAAACCTGTGGCATTATTATGTCTCCCTGTGTAATCAGAAAAACTAAACGCTGCTTGCACACAGATAGAGAATGGATTAAGAGGGATGGAGAGATTGAGTGAACAAATGAAAAAAACAGTAATCTAACAGTCTAACAGCAGTAAATCTGTTTAACATAGATAGCGTGTACAGACCAGAGTGAGCCAACCTGGCCCTAAGCCCTCTCTCTCTCTATGTGTGTGTGTGTGTGTGTGTGTGTGTGTGACAATGACAATGATAAACCAACAAAGGGAAAACTCTGTCACAAAACAATCAGCATTATAAATAGTTATATTATCATTACAGTGTTCTAAAATTCTACCTTTACCTGAGGCACATCTTTTCACCTTTACAACACAAGATACAAAGTTATTTTTTTTTTCTAAATAAAACTTCAGAAATCTACCTCCTCTGTCACAATATCACTATTTCATCCCATTTTCAGGATGGACATGTTAGCGAGAACTGGGCGCTTGTTGCTCGCTAGATACTAGTTTTGGCAACATGTGGTCCTTAAGGACAGTACACCTTTCAGTGTTTTAATAGGTAAAACTGTGCATTAGGAAAGCACAGCATGCAGTCATATTACATGCCAGGCAGTGGGATAGAAGCCAAGTATCAGCCACCTGGAGGCAAATGGGTGTTACATCCACATCCTAGAATAACTTCAATAGTTTTCTGAGGTGGTCAACAAACAGATAAACAAGCAAAAAAGAAGCAGTCTATCCTCCGGGTTGCAGCAGGTAATTCATTGCAGCCACAAATTTATCACAGAAACTAAAAATACTACTGATAATATTACTAGCAACAATTACAACTATCTACGACATAAAAGACTTTAGAGTTTTTGACATTGTTTACCAGTCTCTCCATCCATCCATCCATTATCTATATCTCAGCTATTAATGTGTGTGAGCTGAAATTATATCCGGCTACAGTTATATTTCCTGTCACGTCAGTAAAATATATTTGAAACGTGTTGTTGATGTGTTGAGGTTATGTCACTGTGCTCTCTTGTTTGTTAGAAAAAAAGAGGAGTGGGGAGATGAAAAGACAGATGGTGAGAAGAGAGAAAGGTCTTAATCCTAATGTGACATATGGCCCCTGTGCATACGTATCTCTCAGTGCTCCTCTCTCTCTACAGCTCTCAGTATATCACGACCTCTGCATTTGCAGTGACCCCTCACTCTGCACAGTCCTCATACTCCCTCATTTTGCCTTTTTTTAAAAAGTCCCTTCAGTAGAAGAACAAGCTTCTTTTGACCTATAGGCTTATAGACATTCTGAAAATATACATTTAAACAAAGAAAATACTAAAAAAAAACTCACTAAAACTCTGGTCTAAATAATACTTTTAACTAATACTTTTCCTGCTATTATGTACTACAGACAGACTCATAAAAGAAATCACACAGATGGAGGGCCAGGGTGACACATTCGCAATGTAGTTGTATAAACACACACACATACTGTCATGAAAAATTCATCTACTAGAGTCTGCTAAATAATAAAAGTCAAATGAAAGCAATATTGTACATTCTGAAATATCTCATGACAGTTCTTTCTCGGCAGGCAAATACACCAACACACACAGACATACACATACAAACAATTGGCATATCTGTCAGAACATCTCCCAGCGGTGCACAAAGCACTTAGACCTTGTCGCTTCAATCACCCATCCACTTGTCCATCCATCCATCTTTAGAGAGGGCTTGACTGATCATAACCAGCTCTGCTCTGCTTATTATGTGAGAGGCAAGAGTGCAACAGAAAGGGAAGTGGTGTCAGAGTGTAGTGAAGCATCACAAATGTATTCAATTATTACTGACAAACACAGAAAAATATACAGTTCTATCTAACTGTTAATCAGTTTTGGTTTATGAAGGCTAATTCTCATACTTTGCAACTGCCAGTCGCAACTATATCTTGCTTTGAGCCAACAGGAATGGATTCAGTCAAATACACAATCACCATAGCTACACCTGTAAAATGCAGCAAAATAGAATTGAAGGGTGAAAATATGATTTAGGTCATACATATAGCATGAATTAAATGCAAACTACTTTCTGTGTAGACACGTTGCAAGCCTATGTACAACACTGACAAATCCAGCATAATATTTCAATTACATTTGGTGACTAGGAAATTGGTTGATATGCATTACATATATACAGCATTTAACTTTTCGTGTTGATGATTATGCATAAATTGTGATGTGGATGGGTGACATCCTGAAAAGAATCGCAGCTAATTTCAATGCACCAGTATCTTGGAAGTGCATTCTGTATTTCTAAACAGAGTAAAATTTCTACTTGTCTACTTGTTTGCCTCTATAGTGGCAGGACAACTCTGCAGCTCTCCTAAATCCTAGAGGAAATGGAGTGACTTTCACAGGTGAAGAAAGTTGATAAAATGTTTTTACTCCTTTGCAGGAAGGTTGGGCCAAATATGCAACACAGAGAATTTTGAGACATTTTTATAAATCTAAAGGCAGCATACCACTAAACTCATAAAAAAATCCTGATCCTGGTCTATGTGTGTTTGCATATTATCGATGAAAGCAGCTGGGGGTGCAGCCTGGACTGACCTCATGTCACTTTAAAGTATTTGCTGTCAGAGTCACTAAATGTCTTCAGTGCACATCTGCTATTCCTGTCTGCTTGTCTGTCTCTTCTGATTTCTATCTCTGTCTGCCTCCCTCTGTCATTATTTCTACTTGTCAGTGTGCCATCCTGTCCGGCCACAGTTGGAAGCTTTTCTTTCTTCCATTTACAAATTATTTGCCCTCTGCTAGGTGCTGATATCTACCTCTACAGCTAGTACAGCAGTCAGTGATACTATTAGTATGTAAATTACACAACCTGTTTAGTTTAAAAGATATCAGTGGATTTTACTTATCTGTTGACTTGTCTTACCAGTCAATGTACTGTCTCAGTTAGAAGGAAATACTGGTGGACATTTTACTATTTTAAATACAAATGTTGCCCTAAGCTGTTTCAAACTTGAACCTAGGGCTGGGTGATTAATTGAATGTATTTTCAATTACCATTTTGGCTCCCAATGATTATGAAAAAAGATAAATTGAGATAAACTGATTACGGTGCCACATTCTGTTGCACAATGATGCTCTTGTTTTATCTTGTGTTATAAATCTGGCGCACTGTCCATTTTCTAAGTCTGATCTTTTGTTCATGACTTAGGAACAGGTGAAAAAAAGGTTTTGCCAGGATAATCTTTCTAAATTCCTGAATTTTTTTTTAAATCTGTGAAACAGCTTGAAAAAAAAAGCTATGCCAGGTGAAAAAAAATGTGTTGTGTGTTTGTTGTTGTAATACACATTTTGGCCACATGTGCATGTGCAAGTACATGTAGGGAGGTTGTGATGGATAAATGGGTCAAACCTCTGAGACTTGGGGTTATGTGCCATATGAAAGCATAAATCAATGTTGACCTATTATATATATATATATATTTTTGCAAGGTAAAATTGGATTATCCTGGCAATCCTTTTTTTCATGTGTTCTTAAATTATGAACACAGAAGAGAAAACAGTTAAGATCAGAATGGATCATCTGAACTTTTTTTCTCATTTGCTTTCAGGGCTTCCATAGAAACTGTATTCAGTAATTTACAACAGATCTTGAGGCTTGACAATGATTAACAGGCTAAAAACTTCCCCGCTGTGGGAATAATAATGGAATATCTCATTTTATCCTATCTTACTACTGCTCTTAATACCTTTCACTATTGGCACATAACCATCAAGATCAAAGCTTTTCAAAGTTCTACTTTTTTGAGTACAAAACCATCTGCCTTCTAAGCATTTTGTTTCATGACTTTGAAATTTAAAATGAATCACGAGTGAGCATTGTGATTCTCAATCACGAATGATTTCAAATATCAGATATCCTTTACTAAAGTGTGAATTGGGCTTCTACAGCAAATTAGATCAGATAAGACACATATTCTGCTGTACTTGTCATTTTCCCACTGGTCAGAAGGTCCACATTTGGATTTGACAATGTCTGACCTAACTGAAGCCAGTATCCTGTCTGTACACTGAGCACAACCCAGAATATTCAGCCATCTACACCAAATCTCAAGATCTATTTATTCACTTGACTGGACTGAGCATCCTGTCAAGGACAAATTGAGTATAAAATATTGGTTTGTCTGAAAGAAGGGGCAAAGTGCAGACAGCTTAATAGAAAGAGTAATGCTATACTTACGTTTCACCTCTACACAACATGGAGATGTTTAATGTCCTACCAATGGCAAATTAATTTGGGTGTATTGGGAATGTGTTATGTTAAGATGGCTGAACAACTCCCTCTATAAAATGAGCGCACTGTAAGTAGATACGTTTTTTTGAAAATATATATATTTTTTATGACTGATTTTTCATGGATCAATGTATATGTAAAATGCATGTTTGATCTTTGTTTCTGCCTTTATGTTAATTTAACCATTATGTTAATTTCATTTAATTTCAAGCAGTATCTCTGTTACTTACCATGGTGGTTTCAGCAATGGAGCCAAAACTGTTGATGAAAATGTTACAGGAAACATTGACTGGAGGACCTGCAGAGAGACAGAGATAGAATGATTATGGATGGATATAACATAAATTATTCAATATATTAAAAGAAAAAAATACTTGCTCAAGTATATTTAGGCTGGTTTCTTTGAAGCTGTTTTGGAGTGTACTCTCTGCCCTCTAGCAATCAAAAATGTCTTGAGGGATAAACAGTACATTTACATATAAGTGTTGAGCAATTACATGCATCAGCCAGTGTGGATGCCTTCAAACTCTAATCTTAAATATCACCATTAGGCTCTGACAAAGTAAAAATATAAACCAGTAAGACATTTTGCACAGATTAGTTAGACAAGAAATGGAGGTGTCCTGAAAGTGTATTGGACTGTATTATATTGTTTCATCCACTCCCATTTAAATATACCAGAAACACTACTAGAAATACTAGAAACACCTCTCAGTATAACGGAGAACTTCAGTGAATTTCAATGAATGTTCAGGATGACTGGCAAGACATTTTGATGTCTTACTTTGCTAGAATCTGAGCAAAAACGATCTATATAAGCAACAGATTTAAGAAAAATCAGTAATCAACATCAGTATTTTAGTGACATGTAAAATCCCATTGTGGCAGTGGGTTGAGGTTTCTCTATCTGCCTGAGTTGGGAGACAGCATCAGGTGGCACGGAGCTGCAGTCACAGCTGCAGGTATTTGATAATCAGTAATCAGTGTTTATCTTCTCCGCTGTGAAGCTGGAGCTGTGTGCCTGCTGACTGTGCATGCAAACAACTTCTTTTGAGCTGTAGAGTGGGCAGAGATTTAGTTTTGTATGTTGGAGCTGTTTGTATGATTATGATCTTGAATAAAACCACCAATGTGCACAATAACTGCATGGATGGGCTGAGAGCTTCACCTGTGACAGCACAATTTGCTGCAGGTGATGTGAGCTTTACAAATGTTTCTCACTGTCACGTATCAGACTTATAACAACACCTGCAAGACCTTATACATGTAAATATGGTGAGAGCCATAACAGAACAAAGGTAATAATTTGGCACATTAGGTTTCAGTTATCTGGATTTACATTTATAGGGACAATCTAAGTAACCAAAGTTGCCCTGCTCTGCTCTATTAGACTGAGGAGGGAGAGAGAAACAGCCTTGTCCTTTATATGATATGACTTGAGATACTGTATATCTCAGTTTTCCATTTTTATGTCCAGTGTCTTTGACGTTCTGTTCTGTAAGCAAAATGAGAAAATTACACTTGGTTTATGTGTGTGTAATGCAATGTTTTACATATCGCATCCACACATTATGCTACCATTTCTATCCAGGAATATGTTTACATACTGTTGTCAAGGATAAAACAGTAATGAGGTAAGTGAGGTTTCACAACAAGTGTTTACCAAACACACAGAAGGGATACCTGAGGCTGCCTCTCAAATACTGTAAAATAAAATTGAGTTAAACAAAAATCATTATCTTGCTGCTACAGAATTTATGTTACTGCGGACAGTGCCTCACAGAAAATACGAACAGACAAAGATAGCTGGGTAGATACCTTTAAAGTTCGGTCTTATCCTGGCATCATATCCAGATGTCCTCCCCATCAGTTTGTCCAGAAAATCAGAGGGAGACATTGGGACCTGGCGTGACCTCGCAGCATTTTCCACTTCCTTACAATGACCCGCACTGTCATGGAAACAAAACAGAGATAACACAAGCAATCATCTATGACATTTTGACAATAGAATGTGAATTTTGCTACTCTTCTTGACAACTGATGTAAAGCACTGTAGTATATAGTATATAAATAATAAATATAAATAAATAAATAAATAATGAAGAAGGGAAAAAATAATAAAATAAGTAAACATGTAATGATCAGAATAAAACAATCACAACATCAACATAAGGCTATTCGAAAGCTAGTAGATCTTTGAGTGAGTGTTTGGCAGTGCCCAAGTTGTATGAGTGGAAAAAATGTGTTGTCATGACATCACTGATAAACAACAACAACAAGAATGACAATAGTAATGACACTAAAAAAGGGAGGACAAGCGCTGGGTATTAAAACAAAGAGCCACTGACACTGTGGTGGGTAGTTTAAGGTTTATCATGGTGCATAGTATACAGTGTGTACAAATGCCATTGTCTATGAATCCTCTTTTGTACATTTTCTTTCTGTTTCTGTAATATACTCTATGGATTATTTTATATGAACGAGTCGTATTTTAGTGTGAGAGGGCATTGAGAAATTGTTGCAGATTTGTTTCCAATAGTTTATATCAGTGGTAAAAGTGAGGTCTTTTTCCCAGTCATGGATCAGAAGAGTGGGATTTTTGGCTGTTCTTAACAGAATTTTGTATATTTTTGAAAAGGATTCCTTGTGGAAGATTAATTGTTTAATTAGTTGTTTCGCATTCATATTGTTCAATATCCAGCTGTGGTCGTTTTTGTTGGTTTTCTCTTGTAGCCATTTGATATGTGTTGTAGATGGGTTAATGATAAAAAAGATCAAGATTTATGTTATTCCAGCAAAAATTGCTAATCATAGAGTCCAGAGTGTCACACAAGTGTGATGCGATGTTAGTAATATTTTTCCCAATTATTTAATTTCCTTAACCATCCTGATAAACAGAGGAGACATCAATTGCCGAAACTGTTTGTAGAATTCTACAGGGAAGCCATCTTAACCAGGAGATTCATTGTTAGGCATAGAGAGGTTTTTGAGTTGTTCTGAAGGTAATGGTTGGTCTAATGTGTTGGCCTGTTCCATGGATAGTTTAGGAAGTGGATGAGTGGATACTTGAAATTGAAAATAAAGCAATCTACAATCGTATTATGTTTTGGTATGGAACATTTTTATTTCTTGTAGAAGGCAAAAGCTGGGGTTCATTTAAGTAAGACGATTAATGGCTTTGCCGATTAGTCAGGTAGTTCCCTAATGTTCCTTCAGTTTTTAGGCTAATACTGTTCAGAATCATAGTTTTACTGTTGCGCTGCAAAAGCTGCCTGTGCATCCCTGTGGTAGTAGCCTCTAAATGCTATGATAAAGCTTGATGATCCTGAAACTACACTTGTGTATGTGTTTGTCAGTTGGGACAAGAAGGAACATTTCCAAAAATAACTCTGCTCCCTGCCAGGGTCATACTGCCAAAGACATGCAGACACACACAAACATGCACACACTCTATTCAGCCCACACAAGTGTAGTTTCAGGATCATCAACCTTTACTTTGGCATTTGAAAGTAGCTGCCATTTACCCCAGCACAGAGGAACCTTATGCAATTCTAAGAATAGAATGAGGGGGTTTACCATTAGTTTGATTACTCATTTAACCTCTTCTAAACATGCACTCACACTGGCACTGACAGCAAGAGACAAAGAGACCACTACTCATTCATTTCCAATGAGCTCTGAGAGATGAGGAGTGGAGCAGAGAGCAGAGCGACAGTTGGAGAAGGGATTTTAGCAAACTGGAGACAGGAGAAAGTTGAGCAGAGTTCAGCCACAAGCAAAGGAGTAGAGAGGAGTAGTGATAGCCATTAAAGAGGTCAGCATGTTCACCTAGTCATCTGATAATCCTCTGCTAAATGAACTTCTTTGGTTCCTTTTAGTCAGTCAGTCAGTTCCTATGCATGTAACAAATATAATGCAAACAGCTGAACTGGCATGTAAAATTTGCTACATTATTATTTATTTGAAAATGGGTTTCAATTGCCTACTTGTTACGAAAACAACTCAAATTAGTGTTGAACAGTTTTTAGCATTTTTTAAAATAAATTAATACATTTTCTGGGACATTCAAATCAAGCATCATTCTACATTAATTATTTGCCTTGAGCCACTCTTGTTGCATTAGATAGGCCTACATGGCAGTTTAAAAAAAAAAAATCAATGTGCAGCAGAGTGAGAGTGTGCACGCATGCAAACTACTTGAAGATTAATTGACACTTCTTTGCCAACTACTGCACTGTTTCGATGAGCGGTCATCAAAGTTAACAACATGGATTTAAACCTAGTTGTAAAGCCAAACACAACAGCACTGCTGTGTGGCATAAAATGAACAGAAAAAGACTATTAAAATCATTGAAAACATATTATTTATAAGACAATATTTATAAGACAATTAACTGTCGCCTAAATCTCGTGATTGTGACAGATAAACTGTTAATCACTGCATGCAGAAACATGACAAGTCCCAATGTAAACAAATCCCAAACGTTAACTCAGATATAAATCTGTTTTTTATTGTCATGTCTGACTTGTGCATCATATAGCTTGGCAGTGATATATTGTCTTGTCCTGCCCTCAGAGAGCGCTGACACAGAAGCACGCTGCTGGGAGCCGTGTGTAGTGCTGCTTCCTGGTTGCTGCATCACCACACACACTCTCTGTCTGTTGTCTGTGTGAGTCTGCCCATGGATATGAATGTGTCTGCTAGGAGTGTGTGAGTCATGCTCAACATCATGTACAGTATGTGTATGTGTGTGTGTTTCTCTCTCTGAGACAACAGCCCAACAGTGTTTCTACCTGGATGCAGGTGCTTCTGAAGGCTCTGTGCATTTTGATGCATGCTCAGTTCCATTGCCAATGTTTGCAGTTGATGCAGATGAGATATTCATGGCAACATTAGATTAGAAATCAAATTCATTAGATTAATAGTAATTTTGATGAGCCCTGTGCATCTGAAGGTCTGTATAGATTAGGAAAGCTAATCAGATAGTTTCAGTTTGACGGAATTTTAACATGATAAAACAACACAGTGTATTATGTTCTTTTTCACACTTATTAGACGAGTCTAGATGTCGACTGCATGACTTTATTTTTTATCATTAGTACATGCTGAAATGATTCTAGTGTGAACCAGTGCTTGCTTATGATGTGATCAACACACTGTAGTCACAGTGACACAAGCCTGGTGCTCCTGGGTAACCTGTGAATCCAAAGCTTTGCCTTCTAGCTGAGGTCCCTGTCCACTATAGTGAGCTACAATGCCCACATTACTGCTGACATGACACCAGTCCACCTGTCAATCGCATGCTCCATTTTACCCTCATTCCTGAACAAGACCCCATGACACTCTTTCACTTGTGGCAGTAACTTACTTTCAACCTGGAGGGAGCAATTCATCTTTTTCCAGCAGAGAATCTTGTCTTTTAAAAAAATGAGGAATTTAAGCTAAGCTCTGATTTTTTCATCTCCTATAATGAAGAGCCAAAGTGAAACTGGAATGTCTGGGTTCTGTTTTACAAATAAGAAAAACTCATTCAAAATTGATATCAAAATCATTATTTGTTTAATATTTATGTTTTTTAGCAGCATTTAACAAACACTATTTCCAAGACGTCTTTTATCTTCTAAACGTCATGGCTAGATAGAAAAGGCAAGTCCATGAGTGAGTTGAGGTGTTGCGTCTAGCTCAGACTGTCATAACAGCAGGACACAGTGGAGCACGGGCTCCATTTTAATGGGAGCTGTAGTGTTTTTTCTATGCTCACAAAGTAAACATTATTTAACTTTGTTAGAATCCAGAAGGCTTCAATTTCTAATAGCGAGCCATCTGTTTAGTTAGAGCAGTCCTCATTTGGTGCATATGTAGTAGACCCATCTCAGCTTTGCATACCATTGGAAAGCCTATAGTGGGAATATTTAGTTCTTTATAGACCCAAGGATTACCACTTTCACTCCCACACCACAACTATCCACTGACACTAAACAGAGTGGACAAATTCCTACTATCAGGAAAGACTGGCTTTTAACACACCCTGACATTTAAGACAGAGTTCTGGTGAGATTAGCCAGGCGCAAAAGGACACAAAGCAAATGACAACCAAAATTTCACTCTTGTCACTCTTGTGTGACAGGCAGTCTTTCCATAGTTTTCTAGTGAGACTACACTAAGTGCAAGTAAAGCTAACCACAAAAGTATCATCACCTTTAGGGAAAAACCCACTGTTATTATTTCAGTTTACCAGCAACTCAGTTTGTTACTCAAAATAAAGCTTAACCAGCAGCATAACACTTAGTTCTCCTGTTCAACATCTTGTAAGTAAGTAAGTAAGTAAGTAAGTCTGCACCTAACTGGTTTACTCTTCTTCATCATTCATGAGTGTTTTCAAATCTGCACCAGTGACATCTGGTCACACCTGTTTTCTTTGCATGGTGTGGGAATTGCATCCACTAGGGTTTCAAACAGCTTTTCTCCCTGTAGTCATCCCAGGTTGTGCCAGGTAGAGACACTTGGAACGTATCCCCTTTCCTTTTAGCTATTTGATGGTGTGGTGTGCATGTCCCCTCTTCTTTTTCAAGTCTGGGAAATAGTCATGGTCAATAGTCGACTTAATATCCAGATCTGGTGATACATTTAAGACTTTTTATCAAAAGTTCCTACACTCTTTAGCATCCTACCATCCATCACCAGCATCTGGCACTTGGTAAATCTAGTTATTGATGCACCCAATTCTGTTTTATAGATCTCTCTGCTTCTCTAACAAGGTACCAGAGTGCACTCTCGTGTCAAAGACCTGTCATCTTCTGACTTCTTACTGTCACACTATCATTAAGCGCTGCTTAATAGTTTTGTAGTTGGAAAATTGTCTCCAGGGTCCTGCTGAGCAGGAGACTCAAGCTGTTACCTCATGAATCTCACAACTGGAAGCCCATCTCGAGACTCCAATATGTCAGTCTTACCATGCTATCCATTTTGCTCCAGCTCTCCCTGGAACAGTTTCTTTCTTTGGGTGGTATGGTAAACAGTCACGCTCATGCAGGAGTTGTCAGCTCAGAGCATCTTAAATCAGCTGCTAAGCTGCTTAGGTTGCTGTAGCGCTACCTCTCCCCATCTTTTCTTCTTCTCTTTTCCCCTCTCCTGTCCTCCAATTTCTTCTCCTCCTCTTCTTTCTGCCCCCTTACTGCTCTATACTCTCCCCCTTTAAAGATGAGAGAACAATAGGAAGCAATCTAACAAGACACAGCATAACATCCAATCCTTATCAATAATGGATGAGCTTTTAATCTAGAGCTACCTTCTCTCTCACACACAAAGGCCATTTTAAGGGGAGAGATGAATATATTTAGTGCTACTGTATCTAGAGTATATAATATAACAGCACGTAACAAATTCACTGGTGGTTTCTAAGTGGAGGGGTGAAGTGAGCCCAAGTTTTCATTCATACTAAGACTACAGCCATTTAAACTGAGTAAACCACCAAGCCACTGATTTGTGGATGTGAAGCACACAAGTCAGCCACCACGCTGACACATTGAAAGCCACTGAGAATAGCTTAATTGGTTAAAGATTCATACAGCCCATTATGTTTTTTCTAATCTAAACCTGAATGATAGTGGGTTGTGCTTCTGTGGGTCCTTTCTGTTATGCTGGCACATTACAAATGTGTGGATTAGGCCAGAGCCAAATGTGTCACACTTACATTTGCATTTTATGTGTGGTTGTGTGTGCAGTGTCAGCAACTGAACAGCATTTCAGTTACAAGCCACTATTTCATAGAATTAAACATTATTGTGCCTGTGACGTTTACCAGCATGCTGAAAATCTGCAGTTACAGACAAGAAATTCCAATAAATACATTCTAAAGTTCACAGGTTGATATGATCTGAGTTTGTTATTAAGGCCTTATCTAAGAGCAAGAACTCTACATACTATTTGGCCTAACTAATGCAGCAGTAGTGACAAGCAATGTAAAGTAGTAGTAGTAGTAGTAGTAGTAAAAGTTTTGCTGAGGCTATTATAGACTGGAAGTTTTGATAGTGAAATTCTTTCCCATTCTCACTTGATACTCATGCCATGGGTAACTTGCACCATAACCATACCATCACAGATGCTGGTTTTCCAGTCTTTTGTTGCCCCTGTCCCGATTCATTGAAATTGCTGGCATCAAATTCAGAATAAGCACAAAAAGGATTAAGTTATCACATTGTTTAATTTAAATTTCGCAGTGTCCAACAGTTTGTTATATTTTGCACAGCCTATCCCTTATCTACCTAGGTTTAAGTGAGCAAAGCCTGTAACGCAACATAAAAATGAGCAACAGTGGCTCAGTAGATAGAGCAGGTCATCCACTCATCACAGTGATGGTGTGATCCCCAGCTCCTTCAGTCCACATATCAAGTTAGACAAGACTCTGAACCCCAAATTGCTCCCAATGGTCAGGCCAGCTCACTGCCATTGGTGTGTGAATGTGCGTGTTGATGAATGGGAGGTAAATTGTGAAGCACTTTGATAAAAGCAAAATGAAAATGCAGCCATTTTGACCAGACGTTCTACCAATCAGCTGATGGACATTAAGGTGAGCTGCTCAACACATCCCTTATTCCCCTATAACTTGCAGGGCCGGAACTGAGCATGGATGTGGGAAGGATCCCCTTGAAACATTCAACAGATAGAATCAAATAACGGTGCAATGTCAAGACCAAAATGGTGCCAGATGTCTTCCACTGCATAGCAAAACACAAGATACATGAAACAATGTATAATACATCACTAAGTGATGATACAACACAAGAAATGATACTTAATACATGAACACACAGTATAATATTATTGGCTTAATATCTTCTATCTGTCTTAAAACACTGCAGAAGTTTCCTTTCTGGGGAACAGCAAAAACTAATTTCTCCTAACTTATCGCGGTAAGGTAATACATTAGTATCAGACTCACACATCCCAGAGAGGATTCAGCATCAGCCTTCATCTGAACATGTGCACAACATATCACCTGCTCTCTGCAACTAAGATGCTAAAAAGCCCAACCCTGTCTGGGAGAGGTTTGGTTTGAAGTGCTGACAGAATTATTTATAACTAGCTCTCTGATTATGCAATAAAACATCCCCATGAAGCCAACATGAAGAGACAGAGAGAAGAGGCCTTTTTCATCTGGCCATACCGAGTGTGCCTAGGAGACCTTGGTTTATCCCCACCATTATGTAACACCCTATCTCTATCAGCATGACAACAAGAATGCAGGAAATGTTCAAGAACATATTATTCTAGTATATGGTCTGTGGATGTGGATGAGTGTGAGCTAAATGTATTGCAGGACTGTTCAGGCCTTGAACTGTCTTTCAAATTAACTTAAATTTAAGAAGCTTTTATCTACAAACTAGATTTTAACCCTTTGGGCTAATAAACGTTTTCATACATACATAAATAGTATGTATCATGCTAGTATGAATATAATAATTTATAAAAAATGATTTTATGCTTCTCTGCAGAAATTACAGCATGACAGTGAATCAGTGTGAAATTACATGCAGATAAGTGCGTAGGTGTCTATTGCCATGTCTACCTAGCTAACCCTAACCTGACTGAATGTCCATAACTGATGTATTAATAGTTGTTGGGCTGCAGCAATGATTATCTGATTAGCAATTAATCTCATGATAATTTTTTGATTACATTTTTAAATGGTGTGTACATTTTATGCACCGTCACTTATGCGCTACTAAAATGAACTTTACATCATTTAATGCACTCTATTTCTAACAGCAGTTGTAGTAGTAGTAATATTTACACCATACACAACTTTGACTTCTGGCTCCTGCAACAACTAAGTTTCCCAGCTGGGGATCAATAAAAGTTTATCTTATCTTAAACTGTCCAACTGACTATCTATCTAGGGAATGTCTTGCTTTTTTGCTTGAAAAAATGACTGAAAGGTTAATCGATTATAAAAAGAGTTGACTTAATTAATAATCAATTAATTTTCAGACATTTCTCTACAGAACTGTGAGCAGGAAAAGGATCATTTAGGTAAGACGCTGTACACAATGGCTGGTGAGAGAAAACCCTGAAGTACATTTTCTATTCCATTGCCATTCAAAACTTTGTAGAATAAACTACTGGGAAAGAAAGTAAAAAGATTGTCTGGAGGCCTGAGCAGTGAGAGCATTTCAAATGAAAAGAATGGCAGAGGGTCACTGATGTGGTTAGTCATGTAAGTTCTGAGCACCACAAGCCGAAAGAAATACAGAAAAAGTGGCATGATTTTGAAAGGAATGCCAGAAAGTGCATTAGCACGAAAAAGTAGAGCCACTGCTGCTGGAGGAGGAGAAGGGACACCAGCACTCTGAGTGACCCTGCTGCCGGCTCTGATGACAACATGCATCCAGATGTGAAACTTTTACACACAACACAGAATATGCTTAGATCAAAACATCAGTATAAAAATAAATTAAGTGGACTTCAGTCTTAAGTGGGCAAGTTCATCCAAATTACAAAAGAGCATATTTTCTCACCCATCCTTTTTTGTATCTGCAGATTGTTTTCTTGTCTCAGCTTTTAAGATGTCTCAGCTTTTAAGATCTATCTCTGAAATACCTGCCCCACCGAAATGAATGTAATTTGGTGCTCAAAGATTTAGACTTCTAAAAAAATAATAAGCAATGTTCCTTTCCAAAAAACATTTCCACAGACCTCACTATGTGATACGAAGGATGTTGAATTCTCAGTACAAACTTTGAGTTGAGTTCAAGTGCAAGGTTTGTGTGCAGGTATGAAAAATACACAAACACATTCTTGATTTGTGGGGAAAAAAATCATTAACCATAAATCATTTCAAAAGTCTTATAAGGGCAAGGAGGCCATAGAAGAGAGCTGCCCAAAGTGTGGTCTGCGCATAACTCTTCTAGTAAAATAAATAAATAAGTACATAACAACTTAAAATTAAGTTTAAAACAATTAGAATATACATTGGTGTTTATGCTATTTTATTTTTTGTCAGGCAAAAATACTCTGCAGGATCCTAAATATCAATTAATTTTCAGAATGAGAAAATTGAGCTTACTTGTATGAAATGTGTTATATAAATCAATTGGCCTTGTCTCACCTTTTCATAGAGGTACAAGGATGGACCTGCACATATGTATTTAATGACTAAATCATGGTTTGTGAATGACCAACATGTACTGTACAATGCCAACACGTAATTAAACTATCTTTCTGCAATCCATATAGTGGCCAACATTATGTAGAAATGTGCTATAGATGAAAATTCTAATGACCAATTCCAACTCTCCTCTCAAAGCCAGCAGTGTCCATCTCATTGTTAGCCTCTTGTTGCTGCTGAACCCAGTTGCAGCTTTACAAATTATTTAGTAATGTATAGCTGTTTTTGGTGTCAGGCAGACTTGACACCAAAACTCACTTTCAAGCCTTCTGGAGATGAAAGTGTTCCTCTGTACTGTTAAAGAAACACAGAGGAAGACCTACCAGAACAACATCTATTCTGCCTGGATGATGTCTTTTCTTGTTTTAATCTCCAGCCAGAAACAAACGAACCAAACAAACAACCATGCTAGGTCCGGTCCTGATGTTCAACTTAAAATATGAATGGATGTCTGTGCTCTGCTTCACCAAAACATAATTAGTCAAAACTTAATTAGTCAGTGACTCATCATTTTAGCTCTTCTGTGTCAATGACAATGACAGTGCCCCTCATCAAGTAAACAGTCAGCTGGTGCACTGACATACCCACAGTTTCCAACCACTGCTCTCCAGATTTGGAATATGTGATCATCTGCTGCAGGCTCTTTCACTGTTACCTCAAACACAGGCCATTCTGCCTGGCCACACTATAAACTGCATAATGTACCACATGCAAACAGGAAATCTAGCCTACGCAAGTACAAGCAGCTGATCACCTTCTCAGTGAAGAATTAGTGATAGGGAGCAATGGACCTTTAGAACATACACATAAAAGCATCAGACGTTTTTGCTTAATTCTACATGCCTGTTAATTATGGGAAATTAAGATAATACTGATTCCTGATACTGAGAGGCCTTAAGATGTTTGCAAATGCACATGCACTGTGCTTAATAAGCTCACTTAGGATTTAAGTCACATTATTGTAATTACTCCAAATACTGGTACAATCAGTAACAAACCATATTCATCAACTAACCACACTCCTTCCAAATCTAATCTACTATGGCTATTAATTTCCATTCTTAAATGCAATGTCATAATCAAAGTCACATTTTGTCAAAACATACACAGTGTTTTTTAAACTGATTGAATAATATGATGTATGATCAACTACCTTTTTTTAAGCATCTTTCAACTCTGTTGGCTGGGAAAGATTAGATACATCAACTTCATATGCTAGAGCCTGATTCTGGCTCTGATCCTTCTATACCTCCCACAAGCCCACAGCTCCAGCAGGCTGGCAGTCAAAACTCTTTCCATGACCACAGGACCCACATGACCTTTGCTTGTTGAAAAATGAGAACCCATATTGTACAGCCCCTGTGTGGTTGGAGGTGTACACCTCAACAACATCTTGTTCCCAGATGCGCATGTCTGAGACATCCACCATCAGTCAAGACCTGGACAACAACCTGTGCCAAATCCAACTCCAACCCTTGTTCTTCATGGGGGTGAAGATCCAAGGTCAAGGCCAAGGACTCACAAGGTCATTTATTTCAGATTCGTCCAACTGGTGGCGACCTCCAAAATGATCATCCTACCAGATCAGGGTCTTGAAGCTGAGACAGGCCGCCTCTAAGCCTGAAAGGAGGGCACAGCCTCCACTCCAAAAGGAAGAAGACAAACTCCAGTAGCACCAGTGGGATAGCTGCATGCCTCAAACTCACCCCACTGGCATGCACAAACCCCTAACACTATTTGTTCGGTTTAACAATAACAGGACTTGGATAGAACCAGCCAGGGTACAGTAGTCACTGTAATGCACGATCTGATCAGCGATATTAGCCTCTCAGTCAGCAGAAGAAAATCCTTAAATCTGCTACTATCACCATCGTGCAAATCTCACATGTACATCTGGCATATAGTCTTTACAGTGCTATTACAATTTCTGTAGATCTTTAGAACATAGAGATATGATTCATCCTTATATCCTTATATATCATATATCATTCATCCATCACAGAAAGGCAGAATGTATACTGAGTCTGTATTAAAGCTTGGTTTTGGAAAACCAACACACGTACAACTTAAACCACTACCAACGCCAGCCTAACACGATGTTGATCCCTTTTTGTTTGGCCATGCTTAGCACATCACTAACTGCCACTGGCTAGCCACATTTCTTTCCAGGAGCAATCCTATTCGTTTCCAACCACCTTTCTCTTTCCCCTCCCTCTATCTCTCTTCTTTCCTTCGTTTCTCATTTCTTTGATTTTGATGCTTTGTGATGATCAAACGCAGCAAAGGATTGCATTGAGGTTAACGCCACTAATGCTTCGTTTACCCATGACTCGGAGGATTGTGTTTGATGTAACTAGACAAAGCTCAAACTTCTCTGCCCAGATGTTGCCTCAATGTCTGCCCAGATGCTGAAACCTCTGTGAACTGTTTGAAATTTTTCAAACTCCTCATTCAGGGATACAGAAATTATTCACCCTCTCAGTAATATATGAATTGTTCGAGCCTTTTTCGGTTCCCAGAGACTTTATTTATTAACAGTGTATATTGTAAGATTTATTGGGCTTTGTGATTGCTGCTTGTTCTGATTATGTTCTAGCATTAGTGTTGTTTTGTGCTCTCCCACATTGTGGGCTGTTTGTGTTAGTCTGACCAATGCAAGTAAAGCCAATAAACTGCACTTTTCCTGGTTAACGGATCAGTGCTTGGCCTGACAAATGCTAGTTCACCCGACTTGCTACTGTACTATAAAATAGGACAGTTTATTGTGTCTTCCTTCAGCGACTAAGATTTTCTTTGCTCTGCCCTGCATGCTTCTCCCTCTCTCTTTTACTTACCCACACCTACAGACATTTGCACGCATTCGCAAACCCCCTTGGTGCCCAGATAGCGTGGTAGCATAACCCAGTTTGCCCCAACACTATCTTCTTGCTAGAGACACATGGTAGATCACATCTCCCATTTTATCTCTTACTCTCGTGGTTCACACCTTGCTGCTGAAACAGCCATCATGAGCTTACATTAAACATCTTCACTCAAGTGATCTCACCATCTTTCCCTACATGTCTGCTGGTTTGCCTATTTCTTGTTTGGCAATATAGTCATAGTTGCTTGTAGCTGAATCTGTAGTTGGATAACATGTTTATTAAGGATAATACTCATTGTTGATTAATATTGCTAGTGTAAATACATTGTTATACTTTAAGCAGTTATTGTTTGTGATTTGTGCATATTTCACTGTATTTTTCCCTTCGCGGTAATAACGATAATAATGTCATACAAAACTCTACCTTTGTGCCAAAGTCAAAAATTCTGGAATCTGTTCAAGACTCTTAACTATAAGGGCTATACAGTAAAAACTTTTGCCTTATTTGCCCATTGTTAACTCTACAAGCCCTCTAATAAATCACTATCACCTCTGGTTTAACTGGGTTAAAAACACAGACCGTATAAAACATGGACACAGTCGCTCGTCACTCATAGGCTACTGAGGAGCGATTTTGAAGCCCATTGTGGGTGTGTCCGCTGTCGCCATCTTGGCAGTGCGTGATGTCACCTTACTCCCGGCTAATCCAAATATGGGCAAAGAGGTGGAGAGTTGGTGGAGCTGAATGAAGCCTGTTTGCTGAAACACACCAACCCAGGTCGAAACTACCAACCAGATATTTTCAAAATCTATCTTACTCCTGCTGGTTCCTCCAACGTTACCAGCCACAGCTTTAAAGTTAGACATGTTGACTTGGTCAGTAATTAATCTTTAGTCCTGATGAGACAACTCATGTGGATATTTCCATTTAAGAGTTGCAGACACTTGACTGCACTTTAAGGTGAAAACAGTTCCTGTCTGCCTTCCACTTTTTTTCCCTTGCGCTAATATATAGCTCTGTTCTAGCCTACTGTATTTGCAGCTGTAGCACTTGTTCAGACTAATTAGCAGCTGGATTAACACATACATCAGAAACACTACATTTCCCAGCTACCCCTGGGGTATTTTTGGCATTACAGTCTCGGACAGCCCAGTGCAGTGAAAGGGACGGGGTCGACTACTGCCTTCAGCCAAATGTTCACTTAGTGTGGAGACTACCCCTGCCCCCCCTCCATCATCACATACACAGCCAAGCAGAGCGCCACTTAACTGTGCTTTACAGCCACATGTTTCCTTCAGCAGTAACAAGTGTTCTTTTGGTCATATTTGTCATGCACTGTTACAAGAGGCGGTGTTACACACACACACACTCACATACACATACACACACATAAACTTAATCCTTGTCTGATATGAAGGATACTACATAGTTTGGTTTCTTATTATTGTAGAATGTATTAATACAACACTGGCAACTGACATTGATTTTTTAAGATTTTCCATTTTATTCAGATTTCAGATTGTGATTGATACCTGCTTGAACAGTCAGGTGCTCTGTGGCTGTCATGTTTATTAATTCCACTTAATTCCACAGGGCATGACTGTGTTGTGTTCTGGCTGATCACATTTGTGATTCTGCATTTCAGAAGTGTCCCAGAAGCGGCCGTTGGCTCTGCTCCGCTTAAAATATGTGCCTGGTCTATTTTTGAAGGAAGCAACGTCAAGCCGCACAAAGCAGATAGAGCCAGGCAGGAAATCAGACACAGGAACGACATAGAGCATGTAGTCAATTTTCAAAATTAAACAGCCTGTGCAAACAGCCAAACATATATCACATAAAAAATGCAACTCGTGGCAAAAGCAAAAAAAATAAAGAGAAAAATGACCAAACCAACAAAATCTGGCAAGAAAACATGATCGGGCATGCAAAACTCTCTCTTTCTGAAATGCAAAGGTCTGGGGCTGTCAGACAGATTGGAGTCTGGAGCTCTCGCAGCAACATGTCTTGGTTAATAAAGTAATTTACGAAACACCAATCCAGGATCAGCTCCCTGCAACAACAGGCCAAGCATGAGAATGTCTCAGCCAGCTCTGCTCATCCCGATCTACCAAATGCTGCCTGTCATCCATCAGAAAATGCCCTCACTTCAACCCAACACTCTCTGGTAAACTCTGTTCCAGCAATCGCTGCTTGCCTAAAATCTCTCAAACCCCAATGATTCATGCACCAGCTCTGGCACCTGCCAAATCCAAAGTGTATTTTGCAGGCCGCTTCACTTTAGGCTATAAAAGCACTCCTTCCATTTGAATCAAGTGTCTGTGACCCCTTATTCACCTTGTTGACCCTCATAAATTGAAACACCTGTTCAATCATTTAGGCATCCACCGCTATACATATACAATGCCTATAAAAAGTATTCACCCCCCTTGGATGTTTCACCCTTTTGTTGCTTTTATACATGAAATCATGGTCAATATGATTTGGCTTTTTTGACAAGAATTTGGAAAAAAAAAACTCAAATAATGTCAATTAATTAAAATATATAGTGTAAAATAAGTGCATTCATAAATATTCACCCCCTTTAAAGTGACTGACCTAATTCAACAGAGGTCCAGCTAGTTGATGCCAGCAGTGTCGCAATTAGTGAAATGGAGATCACCTGAGTGCAGTTAATGCGTGCCAAATGATTGTAGTATAAAAACACCTGTGTCTGGGAGCTCCAGTCTCTGGTTCATCAGTATTCCTGCTACATTTGCAAATGAAGACAAAGGAACACTCCAAGCAACTCAGAGAAAAGATCATTGAAAAGTAAAAGTCAGGAGATGGCTACAAAAA
This sequence comes from Holacanthus passer, assembly GCA_025331565.1. NCBI lineage: Eukaryota > Metazoa > Chordata > Actinopteri > Pomacanthidae > Holacanthus > Holacanthus passer. Next base: position 6,914,599 of record JAFREQ010000030.1, on the reverse strand, counting down.
GATTTTCCAACTCACTGGACATCCCACAGAGTTCAGTTAAATCCATCATTAAGAAATGGAAGGAGTATGGCACTTGTTTAAATCTGCCTAGAGCTGGCCGTCCTCACAAACTGAGTGACCAGGCCAAGAAGAATGGTGAGGGAGGCCACCAAGACACCTACGACCACTCTGAAGGAGTTGGTGTGGCTCAGATGGGAGAGACTGTACATACAACAACACTGCACATCACCACAAACCCACCATGGTGGTGGAAGCATCTGGGGATGCTTCTCAGCAGCAGGCCCTGGAAGGCTTGTAAATGTTGAGGGGAACGTGAATGCTGAAAAATATCGCCAAATCCTGGAGGATAATCTGACTCAGACTGCAAAAGAACTGAGACTTGGGAGAAGATTTATTTTCCAGCAAAACAATGACCCCAAGCATACAGCAAAAACTACACAGAAAGGGTTCAAAGACAACAAGGTGAATGTTCTGGAGTGGCCAAGTCAAAGCCCAGACCAGCTCAATCACATCGAGAATTTGTGGCTGAACTTGAAAAGTCCACACGGATTCAGTGCTGTGATTGCAGCCAAAGGTGCATCTTTGGGGCGGCAAATGCAGTCCATTTACCATATATCTACTAGATACTGACCTGAAGAGGGTGAATATTTATGCAATAATTTACTTTATCTTATATATTTTTAATCAATTGACATTAGTTTGTTTGTAAAAATCTGTTTTCCCTTTGATATCAAAGAGGGTTTTTTCTTTTCAAATTCTTGTCAAAAAAGCCAAATTATATTGACTATGATTTCATGTATAAAAAGCAACAAAAGGGTTAAACATCCAAGGGGGGTGCAGATAGATAGATATATCTATAGATAGATATATAGCTATATATGTTAGTGCTGTCAAACAATTAAAATTTTTAATCAGATTAATCCACAGCAACCCTGTGATTAATCTGATTAAAAATTTTAAATATATATATACATACATACATACACATACACATACACACACACACACACACACACACACACATATACTGTATATTGGTCTGGCTACCTTTCTTCAAGTTGAGCAAAATAATTCAGTCTTTTACTAAAACAAGTAGTAACAGTAGTTACTACTTGTTTTACATTCCACAATGTGTGTTTTTCCCTGGGGTTACTCATCCATCCCCAGATTGCTGGGCATAGCATTCGTGCCTAGCTCGCATGACATTATTTCATTAAATGAAGGTTGCAGTTCCAATTTAAAAATATGGTTTCGTTTGCTGGATCAGTGGTAGTGTGTAAGATTTTTCTATGATGATCTTGTCAGATTTATTCCTCTGATTATCACATATTGCTGATTCTTTATAAATTACAGGTATTCAAGAGTATTTGCCAGAAGCCTGCCCAACATCCATAGCAGTTCCTCCTCTAGAATCATTAGCTCTCTGAAAATCAGCTTCACCTGCAGTCATATTTAGAATCTGCCAGGTTTTATGTGAGAAAGGCTCTAGCTGCCTCCACCCTGTAATCCTATGATTTTGCTTGGAAACCTTTGCCTTGTTCTGTGTTTCTCTGAATTTGGCACATTAAACTGTTACAAACAATGCTGTCTGTGCATTTATTTGTCATCGCATGGACTTCATCAGTATAAGAGGTATGGTTGCCGGTATCCAGTTTAATGCTTGATGTTTTGATCCATCTTTATCTGACCATTACACTTTCATTTAAAGGCCTTTCAAAATTTCCCACATTAACATTGATAATAGACTTCCTATTATTTTTTCTGTCTTACATAAAATGCTATCAGTCTTATGTAAAACAAAAAACAAACTCATTTATCTCTCATTATTTAGCTGCACTGCCTAATTACTAATGCTCTGGTTATTGCTGATCTCTTCCCGCTAAATCTATTCATTGCTGAATTTCAGGTTTTCATGTCTATTAATCATGAATGAAGCGTTAGGTGTTGTAGGTAATGGAGTCATGTTAAGCTCAAACTTGTTAGCTCTTCAGGACACTGCTGACCATTAGCCATTGCTGGTTGAAGCCTATACCTTTCAAGCAGGACATTGGTGTCCTCCTCTGGCAAAGCTAAAAAAAATAAAGAAAAAAATGAAAAATTGTAGCTCTCCAGGTCAGTGCTGACCCAGTCATCAAAGGCAATGTTTTGGTCGTGTCTATTTATTCATGGTTCACTGAATGTGATTTTGATTTTAATCACTTCACCTAAGCCTCGTATTTTGTGTCATGCTCATTATTATGTTTCATCCTTTAGCAGATTAGATTAATCGTGGCCTGTTTAGCAAGTAAGCATTCTTTTGGGGAAATTCTTACGCTGTGCTTTTTCTTTTTTCTTGTGCCCCTTATTTTGGAGACTCTATTCTGCTGTTGCTCAGAGCAGACACCTCTCAATTACAAAATCTTCCCATAGAGTCTAAGTGCCAAAATCTGTAGATTTCATTATCACATATTATCTGTTAAAATAATCAGTTATCTTTCCTTCATTCCCTTGTCTCTCCTGATTGAAATGTAGCTCTGGCGAGTGATCAGTCAGAAAGACTATTCTTTTGCACGCTTAGGCTTGTTGTTACTCCGATCATGCATGCTCACTCATAATTCCTGGCTATCATTGTCTAGGGCTGTCAATTGAGATATCAGCTGTTCTCATTAGCTGGTCACTTTCTTATCTATCCAATAGCACAGCGTCAGCATCACACCCCATTGTTAGCCATCTTACTGCTGTCTTTTTAAATACATTTCTCTCTCTGCCTCTAGCATGTTCATGCCGCTGTTATACGCACCCCTCCACCTCCCCATCACTGCCCAGTCTTTGCAGGTTCACGAGCTTCATCATTTCATCAGCATCATCAGCTTACCAGTCTCAGCAGAGTCATCAGCCACCACCACCAGTGTCTGGACTTCAGGGGGATCTGTCCTGCTGCTGCTCAGGGCAGAAGTCCCTCGATTACAAAATCTTCTCATAGAGTCTAAGCACCAAGACTTCTCTCAAGATTTGATTATTGCATATCATCTGTTACTATAAACAACTGTCTTTACTTCATTCACTTGTCTCTCCCAATTGAACTACTAAATGTGGCTACTAAAACAAAATGTAGATGATGAACACCAGGAGGGGACAGAACAATATGCTGAGCAACCATGCCATGATTTTCACCATTCAGTGTTTACAACACTACAAGGTTCCAACTCTGGTCACAGGAGTGTAGACTGATTGCAAAACCATGGTGCAACTTATTAGATCCTTCACTTAAGCAAAAGTAAATATACTTCATTAAAAATTGTGTAATTATTGAAACTTTACTTAAATAAAAGCAGGCAAGTACTATTAACAAAATCAACTTGAATCATTATGCAGACAAAATGGTCTATTTGTATTTGTAAATGCAGTAGACTAGAATTATAAACTAGCATTACATTCAAATACTCAAGTACAAGTACTTCAGAATTGTGATTAAATACAGTACTTGAGTAAATATACTTAGTTTCTTTCCTGACGTTTGTTCCAGCAGCACATAGTGAGGTAAAAGACAATTGATAAAAAGAGCTGGAGCATGAGAATGGCAAAGCTTGCTCAGATGACATGAGCTCTGAATGGAACAACAGACAAGATACTGTCTAGCTAGTGGTCCCAATCCCTATCCCTGTCGTACAAACACACAAGTAGTTTTCCAGGCCAAATTTCCAACGTGTTAGGCTGGAAGATCTCACAAGCTCTAAAAGTGTGCAGTTTTTCCAGGAACAGAACTGGTTCAGATGAGAAACTTCCAGAAGATGCCACATCTGTCCATCCACACTGGACAGCAGTCAAGAAAATGACTGTGATTTGTAATTCAGTTTAGTAGATGCCAGACGTTACCTAGGTGTAATATGCAGAATGCTCATGAAACATAGCAGGCTGCACTGAAATATATCAATGAATTTGGGGGCGAAAAAATCTGACAAAGATAAATAATTGCAAAAATTTCAGATATGGCAAAAACATATTTTTGTGTATTTGCAATTGTTAATAAAACATTTCAAAAAGCAATATGATTTTAATATATGGCTTAATCTGTGTTATGTAAGTGTAATGACCAGATGTATAGTATGCATGTAGGAATGTTTGAAAAAACATCCATGCATTAAAGAGTTAACAGGATAAACTTGCATAAAAATGTACACATGCTTTTATTTCAGCTTTTACAATACAATCTACAGGCAGTATTTTCTGGCATTAAGTGGCAACTGAATCATTTCCAGTATATGAAGCTCTGAGAGATTACAGCAGCTGGCATCTTATGTCTGCAGGTTGAACATGTTTGACTTTGTTCAATGCTATGTAGATTTAAAACCCATATGATCTCATTTTGTATCTGTTTATACTTTGCATCATTTTATTAACGGATTGTTGAATTACTACGGGCCAACTGCTATGAAATGGTGGATAAATACAGACTGCATGAACTGACAGATTAGAGCATACTGAGGCAGGCCTCTGGCTGAAATGTTTATACTGCTTTAATTCCCCTGTGCTAATAAATGAGATAAAAGAATTTGTAGCCTCTGGACAACTTTTTTTAGTGTGGACTATCTTTTCAACTTTTTGTGACATCCTCCTTGGGCTGACATAAGCCTTCATGACATAGTACAGTTTATACACTGAGATACACTGAGAGTCTACTTCATAGCACGTATAAAGCCTTCATTAGGAAGGATGCTTGATGGAAAAAAGCATGCAGTCAGAACAAATTTAAATAAACTTGTTGTGAGATCGCACAGGTGTATGAGCACATAACCACCAATCAGAGGCTTTTTTGAAAGACAGTTTCCAGCTTGACGTCAGGACACAAGAGTCCATTCAGTAGAATAGTAAATGGTTGTCCACAGTAGAGACATATCAAGAGACTGATTTAATTCAAATATTAACAATATAACATATTATCAAATATTAATTATTATTACTTGATTAAAATATATATTTATTCAGCTGTTTTATTTATTTTTGTATTTTTAAGTGTTTAAGTGTTTAAGCCATAATTGTCCCTTTTCATTCAACCATGCATTCATAAGATTTTTTTTCTGTCTCAACAGAAAAGACTGACATATCTTCTATTGAATCTACCAGGGTTTTTTTTGTCTTTTTGCTTGTCTTTTGAAACAGCATTTAGCACATCAGGAAAACACAGACCGCAAAACACAACTGAGGAAAACAAATTGAGGCCAGAGGCTTACAATGGCTGGTAACAGAGAGAGGGAACAGAGGCAAATACTAAAACATTCAAGAGAAACAAAGGGAAAGAGAAGTTTTTGTGTGCATGCATGTACTGCATTATGCAAGAAACTTATGGGAATTAAATAAAGTACTTTCTGTCAAATCTCTGAACCAGGTCTTTCTACAGGACTTTTGAATTAGTGTCAAATGTTACACTTATACTTCAAATCAAATGTATGATTCTCACCCTTAGAGATAAAAGTAAATGATCAGAACTGAGATTAAGGTTGATTAATTAGGTTTAGGGAATACAGTTTAGATCAATTCTCTCATACTCTCTGGGGGATTTAGAATCACTATCTTCATTCAACTAAACATGTTTTTTAAATACACATTTAAATGTTTACCTAAACATAAGGTGAGCCACTAGGGTCAAACTTTTACCAATAGTGGAACAATATCCATGAGTAAACACAGCTTAATAAAAGTTTACGCCAATTGAGCAATACCTCTCCATACCTATCTCTGAACACACAACAGAGGATGGGGGACTTTCATAAAGATATGCATTTTAGAAAAAACAGTAAAAGTACATGATCAGTGGTTACATAAATTCTTCACTCAACATGCTCAACATACAACACATATGCACACAAACATACAGTTGCAGAAGGCATTTGCCTGCTTGAGATAATAAATAGCTGCCTAGCAATGCATTCTGCATTCAGACAAAGAAACAATAACAAAAAAAACAACAAGAAAGGGAAAAGAGGAAAGCACAAAGACTTTGAGTATTACACTGGACTGACAAGCTGGAGGCAGATCCAGTCCAGCTTCAGTTGAATGACAGACTATAAGCCTGTTAAATTTTGTCTTTGAATCCATCCATGACCCTCTAAGAAGATTTACTGAGGCTTTGATCTTTTTTAGCTGCTTTTTCTGCTAAAGCTTGCTCAAAGTTTAGGGAATGTGTTTTGTGTTTTTTCACTTCTAGAAAGCTTAAACTTAAAATATGTGTCAAACTTAAATGCAGCAAACATTCCTGAAGGAGAAAGGAGAAAAAGGTTATGAATATGATAGATAATAGATTTGAATAGATGTGACAGAACAGGGAATCATGTTCATATCAGTCGGCATCAACATGCCTTTTGGGACTTTGGGGCCACTACTAGGAGTTAGGTACTAGGAAAAAATCTCATCTCAAGTAAAGTGATGTCCGTGATACAGCATTCAATAAACTGATCTCTATTTCCCTGACTTCCTAAATTCTAATGTCTTCTTAACTTAGAACATATATTCAAGCATAAGGATGGATCGTTTTAAACAAAACACACAAGATTTTTTTTTTCATGCGAGATATTGTACTATTACAAATTCCACTGTAGGAAGCAAGTGCTTACAGGGATGTGGTTGATGTTGGAAAATGCACAAGTAAAGCTGAGACAGAGCAACAAAAATCAATCTTGGCATCTTCTTGGTTTCAGATATTTCACAGAAGAGGTGTTAGAGGTGCTGCAGCTAAAACGAATGTATAATAACTGCCACAGCTGCACAATACACTCTGTGCAAAATTCATTTATTACAGCAAGACTGAAGGCTTGAAGAAAGTGAATAAGGGACAGATTAGAGAGTGTGGATGCTTCTGCTATAGTTATTTCCAATGACACAAAACAGATCAAGACACTTTTAAGTTGGATGAAAAAATTGGATGAGGGGAGGAAACCAAGGAATGTATTTAAAAATATGCAGTTACTAACTGAAGAGACAACAGGCAGTTTCAACTCTGCCAAACTTAATGTGGGTCCATGTTTGCAAACACATGTTGTGCAACCAAGTATTGTACAAATCCACACATCTTTAAGAGTAACTGACTTTCAGACAGGTTAAAGGCATTAGAAGTGCTTGTTGGATAATTGAACAGCATTAGGGCTGGGTTCAACATTTCTTGGAATTTTCTGACAGTCTGACAATCACTTCACACAGTTATTGGTCATTTGCTAAGAAATTAGGCAGCATTAGAACATCTCACGCAAGCTCTCTTTTTTCATCCTTCACACAATTACTTCTTTCAATTTTGGATGCACAAACAAATGCTATACTATGAATGGCTTCAGTGAGGAACTGTCTTAGCGTGTGCGCTCTTATCCGTGTTAGTACAATGTATTGCACCTCGCCCTTCTTGCTCATCTTTTGAGTGTGATTTGTTTGAAGCATACCTTACAACCACACAAACAGGAAATGATCACGCAAAAATAGTACTGAGCAACTTACTTGAAGTTAATGTTTAAATTAAAGCAGAATATTTTAACTTTCTGTTGAGAAAGTTTAAGTATTTTTGAGTACAACCCAACAAATATTTGATTTTCTAGTCAGGAATCAATCTTGGCTGACAAAATCTGAAGACAATGTCGTATCAGTTGATATTAAGTTTTAAACATAATACAAGTGCACCTGTTGGTCAGGGATACTTTAAGAGTTGTGACAACGATGTATATTGTGAATTTCCCCACTGTGGGATGAATAAAGGTTTATCTTATATTGAGACAGTACAGTATTTTACAGTTCAGCAAGAAAAGAACATAAAATATACATATCAGAAAATCAATAGATAAATATATAAGCACATTTAGTAAACTCAATGCATATTTTACTGATAATTAAATACTGATGAACAAATATGAGATACATAAATTATGCAGCCTTGCAAACACATATGCAGTGAAATTAGATTTAGTATATCCTCCACAATCTATGCCAATGTGGGCTCCTGACCCCTCGCCATGATACAACAGGGCCCAGGTCAAGATAGGCCCTAACTCACATTCACACAGCTGACAAACACTGACAGCACCAAATACACAGACTGTCTCAAAATCAGTCTGAAATATGGAGCTACACAAAGGAATGACAAGCTATGGAGATGGAATTTATACAAGCCAGCTGCTTTCTAACTTGAGCTTGTGTGTAATGTTTTGGCATGACAGCAACTTTTTTTAGGTCCACCATTTTTTCCCTATCTATCTATCTATCTATTTATCTATCTAGTTAACCGACGGGTTGGCAGCCAGGTAGGTTAACATGAAGCCAGGTCTTACCTGAGTAACACTACTAGTTTCCAGGCGAGTAGAAAGCCCGCCACAGAGAGCTTCTTCCTCATGTCTGTTCGGAAACCTCAGCTCCGCTCGCGGCTCGTGACGCTTTCAGCACCGCGGACAGCGCTCGCGCTCCAGCTGTGGTCAAACAGCGCGCGGGGGGCAACTCACAAACATTCTGTAGCAACAGGAGCTCCACAAACTCAAAGGTGCTCTGTTAATTCCCATCACCAGGACGAAAAACAACATGGAAGCTGGGCTGCATTTTACAGAATGAATCGGTTGTCTGAGAAATGTGAAGAAAGCAAAAGGACGGAACAGCTGTTCAGACTCTGCTCTGGGCTCGTTCTGTGCCCTCGTGAAGCGTGGGGGTAGAGAGACCCCGCCCCCCACTCCGGATTGGCATGACTGGCAGACAGCTCAGCCAATCATATACAGTGTTGTTAATTTTCCCAGCTAAATCGGAGGCTATCTGAAATGAGAAGCCCAGCGAGCTGGATCAAATGTGACACCCACCCATACATTATTACGCTTCTCCTCTCTGTCTCTCTCTCTCTCTCTCTCTCGTTCTCTCCCTCTTTCTCTCGCTCTGTCTCTCTCTCTCTCTGGTTCTCTCCCTCTTTCTCTTTCTCTCGCTCTCTCTCTATCTCTGTGTGTCTCTCTGTCTCTCTCTCCCTCCCTCTGTCTGTCTCTCTCTGTTTCTCTCTCTCTCTGTCTATCTCTGTGTGTCTCTGTCTCTGTGTGTGTGTGTGTGTGTGTGTCTCTCTCTCTCTGTTTCTATCTCTCTGTCTCTCTCTCTCTCTCTCTCTCTCTCTCTCTCTGTCTCTCTCTCTCCCCCTCCCTTTCCATCCTGCCATCCTCCTTATTTTCTTTTCCTTCTTCTTCTCTTTCCCTGTGTTTCTTTCTCCATCTGTCTCGTGTTCTCTCTGTCATTCTGCTCTGTTAGGCAGGAGCGCACAGAGTCGCATGTGGTTGTGATTCCCGGCTGTAAAGTAGCCTATGTTGATGACAGTTTGCCATATGTGGCCAAAGTAGACATGGGCAGAGTGGAGATGTTGGTTAAAGTTCAGATTTACATCAAGAGCACCCTGAGGAGAGAATGACTAAACAGTGCAGTCCCAAAGACTTTAGAGAGTGATGTGTTGTTGTGGCTCTGTTCTGGCATTTCAAATTACATTCTATGAGGACACATTAGTGACTTTTATTTGTATGGGTGTTCAGTGTGAGGCACTTTATGCTTCATTTGAATATGGGTGACTTATAGCAGATAAATTATTGGAAATTTTCTTCTATCTATTTTAATCAGCATAGCTTTTCTAGCCTTCACGGCACTGTTTTAGCAACCCAAGAAACTCACAGGCCAACTGCATGTGTTGTGAATCATTTCAGGTGATGCTAATCTGCCAATTCACTTCTCCCATGCAAGAGTAGGGTTGAGTGATAAAATGATCTTGATAGAGAATGGAGATAAAATTTGCCTTGTTAACAATGATAAACCTTGGACATTTTTGCTCAATATGGATAGATCTGATAACCAGTAATACCACACAACCAAAATAAATGCCACACTAGCCCATTTCCAACCAATAAATCAATGCAATTAATCAATAAAAATCATTGGATGTTATACTCAAAGCCATGTAGAGAGAGGGTTAGGGTTTGTGAAGTCTTGTTCCATTACTTAAAGTCATGTTTTCAGTTCCTTACATTCTGCATCTCCTGCTTTATTTTTTCTTTACCTATGTCATCTCATAGAAATTGTTCATGAGCAGCACAACAGTGTGACTTCTTTGAGAATTCTATGTGACCATTTTAAGACTTTTTGATACTTATTTCAATTCTAAAAATGTGTTACCATTGTAACTAGCACTCACTGTTATCTGTGAATCATGTTAAACAGCAACCTATGCATGTATCTCAGTAGTAGCAGTATAGTTGTTGCGAGACCTTTTTAATGTGTGTCATTGTAGGAATACTTTCATTTGCTTCTTAGGGGAGCTTTTCAACAGCAGTGTCACAGCATATAAACACAGCTGCAACTAATAAACCTAACATGGGTAAGGTCATTCAGATAAGTTAATGAGCTAGAACTGATCCAACTAGAGCAATTTCTGAAGAAAGAATTGCAGTGTGAACACAGGACATTGAGTAAATAAGAGTATGAATAGTTGGGAAAGTGGGAAAGAAGAAATGAAGACCATATTCCTGAATTACATTGCTTCCTTAATGGCTGGGAGCTAAATTTCTTTGCTGGCTTTAATTTGTATGAAGAAGTAGCAGAAGGAGTTTGAATAGTTGGGAAAGTGGGAAAGTCTAATTACTGAATGGGACTGAAAAGTTGAAGAAATCTCATAATGTATGACAGATATAGAAAATTATAAGATTTGAGTGTATTTCCTGGCTTAAAGTATGAATCATTAGACAAAGGTTGAAAAGGGTTAGAATAATTGGAAAAAAGTGGGAGGGGATGAAGGATGAGAAACATAGTGTAAGCTGGAAGATCAATTGCATTGTTTCAGTAATGCTGGGAGTTAAACTGCATCAATGGCTTATGAAGAAGCCGCTGTAGTGTGGAGTATGAAGAGTTGGAGAAGTGGGAAACAATCTAATTAGTATGAATGGGACTCTGAGGGTCTGAATAAGGTTTGAATGGAGTTTCTACCTGAAACTATGAATGAGCAGATAAGAATGTGTGTGTGTGTGTGTGTGTGTGTGTGTGTGTGTGTGTGTGTGTCCAACTGCACTAATTAGCTCATCTCAATCAGCTGTGTGTTGCTAACGACAGTCAAAATGATGTCATGGTTATACTCCTGGCTCAAAGAGTGAGTCTAAACCAAACCTCACAACTGGCAAAACAAAGACTGTCACAGTTCTGTGTGTCTGTGTTCAGCCTTAGTTTTTGCTCAGCCCCAGTCACAGTTCCTGCCAGCCACTTGTTCTGCCCTGTCATAGTTTCAGTCTCTGTCTGCATTCAGTCTCTGTCTGTGTTCTGTCTCTGTCTTAGCTCAGTCTCTGTCTGTCCTCAGTCTCTGTGTCAGTCTTTCTAAGTTCAGCCTGTCTCTGTTCACTCTGTCACTCGTCACCTGCCATAGTTTTCACCCCAGTATCTTTTCCACTCACCCCGCCTCGGCCTCACCTCACCTGCCGGCCACTCCCACCTCATCTAGTCACCTGTGTTCCCAGCTGTAGCAAATCACCATCAGGACTCTATATAAGCCACTCCATTTCACTCAGCCTTGGCCAGACTGTTCTTGCCAGACTGTTCTTGATTCCCGTCCCATCCCCGTCTGTTTTGGATTACCTGTTGTTCACCACAGCACTCTGTTCCTGTCCTGCTCCTGAGTACCTAGTTTTGTTTGCCTGTTCTACGTGGCCGTGGGCATTTCCCTTGGTCAATCCCTCCGTAAGAGACTACTCCCCGTCTATTTTCCTGAAGCTCAGAGACTTTTTTGTGTTGCCTCACTTACTGCTGCATCTTGTGTGTTTAAATAAAAGCCATTACCGCACCCCCTGTTACGAAGATAAGAAGACCCTCGGTTTCACCAGTACAACTGTGGGTAATGACGAGAGGCCACAGTGTGTTGTGTCTCTAAAAATATTAGCTTCTGACAGTATGAAGCTACTGGAGACTTCACATCCCAAACACAAAGAAAAGCCAATTGATTTCTTCAGAAAAAAAACTTTCATACACAACTGAGTCTCTTCACTAAAGCAGCATCTGTAATATTCTGTACCTGCAAATGCTCAACTTGCCTCCTACAAAGTAGCCTACAGAGTTGCTCAGTGTAAAAAAGCTGCACACATTAATACTTCCTTCTGCTACTGATATGGTTTCAACTTGCCATTTCTGTGCAGAGAGGCAATTTTGAGAAAATCTGTTGAAAGCAATGAATACTGTTAAATATAAAATTAGAAGATGCAGCTGCAGAGTCACTTTGAATAATTCCACTCTTAAAAGTGATGTGTTCCTTTTTTCAGTGAGATGTCAGAAACTAAAGTTGCAGTTCTGCATTAATTATTACAGAAAATGCTTCAAATAAATTTGCAAACAAAGGACATGTCTCAGAGTGTGTTTATATGGGTAGATGGAGGTAGGGGGGCCCAAATATATTTTTATCTTCCAAAGGGGGGCTCTGCAGAAAAAGTTTGGGAACCACTGGCTTAAATGGTGATATGGTGAAATGGTGAAGTAAGAAAAATGAGACCCTGCTGTGTAAAATGTGTGTGTGTAGTGTCAATGTGAGTCAAAATGTGAGAATTGGAGCAGTTAAGAAAAGTGGCTGTTTCTGTTCCCTCTGAAAACTTGTGGTCTCCGTTAATATAGGAGTCAGTGCAGCAGTTGGTTGAGCCAAATGATAAATCATAAATCTGTTGCTTCTGTACTTACAAGTCTGCGAATGGCACACATTTTCCTATCTTTTGATACCCAATTTATGTATGTGGTGTGGAAATTGTGAGAGTGAGAACAAGAGATTGTTTTGGAAGATTTTACAGTCTGCTCTTCTTTGTTGTGTCCCCCATTATGTGAGGAAAAAGTTTTGAGGGAAAATTTGCCAGAAAACATTATATTAACTATGAAAGTTATGAATGGTAAAGTATAATAGCACACATTCCAAATGAGTGGAATATTTTGGTGTTTGAATGATGTTTATGTGTTGAAAAATGTGGAGGTTAAGAGAAAGAGTTAAGTTGCAAAAAAGTGCACAGAAAAGTAAGACATTATTGTTTCAAAAAGCTGAAAACAAGTTTAATAGTTCAAAGTTTTGGGGCCTGTTTAAAGTATAAATGACATCTGTTGTTGAATGTATGCTGAACTTGTAGCATTTCAACATGGAGTAGGTTTGAAGAGGGTTTGAAGATTGTTCCATTTACTTACATGGTGAAAATTGCCAATGATCTTAAGAGTTGGGAGTTGCATAGCATTGCATATTATTATTGTTGTTGAAAAAAGCTCAATTTATTTTAAAAGGCATAAAAGGTTGTTAAAAAGAAAAAGGTTGAATTGAAGCATAAATGTTAAAAAGGAAGTTTTACATTAGAATGGTTTCTGCAGCTTAAAGTATGAAGAATTAGTAGTTGACAGAAAGACTTACGGAAAAAGAATAAGTGTTTGGTAAGCTTGTTAGCCTCTATATTGTTTTATTTTAAAAATTCAGCCTTGTCCATGACCACCCAGTAAGCTATTACCATATAGGGGCTTTTATTTTGAAAATCCAGCATCAACCAGTGCACCCAGCGTGAGACCCTGTTACCACCTAGAGGCTTTTATTTTGAAAATTCAATCTTGTGTGTGGCTCCTTGACAAACTCCACTTACCACCTGGGGTCTTTTAACCTCAACTTAACCCTGAAGATGTCAATGTGTAATTTGTGTTTATAAAGTTAAAATTACAGAGAAATCTGTGACGCTGTAAGAGATGAATTAACATGAGTCTATAAGAAAGCTGCTTTTCTTATGATTTAAAAATAATATGCCAGCAGTCAAAGTGCCCATTTAACCCAATGAAGTTTTAAGTTTCATGATCAATTAGAACTTTGAATTACTTTTCAAATGAATTTTGAATTGACTTTTCAAGCATGGCGTAGCAACATGGACCCGCAGAGGGGTGGCTTTGAGCTCTGTTAACCATGATTTCCTGTTATTTCTTATGTCAAAATTTTTTGTGACTTTTGTGCCAGCAGTTAAGCAAATCTCTAAGAAAAGTCATAGCACACTGTTCCCAATCAATCTGCATGACTTAATGTAATTTTGCATATGTGGTGACAGTGGTGCAGGACTAGCAGCGTACTGAAACTAAAACTGTGTTTACCCTACTTTGACATGTAAAATGCATCTCCTGTTATCTGTTGAAGCTTACAGTGAACAAAAGTACTTGGTTGAGGTACAGTGTATTTTATTTCTGTTTCAGAAACATTTTGTATCATTCGTACCGTACAGCCAAAATGTTATTTGCAGAAGCACCTACCCTGTCAAAGATGTGAGTGGGTGTGGTACAAGTGGACCTGCAACACAAACCAAGCCACACACAGAGCGAGAAGGAGGGAGGGTGGGCGTGTGAGGGGGCAGGTGGAGGAACACTGGAGAAGCCTGCACTCTGCACCGCTGTCATTCTTGCCTCCATCCCTCATCCTCGTCTCCCTAATGTGAAGATATGAATTAGACATTAGGTGTATTACAGTGCAGCATAGTGAGGTTTTCCCCTCAAGTATGTGCCCAAAGGGAAGTTTTTATTCTTTGAAGTCTAAACAAAAAATATCTCTATTTCCATTTTTTCTTCTATGACCCATGTTGTCAGTAGTGTTCATTTGTCTTGCATGCATAAAGAAAATAAAATCAGTCATAATCAATCTCTACTCTTTTCTCCTTTTCTGTGCACCAGGACTCAAATCTTCTGTGAGTACTGTGGCTCTATCATTAACACGCCTGTGAAGTCTGGATAAAGCCATGAGAAACATGTAAGTGACAGAGAGCTATGTCTGAATCATCATCACTGTAACAGAAAAATGACGACAGAAGTGTTATGTATTTCATGTCTAAATAGGCTCTAGTTAGGAGATTGACATAGAACCAATATAGAATTAACGCTGAATCAAAATGAAAATCTGGTAATAATTAACACAACTCAATTTCAGGGAAAGCTGGTATGTTCAGTATTAGATTAATATTATTTTCATATTCTAAATCCAACAGTGTGGTGGAGTATCCTAAAATTGATTGGAAACATTCTCTATAGTCTGCAATTCAATTATGCAAATTATGTTAGGAATACTGAAGGCTACCCTATTGGTTTTCTCTTCTTTATAGTGGTTGTACAATCTGTTGATGGTGATATTGATGCCTTCTGAGTCCAGGGCGACTTGAGTCTCATCAGGTTGATCCTAGAATTTTTTAAATTGGGAGCCCAGAGGACACCAAGAACAAGTCAAGAGTGTCCCATAACAATTCAACACTTCACAATCATCATGCCAATGCAGAGTGTTGCAAGCATACTGCCTTTTCTGTAGTCTGTACACCAGTTCAGTAAACCTGTATACTGCATGGACCCACACGGCAATGCTTCATCCCACTCTCTCTCCCTCTCTCCTCTTCTAGTCTGTGTGACTGCAAAGTGTCACACAGATTCTTTTTATTACAAATAGCTTTACTGAACAGTGTCAGGAGCCCAATAAAAGTCTAATCCTTGGTCCCCCTCAGACCGCCTCCTTGTTCTTGTGTAAACATGCTGAAGGACACACAGCACAGCAGCCAGTCTGTCCATCAGATTACTGTAGGCGTTATGCATTACATGTCCATCTAGTTCCACTCTCTAGGCTGAATTCACTCTTGATGTAACCATTTGCTGTGAACATATGAGGTTTCTTTGAAAACAAAGAGCACACAGGGGGCGCTTTTGGCTACTGCTCTGATTACAGAATTTTTCAAATGATTCTTACTTCATAGTGTTGGGAAATTAAAACTATTTCTGTGTTCCTTTCAGCCCATTCTTGTCAGTGTCCCTGGGTAGGATCTGCGTGCATTGCTGTCTGCCACAGTGACAGCAATGTGGTCCCTCCTCCTACTGGCTCCTGGCTTGGCTCTACCTGCACACCTGCGTACCATCACCTCATCACGCCACCCAGTCTGCACACCCGACCCTTATCAGCCCATCAACGTGCAGTACATCTACCCCGGCTTCTCAGCCTCTCTTCGTTAGGTCATTGTTGGCCACTCCTGGTAGCTACACTTCAGGTTGTCTTCCCAGGCTTTCTCAGCATTCATCCAGATTGTGATTGTTTCTCCGTGTTCAACGTTTCTTCTCTTTGTGGCTCTCCTCGTCTGTTTGCCATCTGGCCATTACCCATGCTCCGTTTCTCCTTGTTGCCATTCCTGCCTGCCGCCTCGGATCCTCACTGTCCTCACCTAGACTCCATATCCAAATCTAGTGTTTAATAAAACCTTTGTTCCTGCCACAACCAGCTCTGTGTCTTGCACTTGGGTTCACACTAGTGCTTGTAACACATGAGGCGGCTAAAGAGTCAGATATTTCCCTCAGGAGTTGGTAAAGACCAAAACAGAGCAAAAAGAAGAATGAATTTGACTTGTGCCCAATAACATGACTCCAAATGAAGGCTAATGCTCTGTGAAACTGCTAACATGCCACAACAACTTTATACAGTGATTATGTCCTTGTCGTGTTTACAGCTTGTTGTGATGCCCCCAGCTTGGGACTGAAGTAGAGCAGCAGATTGCGGAGCGAGTGTCCCAAAGTGAAAAAATGTTGAGTTTGGACATTTTGAGAAAGTTGGGCTTCATAGGAGTTTCTGCTTTAGACCGGTGAGATACACAGGAAAACAAACCAAATAAAATGTTTGCCCTCTCTCATTTCAACACACACACACACACACACATGTGCTCTTCTACTTCAGTGGTGTGACGTGATCCTCGTTTATGGATATGGATACCATACTATACTATATTATACTATACTATACCATACTATATTATACTATACCATACTATACTATACTATACTATACCATACTATACTATATTATACCATACTATACCATACTATATTATATTATACTATACTATACCATACTATGCTATACTATACTATACCATACTATACTATACTATACTATACTATACCATACTATATTATACCATACTATACCATACTATACTATACTATACCATACTATATTATACCATACTATACTATACTATACTATACTATACTATACCATACTATATTATACCATACTATATTATACCATACTATACTATACTATACTATACTATACTATACTATATTATACCATACTATACCATACTATATTATACCATACTATACCATACTATATTATACTATACATTGCTGTACTATATACTATACCATACTATACTATACTACAAGTGTTTAAAATGTTTAAACAAGTTTCTGTGTCAGAATTTCTTTTCTATTTCTTTTCTTACTCCAGCACTGGGAGGGTGGTAGACTCAGTGCCTCAGTACTACTAAAATCATCGTTACACTCCTGGCTGTGTTAATTACTATTGTAGCCAGCGTGTCATCACAGTCCCCACTTAGACTTTTACTTTGATTATTACATTTATATCACATAACTGTTGTCCTCTGTGTCTCTGTAAAGGATCAGGCAGAAGAAGAACAAAAAACAGTCATGATATGTTAGACACACATTCACCAAACAGCAGGCACTTCATGTACACAGCGTGTGTGTGGGTCTATAGAGGTGACCTTCCTCTGAGGGAAGGATGACCCTCATTTAGGCCATTCTCCATCTGACAGTGAAATGTTGAACAAATCGTAGTTTATGCCCCCCTCTCTCACCAACACACACACACACACGCTCCTCTGCTCTGCAGTGTGTTACCCTGTGGTTTCTCTCTCTCCTTTATTCTCTTTGCCCCCTCACAGCTGCTGAACATGCTGCCGGCACTTTATTAACACTCTGCGTTAATAAACACAAACTCATCATTAGTGCTTACATCATTTCACAGCGGTGTTCCAAACTGGTACTCTGTACAGACAAATAATGAGCGTATAAAACCAGGTAGGTTGAACAGTCTACATGCCCATGCCAAATGGATTTTAAAATAACCTTTAGGAAACACCCTCCAGTCACAGCCCTCTTTGATTGTCATTCGTGATTTTATTGCATCTATAACCACACCAGCCTTAGAGCTTCTACATCAAGAAGTCTGTTCGTGAGTGGAGTTTGCTAAGGCTAGTGATGGGCGCTTGGGGGGTAATGTCAACTGCCAAAACATCAAAATGTATTTTCCTGAATTAGTACAGCCATTACATTTGTTCCTCTTGTTTTCAGTAATTTATCAAGAAAGATCCATCTCACCACTAAGGGTTTTGTTCAAAAAGCAGTTCATATAAAACTAAAATATCTTTTAATTATTCTCTATCCTCTTTTTTTATTTATAATTATGCAGTGGCACTAAAATAAATCTTCAAAGGTCAGTGAGCAAAAAGAGTAAAAAAGTTTCTTGTATTATCTCTTATTCTGCTCACTCTCATGTTATCAAATCTGCTTTTAAGCTAAAGTGGCACCTTCAGCAGTCAGACCCTGAATTAGCCTCTTTTTTTGGTGTGCCTAAATGGGCCTGTGATTTAAGAGAGTGCTCAGCCCATGCTGACTTGCCCAATAGAATTAAGGCCCAGTTTAATCAGCCCCCTCCCTAGTGGCAGGAACAGCTAACTGTCAGCAGAATGGTAAGAAAGAGCTCTCTCACAAATGCCTCCTATAGAGCAGTATATGTTGATAGGCCTTTGTGGTTAAGCATGATGCATATGTTATAAAGAGGTCATCGAGAGGTAACACAAACAAAGGATGCCATAAGGTAAAGTGACCCCAATTATCCTGGTGCAGTACATTTTAATTATGCACATCATCACGTCTGAACATTAAGATTCCCTGGCATAGAAAAAGTCAATCTGTCAGTAAATACATTGGATCATAATTTACCTCTAAAAGAAAAGAGAAAGACTGAAAGTGTTCTTATTGGTCTTATTGTTATGGTCACCCAGAATTCTGAAATGTGTATCTTGGCTGTGGTTGCTTTGTTCTTGTTTGATAATGGTCTTATAAACAAAATCACAAATGGAATGCATTTATATTTATATAGTACTTTTCTAGTCTTACCTTTACAAATGAAGTAAGCATTTACCCAAACACTGCATTTTAACTCTAACTAATTAATCTCTAATCTAATTTTAACTCTATTTGCAAATTTCCCCACTGAGGGACGAATAAAGGTTTATCTTATCTTATCTTAACTCAGTGCTGGCTACACTGGAGGCTGATTGATGCCACCACCATTAACCATGTTTTCACACACACCAGCCATTGGGAGCAATTTCAGGGTTAAGTGTCTTGCTGGAGGACACTACAACATGCAGATTGCAGGGGCCAGGGATCAAACCTCCAACCTTCCAATTAGTGGATGACCGCTCTACCTCCTGAGTCCCCATCACATGTCAACCAGTTGTCTTTATAGCTGCACTAATCACTATTTTTATATTATCAATATGTCAAATTATTATAGTATGTGTGATCGGATGGTTGTCTCTCATAGTGATGAATTCACAGAGAATCACTGACTGCTGCAGTTTCCCCTCATCTATAAATTAGTCACAGTCCCTAAAAGAAACATTGCAGTAGCAGTGCATAATGGCTCAGGTGGCCCCACAATGTTCTCAGATCACATAGATAATTAAAATTATTCTTTGGTATTTGCAGCTTACTGCAGCATGACCACTCTTGAAATCAAGAGCAGTATTGTGCTCCTACAGAAAAGCAATGGTTGTGAATGCTTCACCCTGCAAGAGTTCAGGATGTTGGCGTCTTAACCTTCAGGGTTTGTTAACACTAACCCTAAATATGGAGCAGTGAAAGAGAGAGAAGCTGTCAAACCAATCAGGACATGTGTCCTTGTGGAGACTGACACAGATTTGTAGCCTGTGCAGTAACACAAGTGCATAGATCTGAAACGATTATTTCACCCCATGGTTGATGGTTAGTCAATATTACAGACCAGAGTAAATTTCTCAGGAGAAAAGGTTTGGTAACAAATTCTATTATAGCTGTCACTGCCACAGCCAGAAACGTGGGGGAACAGAAACATGAAGTGATTGATTTGGTGTGCACTTTGCATTTTCTTCACAAGCTAAATGTAGACTATCCTCCAAGGGAGAATGACATTATCGGCCGTTTCAGTGCCCCCTCAAGGAGAAAGCCACGAGATGTTAATGTAGATGGACAAAGTCCACAGGGGGAAGAGGTTGAGGTGGATGTATGGCTCACCAAAAAGTTGACTTTTTACACAGGAGACTGCTGCTGCATGAGCCTATCCTTAGCCAAGTGTTTAGTACTGTAACCATGACAACAACCCAACCTTCTTGAAATAGTCATTTAAACCCCAACGGTGATGGTTCCATAGTCTTGACAGCAGTTATTTTAACCCAAACCATCATCTCTCCTTAAGCCCATCCAACAGAGATCTGCGATGGTTTTGGAAGAGACGGGCAAATGTTGTAGGAGGCTTGGACAAAACGTATTTTGTTGTTTAATTTGGAGGACTGATTTAGAGGTTTATAGTCATTTTGTTCCTTTGCCTTCCATTTACTCTCTGTTGTCATCTATACAGCACAAGCACACATTATATAAATCTTCTATCTTGCTCCTGCATATATGTAAATGAGTCGGACACAACATTAGAAGCTCATTAAAATGTAATGCAATGCAGCACCACAGCTATCTACAGTACAGAGTCGAATTTACAGAGTGCTGTATTGAATTACAACACATTGCGCAATGGCTTTGTTGTACTGATCGGTGTATATTTCTTCCCTCCTCATCTTCCTTAGCAACCGTTAAGCATAATTCTGCTCAGAGAAGAGGAAGCATCCTTGGTGAAGCTTGAATATATGGCAGCAGATTATGTTCCTCATTATATTTACCAGTGACCTTTGCTGTAGCCAGTTTCAAAACCTGGTGTCATTACGGATAATTCATGTTCGAAATCAGCATTACTGAATGAAACAGCAAAATGTAGACAAATGTCAGTATCGTACTTTATTACATTATATTGTAAGGTGCTTATCGATAAGCACAAATCCTTACCGAAGCTGAGCAGAGAAGAAGAAGAAAGATAAACAATAAAAACTAACTCTCACTGTTGATTGGGAGAAATACAGTATGTATATATAGATATAGATGTACATCTATATAGATGTGACATCATTGAATTATTCCTGAACTCTGGCTCCCTCACTTTTACAACCCCAGCTACACCTCTACATGCAGGCAGGCACATCAGGTAAGGATCATATTTCAAGAAATGTTTCACTGTGGACACGCCCCAAATCCAGTATTCACCAAAAGAAAAAAAAAGAAAAGAGAGAAATCCTCGCACTCGTCTTTTTGAACACAAACACCAGAACTGAGGTGCATTTGCTTCCCAGATGGACTCGCAGACCAAAGCAGGGAAGGTTTACCTCCAACCACACAGAGCTGGCAAAGTGAGTACATAAGAGATTTGAACTTTGCTGTTTCTCAGTAGCAGTGATCATGTGTGAGCCTGTGATATGACATAGGGTTGAATATACCATCTTGTTTTCTTGCAACTGATAAGAATTGTTTTGTGTGATAACACTAATAGAAATGTAGTAATATCAACCTCATAGGAACATTGTCAGAAAACTGTTGTGACACTAAAGTATGTAACTAAGACAGACAGCTGTATCGTGCACTGTCATTCTGGCTTCTAGTACTGCATGGCTCACTGTTTTATGTATATAAAAGGTTAGACATAATGTGTGTGAAGTATTAATTTCCCAGTTTCGTTCAGATTCCAGCTGAAGGAATGAAACATGAGCCATAGCTTTGGTAGAAAAAGCGCTCACCCTTTCTGTGTGCTCAAAAGGTGACTCCAGAGCAGGAATCCAAATGAACAAGTTGAAACACAACACAGTTTTCATACTGCACATTCCTGTGCAGCGCAGGCAGATAGCACACACTCATGCTGTGCAGTATTGCTGCATTTGCATGCCATTTGATTGAATCCCCAAACTTTGTGTGGTAGTTTGTTCGTATTTACACTCTCACACCCGTCTTGACTTTATACAGTCTGAAGAAAGCACAGAGGGGATGTGACTAATGTTTACCTGTCTGTGTCACAGGTGGGAGGGTTGAAGCTGATAGGGAACTGGTTTAAGTTGAGGGTATTGCATGTGTGTAGTAACACTTTGTATCTGTTTGAACTACTATATGTGATGCTGATATATTTATATGCTGGTGAGGTGACACATTTATGCTCAATTGTAGCCAGTGCTATCCTGAGCTGTCACAACCAACTTCTATCTTAACTATCTTTCTGTGTCTCTGGTTAGAAATGGAAGCCTGTCTGGTTGTCTCTGTTTCCCCAAAGTAGCAGCGGAGTGGCTCGACTGGAGATCCAGGATATGGGCGGTACAGTAATGTTTTCTGCTTCCATCACCATTTGTGAGATGTTAAAGGAAAGTTCCAGTACATTAAAACTTTTACTCTTACTTATTCTATATAACTTACGATAACACTGTGTTCACCTAGTTCATTAGTGACATCTGATAACATTGTGACATTGCTACAGTTAAGTCCAATAGGGCAAAATCACAAGCAGTCAAACGAACAAAAAGGTTGTAAAGGGGCACTCCACTGATGATGTTCCGCTTAGTCATCAGGAGGGGTAATATTCAGGCCATAAAACTTCTATATAATGTCTGAGTCATCAGTAACACAAAGCCTGTGTTAAAAATTGTGCCATTCACTAGTCAAGGGAAGTCTAATGAAAGATGCTATTGAGTTGCATTATGGGAAATGTAGGATCTGGGATCTCTTTTTAATGTGTCTCTTTTCAATCCTCCCAAATGTACAGAACATTAAATCACTGGAGTACCAATTTAAACAAGCCAACAATTTAGCCAGAATATCTAAACCACATTAAAACTCAAAGTTAGCACATCTGAAATGTCATGTATGTTATGTAATAACCCTTCATTTGATATGAAAACTGCTTGGACACCTAAACTGTTGTGGATATTTAAAATAGACAGTTTGAGCAATAATTTTATTGTTTGCCTTTTTCCCCTTCCAAATAATTTTGCTGAACCTGCAGGGTCTGTTTACGACCTGTCTGGCTGCTGACAGCTCAAGCTTCTTGAGATGATTCGTAAAACAGCAGAATATGATTTTGACTGTATGTGGAATAATGTCCTCTGAAGTTTGCATTTTTACTGGACAACATCACCTTCTTGGTTAGGAAACACTCCTTTAATGCAACAGTTACTGTTAATACTACTACTGCAGTCTTCTTTTAGTTGTCTTTGGCTGCATAATTAAAAGTGCTTTTAAATATCAATTACTGTAGGAGTTTGGATATTATTCCATATACTCTGTATTAGCAGTTTTTTTTCTTAAGTGATTCCCAGCTGAATGGGGACGTGCTATTCATTTCAAATAATATCAAACTCCATCCAAACATTTTGGTGACATCCACCTAGTGTGCATCTTACTGCGCTTCATATTTTTCAGATGTTGGTAGAAGAGTGACTTTAAACTTTTTCAAGTCACTTCCATCCATAAAGCCATGAAAAACATGAGTTAAGAGAGAGATGAGTGCAGCCCCTGTCATGGGGAATCATGAGGGAACAGCCCACAGGTGGATGCTGGGTGGTGGTGGTGGACGTGTTTGACATATATACAACAACAGGGAGAGCAGCAGCAGAACATGAGCAGCAAGCTTGACAGCTTAAATAGAGCCCAGAATGGGTGATGGCGTTATGTAAGCTCAGTGGATGCATCTGCACGATGCAGCTCCTCTCCAGTTATCTGTCTGATGTCACGTGCAGGCTTACTTGTGCACATATTACATATAGTGTACATATTAAATAATCCACAGAAGAAAAAGTAGCATGGAGTTTTAGAATGCAACTGCAGCAGAGGAACATTCGAATCAGGCATTAAATTGGAAGGAAAGGCATGACAGAGTAAATGGTGGAGAACACTGAATAAAAAAATATTGTAGTTGTACAGTTGCAGTCTGACAGACACAGAGTACTGCAGCTGGAGTCACAATAGAGATGTGTGGTACGGCACAGTGGATTTTAGACTGTGTGTGCAATTATGAATGATTGCTCATGTGTGTGTGATGACCATGTGCCAGCTGAGGAGATGAAAACTGAGACGGGGGTGTTTATGAGGACAGTCGGACTGCAGTCAATTTGGACGTTTCCCAAGTGAGTGAGTTGACCTGAAAGTGTCTTAATGGTAAGAGCTGGCTGAATTAGGATGGGTAGACAGAGAGCTTTACTTCTTCTTTCCTTTTCTATCTGCTTTGGCCAACATTTATAATGTGTTGTGTGAAAGCAAAAGAGATTCCTTAAAGCCATTAATCTCACAATACACTTGTTTCTCACCAGATAATTTCCAGTAAATATTATATTTAATGAAAATCAGGGATTGAGAATAATATGTTTATGCATAAACAAAACATCTATCTCCTCTTTGACAACCTTTTTTATAATAAAAACAAACAAACTGAAGACATAAAAATGAAAATGTTGACCTCTAGTGTTTGTTTATGGGCTTGTATATACTTAGGTTTTATCTGACTTTTTATTTCAGTACAACTTATTTAAGCCTGTTAATGTATGTTTATAATTGTTTTCTTTTTTTATACATTGGCTGTTTAGCACCAAGACATCTTTAGCAATGACTTCACGCTATATTTCTTATTTATTTTTCTTTTAAGTTTTTGATTTTTAATTCATATTAACAGTGTGAACCTGAACAGTTTTAGTCTCTTAGCACTGTATCATTCTTTTCCTGTCACCTCATGAATCACTTTTTACATCTTTTCCTAAACCAAAGATGTTTCTCACCAGTGTTTGGGGGCAGTAACAGTCAGATGGGTTTTTTTCCACAGGGCACAGACAGCTAATAGAGTAATAGATGTAGAATAGATATAGAATATAGATAGATATAGTAATAGAGGTCTCACTGTATTTGGGGGTAAAGGCCTTAGAGGCAACCAAATTGCAAACTGCAGGACTCAAACACACCAACCAAGATGAACTACTGTGTTGATTGTGAGAGTTGATCTAGGGTCATGTTGTCAGTCAAAATCTTTTAAGAAATGTGTTGTTAAAATTATTTCATATACTCAGTAGTATGTCTGAGTCCAAAGAGAGTTCAGAGTGTTTTCCTATGTTTGCCAAGTAGGTGTGTGAAGACATAGGAATGTTTGAAGTTGCTTTGGGAAAACATAAGATTTACCCTGGTAGTTGATAAAGAAATGATAGTGCATAGTGCGTATGCACTTTAGATACAGTCAGTGTATTTACTTATGATCCTATAAGTTATTCTCTCCTGTTTCTTGGTTTCTAAATCCACAGTAAATAACACAGCAGAACAAGCACAGCTTTGTATATCTTGCACTAATTACTTAACTCCAATCATCTGCTTCGAGAAGCCAAACATGTGAAATACTTGTTGTTGAAAATAATCAAAGCATTCTACCAACATTATTACAGCATTATAACAGCACTCCAAAAATAATGGTGTGCTTTGAAGGAAACATTACACAAGATGGTGCTATATCCCTTTACTCTGACACTGTCTGCAGTGCATGCATGTGCTCACCTGATGACAAGACTGAATTGTCATTCTAATATTCTTGATTATTTTATCTATCATTCTGTTTGAATTGCCAAAGAAATATGAGATGTGAGCAGTGATTCACATGTCTGGAACCAAGCTATGCATGCTAGTCTATGACCCCTGTCCACGAAAAGCTTGTAAGAAAGATTAATTTTCTATTACTAAAACCAACTCAACATAGCTGTAAAAATGCTGCCATTTTGCTTTTCTTCAACAAGAAACTTATGGATATTTTCATCATTTTGGTGCACAATTTTGTTTTGTGACCTACACCTGTACTTATAATTTGTTTCTCAATATAAAGCTATTTAAAGCTTTGACATTCAGGAAAGCAAGTTGCCTCATGCAGTGTCTTCTTCCATATTTTCTTTTAAATAAATGTCAGCAGTTTGTGGGGAATTGTTTTAAGGTTGTCTTTTTGGTTTTCTCAGAAAATAATCTTACGACAGTTGCTTTACAACAATCCTGTGTCTGTTTGTCCATCGTGTATCCTCCAGGTGATGGTGCTGGAGGCAATCATGGTGCTGGGGTCAGGAGACACCACCAGCCTCATGTGGACAGGAGGGCAAAAGTGGTCCGACTGTCCGAGCTAATCAATGTCCTTAGACTCCCCCCAAACGCTGAGGCCTGTCCCATGGTTCGCCTTTTTTGTTCTTTACAATGTTCACTTGTATCAGAAATAGTTAAATACATACTATAATCTGCTATGTGTGCTGTTTGCAGGAGAACATGTCAGCATTTTGTGTGGAGACACAGCACAGAATGATGGTGTTTGCTGCCCTCAAAGACGACTGTGTGGAGTGGGTAGAAAAACTGTGTCACAGCACGTTTCAGGTGAGAAAAATGACATCAGCTGTGCTAATTGTTTGTACCATGGGAATTGTTAAGGCAAAATGTGTAGGAGGCAGGCCAGTTTTGTATCTAATATATAAATCAGTTTGTATACAATGCCTGGTCTATGGGCATTCTTTTCTCATTTGATTTAACAACTCAGTGCTTCCCTCTCTTCTCCTTGCTCTCTGCCTCTCTCTCAGCGAGGTGGTGGCTCAGGCTCTAATCAGCTTTATATGGAGGAGAACCAGATATATGCCTCAGCAGATGAAGGTAAAGCTTCTGTTCCCGTGCTTTTATCTTCTCCTCTTCTTCACCGTTCTATTCCTGCTCCACACCTTTCACCAATTGTCACTGGTTTCCCTCTGTTATTCAAACACTTATCTTTTTATCCCTTGAACTCTGTCCTGTTTTGAAGGGATTTATTGCTTGAATGTGTCTTATAAAAAGAAGGTAGCTGAGCTCAACAACATGCTTTTATGAAGGTCTTTTATAGAAGTGCAGCCATCCGTTGGCTGCACTCAGCACACACCTGTCTTGCCTGAAGGAGGAGTAACTCCTTGGGTAACTTATTGTCATTCAAAGAAATGTACACAAGTGCATCCTAGATAGAAGATAGAGAAGAAAGGAAGATCGAAATAAAACCCACTCTTAAAACCACTAACGTGGTGTTCGTTTTTGTTAAGTGACATAAGGTTCATACCTTACAAAAATGAAAAAATGCAGTGTGGATGTGGCATGTCAGTTATACTGACTTAAAACTCGAAATTTAGTTGTTAATTCCAAAATTTTAAGAATCCCTTTCTTGTAAAATGATGTTGCCGCTCTATTTAATAGCATATTTACTTTACAGGATCAAGCTGCATTTGGCTTTATCAAACTACAAGTTGTTGAATTTGCTTAGTAATGACACAAAATAATCTCTTTTTTTTCTTTCCAGCCTCAGAGTTCTGGGTGGTGGTTCAGAGGACTGACGCAGCGACACGTTGTGGCCTGCAGGGGTCATACTGGCTGCAAGTGGGGCAAGAGGCACTGCTGCTGAGGGAAACACAGAAGAAGAACATTGTTCAAGAATGGCCGTATGAACTGCTGAGACGATATGGAAAAGATAAGGTAAGGTTTTCAAAACCATAAAGAATCTCTATAACTGTATAATGGTGTCCATTAAAACTGAATTCTACACATCACTAGGGTAGGTATTATTACCTGCTGTTGCATTGCTTTTTATTGGTAGAATTGCTGGTTACATGAAAATGCTTTATATGCCTCTTGTTCTTCCCAGCTGGCCTTAACCATTGAAGCAGGTAGACGTTGTGACTCCGGTCCTGGATCATTCACCTTTGAGACGCAGCAGGTCGAGAAAATATTCTCTCTGATTCAGAGCACCATCAAACGGAAGACTTCAACTGTTCATTTAGGCAATCAAAGCCAAGAGAGTGAGAAAGTTATCATAAACAACATACAGGCTCATTCTCCTCTCCCCAAAATACCTGATATGACCAGTATGACTGCCATTCTGGAGAACAAACTGAGGACACAGGAGAGGGAACCTGCTGCGTCAGAGGAGAGTGCACACCCTCCAGAAGATTTGGCTGGTTCATCAGAGTGTGGAACGGCACAGCCAGCTCCTATCACGCTCATGCCTCTCCCACTGGTCCCCACACATGACAGCCACTCTGGAAGCCATCTTGGTGGCCAATCAGAAGCTGTATACGCTGACCCAGATGATTGCATTCAATCTGTACCAAAACCACAACCAACCAAAGCTCTGTATGTAGACCCTGCAAGTGTTCTCCCTCTCAAACCCCCCAGTTCAAGAAAAACTCCCGACTCCTCCGCTTCACATCCCTGCTTCAACATTGATCACCCAGATTCAGTCTACTCTGAGGTGTTTGACAAAATCAGTCCTGTCCAAAATAAACAAATTGTCACTCAGAACAAAGGGAAAGCAAAGTGTTTTGCAGATGATGAACCCATTTATACTGAGCCCATGAGCAAGAAGGAGGAAGCGTCTCACAAGAATGAAAGCAAACCAGACCCTTTTGCCCACCTTTATGCTCAAGTCTGCAAAACAACACCATCGTCAAGCCCTCATTCTTTATCCCCTAACACCACCCCTTCCTCCTCCTCTCCTTCTTCCTCTGTTACTCCCACAGACCAGCCTCTTGATGACATAATCTACGAAAACCTGGGCATTATTTAATGCAGTTTAATGTGTAGCTTAATACTAAAATGTCGATACTAAATCTCTGGTGAGCCAATGACTGCTAGAAACTGTGGGTGTCCATTGCAAAACATTATATTATACCTGTTTAGCACTTCCCTGCATGCACTTTCTGTTCCTCCAAAAAGATCAACTTTTAACAAACATATGATGATATGATGGTTGGCTCACAAACCTAACTAGAGAGCCAAATCTCTGAGTTTAAAGAGCACTCCATCGATTTAGCATTACACATAACATTTATCACTCATGATGGACACTTTTTAAATAAATAAATAAATAATGCAGCAGAATGAACAATATCATCTTTTCTTTTTTACACATTCTTCTTTGTCAAAACCTGGTGCCTACGTTACCCACAATGCAACTCTACCGCTGAGAGTTCAGTGGTCCTCAGCCACAAACGATGCTAACTCAGGTAACATCACTCTCACTGAAGCCACAGAAGCCTCTATACAGATTTGTTTCATGTAATACAGTAATGCTACCCAACACCTCTAAACAGACTTTCATGTGTAATATTTTGTAAATATTTTTAAAATAGCAATTTCCAAAAAAAAGTGACAGGATTAGCTCTATGCACACAAGTTTTCAGGCTTTACAGATATTTATATCTAGTGATACTTGATAGTATTTTGTAATACCATCACCAATACCACATTTGCCAATATACTAAAATGTTACATGTTACATGTTTGTTGGTTTGCTTATGATGTAGTTTTGCTGAATAACTCAGATAAAGATGTTTACAGAAAATATCCTAGTTATTTTTTGTCTGTGGCCAATTGTTTTAATTAAATGATGTATAATCCTGTATAAATAGTTCTGTGAACTATCAGATGAAAGCAGTATTTGTCATTTTCAAAGAGCATTACTTACAATGTTCAAAGCTTTGCTTTCTAAGTTCTTTCAAACCTTTGTATTTAACATAAATTGAAAGACATACACATAATGTAAAC
The DNA here is from genome assembly GCA_025331565.1 of Holacanthus passer. Classification (NCBI taxonomy): domain Eukaryota; kingdom Metazoa; phylum Chordata; class Actinopteri; family Pomacanthidae; genus Holacanthus; species Holacanthus passer. The sequence goes on along the minus strand of JAFREQ010000030.1, from coordinate 6,885,091 downwards.
ACTGTAGATAACGTTGTTTATGTATATTTTAACTTCATATACTGGTCAAATCTGTTTCAAAAACTCAACCCATTTTCAGCAGTGTTTAACTGAAGTGAAAAAGAAAGAAACGTATTGGTTGGTGAATTCAGTAAACTCACAGCTGTTGCTGTTTACTCGGTCTGATATGACCAGTGGCTTATAGTGGTTAATGTTTCACACAAATATAGAGGCATAAAAGACATTACTGAGTCACTGCACTAATTCAATGAATGCTCCAATTGTTCTACTGTTTCACCTCACCATTGTTTAGAAATGAATTTCACAGATTTCGGGAACAAAATAACCTCTGGATCATTTTTCATCGCCTTCTTTTATGTAATAATATTTTTGTGCTATATATAAAGTTTAAAAAGTTTTCCTGCTTGTATTGTGATGTCTAAGCATTGTAGCACATACCTTAAATGGAAAAATCTTTATTGTGGATGTTAGTGTATGTCAATCTTGAATGTAACCTAAATATGTAGAAGCAAATACATTTCAACTATACAAAATACTGAAATACAAATTACTTTTGCTTTGATTCTAGTTAAGTTCTGCCTGTTAAATAATTGAGACAAGTATTAGTTCATGGATCAGCAGAGCTATAATTTTGAGTTCTCTCTGGTATATGGGCAAAGAGATGGAGCGAGGATGGAGCTGTGGTGGGTTGAATGAAATCTGCTTGCCAATACACGCCCACCTTGCTCAAAGCTACCAAGCTAGTTAAGGCTAACAAGCTAGCTGGCTAACCCTGCGGCCCACTTCGAGCACTACACTACTTTGCACAATTTCTCCTAAAATGCAGGAACTACATTATGTGTCAACATTTCAGCCTCTGGCCGATCACAATCAGTCAGTTTCTAGAGTGTAATAAACTTTAAAATTCTGTTTTAGCAAAACATTAATTTAAATAATAACATTTGAGTTTGTTCAAATTTTTAATTACCACATAGCCTCAATAACCAACTGCAGCTCAACAATAACAATAGTTATTTCTGGAACCATACAGAAACATGACTTTTTGATCACATGACATGATATTGAAACTTGACAGAGAGTCTTTGGCGTTTTGGACTCTGGGGAGAGACATCTTGATTGAAGAATTACTGTCCGAGCCGTTGCTGGATAAACCCCCCAAAAGAATGGGGTGCAAACGCCAAAGATAACACAGCTGAAGAGTCTCCCCCCCAAAGGAAAATATGCACCGAATGGTGAGAACATTGATGTTAAACAAAGACGATGAAATAACCGGCTAAGAACAAAAGATGACAAGAGGAATAAAATTGGGACAAAAAAGGACAGAAAACATGGGGATGAGCAAATATGAATGTTGTTTTTTTTAATTCATAGCCAATGCCATGGCTTGCTTTTTTTTTTTTTTATTCGTAGCCAATGCAATGTCTTTGTTTTTTAATGAATTCGTAGCCAATGCTATGGCTTGCCTTTTTCTTTTTTTTTTTATTGAATTTGTAGCAATGTCTCTCCCGGACTGGAGATCAAGGATCACATCATTGGCTGAGGCTTGCAACTGAGAGAGCTCCAAACCTGGTGCTGGGATAATGCCTTGAGCTCTTAGGATCTCCAGGATCTCGGATCCTGTTTCCTCCTGACCAGCAGCAATCCTAGCACAGCGCCAGCTGCTGGTGGTTTGGAGACAGATACATGTAATCCTCCATGAATGAGACTTATGTCTGAGTCTGATATCATGAAAGCAATGACAGCCTGAGTACTACGGCCAAAACAGACCTTAAACTTGCCGTAAACGCACTGAATTGATGGCAGGGGTGCGCGAATCAACAGCATGAAAGAGCTAGGGGCAGAAAGATTGTATTTTAAAAGGAGAGCAGAAGGAACACTGTGCTATTGGTTGGAAGAGATCAATGGATGAGACAACTGATTTCCAACGACGCCCCCAACACTGACAACGGGACATGTGCGTGAGCATGCGCAGGAGGAAAGATGACAAATAGCCTGAGACCGAGAAAGCATTGTTGTCTTCCTGGCTGAACTTACACTAGAGCTTCATTTGTTTAAATGTATTACCATCACAAATTATAATACTTCTGTATTACGTTTTGACTATGGTGCAGCCAAATAACTGTGACTTCCATATTATCTCATTAGCATCGTTAGCATAGATCAGCCTCCACTGTCTTCACCAGTAGAAACTCATCCTGGACACCCGAGAGAAACACAGTCGACGTAGCAGCACAATCAAACTCCAGCCAACAAGCAGCTCCACAAACACACCAAGAACAAACATACCAACAAACAGCGCAAACGTTCCACACCAAGATGCCACACAGCTGGACATCTTGCGTGAGGGCTAACTCAAGGCTACTTCATTATCTGGCTATTTACTATTTAACAAAAAAATAGACTTTTTGGACAATCTGTTAGTACAATTAACCATATTGTTTTTCAATGTTTGCATGAAATTTTTTTTCCAAAAGGCAAAAACACCACAAACACAACTGAGAGGTCAAGTTCAGCGACTGAATGAGCTCAGTCTCTGCAGTAGACAGCTGTCAATCAAAGTGACCACACCCTTAATTATGTATAATTTTAAGCCTTGATATAATTTAAATAAGTGTGTTATACAATGTTCCAGGCTGTAAACATGTTAAACATATGGGGGGTCAATGGGGACTGATTCGCTTTTGGAGTCAGCCTCAAGTGGTCATTCTAGGAACTGCAGTTTTTTGGCATTTTCGCATTGGCTAAATGTAATGTTATACATTTTGTCACATATAATGGTCCTGGTCAGGTGACCTTTAAGTGTTAATTTGCACTATGAGTAGGTTGTAATTCTTCAATGCATGTATGCAGTAGAACATATTTAAAGACACCACAGGAAACCATTGTGTCCATGGATTAGTCTAGTCATGGACATAATTATTCAATCTACTATAACGATTACACAATAATCTAAATTATTTTGACTATTTATTCATGAAAATGTATTGTTTTAAATTCTCCACCAGATGGGGCTGTTTATCTAGTAGAATTAAGTCTATTTTAGGGCATTGTCAGAACTGCAGACTATTCTGCTCACCATGCAAACACTACAAACACCTGTGCACTAGTTGAATGTTGGACAATTTGAGACTTGAGACTCAATAAATTTCCTTCAGAATGTGGCTTTAGAGCAGCATTTTTCACTCTACTATGGACGTCATGTTCAGGTTCCCATTGATGCACTTGTGTTGAATATTAATGAGTTCTGATCTGTTGGCAAGATGGAGCTACAATACAGCTTTGTGGTGAGGTGTCTTCCATTTATCACTACATACAGAAAAAGACCATATCCTCATCCTTTGGGATACATTTATACGTTTTCTTGTGATTTAAAGCTGCACTTCACTCTTGGAAAATCTAGAAGGAGACGTTAAACTCCAGTTCCACCAGTGTAGATCATGTTGCCTATCTATTATATATTAAGTCTTTCAGACAACCACAAAATTGTTATAACATGAAATGAAGACGCAAACTCAAAGTGTTCCCTTATTAACAAGTACACAAGTGTATTATTTCATTTTATTTATATATGCAAGCAAATTTATGTCTTTACAAATAAAAAAAGCCACTGTCTGCCCAAGCTGTTGGCACAGATATGTACAAAAATGGAGGAGTGAATCAGATAAAGCCTGCTACTAAGCAACCAGAGTGAAGTACAAAAAGTCTAGTATACTATGGAGAAACAGAAAAAAAAAAACTACTCCCAACGTCCAAAATGTCCAGTCTGACATGATGCATGGATCTGAAACATGTGATGATCAGTTTAAGGTCACAGACTGACATCATCAGCTTTTAGATCTGTGGTACAGTTCATGATGGACAAGAGCTGAATTTGTTCAGGCACAGAGGATCTGATTTTTCATCCTGTGATACAGAGCTGAGGTTTTATAGCTGCAAAAACAGTCAAAAACAGACCAAATCTTTCTCACAGAAATCAGATTTCATGTTATTGAAATTCATGCTTTATTGTGCTGACATGGTCAGTTTTCTGAATCCTGTCACAGAGACGTGCAGTCAGGATCATGGAATGGTAAAGTAAGTCCATGTTCAGCCGTGGTCAGTGGGTAGACAAGAAGGACGCAGGATTAGTACGTGTCAGTACACATATTCATCATACAAGGAGACGTGGGTTTGAGAGTAAATGAGGAGACTTAATCAAATGGAGAGCAACCTGCTCACATCTTCTTCTAGATTGCTTGAACAGCAGCCTGATCTGCTGAAGCTGTAAATATCACATGGCTTCATTTAGGCTGCATTTACACCACTTGGCAAAGATGACCTCATTTGACATTTTTGCTCAAATGAAAAACTACATATTTTCAGGTCTATTTTGGGCCCTATCAGTATGTGGGCAAGAGGAATCTCATATCTGCCAGTATTCAGTCACTTCAGCCTACAAGCAGGCCCCATTCTTCTTTCCCTTCAAATGTGATTGTGCAGCTCTGAATATGCTTTGGAAGTAGCATGAATTATTATTTTGCCTTGTTAGCATCCATTACAGATGGTGATTTGGCAGTGTGAGCTGGGCAGACTGTGCTCGTTGCTTGGTTACACAGAGCTTTACTTATGCATCAGTGACTCTTGTGTACACGTGCGGGTTGTTTCAAGCACAGGAAATCAGTCATGAGTCACTCAATTATGGTAAAAAAAAACATCTGGATTGAAATGGACATCCAGAGCTGTGGTGTGATTGTAGCCTAAACAGCCAGAATGAAGAAGAGGATGTGAGCAGAGGTTGGTGCAGGATAATGGGTGGCCAGAGCAATACATTACACCACATCTGCAAATCCGCTTTATTAGGATAAACAATAAAGAACACCATGATCATATCACTTAAGACTTGCAATCATAGATTCATGCACTTGTATGCCAGAAATTTACGGGTATGGATTTCTTGTTTATGTCTTGATTTCATCAAACTGCTACAATATATTGCTCTGGTGGTAAACAAATGAGCAAGCAAGCTAGCTTAGCAACACCATTAGCAACAGGAACCGCAATACTGCACACTCAAAAGTGGAAAACAAAACAAAAACAGCAGAACAGCGCCAGTGGAAAAGAATGATTTTTTTGTATTATTTTAATCATTAAAATTATGACCATTGAATGCATAACCATGCCACAAACAACAACTAGATTCACTGTCTTTTTTTTTTTTTTTTTTTTTACCTAGTATAAGATTATCTTCATTATTATTAATTCATTCATTTTCATCGTTGTTATTTCTTCAGGTTATAACCAATTGCTGCAAGACTATACACAGGTCCCACAATGGGGATCTCAATGCACTTACACACCAAGAATAAGAGAGAGAGAGAGCTCACAATGGTCAATAAGTGCACAAAAAACTATGTTTTTCTTTTATCTGAGGTTAAAAACACTGACAAGACATCCATTGTCAGGCAATGAAATGATAAAATACTGTTACTGTAAAACTAGACCCTTAAAAATACTGACTGTATGCAGCCGAGACACACCTGAACAGGATACGAGCCTGGTGGAGTCTCCCGTCATCAACACTGATGATAGGTTTGTCTGCTTTGTTTTTTCTTTTGGTTTTTTGGTCCAATTCAGCTGCAATTACATAACACAAAGATTCAAGCTCTGTTTTACCAATATAATCCTGGAAGAAATTAGATTCCACATGGTTAAGGAGAGAACCCCAGACAAGCACAACTTCCATGCCTGTATGCCACTAAACATGCTATTGCATGTTTTGTCAGTTTGGCTTTTATATTGGTTTCTGTACACATGATAAACTTCATAGGCTCTTCTTGACTACTTTGATCACAGAGTCTTTATACTGTAGGACACTGCTCTGATTTGCTCATGGTCAGTATTATGAAAAAAGAAACAACACACGTTTCATCAGAGGCTGATGCACCATCTTGTGACCATTTCCGCCTCTTAAAGGATTATACAGGTGGTTTTTTGTATGTTTTACCTTTTCACTACAATTAGCGTCTTGTTTACTTTATATTACTGCCAAACCTTTTCCAACACCACCAGTAGATTTAGAAATGTTTTACTCCCTTTAAGTTAGCCAATATATTCACTACAAGGTGAAAACCATTTTGCAGAGAAGCAAAACTTACTGATTTGTTGTTTTTTTAAAATTGTTTGTTTGTTTATTTGTTCGTTCAGTTGTCTGTTTGTTTTTCAAATTTCAGATAACCAGTGTGATGCAAAGATTTGAAAACTTTGGGGAGTAAAAGCTCAGGACATTGGGACTGAACCACCTCCTCCAGACTCTGTAACCAGTAGGAAATCATTCTTCCAGCTGCTCACCTCAACTGTTTCACATATATGTATATCTTTATACAGAATTAATGTAGGTACAGTGCTTAATACTGCCCACAAAAAAAGAAAAAGAAACACATTTGATTTTTCTAATTAAATGATTTCACATTTAAAAAGTTTCAAAGATTTAAAGTTGATAATAAAATAGTGAAATGTTATTGGTGAAAAGTAAAAGAGCAAAGAATTATGGCTCAGAGTGATGGCGGTGGTAGTGTGTGTGTGTGTGTGTGTGTGTGTGTGTGTGTGTGTGCTGGTAGTCTCATCAAATGAATCCCTTCAAAGACTTCATCACCACTATCACCATCATCATCACCACCGTCTTCATCATCAATACAGTAATCACTCTGAAGACAAACTGAATTCCCTCTCAATCATCTCTACTGGCAGATAGAGAATCATCACTTTCCTTCACAGTTGGAATACATAACATACAATCCTCTTATTCTAATGGCTGGCTCAATATAACAACATGTAATACAAACATAACAGCCCTGCACACTGGTGACAGAGAATTAAAAGTATTGTGTTTCCAATTCTCCCTCTTTTAAATCTGAAATGCTGTATACACTGCATTAGAACAAAATTCATTCAAGTTAAAGTGTAAAGTTGTTACCATAGATTACTCATAGGTCTGGTGTTTGGCATTTTAACTAAAACAAGTGTAATCCGCCTTTTAGAAACCTAGCAACAAGTAAAACTTAAGGTTAAGAATTGGATTTGAAAATCAAAATCTGATTTCGAATTTATAAATTCTAATTGATCTTTTTTGAAATTTAAACATCCAATCCAAGCAGATTACTTACAGTTCCATCCCAATAAGTGTAGTTCTTTTGATCCAAAATGAATCCATTATACAGCATCCAATATAGAAGCACCTGAGAAGATCATTGACACACCAAATATAAGCTGGGAACATCCTCTAAAACCACAAACCCATGCAGTAAAGCAAATCATTCCTAAACCATGAGCTTATTAACTGGGACATCATTCATCTTGGTCAAACCCAATAACACTACTCCAGTTAAACTATTCACTGCAGCCACTAATGATGAGTTTTACCTCTTTTTCCTTCCTCCAGCTTCAACTTTTTAAAATATGTATAATTCACTGTTCCCATCTCTTAACTCCATCCCATCACACATATCTCATTTCAAACACCTCACAAACTCAGCCAAACTCTTTCTAAGATGTTATAAATATCTACACCTTAAAATGTTTTTGGAAAATGGATGCTCCATCTTGAAATACATCCTGCTCAGACCTAAAATAATGAGCTCAGCCTGTACAACTGTTTTTTGAGGCTACTCCTGTGTAACCAGGACGCCACCCAGAATTCACAGTAATCATCTGTTCATGTCACCAATGACAAGTTGACTATTAGCATCGTAGCATTATAAGCAAATAAACGGTAATTTTGGTTACATTAGGGCTTGTTGAAAGAAAGATAAAGAAAACATGACAATGCGAGAATTTGAACTCTCAAGATGATTGGTGTATACGCATGTGTATGTGTGTTTGTGTGTATTTGTGTGTGTGCAGAACCACTGAAATACAGAATCCTTACGTGAAAATGTGAAAGTGATACAAGTCCCTCCCCAACACTTGCCCCATTTAAATACCCCCAATGTTAAAAATACACATAAACATTACTGATAAAAATGTGGCAAAATTCCAAAAAGTGAGAAAAAACATTATTCATGAGACCGATGAGAACATGACACATGTTAAAAAGACTTTGTGCTGCTAAGATGTGCTGTTTCTGAGGACCAATCACAAGTTTATACAAACTGGGGACAAAGGGGGAAAGACACAAAGCCCTGTTTTACTAGTTGTCTTAAATGGCTCTTTGAATCCCCACGGCCATCTTAAGTGCTTTTACTCTGAAAGTTCAAGTGAGCTTACGGAGCCCAACATGTGATATACATTAGAAATAAAGGATTACGAGGGGAATTTGGAAAAGACGAGAATTCATGACATCAATTCATCTGCATATTTTAGGAATCAATATATGGTGTCATTATTTTTTTTACAATTAACTGTTAAGCCTGCATTTAATTTCAAAAGCCCATCCCTGGCCCTGCAAGCGGCCACTTATGGGACATACAGGTGGAACATGATATGTGGAACAACTAATGAAACTGGGCTCAAGAAGAAGAGGTCACATTGTAGAGAAAGATGAGGGGCAGGGTTGGAGGGGAAAGGACAGGAAAAGAGGGGAGAGGGGGGAAAGTTAGCAAAGCTACCCATTTGTACCCAGGAGGTACAAATTTCCTCGGGAACCATATTTCTCTGCAATACCAGTCATCATAATGTGGTGAAACGACACGACACAGCATGACACCACCATACAACACTGCCTGCACGACACCGACCATTCAGCCACATCTATGTGTGTGTGAGTCTGTGTGGATGGATTGTGTGTGTACTGCAGGTATTGAGGCTGTCAGGGGATACAGTGACACTGTCCTGTTGGGTGGCCCCCACCTTAAACAATGAGCTCATAGACACCAGACTCATTCCTGTGTCTGCTGTAGATTGTTGGCTTTAGTGTGCTGACAACTCATTGCTGTGAAACTGACACAAAGAAAACACTAAACGTTTAGGAGAATATTGGGAATCAGATGCTTAAGGCTACCACAGGCTTGCAAACAAGCAACTTCAAATGTGACATTTCTTTGGGTTATTCTGTTCATTATTGGTCTGTTTTGCTGTTTCCTAAAGTGTAATTATCATGCATGTTTCTTTTGCTATTTAATACATGCACTATACACATTTTTAGTTACCTTTCCATGGTTATTGTTTGTGTGTTTTAGGGTTTTTAATCCAGATGTAGTTGATTGTTCTGTACATTTACATACAAAGCTACTTTGGGGCATTGGGGGTTGAATGGGCTCGGGCTGAAACTGGCCCCGGTACATTTACGCCTTTTAATTAACAAATCTACCGAGTGAAAGATCATGAATTTCTTGAGGTAGCCAAATTTCCTTTTTTTGGAACTATTTTATTGAGTCTCTCATCGCGAGCACCACTTCCTCTGATGGGGAAGGTGGTCTCTGCTTGTTATCAATTTAAAGGTAAAGCTAAAGGCCTTCTCCACTCAAAAGCAGAAGTCTGGGTTATAAAGTCAAAAAAAACTATGTATGGAGCAAACCAACATGGTGGATGCTTAAGTGAGCATAAACCACCTGAGCCAATGATCTGCTGCAGGCACGAGGATGATGATGGTGTCTGTGTTCTCATCATTGTATTGTTATCGACTAATTTGTGCCTATTCGTGTCTTTATTCATGTTTTTGAATGTGTGTTTGTGTTGTTTTTTCACTCATGTATATACTGTATGTTTCTGATATCCTTAAGATCAGGCCCTGTGTATGTGTGTGAGTGTGTGTGTGTGTGTGTATCATCTTGTGTGTGTCTGACAGGTAAGTGTGGGTGTGTCGTTTCTTGTTGGTGTGTGTTTATGTGTAGGCATTGAGACGTTCTTTGGAGCGTGTAGAGTGGATGTCATGCAGCTCCTGTTCCTCCTTCGACTTGATGTCCTCGTACTTCTGCATTCGGCTGGCGTCCTTCAGATAGCCCCAGTTAGCAGCTAGAGCCATCAGGAAATGGACCTGAGGGAGGAGAGGAAAAGTTAGGCTTTAATGAAAGTACATATGGAACATACCAGACAACAAGCCACTGGTTCCTTCTGAGCAAAGTGACACCTTTAATCCACATGGTACTTGACTGAGAGACAGTTAGAGCTTGGATGAGGCATACTAATGCATTAGATACACAATGTGTAGACAGGATGACGATTCTATCAGATGCATGTAGTAATATTTACTTTCAGACCCTAATTCAATGGTTTTCAGTGAAGTACTGATGAAAATGTCTGCCAGTTTGTCAGCCAGCATTCTTAGTACTAAGAGGCAAATGCGTAAAATTCAGTGTACCAGCCACCACTGAATCTCAAACCAGGCATTCATACTACATTCTGATTGTGTACAGTATGCACCATATATTACATAGTACACATGGCAAACAAAAAAACAACAAGCTGTACTGTTTTCCACCAACAGAAAATGATACCAAAGCCATGAGACATCAATCAACCTGAGACTATGTAACACCATTTAAACCCCACAAAGGGAAGCCAACATGTTTTTTTCACCGTCCCACCACCACCTGTATTTTATTTCTTATGTGCATTGCATTGTGGGACAACAGTTTGCATCAACAGAACACTCACAGATTTGGGGTGCCCTGGTGATGGGTTAGGTTGCACGCGATATAAGTGCAACACCACTGTCAGTATGTCGATTCACCGATATTTATGAATTACTTATTATCTAATGATTTATTACTATACTATCTCCCAGTTCTCTAGTAACTCATCATTAGCTTATCTATTATATAGCCCTTGAATCACAATTATTACCCATTTACGCTTCATTAATTATCAGGTCATACCTGATTCATTCCTCTCTCGTTCCTTCGTAACGACTCACATCTTTCTGTACCATATTGTAAAGTGTTACTGACTCCTTATATCTGCAGTTCCCATTATCTCTACAGAGCTTCATAGCATATTCCAGCTCATCATTTTTTGTTTTCCAGTGACTTCACTGTTTTGGTTCACTTCTCTCATAGCGTCGTATCTGGTTGCAGCTGTTTTCAGTGAAAAAGTTCTAAAGACCCACTGTTCGCTAAATGCTTAATGCCGAACAGTGGACAGACAAAGTTAACAATTACCTGGTGAGCATAGTGGAGCATTCAGCGAAAGAGCCAAATATTTTCCGGAACAGTCCGTGGAGACCACAAACAAAGCTAAAAGAGAGTGACTATTGGACATATGTTGATCAGGTGGGCACAAATATGACAGTGAATGATAATGTTGCTCTGTATTTATTGTCGTATTTAGATGTTGTGTTTCAGTGTTATAGTGTGTTTCTGCTGGGTCAAAAAATCTGTTATTGCAGCTGTAAATATGATTGAAATAAAAAAATAATACATAGACTGACTTTGTCACTTTTCTAGTGTGAACATGCTACATATGCAAAACCAGCACAGAATTAGTATGTAAACTGCAACTGGGGCACGGCTAGGAAAACTAGGAATTTTGGTTTCTACCACACAAGAGTCTGTCTGTAATAATGTCGCAGCTTAATGTGTTGATAGACCTAGTCCGGATATGACGGCATCTGGGTCCAGACTCGGACCGCCACTGTGGAACGCCAAATGGGTCAAGAATTAGATTCCTTCAGGCATCAAGTAAACACCTTCAGCAACAGTATTATTAACAGTATCACAGTATTATCAACATGGAGAAATTAAGTTGTTCTTCCAAAGTTGAATTCTAAGTTTTTATCAATTGTCTATTGAACACAGTGTTTTTTGTTTGTTTGTCTTGTTTAAAGTTTATAAAAGAACAAACTTTAATACTTTTTTTATGATATACATTGATTGAATAATTTCAGTAAGATATCATTATATATATATATATTGCATCAATTGATTGACAATCTTTTCAGTTTTTAATATTGTTCATGGTAAGCCTTGAACTAGCAGCCCTTATCATGAAAGGCTACTGCCTCATCCATTACACTACAGAGCCACATAAATACTACTACAACCACACATCAATTAAATGTCTTACAGCGCTGACAAGGCATATATCGGGGGCATCGGGGGTTCAGTATCTTGCCCAACGACACTTCGACACATAAACACACTTGTGTGTCTGAGCGGCACATGTGGGTTGCTCTTGCTTTTCGTTTTGGTGCCCATGTGAGTAAAAAAGTAACTCAGCACTTCCTGTATTTTGTATCCTTGTTCTGTCTAAATTGATATAAATGAAATTTGAATGAAACATTGTATTACTGCTGGTCATTACCAAAGGCAAACTTAACATAGAAAGATAGGGCTGGCAGTAGCAGTGCCACAGCAGCGACGCTGTCTGCGTGGACACTACAGGCATGCGAGCTGCAGCAGTTCAGCGAGGTAGTTGTGCACAGGAAGAGGTTATAGTAAGTAGGTATTGTGTTCTGGGTGTAACCTGTCAACATGGACGCCAGAATGAAAAGCAAGAGTTCTGCGACGCACATGTGCTGCTCACACAGGCAGTGTGTCCTGGGCGTTAGTGTTTCAAGGCTTCACAATTTGTTTCCCTGAAACAGTGGGGGAGGTGGAGAGCGTTTCTGGGATAGACTCCAACCCCCTGTGACTCTGAGAAGGAATAAATAGGTACAGAAAATAGATGTGTGCTAATGTTCTGCTTTCTACACTGGTGGACATGTGAGAGAGATAACATTAAGTAACAGTCTGTTCCCAGGTTGGTAAATACTTGGTGAATGCATACAGAGAGGGATATAGGACAGAACTGATCCCCTCCACACCTGAACTGCTTGGTGACTCATCGTCTGTATTACTGCAGACACACAAGAGCAGATTCACTCTTCTCTGTGTCTCTCTCTCTGTCTCCCTCTCTCTGTGTCTCCCTCTCTCTCTCCCTCTCTCTCTGTCTCCCTCTTGGTGGGTTTTAGAATGAGGTCTATTTCTGTCATTTGCACTTCTAATGACAACAACAGCAACAATTGCATACCCGTCAAAGACAGAACATTTTGTTTAAAAAAAAGCATCACTTGTACAGTAGAATACTAGACATTCTGAATGTAGAGCACAAGAGGTGTTCTGGTGAGCTGTGTCTCCATTTGTTTCCTATTGTAAAGCTGACCCACCAGTTGGAAGGTCATACCAGTCAGTAGCAATTAGTACTCTAGGTCAATAGCCAATCAGCTATAAGTACAATGGTCCTCACCATAGCAATGACAGCAGCTCCTGCTCCTGCCAGTGCACACACAAACAGATGGAAGGTCAAGTCCAGCTGTAACACACAACACAAGTGAGGAACATTATTTGATGCTGTTTGTATTAATACATGTCACAAATCATATTTACTTCTCACTTTAAACACATTGTAGAAAAAACACCAGCCATGTCCCTCCCTCCTTCTCTTCTTCTTTTCTCTTACCTCATTGGATTCACACATCTTGAAGAACTTCTCAGATCCTGTACACACCTTCCTCTCCTCAGAGATGGTCACAGCTCCTGAAACATTAAAAACACAGACTCTTCATTACTCTGGCCGTCTATTTCATCCATCCATAGTTTGGAAGAAGGCTGATGAATGAAGATCCTCTGGATATTACTTTCCTGCTGCCCTGAAAGAGTCTCTCTATGTATTTAATTAAAATTGTCTGAGAATAATGCTTCACTGGTCCTGCACTGTGGGCCACTGGGAACTGCCCAGTATGACCATAGCCTGTTGCTGGTGGGAATGCACTCACAGTGACCTCAAAATTACCACAGTGTTGAATCCAAGTCTTTATGAACCAGGATTTTCTTTTAAATGAAACATTGTAATTATTCCCCATGAGAGCTGTTCATTAGATATAGTAATTAGTTTGCTGACAGCAGGCCCATCTGCAGCTTGGACAGTAGATGGCAGTGCTGCAGGAGACTCAACAAAATGTCTCTTGGTGTGTCTCTTTTGGTTTTATGTGGGCATGCTGGAGAACAACATGGTGTACAGAGCTGTGATGGCATCATATAAAATAATGCATAATCATGACAGTATCTGGTTGAAAGATAGTATGTATTGTTGGCATATGCAAAGATGGTTAACTACAATGGATTAGTCTTTTAATTTTATGATTTAATATGGTTTCACAGATTCTAAATGGAGCCATAAACCACTGTTCTCAATTGCAAAAGTTGAAAGTTTCTACTGTTCCATTGAATAATGGTACAATTAGTGCTTACTTTATTAGATTTCTGTTTAAATCTTGATGTCAGTGTATTAAGTTGTGCACTATCCACTCATATCCACTCATAGTGTTGTGAAAACCAAACTTAACATTACATTCCACATTGAGTAATTATTGTGAGTTTATGGTGGATGCTTATTTATCTGGTTTTATTTGTGTTCTTGTGTAAATAGCTGTGAACCCACTGTTGTACATCATTTATTGATTGTATTTCTTTATTTCCTTTTATTACCTTTTTGTTCCTTTTTTCATTTCTAATTGCTCTTTTGGAAATGGTTCATTTCTGCGCATGGTCTACTGCCGTTAAAAAGCAGTTACTCATATTTTTGTGCAGAAACTTTGTATTGTTTGAGTTTGAAATGAATCACCGTTTCTTATACATTCTATATGTCTACATTAAATTTAAACTTAGACGACTCTGTGTTTTAAGGTTGTTATTCTGTTATCTTGTCTACCACCTGAATGTTTTCACACACAACATGTGTCAAATTGGTATTTTCATGAAACGGACAGACATACAAAATGACATATTCTTTCACAGGGTGTCTAAGAAGTGTCCTTGGCACCTGAATAGTGACTGTTAATCACATTCACAGCCACACTTTAACCTTCAAATCACAGGCCTGTCTGTGTAATCCCTGGAATACCACGACCACAACACATGTTCAGCCCACAGGCCTTTCTACCGTCATCTACCGATAAATAGACAGACTGGGGTCAATCATTCTCTTTTAACCACAATCAAGTCTGGGTTTGTTCAGCTGAATCAGTCTCTGTGAGTTGGTGAGAGATTATGGGCTTCATTGTGGCACATGGTACACTGTGGGCTTTCTACTGGTGATTTGGCAATTTGGTCGTACACACACAGGTTTTTCCACCATGTGTGCCAGTTTGGTATTTTGGTGACTCGCCATTAACTTGCCTGCACTAAGCAGGAGGATGCACACAGTATGTGTTCTGTCAGTATCAGGCAGTGCGGAAAAATGTGGCATCCAGGATTATGAGGACCTTCATTTCTTCACTGGCACAGTTTCAAGAGCACAATATGTATGGACAGACTCCATTTAAAAGCTGATCAGCAGTTTGTGTGGATAATAAGAAAAGCATTTTCAATTGATTAAGTCACAAAGGGAGGAAAACAGATTTTTCTTCAAAATGTATGACTTATAGTTGGGGTCTGAATGATATCCAACACAGAACAATTTTGGCAACAGTTCGTCTCAGGCCAGAGCAGAACAGTGGACAAATGTGTATGCTCAAAAGCAGGTCAAAGTTAACCAAGCTTGAACCAAGAAAGGGTTCAACAGAAATAGATTTTTCCTCTCTCCTCTCCACGCATTTGAAGTGAAGTGAGTGGAATATGAAAGTGTAACCTGACTGCACCATTGAAAGCAGTCTTTATGCCCTGTGGCATATAAGCATATAAGATTCTATGTCTCTCTTGTCAAAGAAATTCTTTCCTACTTTCTTTCTTATGACTGGACTTGTGGATTTGCAAGCATATAGGTAGGTAAAGACCATCAGCTGCCATAACTTTAAAAACATTACACAAGAAAAGGCAGAGATGGTAAACTCATTGTTTCAATGATAAAACTAGGTATGACAGGTAGATATGGCACATCCATCTCTTTCAGAGATATCTCATGTTATGGTGGTACATACCAAACTGACGCAGGTCCAGGCAGAGGTTGGCTCCTTCCACCAAGCTGGTGTTCTGACACATGGACCAAACGTTGAAGTACATGAAGACCGGCAGGCTGGAGAATGCCGTCACTCCGAGCCACACCAGGAAGAACAGGTAGGCCAGGAACATCAGCTGCAAACACAGAGACAAGACATAATGAGTGGCAGAGATTTTGAATAATTGAAGTGTTATTTAACCACCTTAAAAACATGTATAGAATCACAGTGTTTTAGAAAATAGAATTAGCAGGCCATTTTACACAGGACAGCTTAGTGACTGGTGTTCAGGAATGATTACCAACAGGTGTGACCAAATAACATTTGCTTTATATACTGCAGACCCATGTGGACCCATTTATACGCATGATGCAAAAAGTACTTCTTTGCAACCTTTGTTTCTCATTATGCCATTAATACTTGGTGCTTACAAATTAAATTCATACTGTATGTGATTCACTGCACAGGTGTAAAGGTAACTGTGTCAATTCTCTCCATCATTTCACACTGAGGCATAAAACACCTTTTATACAACTATGACTATTCTCTGCCTGCTGCTTTTCTCTTTTTTGCCTTTTAGCTTTCTCTCACAGGCCAAAGACCTGTGTGTGTGTGTGTGTGTGTGTGTGTGTGTGTGCGCGCGCGTGTGCCTGCCGTCTCCAGAGACCTGCACCAGAAAGCTTTCCCTCCCACTGCACAGACACAGAACCACAGATGCAAGGGAAACATTTCCTTAGCAGATGTGGACAATGCCTAATCTCTCTCCGTCTCCCTCCTCCACATGATTCAGATGTGACTAACAGGCAGATGCCACATGGAGACTGGGTTTTGCAGTGACAAACACGTAACACATATCTCAGGAAATAGCTGCTCAGAAATCTGTCAGGCTCATATTTGGAGTTAGGTCAGTCTTAGGTTTGTTCTAAAACTGTTCACTGTGCTTCTCTTCATCACTACATAATATACATTACAGTAGATAGATGTTGAATAATATTATGAATCAAATAATAATTAAATTTGTCTTTGAATGATTCATATTTTTTTCACTCATGATATTCACTTACTCATTGAGAACTTAATGACTGATTTTCAACTTGACAGTGATTTAAGACTGACTTATAACCACTTTGATGGAGCATGGTTGGTCAGATAATGTCCGATGAGGTTTATCCAGCGCCTGCATATGTATCACTTTATCAGGAGGAAAATAACATTACTCAACAGATTTTTCCAATGGAAACACCAAGACCAGTAGTATGTTGTCATTTCCAAATACTTCCTGACTCCCCTACCCTGTCTGTGGTTCTCAGCTCCAAGCCCCCTAGTTCCTACTGCAGATGTAATTCTTTAAAAACAGTACAGAAATATACAGTAGAATTTTTGCAAAGCTCAGTAATTTCCTGAAGTTGTAGTTTTTGAGAAATGTTGCTAAAACAGGAGGAAATAGTGCATATGTTGGGGACTATTTTCAGTGGTGGATTAATCCACATTTGGTGCCCTGCTAAATTTCTGGCAGCAGGATGGTGGGATTGAGTCAAAATAAACTGCAGTGTGTGTGTGTGTTCATGGTAATGAAGGAGCATGTCACACAATGTAACACTGCGGCTCATTGATCTGTTTTCAATAGTTTTTCCTTTTTTTCATGATATTTGTTGAAAAATATTGTCAGTACAGTATCACCAGTCTTATCCTTTGACTACATAATCAGCTACTGCCAACTACCCCAACACATCTTGCTAAAAGCACTCTATTGGACTAAAAGTGTGACAATACAATTTAAAATGTCAGTATATCACATTAAATCCACTGGTTGCAAAAATTCCTTACGAATGCAGTCAGGCAGCGTCCACAGGCTGTGATCTTGAACTCTCCATAGAGATCCCTAATAGCTCCGGTGGTGAAAAAGCCCTCAACCAGCAACAGCACTCCAAAAACAAAGAATCCAGCTGCAAGGCCATAGATGATGTACTTCAGGATGTCAATACTGTGGAGAAAACACACACACTCACACTGTCAGTGATTAATGCCGATTTGTTTATTTTCATGCTAGACTGCCTCTTGAAGTGTTATTTGAAGACTTAGCATGTATCTTCAGCTAAATCATCATGTATAATTGCCATTAACATGTCAGAGATAATAAGTGAGGAAGGTGGTTGACTTGGATCTGGGAGTTGAGACTGTGGGCGGGGCGACCAGCACTTGTCCCTTCATGATGAGTGGAACAACTCGTGTGATCCCTCACTTTCACATTGGTCTGAATCTGATTTATTTCCATGTGTAACTCAAAACAGACCACTCAATGTGCTTTGTGTAAAAACACATGCTTTGAGCTATGGAAGTAAAAACAAAAAAGTCTGAAAAAGTTGAGTCTTAGGGTTGAGTCTGGTGTTACTATTTCATTTCTAATTATGTGTAATTATGTGATTTTTCAGAAATGGACCTACAGTTTTTTGGACCTGAACTGTCAAAGAGCTTCATTCGGTCAAATATTTGAAACGATATGAGTTTGAATTGTCAAACTGAGCATGCTCAATGATGCATCAAGATGTGATGTCTGAAGTGTACATGCCTGACAAAATCAGCAAAATCTGCTAGTGGATTATTGTTCTTGAATCAGTACTGAAACAGGAAATCAACCAAGAAACTTGTGGCAGAAGTGCATTGTGACGTATTTTCTAGTTATCGTGCTGAACCATGGAAATCCTCAGGTAAGGTCCTTCAATCCTCCTGAAATAAAGGTAAAAACAAGCCACTTACATGGTGAACACATCCAGCGTTTCTCCTGGGGCTCTGATGACTTCAAAGTAGTTCTGGAGGATGGTGACGGTGCCGCTCAGAGCCTCGTGGCCACACCCGCAGAACAAGGCCACGCCCATGTAGAGGAGAATGGTGGCGATGAGCGAGGCCCAGGGCAGACTGCCCACACATCGCTCACAGCACTCCTTACAGCCTGCACATAGACGAAAAGACAGAACTGTAGTGCTGACAGTATCTTGAACATATTCAGCATGATGATTGCAGCAGTCCACAGAATGTTCATATGTACTATTCAGATGATCAAGAACGCCGATTGCGAAAGGTATGAAGATGGCGATGATGGTGATATAAGGACCATATATATGGTAGGTAGAGACCAGAGAAATGGCTCACTTTGCAGGAACACTCCAACATTTTGGGAAAGGCACTTGTTTCAGTCTTACCAAGAAGGAGTGAAATTGCTGGCCTAGCTCATGTACAAGGTGGGAACATAACCTTCCTACAACTTCCAAAGCTCTTTACAGCTCATTACACTGCTCGAGCACTTATCAGAGAGGTGAGACAAGAAAGCTGGTGAGAACAGTACCTTCCATCCATTCATGGAGGAAATTCTCCCTTTTGATAACTGTCAACAGCACGTTCTGTGGATTAAACCAGAGCAACTGAGACACTGTTCCTGGAAAGTGATGATGCCGCTGAGTTTTTTTGAAATACATTTTTTTCACTACTCTGAACAACACAAACAAAATACCATTCAATTCCACTGTATTAGGGTGGAGGGTGAAATAAATCCAGACTGAACCGATCCTTTATTGTTAATGCAAGCGTTCGTATCTCTCAGTCAGTGCTGGGGAAGATTTACTTGTGATCACTCTTTGTCTTTTTCTATGCCGTCCGGCTGTGTTGACGTGATTTATTAGAGGTCTTCACCTGCCGTATTATATAACTGTGCAGTGGCTGTGAATGCTGCACCAACAAATCAGGCATTTCAAAATGACTCACTTATGTGGCTGCCATTGTAACTGTGATTTGCTGTAGTTGCTGCCAGATACATATGGACCCTTCTGCTACCAGAAGGATAATCTATCCACTTTTACAACAGTGAAGGGGAGAGGCCACAGTGGAGGGGAAAGATTTTCAGTGCGGAAATACTTTAACAACCCAGATATTCCTGTGACAATGTGTTCCACTGCAATGTTAGGAGGGCAGGTAACATTACAGCATTTTAACAGGACGAGGTATGCAGCTCCACTCAGCACCTGGCTGAAAATAAGAATAATAATTCTATCAGCAGCTTTAAATTCAAAAGTCTCCATTTGAACATGCATGCACACACACGGCCTTCAAAATAAGCACACAGCAATTCATTGAAGCCTACATGGAGACAGATCCTACAGAAAGCAAGAGAAAGATAAAGAGAATCACACACACACACACTGCTTCCCTCCTTCACCTCCCTGTTGCACAGAAAGGGGTTTGCGTGTGTGTGTGTGCGTGTGTGAGTCATCGTGCTGCTCAGGTTTAATTGACCAGCCTTGTTGCCATGCCAACAGGGGTGGGGCAGGAGCCTGCTGACCCACTTTGCCTGTAGCGTTGTCATGGCAACAGCGCAGCTCTGTGAGTGTTACAGTCACACTGTGCACATTTTCTCACACACACACACACACACACACACACAGCCATGAACGCATAAACATAACAGAGAGACTCTCACACAGCATCCATTTGCATAGACACAAAGTCTGTTCTCCTTTTTCCCTCTAAAAATCATCTGCTCTGCCCTGTAGGACGTCACCATTTTGCACTGACTGACTCCATTTAATTAAATGTCCATCAGCTAATGTGCTACATGCTAATTTTGGTTCACTATACACACGTCTGAGTCGATTCATGTCCATTCGGCCCTCACTTTTACACATAAAGAATCAGATTGAGGCCACATTAGTGCAGCAGCTCTGAGGCAGATGGGCAGGCACAGAGAGAAGTGTCATATAAATGTGTTATGAGCATGTGTGGAGGTGTTTCTGAAAGAGTGTTTCATGCAGCGTGTTTGTGTCTTGCGTCTAAATATTTTCATATCTGCATGTGTATGACTGTGCAGTTGTGTTTCTGACTGTGTGTGTGTGTGAGAGAGAGTGTTTGTGAGAGTGTGTGCCCTGAATTTCAGCCATGTTATAATCCTCGTCATATTTCCATATTTGGGCTTTAAATGCGGGAAAGACCCAGTGACCTGGTAAAAACTGGGACAGGCTAAACACAAACGGCTGTATACAGCGTCTATATATATGTGTGGCTGTTTTCTTTGTTCAAGAAGCGTAAATATTTTGAGACATGATATGACAGCAAGGATCCATTTTCTGTCCCATTATTCAAAATTACTGCAATAGATCTGCAGCACTGATAAGAGAGTTGATCATCACCATTATAATGATTATTCAGACAGTCAGTCTAATATGATTGGTACCATTTCAAATATAGCACTTAGATATACAATGGCTGCTAGAGAGCATCCCCTAATGGCATATGAGTATCTTAATATGTTTTATTTTTAATTATTTGATTCTTGCACTTTTGAACTTGAATTTTGTCAACACTTGTATGAGACATGTGATTTCATTTTGGGTGTCTATGATACTTTTCATAAAGTATAATTGAGGTTTCTTATTTTTTTTTGTTAAAATTTTCTAATACTTTTTAATGTCATTGAATGCCATCTTCATAAAGGTTGGTGGACTGTGGATGGAAATAAGTCCAGGACAACTCTTGTTGTATTTCTGACAATGTCTGATATGTTGTAGTTTCTAGATATATTTGAATGTTGTCAATAAGCTAAACCGAACAGTATACATAGTTGTATATAAAACAAAATACCAACATGATCAATATGTAAAAAGAATTAATTAGAAAACGAGCAGAAAACTTTAAGACGAAGTAACATCTTTGGAATTCTTTACATTTCTAAATCTAACCTTTACTGCTAAATATTGATTAAAATAAGACTTAATGATGAACAATGATATATCAATTTTTGAACATTTTTGTATCTGTTTTTTATCATATCATTTATTGTTCATTTTTTCAGGTTTTTGTTATGTTTTAATGTGAGAGTGTCCTGGATCAAGACTTACACTGTATAAATTCCTAGTGTCTTATATGCAGGTGAGAATCAATTCAGTAATGTCCATCTGTCTGTCCATCCAATACATTGGACTTGGGAAAGTTACAGCTCGTAACATTACAGCTGATATTAGATTTCATGATTTTGTGAGTCTTCATTGCTCATTAACTTTTAATTTAGCACCACCAAAACAAAATGAGCCCATATTCACAAGAACAATGCAATGGGGAACAATGACATTTGAGTACATTCACATAGATTAAACCTTTCGATGTTAATCATGTGTGATCTTTCCTCCAGCAGTATCTATGGAATCAGATTTTACCAAATCATCAGAATGAACGTGTCTGCGATCATTGTGTGTTATCTGGCTGTGGTTCACACACACAAACAAACAGTTCTTTTCTAGCTTTTCTAGCAAACACACATTCATACTTTTGAGTCTTGCTGCTCATTAGGCTGCAATTTGGACAGCTCTGTCTCGCCTGATTGTCTAACAGACAACTATAGCTGCTGTATGTGTGTTTGTGTGTGTCTGGATCACTGTGTCTTAGCTCAGAGAGAGGATTACTGGGGTCTCCCACACACAAACACACACACACAGAGGGAGAGAGAGAGAGAGAGAGAGAGAGAGAGAGAGAGAGAGAGAGACTGTGGCCTGAAGATGCACTCGAGTCAAAGCCCTATTCGAATGGAAAATGACAAGTTCAGCCCCACTGCACCATTTAGAGTGATATGCAGTTCAGCACAGTGGAGTATAACCCAGATAAATATAAATATACAGTATATGTGTGCTGAAAATTATTCATCTGCAGGTGATTTTTTTTCTTATTATTAATACAAGATGATGTTTTGTTAAAGTCTGAAGCAGATTTACAGGAGGTCCTTTTTCACAAATCCATATATGTTGAGACGCATACACACAGTTAATGGTGGCAGTCTCTGCTGGCATGGCCTCCTGAAATGATTCTCCTAGCTGCCAATCAAGTTGTTTGTTCATCCACAAATCCCTCCTTGCCTTTGCATCGCTCCATCCATCTCTCACTCACAGAGCACTGAGAAAAACAACCTCTATCTCAAGTCCCGTTCCTGTTGTGAGTTTGGCATGACAAGGTTGTTAGATTGTTACATACAGTAAACATTAAGACAAATGTTTATCTGGCTATCATTTGCCATACTGGACCTGCAGAAGCTGGACATCAGCACTGTGCTGACTGGATGAATAAATGGTTAGTCACCAAGAAACTGCTTGTAAAATCACTATTAGAGTAGAGCAAGTCAATAACCCAGAATCAATACTTAGGTATACAAATGCTGTTCATTCGATACTGATGCTTGCAGAAAAGTATTACAAAAGGTTTTTGTCTCTACTACTACTACAGTATCTGCAAGGCTTTCTGCACTATAGTTGGTGTCAATGAACAAACCATCGTAACATAAGAATTCTGGAATCTCGCACATAACAGGCATCCTCAGTTTTCACCACCCTGTTACAGAGGAGATTAGCTGTCACCTAATTACAGCTCCGACTATGACTGACCAAAAATGTAGGATAATGTAGTCGTCTTATCATTCTCTGTTTATGAAAATACTGCCAACTGTGATATTTGCAAGAAGGATGTCATACATTTGCACAGCATACATTTGTGCATCAGGAGTAAACAGGGGGGGATGATTCTAATCATTAAA
Organism: Holacanthus passer; assembly: GCA_025331565.1. Classification (NCBI taxonomy): domain Eukaryota; kingdom Metazoa; phylum Chordata; class Actinopteri; family Pomacanthidae; genus Holacanthus; species Holacanthus passer. The sequence goes on along the minus strand of JAFREQ010000030.1, from coordinate 6,861,701 downwards.
CAGCTGATATCATGAAAGGTCACTCTATTGGAATGGTCACGTACTGCTCATGTTTACCTACCAAAATATATATATAATAATACTAAAAACCTTCCCAGCTGAGTTACAAATGCAAGAATTACAGCAGATAAATGGCAAGTAACAAAGTACTTCAACAACTGCATCACAATTTATCTGTAACACTGTTTCAAATACAATCATTCTGGGCTCCAATCATAAAAACAAACATGAACACTCTTAGAGAGATGATGCATCTTCCTTCTTAGGAAGGCTAAAACAGAAATCAAACACATTCTGTGTTGTTAAGAATAGTCCAGTAAGCATTTATAGAAAGAATCCTATTTACCTTAAGTTGAACTGAAGTTATGCAGTACTAAAGCTATGTGATAATGTGCATCTCACATCTCATTCACATGTGAGCTTCCGTTGTTGCGACTGATCACAATCAATTAGCGAGTTCTTGTATCATGAAGGTTGCTGTCGGGTCAGCCAGTTCCCCAAACTCTGATGTAAGAGTGTTTATGAATGCTCCACCAAGCAGTTTTTAAAAGTGACTCACAAAAGAAAAACTCATTCTGTACTGAAATGAGAGGAAAAGGTGGGAAGAATAAAGAATACACAACGGTGAACAATGTGGAGTGTACAATATCTGCTGTTAAAATAGTTATACATAGTTATACAATTCCACTAAATCCCATTGCAATGTACAAACACCAACCTTAGTAATACAAACACAAATGGATCAAAAACACACAGTTTTTTTTCCTTAAAGCTGCTCTGCTATGTTGAAAAAAATATTTTTTAGACCATCACAGGACACTGAAAGCTTGCACTAAAACACCAATTTCACCCAACCACAGAAATCAAACACCAAAAATGCCCCCTGACATAGAATTCACAAACAGAATGTCATTTTCTTTATTCTAAACGGGTAAATGGAGGATTTGAACCGCTCCCTTCCTCAGCTAAATGGCACAGAGACAGACTGTAGTGGTGATGTCATCCACAGACTAATGCTGGAGCGGCTCCATGGACGGTGAAAACTGGAAACACTGCCAGGACTCTATGACAGCAGCCTGTGTGACTTTTCAGTGATATGGCAGGATTTTTCTGATTCACAGCTGAAGCCCACATTCAAACGGAAGTCAAGACACAGCATACAGCAAGCTCATATACTGAACTTACATAATCACTCATTTGTCACAGCTCGCGAGTGTGTCAATACACCACACCTTGATATTTGTGTGATTATGTAGTGTGCGTTCCTTTGTGCACCAATGAATAATCAAAAGAGGAGTTAGCACTTAAAAACATGTGACATCAAAAAAAGTGCACTCTAAGCTGCAGGGCTCAGCCACAACTCCTCAGAGTAGTGGAAGGAGCATTTAGAAAAACAGCTCTCTGACAACATTTGGTCCATGAGCCATTTGAACAGTGGGGCAAAAAATTTTTTTTTTTGGTGGCACTAAAGGGAAGTCCATCGTTACAATCAAAAAAGGTACATCCCCTTGGGAGGATGAACACGTTCATCAAATGTCAAGCCCATCTGCTCATCTGACTTTGAGGTAGCTCATGTACAAAGAAGACATGAAAAGCTAATGCTCATTATGGAAGAGGTTCACTCTCTGGGGAGTACGGATGTGCACAGTAAACTTCACAGCAAAATGCTCATCATATTTAGAAATTTCTTATGCACAGGTGGAAATTTGGGCTGATGTTGATGTATGAAATTTGAAAGTGGTGTTATCTGGACCAAACAGCCACAAGCAGAGTAATATTATGTTGCAATCAGGGTGGGAGTGAACCTCTTCCACCCACTATGGGTCAGAATAGAGCCCAGTTAGCCAGCTGCTCACTGCTCACTGTGTAAATGTGATACACTCACAGGCAATAGAACGTACCTTGTGTTGAGCTAGTTTTCATATCATATTGTTTCAATGGAAGGTAATGAAATTAACCCCCCACACACACACACACACACACACGGCTCCCTCCTCTGCTTCTTCCCTCCTCAGTATCTGTTTCTCTCCCACTCGCCTCCTCCCCTGCTCTCTCCTCTCTCTCTCATCCACTGTGGGCCTGCTAAGTCAATTTGTATTGACTTATCCCTCTCTCCATTAAGTTCCTTTCTATTAGTGGTTATAATAATGAAATGGATATGAGGCAAATACTCATGGTCCACTTTCACTTGTATGACTCCTGTCAGTTTTGCCACTGACTTCTACAATTGGTAATACATTTTTCAAATTGTCCTCGAAATGTAATTATCGCCTCTTCTGCAGGTTTAGGAAGTGGCCATATAAGATATCCCCAGATAAACCACCATTTCCACGCCAAGTACATACCATAATCCCTTCTCACATTTCCTTTATAGTGTTTCGTAAATTCCAACACGTTAATGGCTATTCTGAGTGGTCAGTCTCGAGCCAGTTCATTAACACCTCTGCGTTTTCTCAGTGAAACACCGAGCAACAAACAGGTCTTTCCTGGGAAAAATCCACCAGTATGAAGTGAAGTGTTTTATGTCTCCTGTTCAACTGAACTAAATTTAACAATAACTGAATAAGTAGCATGAATTGTGATGTGCACCATGTTTGGACAAGAAAAGGAGTGAGTCTCCAAAGAATTGAGAGCTACAAACTCAAACCTGACAGAAAAATCAAGAAAAAAAACAGATCTAACAAATGAAGTACACAGGTTCCTGTTTGTTTATCTGGGTCTTGGAGGTTTGACAGTTTTTGTTTTGGTATTTTTCTGCCCTCCTCTCCCCTTGTCCGACGGTTCCAGTGAGAAACTCTGATTCAGACCCAGCACTGTGGGTCACAGGCACTGCACTGCTCATCTCTCATCTCATCTCTATTTTCACGCTGCTTATTTTTACATTGCATATTAAAATAAATCAATTACATCAATGCATATCCATCATCCTGTAGTTAAAAGTATCTAGTTAATCGTTTTTGTATCAATTCATCTAACCTACACTTCCAAACTGGTGTCAAGATGGAGTCTGTGTAGCAGGTAAAAAACATTGCTCCACCCTGCCTACACGATACGTCACATCCGTGTCCCATGTATTTTGGCTGTTACATGTCATCATCCAGAAAGAACAAGTTCCATTTCTTCCAGACACAGTATACACTGTGGTGGTAACTTTAGAAAAAAATGACATGCCATCACTCACCTAATGACGAGAGTTACTGAAGTCCTGTGAAGATATGACAAGTGAGGTGTTCTTGGCATGTCAAGAACAGTCGCCTTAATATAATAATATATAAAATATCTTAATATATAAAAACAAGGCTGAGGTACTATTTTGTCACCAGTAGCCATGATCCTGTCGCCTTGGTTTCCTCTTTATTCTCAAGAACAAATATTGAAAGCAAGAAATGATTTGCATATAATGACATTTTTCTCTCTGCCTGCGAGTACTTAAGTAGGACTGGAGGAGTTATATGTGATAGGGCCCAATCTGCTTTGGCTATTAGATGATGGAGGCTTTAATGAAAACACATCGTGGTAATTAAGTTGTAGAAAAAACCTATTTCAGAGGAAGGCACTGGGTCAGAATCAAATTCTTAGCATAGTATTTCATCAGAATCTTGCTTGCTGGAAAATATGCGCTAACAACAACTCAACAACTGCATTATTATGAGACATAGCTGTAACTATGATATGCACATAATATGAAAGTAAGTGTCAAGTATAGCATTATATTAGATGAATGTGGGCCCAAAATAATGAGCGCAGCTGTCAACAAGTCATGTCACCAACTTGCGGGATAAAAATATGCATTTTTTTCAGCACATGTTTAAAAAAATCTATCTCGCCTCATTCTAATTCTATTGCTTTTTTTGATATCTGACTATATATTTTGGTAACAGCAAGTTCCCGAATTGCTCTTGAATCACTTCTCTCCTCAATAAGTTTACATCATTGCTGTGAATGTTACAAACTGTTGCATTTTAAATGTCCTGACAGAATGAAAATCAATGAGCTGACACATTGCAGACTGAAGTCAAATGAACATCAAGTTTTTGGGTTTGTTATACTGTCTTAAAAACATTCACTTCCATAGATTCCAATACTGTCTGATTTTCAGTACTTTAAATGGCAAATATGCAGGCTAAAGAGTGGTGTGGGAGTAGCAAAATCATCTCTCAGTTCATCTGAAACATGTAAGGAGCAGGTGACAGTTATGAGCACTGAGGTCAGCACTTTGGCTACTGTCCAAATGATTTTAGCACTGAAGAGTTTCACATAAAAATGCACAATCATCATAAGTTTTTGACATCAAAACAATATTAGCAACAACTACATTAAACTAACCAACCTTGCTTCAGCTTAGCACTCACAGTATTAATGGATAATAATGAGAGACCAAATGAAGGGCTACAGATATATGGACAAACAACCTGAGATTTCCCAACCTGAGATTTAGATAAAGAACCTGCAATATCCAGTTAAACCCCATAAATCTCTAAAAGCAGTGTTAAGTCCTCAGCAGGACAATTAAAACCTCTCAGTGTGTCTCTGTCACACTTTGTTTCAAATCTTTCACTCTATCACATTATATTATAACATGAAACTTTGCTGATCCCTGTGGAGAATTTGGTTTTTTTTAATACTGCAGGTACTAAAATGATATAGTAAAAAATTCTGATGGCAGAATTCAATAAATATTTGTATTTTGAAAAGTATAACTCAGACTAAAGCCACATTTGGACTAGATTTATTTCTCTAGAGTGATTTTAACTTTACCTGTGCTGTTCAGTGATTCTAATCCAGATGGTTATTTTTCACCCCCACACCAGTAATAATTAACCACTCTTTCAACAAACTCATTTAAATCCCATTCAGTGCGTCGGCCATGTGTTTTAGAGTGAATGTTTAGGTTTTCCATATGGTAGGAGTGGCTCTTCTTTCTACTTTTTTCTTTAATCCGCTCATAGTGAAGTTTGACTTTTGTGTGGAAATGGTCTGGTCTGATCAATAGAAAATGCTAAGAGCAACATATAGGATTATTTGAAAATCACTGTGCCACTAGAAAAAAATAAAGCATCAAGAGAGCAAGATCAAAAGCTAGTGAAATCGGCTGTAATGTCAGCTACAGGTAGGTACTTCACTTTTGAGCCCTGTCTCTTAGTCTGCATTGTTACATACTTGTTCTATTTTGTCAAATTGGCACCATTAAAAGAATATTAGCCATTAGCAGTTTCAGTTTGCAGTGCACCCAAAAAGGTAAAGATGACTAACACTGGACTGCTTTGATACTGAAGAAAGCCCAAGAATGTGCTGATTCTCGGGAAGGCTCTGAAGGGTCTTTTTTTCTATTTGTTAAGTGGAATTTGGGGCGTGTTTACGTAATGGACATTGGAGATAAGGATATCTTCTGGAAGTGTAATGAATGATATCAATATGTGTATGTGTCATATTTGTCCTGAGTGACTGCTATTACAGACCACATCCTGCAATTTCATGATGGTTAAGACGCCGTCCAGAATGATGAGTTCAATTACAGAGGAACACAATGAATATTTTATTCCTCACCTCCCCCATAATGTTAATCCCATCCAAAGGAAGATCATAGCCTCACAGAAAGCATCCTAAAATCTTGCAAGATCAACTTTCACTACATTTGAATAATAATTATTAATATTTCTATAGTGATCATTGTTAGTTCAAAGTGGCAAATAACAGTAAACTGGTTCTATGATACCACTTCAAGACATGATGGTCAACTAGCAAGCAATATATGGCAAATCTACAGTATGTGTAAATGATTTTAACAGCCCGCAAATGATCAGTATCCAGGCTGCTGACAGACCTAAGACCTAAGAGTAATGGTTAGGTCTGGCTTCCATTATTTTTATCCTGTCTTTGTCACTGGTCCAATTCATGTGATGTGTTTGCCAGTAACATTCAAACATTCATGGCAAACTCAAAGCAAGACCTGGTTAATTACACTTGATGACCAAATGTAGCAAAATTGTGGTGAACTTCTACTGAGAATCAAGTGAGCCAACACCAATCAGCAACACAAAGTTTAGGTCACATGAGGCCAGGCTGCAAGAAGGAATGGGTCTGCTGTATAATAATTAATAGTAGTTAGACTAACCAGATTATCAGAAGTCAGTTAAACTGATTTAAGACCTCAACCAGACCTCTGGCATTCAAACAAATTGACAATGCATCCAAGCATTAAAAAATTGATTAATTGTCATAAATAATATCACTATAAAAAATAAAGTTAATTTATCAGTTCAAAATTAAGCCGATGTCCATCATATGGAACTGTTTCTCTCTTCATCCACTCTCCATCACCTGCTTTCTCTGCCCTGTCTTATAGATGCACATTTTCCACCGCCTCTCATTCTCACCTGTTCTGCCATATTTCATCCACACACCTGTATTTTCTCAGCTGTGTGTATCTCATTTATTAAAACTGGAAGAAGAGGGAGCGAGAGGGGGAGGCTGGTGACAGTCACATTAAACAAGGATGTATGAAGAAAGCAGTGGCGATGGAATGAATGACATGGATGTGGGATGGGAACTAGTTGAAGGGATGAATAGAAGGAGTGGGGGTGATAGTTAAAAAAAGAAAGTGGCTGGAATGAAAAATCATGTTTGTTTGAAACATCATGCCTCCCATTAGGGGTTTTCTGATTGGCTGAAATAGGTTCCTTCCAGAAAAAACACATGAATCTGCCTATCACACAACAGAAGACAATTCCATAATGGTGTTACCATAGATACAGTGTTAATAAACGTTAATACCGTGATAAATACAAGTAATTGTGTATTTTTTATGAAAAACACCTCAGTCGTCGTTTGCAGGACAGAATACGTGTAAGCAGCACTGCTTTTGTCTGATTTCAGACAGAAGGTGCGATGAAGAAAAAAGACACGCCCATTTTTACCGCTGAGAACAACAACAATAATATGGGAGGAACACCAGAAAACATGAATATGCTATGTGCAAAAAAAAACCAAACATACAGAAAAATATGACATATGATTGAAATGAAACGTGTAAGATTAGAAATAGGCGGAAAATAATAGATGATGGAAAAGAAATGGTAAAAAAAAAAAAAAAAGGCTGGGAGTAAGGGAGGAATAGAGGGAGGGAACGGGCAGAGCGAGATGGAGGTGAATGAGAGATTAGTGTTAGGGAGAAAGAGACAGAAAAAGACAGACAGAAACAAGAGACAGACACCTGCAGAGGCAAAGAGACAGACTGATAGTCCCAGAAAATCCAGTTTGAAATATACTCAGTCAGAACGACGGAAGAAAAAAATACATAAGGGGAGAGGACTAGTGATAGAGACATATAAAGAAAATGGAGGGAAAGGGAAGGGAGTGACACAGACAGCAGAAAAAAAGGGAGACATGCAGAGAGAAAGGGAGAGAGGAGAGGAAAAGGCGTTCAGACAAGCGTGAAGCATCAACAATGGAGGCTAACAAAGAAAATCCCAATGGAGGCATCAATCACTGCTCCACTTATCCCTCCTCCCTCTGATTTTTAGCCCTTATTGCAAGGTTTTGCACCACACTCCCTCCTTCTATCACCCTCTTCTACCCCTTTCCTCCCCCCCTGCCACTCCCACCTCCTCCATCCATCCATCCATCCATGCATCTGCCCATCCATCTGTCTGTCCAGCCTCCAAAACAACACCGACCCTCCAGTGTCTGCCATCTCTTCTCATCCTCAATCCAAGCAATCTGCTCGTTTGTGCATCCGTTCATCAAATCACACAACAAAACAGAGTTGCATAATCTGTTGTTTTATCACAAGCAGACATATAGATGGAATGATTAAAATTCACAGCCTCTCTTTCCATTTCTGCTGAGAAGAACAATGAGGAGAACAGATTGTGAATTGTGTCAAGAAAAATTAAATGTACAGATAAAAATCTATGCTTTTTTTTCTTCTGCAGGACAGGTATGCTGTCTTCTTTCTCTCTGCCCACAACACACACAAAGGAATCCCATGATACCGAGAGAGATGGATGAACAGAAAAAATGGCAGAATGGCACAGCTGATGAAAGATAAAAATTCACAAACTGCTCTTCCGTCCTACCTTTCTGGCTTTGCGATTCATCCATGTTTTCCTCCATTGTGGCAGGTTACAGTCCCTTTGTCTCTATTTAGTGTGAAGCTGTTTAAAGCCCCTTGCTAGCTCTCAGCACAGTGTGCGTGTGTGTGTGTATGTGGGAGGCTGTGTGTGTGTGTGAGTGTTTTTTTCCCTCCCTGCAGATGATGGAGGCTCAGGGAAGTCCCTGTTTCAACACTGCTCTCTCTCCTCACTCTGCCTATTTGGGCTTCTCTAGCATCCTATCTCTGTATCTATCTATAGATATAGATATTTAACTTTAGGATCTATGCTTCAAAAAATAGAATACCTGAATGTAAACAGCAAATAATATTTTCATAATATGAAGTTATTTTTGTATAATTAGATATAAAGTAAAAATAATATACAATACACAACTTGTGTTAATAAGATTTAATCTTTCGATTTGATATAAAGTGAAAAAAGTGACTCTGAGAAGATGTAAGAATGTATGTACTGTATGCACACATACAGTACATAGATTTGACAGAACAGCATGAAAACATCCTTCAGTTATTGGACTTGTCTGATCAAAATACACTGGAAAACACCAACAGAGACAGACAACACATCAAACAAGGCAGCTCTACACACTGGAATGACTTTACAACAGAAGGGTACATGATGGAAACATGGGTACCACAAGTAGAACTTACCTGGACTTCACACAGTAATACTTTAAAGAAAGATAGAATCCTCTGCCACTTTTCAGTCAGACCAGCCATAATTCACTATGTATTTTAACTTGAAGCTCAACTACTAAAAAAGGGTTAGAGATATCCCTCTTTGAGATTTCTGACCCAATGGAGCTGAATGGAATTTCATTGTTGGTGCTCACAGCATTGTAAAATTCAGACCAGTTTTTGTGCTGGTGACGGCAAGAGGCATTCTGTTTTCAGGTAGTCCATCAGTCCGTCCTTCGTACCTCCATACAGCCGTCCCATTCTCATGATCATGATATCTCAGGAACGCCTAGAGGGAATTTCTTCAAATTTGGTATAAATATCCACTTGGACTCAAGGATGAAGTGAGTAGATTTTGGGGTCAAAGGTCAAGAACAATGTGTCCTAACGTCCATCCCAGTCTTGTGAAATTGATATCGCAGGAACACCTGGAGCGGGTTTCATAATATCCAATCCTCCAGTTGGACACAAGTATACACTGAATTTGGTGGGCATACCTCAATAATTCATATGCCAATTATGACAAAGTTTCACACAGATTTCTAATAAATGATGAAGTGACGACAGGTCATGAAAGGTCAACTTCACTGTAACATCATAATGTTATGGTCATAATTCAAGAGCAGAACCTCTTCTGTGCCTGAGTCATGAGATTGTGATCATAATTCAAGTTTGGCAAGATGCTGAATTGATGACACTAATCTTAGGTACCCATCTTCAGACTGTGATGACTGTATAGCTCTTCTGTGCTGCCAGGTTGAAAGTGTGAAACCTCCACGTTTTAGAATATGTAGCTTCTTTATAGCAACATCCACATTTACAGCATTGTCTACTGTCGTGGCTACAACTTTGTGTTCTATCAGAATCAGCTTTATTGGCCAAGTATACACACATACAAGGAGTTTGATTGTTTTGTGTTTCTATCAATAATAACTCCAATTAAAACTGTTCAACTGTATTATGGTGGCACAGAGTTAGTTTCAAAACCTGGACAATGAGTGCAAACCATCTTCACATCTCAATCCCATGAGATAAGTGAGAAATTCTTGTAATTCTGGAAACAGGGGAAACAGCAAGCGTGGTAGCTAGCCTTAGTCCAAAGCAAACTGAAAAGGAAAAATAACAACAGCTCAAACTATTTAAGCTTTAATCTGTATTTTCATTTGCACGTTGGATAAAATGACTGTGTAATATGAAGGGTCACTTATGATGACAATAATAATCTAATAGTGTAATACTGATGGAACAGCCATCGGGAGCAACTTGGGGTTCAGTATCTTGCTCAAGGACACTTCAACACATAGACTGCAGAGGCCAGGGATCTAACCACCAACCTTCCGATTGGTGTACAACCGCTCTACCTCCTGAGCTACAGCCGCCCGACTCCAAATGAATGCTAATATTGTTCTGTGCCTGCTAGATGTGACAGTAGGCATCTGTTAGCTTTATTAATGCCGGATGTATAAAGGAATGGAGCAGGAACACCTGAATGGACTGTAGCTATCATCACTGGTATTGTTATGTACACACACATTCTCTGGGCTGGATAACCATAACGGGAAGGGGGTAATTGCTCAGGGGCCACTAAGACCTCTAAAGGGCCCAGGACACAAGCAAAATATCTGGTTAGATCTTGTTTTACGTACAATGAAAAATGGAAAGGCCTTCAGGGCAGCTAGGTGGGAGTGCTAAGAGCTAACAGGCAATAAGCAATGGATCATCTGTTGGGACGGCAAGCAGCTTCCACACCTCCATGTTCCTTGGATATCCTGCACTGTGGGGACCTGTTATGGAGCACAGAAGAGGCGATCCACTGAGGGCCTGCAGCCTTCCAAAACTAGGGATCATGGGAGTCTGGAATTGGGAGTAGGACACCCTCTCTCACCAAAGCTTTAATTTATTGCCATTTCCAAAACAGCCAAATTGTGCCAAAGGAATGGCTCCTTTGCTCAGTTTGCTGCTATGCCTGTAAACTTGTGCCGTCACAAAGGCATGCATTTATCAGTGGACTCTGTGATTGGAAACATTCAGAGAGGATTTATGATCAAGTAAAGAATGCAGAACTCAGACAAAATATGCTTGCTTTAATGGACGGGTCTAAACACCCTTGCCCGACAGTGTGAGTCAGAGGTATTGGAAAGGTCCTTAACTCAACTAATATCAATAAAAAGACATTTAAAAGCAAAATCAACTCCTAAAAAAGACATTTAAAGGCATAAAAGGTCATTTGAAAACTGCATATGGGACAACATGTTCAAGCACGCACATCATAGTGAGTTTTTAAAACTTTCAACAGAGCCTTCCTCTCTAATACCTGTGGGTAGGCTGTTTGCACAGTTTGGGAGCATAGCTGAAGAAAACTGCATCTCCACTTTTTTTCTTTGTTGTTGGTGGGGCTTTGGGTAACTGGAAAAGCAGTAGAGGATCTAAGGGCTCAAAAGGAGCATAAGACCACAGGGAATATGTGATGGAGGCCAGTCCTAAGCCACTGACAGCTTTATATAGAAGTAAAAGGAAAATAAGTTCTAGACAATACAGGGAGTCGGTGTAGCTAAGACTGAAGAGATTTTTTTTCGCACTTTACTTGAAATAAATTATTACTTAAGTTGGAATAACACTCAGACTTGTTGATTCTGGTTTGATCCAGGGAATCAGATTACCAAATGTTTTAATCAGCTAATCCCCTTAAGATTTGAGGACAACTAATAGGATTTTTGTCTTATCCTCATGTAGTTTAAGAAAGTTATTCATCCATGTATGTATTGCTGACAGGTAGTGAGTGAGGGAGCTGAAGACATCTCACTTGGCTCAACAGATATGTACAACTGTGTATCATCAGCATAGTAATACGTTCCCTGATCATATGACGTAGAGGAATCATGTATAGTGAGAACAAAAGAGGGGCAAGGCAGCTCCCGTATGCAACACCAGAGGTCATGTCATGTTTTTGACACATGGTCCCCATGAGGGACATAACATTTTCTTCCTTTAATGTATGTTCAGTGCCAGTTTAAAACACACTTTGAGAGGCCAGCCCAGTTCAGTTTAAGAGGATTTCACTGTCCACTGTGTCAAATACTGCACGTAAAACTAAGAGAACCAGAACCTAAAACTTACTGGCATCGGTACAAAGTCTCAGATCACTATCTCAGTGTGAGCAGTCTCTGTGCTATGATTAGTTCTGAAACATGTTTGAAATTTCTTTAGAATATTGTTTTCATTTAGAGCATTGTTTATCTGGCAGAATTTTTTTTCAAATATCTAAGAACTGAAGGCTTGATATAGGCCTATAATTGTGTAGACTTCCACAATCTAGATTGGACTTCTTCAGTTGAGGTTTCAAAACAGCAGTTTTGAAGACTTTGGGGAAAACTCCAGTTTCAAGGAACGTGATCAGGACAGAGTTTGAGATACCGTTGAAAAAAAAAATCAAAAAGTGGCTTTTTCTGACTGATTGGAGTTGTCGTCTGGTGGACATTCGTTTGATAATAGCAATATTGCTATTCATGTCTATCTAGGTTTCAGTTAAAATAATAAAATCTAGTTTATGATTTGTAATAAGATCATTAATTAAGAATGACTTATAAGCTAGAGACCTATTATTTAGCAGACCTGGTTTTATGGTTGGTTTTAACTAGTTACAGGGAAACCTATCATAGTTGGGATTTCTTGATATTTTTTTTTTTGTTCTTTCTATTTTATTTTCAGTGTATTTGTGTTTATACTCCAGTGTTTTTGGTTTAGTGTTTTTTCGTAGCGTTAGTGTTGTGTTTTTTCTGTGTGGCACTCATGCTCTGTTTCAGTTGCTGGGGGCCTGGTTTCCAGGTGGTAGGGCTCTCTACAGACACTCTTTATTTAAGAGCGACTTAAGTTGAGCTCCACTTATCCAACAGACCTGGACAAGTCATTGGCAGACAAACGTAATCAATTAATGCATTTTTACAGATTTGACCACATCTTTAATTATGCCTTTAAGCTTTGAGCCTTGATATAGTTATAACAAGTGTATTATAAAAAAAATCACCCCCATACAGTTGTCGTGAAGGGGGAAATAAGCTAATAGAGACCAAAAACGTTTTTTGTACTAGGCTCTAAACTTGTTTATTTCTGCTGTAAAGTTTGGCATCGTAATATGGGTCTATGGGGATTGACTTGCTTTTGGAGTTAAAAGTGGCCATTTGAGGAACTGCAGTTTTCGCATTGGTCTCATTTTTCAACCTCCGAGGCTGCTACTTGGTGTATAGTTGGGAGTGGAGACAGGTATGTGAGAGTCAGGAAACCAGCTGGTGTGAGAGTCAGGAAACCCGCTGGTGCTCTGTTATCCCTGACTCAAGACCAACATCTCACACATTGACTGGACCACAGGTAAGATTACCTCTTTGAGCACCTTCTGCTCTAACTGTTTGCATTTGGCCGCAGCCCCTGCTGGTGCCTCCTGACCTATCCTCTGTCTAGGAGGTGTATCATGACCTCAGCTTGTTTTTAGCAAACATCATTCCTTGTCCCTGCCACCTCAGCACCACCAGCAGTCGGCTCTACAACCTCTTTAGACCTGACTGTGAGATGATGGAGAAGTACATATAGGACTTCCTTGCCGCAAGAATTAGCAGACCTTTGTCTTATCCAGTGGATGCTGTATTTTGTATGTTGAAAAGAAAGACAGATCCTTGAGACCTTCTATTCCTTTATTATCGTGGCCTTAATAACATTACTTTTAAAAACGTGCTCTCTGCCTCTCGTCAGCTCTGCTTTTTCCCCTTCGATGGAGCTACTGTAAACTACTAAGTTAGACCTGCGCATTGTCTGCTACCTTGTCTGCATCTGTGATGAAAGAAAACTTTCAACAGGTGGAAGTCAACATTCAACACTTGGACACCTTGAGTACTTGGTAATGCCATTTGGTTCAACCAGCACTCCCGCTGTTTTCCAGGCTTTGGTCAGCAATGTCCTCCAAGACATGATCAACCAATTTGTTTTCATCTATCTGAACGGCATCTTGATTTTCTCCCAGTTCCCAGCTGAACATGAGCAACATGTGTGCCAGGTACCCCAATGCATCCTTGGGTACATTAGTGCACAGGGTCTGGTGTAATAGGACCTCACTAAGGTTACCGCCATGTCAGAGGGGCCAACACCTGCAGCAATTCCTGGGGCTTGCTAACTTCTGTAGGAGGCCCATCCGCAGCTACAGTTGCATCCCTGTCCTGATCACAGCCCTCACCTCTACCTCCTGCAATGAGCTCAAGCCCTGTTTTGTCTCCTCTCCTCATCCAACCAGTTTCTGGCCTTTGGTTCATCATGGAGGTGGATGCCTCAGACACTGGAGTGGTGCTGTCCTGTCTTAACGTTCCTCAGCTGACAATAAACTAAACCCCTGAGCATTTTTCTCTCAAAGACTTTATCTTGCAGAGAGGAACTATGATATTGGCAAAAGAAAGCATCTCGCTGTTAAACTGGCTCTGGAAGGAGTGGCCCCATTGATTGGAGACAATTGCCAACCCCTCATTGTGTGGATGAACCATTTAAATCTCTCCTGTATCCAGTCAATTGAGTGGCTTAATTAACGCCAATGCATCATTGCCACCATCACCTTGGAAACTGAGTCACTGGTAAAACAAGCCCAGGGTGAACAACCTGACCCAGGTAAAAGTACCTTCAACTGCCGCTTTGTCCCTGACTCTGTCCACTCCCAGGTTCTCAAATGTTCTCATTCAACACACCTCACCTACCATCGTGGTACCAACCAGAGGCTCACCTTCCTCTGTCAATGTTTTTGGTAGCCTAATATCGATGCCAAAACCCAGTCTTTCATCTCTGCCTTTTCTGTGTGTGCCCAAAATATGTTTGGACAGTTTAACACAATTTGTATTTTATTTACTGTACTTTTTTATTCCATTAAATTTTAGATTAACTTTCTATTATAGTCTGGTGTAGGAGGCTAGTCCGCAGGCACACTCACTCCCGGTGTATTTATTTATTCTTTATTCTTTTCACTGTGCAATATTTTTCACTGTGCAACATTTCATTAACTTAATGTGCAATATTTCATGTTCAATATTGAATACTTCATATTTAATTCCGTCCGGTCTCATAGTGATACTGATCACATATTTCATATTCCATGCACATCTGTAAATAAGCCGTGTAAATTTGTAAATTTGTAATTTTTACTTTTTCTTAGCCTGTGGTTGCTAAATTGTAAATACTTTTTTAAACCTTCTGTTTATACTATTTAACTATTTAACTATCCCCTTGTTGCTGTGCAATGTAAATTTCCCCACTGTGGAATGAATAAAGGTAGATCTTATCTTATCTCTTATCTTAACTTATACAAACTGAACGAAATGTCCAGTTCACCAAATCAAATATTTAATAATTTAATTTGAATGTGTCTAGTTTATTTAATTTTTAATTTAATTTTTTTGATTGTTTAATTTGAAAACAGATTGATCCTGTTTTCTATTGCAGGTATGTCACTGTCAATTATTGGCTCTGACTGGTACTATAACCACACAAAATACTGTCATTATTTAGGCCATGATAACTAAGGCAATAAAATTAAAGTAAAGGAGAAAATAAATAGATTAAAATACATAACAATTAAAATCCAGATGATGACAAAACCATGGAAAATGAATCTAATCCTGCCCAGCAATATGACATACCAGCACACCTTGAAGGAGTTGCCCTAATAGACAAAGAACAAAGGAGACAAAGATGAGGGTGTCAGACACTTTAATATACCCGTAATGGAAGCATGTAAAATTTGACTCTTAAATAAAAAATAAATAAAAATAAAATTACATTACGTTACAGTTACATGAGGATTTTTAAGTTAGGACATGATTTAAGGTAAGTTAATGCTAATTTTAACTGCTCGCTAGCTAATGTTAATGCAAGAGTCAATGCCAATACAACACAACACCTAACTTTAGTATGAGTTCTTGGCCTCAGTGCCATAATTGATTAGAAATAGGTTGCTTTTTCTTGGCAGCATTTTTATAAATGTATCACTTCAATGTATTCATCTTAAATTGAGTGTTTATATAAAATGTTGTATAGCATTAGTTGATTCTCCCTTCCTGCGCAAATTTCAAATTCAAATAATGTTCATGCCAGGTGAAATTCACAATTTATAATTATATGTGTAAGCTTAGGTTAATAACATCATGTAGTTCAGTGGCTGACTGTTAAGTGGCTGTTGTTCCATATTTGTCTCTAAAAGTCTTGAGTTAATTATTAACTTGTAGAAACCAAGTAACAATTAGCAGCTAAATTTCACTCTCATATCAGGTGTTTTGTTTTTGCCTTAAATGTTACTGAAATCACAATTTGGAACATGAAGCTGGAGACTGTTTATCAAACTGTGAAATGTTTAAGTCATAATGGTAAAGTCATGTGTGTACTTTATATAATCCACCAACTACATTGTATCTATAAGAAAAATCCATGATTAATGTTATGCTTTGTTCAGGGCCTAACAGTACACCAAACCTCTTTCGCAATTTTGAAGTTTACTTCTGCCATGCTTATTACCAAAATTACACCATGCACAGTTCGATTTGGGACAGTATCGCAGCTCATCATGGCAAAGTTGGTATGAAACCTGGTTAACTTTAAAAATTAGGTTTCAAGTCAATTTGACAGCGATTCAAAAACACCACCATTTGCAAACGTTAGCTACCATTAAGTTGACGTTACATACAGGTATGCTTGTTATCCTGCAAACCCATGTCTGCGCTAAAACAGAGAGCCTACTGGAGCTTTGACAGCCACAAAATGATGACTTCTCTCTACTCCTCTTCATTTGTATTCAATACAATACCTTGTTTTCTCAATGGAATGTACTGAAACAAATACATATGTGACACAAAAAGGCAATTTCTTGGCTTGGCTGGTAAAAATGTGCTTGTTTTGTGTTGTAAATGCAGAAGCCAGTTCTTGCATAGATTATTAATGCATTAGATCACACTGTGCATGATGCTGTGTTTATACAGTGTGTGAATGTGCAGATTCATGTTAGAATAGAGAAAAGCTCCAGCGAGCTGTTAAAGAAGCTGGACAGGAAGTCGTTGGCCCTGCCTGATATAGAAGAAGAACGTAAGAGTCCTGAGTCCTGTTCTCAGACCTTCATGTAGTCATGATGTCGTATTGAAGTCCTCCCCCTCAGTGAACAGTGGGACATGTCTGCTGTGCCTCTTCAAGCCCTGACACCATCAGTTGGGTGTTCAAACTTCCCCAGAAAGCCTGTGAAGAAGTCGTCCTGAGTGGAGCAAATTCTGATCTGTATGGGAAATGTGGCTTGCAGTGCAAAATAAATCCTAATTTAAATTGAAATACAACCCTAATTGCAAAAAGGTGGAAGGCTGTATAAAATATAAATTAATCAGAATGTGATCATTTGTGATTTTATATATATATATATATATAAAGAGAAAGAATATTTATTGATTGTTTTACCTCATCAGCTTCTTTTCATTTTTGTAAATATATGCTTATTTTAAATTTCATGCCAGCAGCACATTCTAAACAAGTTTGGGCAAACACCTGTTTGGTTCCTTCCACAGGTAAACAGGTTCATTGGTAACAGGTGATAGGATCATGATTGGGTATGAAAGGTTCATCCTGGAAAGACTCAGTCGTTCACAAGCGAGGATGGAGAGAAGAGAGAGACACATGATTGGATAAAGGAGATTACTACATGGGCTCAGGAACACATCATAAAATCAATGGTCATTAAACAAAGTATATTTTCAAATGATCGCATTCTGTTTTTATGTTTTTTACACAGCGTCCCAACTTTTTCAGAATCAGGGTATATGTTAACAGTACAAATACAATAAAAAATAAAGCTTCAGTTAAATTAAATCTTCAATTCAATTGAAATTTTTTACTTTTTGTAGTTGTTACTTTGTTACTTTGGTGTGTGTGTGTGTGTGTGTGTGTGTGTGTGTTGACAGATTTGCTAGCAGGACTGTGAAAGTTTCAAAGTCTCCTGCAGGTGGGGAAGAACTTTAAGTTGAAACAGAAGAAGGTGCTGTGTACTGACATCAGCAGTGTACTGGGAACCCATCTGACTGACAGCCTCCTCTCCTATGTGGGAGAGGTGAGCTTGATGTTTATCACCTGTCTATCATACACACTTTTATATGCACATACACTCTTTCTGCAGCCGCATAACCACCTTCCGATGCATCACTGATTGGCTGTTTACAGGTGCTTTAAATGTAATAAATGTAATCATTCTGAACCATCTGAATACTGCATTGAGGTGTGGCCATTTCTTTTGTTACCCACAGAGACAGGACTCCAGACTAAATTGTAGTTATTGTGGTCCTGCACAGCTTTTTAACAAAATTGCACAACACTGCCACCTTGTGGTCAAAGATTTAAACTGAAAACTACACATGTATTTTGTACTTTTTGTCCATTATGTTGAACATCACTATGCTGGCTTTCACAGAATCAGTACAATAAAATGTATTGCAGTACTCAGAATTATCAGTAATATCTTTGCATTTGGATGATATTCTCATTTTTTCTATGAATGAGAAAGAACATATGCAGCACATCTTGAGGGTTCTTCAGCGGTTGTCTGTTAAGGCAGAAAAGTGTGAGTTCCACCGGCAATCCTTCTCCTTCCTGGGTTCTATCGTGTCTCCAGGTAATATTCAGATTGACCCAGCTAAGGTTAGTGCTGTTGCAGACCTGTTCCCTCTGATCACAAGCAGTTACAAAGATTTTTGGGTTCCAATGGAATCCTGACGATGACAAGGTTTTCTGGACACTCAAGCACCAGTTCTCCTCTGCACTCTGCACTTCTCACTATTCCAGACCATTGCGCCTTCTTTTCCAGGTAGCTGTCCCAGGCTGAGAGGAACTATGATGTGGGCTACCTGTAGTCACTGGCTGAAGGGAGCTGAACAGCAGTTTCCGACATAGACCGACCAGAAGAACCTGAAGTACAGCAGAACAGCCAAGAGGTTGAATTCCCAACAAGCCAGGTGGCCATTGTTTTTCAACCATTTTAACTTTACCTTGTCTTATTGCCCTGGCTTTATCAAGCTGGATGCTCTCTACCACAAGTTTGAACTGATGATACCCCCAGGAGCCCCTCTACCATTCTGAAAAGTGGCAAACAAGGTGAGTGTAACTTCAATTTTAATGTTATATTTCAACATTGTTCAGCATGGTTTTCACAGTATTATTACAGTATTCTCAGTGGTTTTTTACTATATAGGCTGTGTACTATATGTTTCTGTGAAAAATAACCACAAACCTCCATCCTGTTTTACTGCAAATTTTAGTTTTACACAGTCTATGATTTTAATGTCAGAGCTCAGAAAATTTTCCTTGTGACTTTCACTTCAGACTTAAGGAAGTTTACTGACAAAGCTAGGGTAGGAACTTAGCTTTAGTCTTGTATGGTGTTTCATCAAATCGCCAGCGAGCTAATGTTAATGAGATTGAATTATATTTAGGTACAGAAAAAATATTTGCTTTCATTGTGATAATGTTTTCAGGACTGGAGTTAATGCATTAAGTTTTGGGGCTTATTATTAGTATTAGTATTATTGTTGTTGTTGTTACATGTGTGACATTTTGCATGCACTCTTCACATTTTGTGGGACCCAGACCTTCAGGATTCCAAAAGTACATGTCCATTTTTGCAAACTACCATACCCTGGACCATTACTGTAGTACAGCCCACTAAAATTACTGGCTTTATTTAGCTTTAGTTAGTGGTTTATTGGCTTATAGATACTTTTCACACTGAACGTAATGGTTCAGACATCATGTTATGTGACAGCTAAAGATGAGTTTAAATAAATAGAAAAGTTGGTCGGCTTGTGACATGTTCCTAAGTTGGTAATGCTTGAGCAAAGCAGACCTGTAATATGAGTTATGATTGCCTAAGATTTTTTTAAATGGCTTATTATCCATCCACACAAAGTCTTTTTCGAAGAATTGTGAATATACCCAAAATTTTACTGTCAGATAAATTTAGATAATAGTTAAATTGAAGATAGGGACCTCTAGAAATGGGTTTCTCTTGCAAACAGTGCTGTTACTCTGTAGAAACTAGAAACACTGTATTCTTCAGGCACGATAAGGAACACAGAAATCTCACCAACTTTAGATTTTTTGTGGGATTCTTGGACACCCTTGTAGTTTAAGGACTGCCACTGCCCTTCAGGGTCACATGTATTGTCACCACTCAAAGCCCAAACCAGCTGTCAACAGGTTTCTCAGAGTTTATGTGAACATTTAAAAAGCCCTGCAGTAAGATTTATAATATCATTAATGCAGAATAGAGTTGAGGAATTACCTCTTAACACATTGTTAATAGTAGGCCACTTGGCTCATTTGAAATCAACTAGATGCTGTTTTGGTACCAGTGCTTGGAGAGGCCAAAAATGATGAAAACCCAGATGTTATTTGACACAAAGTGAACCACTTGAGCTGTATCTATTTTGGGGTTATTTATTACAGGGTACTTGAAAATTAAAATGTTTGCAGTGGAGCATCCTAGATATGGTATTCTTTAATATTTAAGAATAATATCTATTATCTTGTGTATTTCTTTGACCATATAATAATAAAAAGAGGCATGGCTTTGTTTGTCCTCTGCCCTCATATACTTGTAGGTGCACAGCTATGCAGCAAGTTAAACACACAAATCACAAAACATGACATAGTAACTAAAGATAATCTTCCAACAAGTGCAATCAAACATGTCTCTTTCATCTATGAACTAGATTGCCTATAATTTGAATGACTAAACTTTAATTTGACATCTACTTTTACTGTCTTTATTTACCATAATAATTCTAATAATTGTCAGGTCATTTTCCTACTAGCAGCTTCAACCACCACATGTCCACTGTCCTCTGTATCCTTCCCTTTGTAATTGCAGCTCCAGTTTACAGCAGCAACACCTTTGAACTCATTCTCACAGTGAGGAAATGAGAAGCTTTTTTTTTTTATGTCTGAATGATATTTCTGGACCAAAGTCTAGGTGATCGGACATGTAATGAAATGTCCCTTAAATGGCTTACTGGAGACCATTTACACCATGTCAATTCCCCAAAGAGTGAGTTCTTTTTCAGTTAATAATTGGACTCCAGTAGAATTAACTGGAGTCGATAAATAGGAAGCATGTTGTGTTTACATTATAAATATGTTAGTTTTAATGTTAACAGAAAAATGTCGTGGTAATGTACATGTATGAAACCAAGGCAGCAGTATGGATATGAAGGTGGACAAAATCCAGTTGGAAAATTCCAAAACACAAGGAAGTAGGATTGACATTCACCCATTGAATGTAGGCAACACATAAATAATAATTTGACTGACATTTGTTGGGCACAGCTGAGTTACGTATGGGTGGGGCATCTTCCCCCATATGCTAATTATTTTGTATAAATTCTCCTCTTAACTCAAGGCTTACATTTATAGGGGTTGGAGTCTTCTTTATAAACTGACAGCATCTGCTCAGTTTGGTGACCTCGAGATGCGAGAGATTGAGATTGTAATTTTTCTACTACATCAAGATGGAACGTTCATGCTTGACACATTAGTGTTTCTCCCAGATTTTTATTATTTGAATCAGGCTGGAAACAGCACGAAGACCATAAAACTCTGCACTGACACCCAAGATAATAACAATAATCCTGAGTCTGCAATCCATCATCAGTGTACAGCTCTTATACTGTCACAGCATGAACCACTCTCTTTTCTTTTTAGTCCAGTAGGACCATGCAGACACATGATCCTCATTGGATGATCACAGACTGGACCATGCTGAGGCAGCTGGACTTTTGTACACTCATCACAGTGTAGTATTCATTATTCTACAATAAATATGTAATCTGAACAATGTCAAGGTAAAAATCAGAAACATATCAAAGTATATTCATCATATCAGAAGGTGGATGATACTGACACCAGAGGAAATGTTTCAGTAATGTTTGTGTGAAATAAAAGATGCATTGCCAAACCCAAATCCAGCCTTGAATCACATCCATCACAGCAGAGTCTTCTTACAGTATGTACAGTATGGACGTATGTGTGTGTCAGAGAGGTTATGCTGGTATGAGCTAACTGTACACTGTGCATGTGTGTGTGGGGTCTATCGGTAGAGGTAATCAGCTTGTATGTTGGCAGCTATCTCTGCTTCCCACTTGTCTCCATTGTTGAGGAGCTTCTCCTTGTTGTACAGCAGTTCTTCATGGGTTTCAGTGGAAAACTCAAAGTTAGGACCCTGAAGAAAGAAGAAAAAGAGAAACAGGGTGAAATAACAAATATAGAGGACAGAGGTAAAGATCAGGATAATCACATTAAAAATCCCAGTTAACCGTCATCAAAACAGCTTCCCCCATCACAAGTTAAAGTCCGTTGGAAAAAATAGACAGTTTAAAGAGCCTACCAACAATCTTGTGATGACTGACATGAAAAACTGAATTTACTGTATGTCTAAACATTGAGGACCTGCAGAGATCCAGTGAGTCTGTGTATGCACTGTGCTGTAACAGAGGATCATAACACGCACCTCAACGATGGCATCCACGGGACACGCCTCCTGGCAGAAGCCACAGTAGATGCATTTGGTCATGTCAATGTCGTAGCGAGTCGTCCTCCTGCTGCCGTCAGCACGAGTCTCTGCTTCGATGGTGATGGCCTGGACACACAAATTGTTGGTGATAAAGCAGGATGCTGACAGAGCTCTATCTCAGTATATTCTCTGCTGTGGTATCTGGTATTTAGATTGAATATGAATGACTACAGTATATTTACTCACAACCAACATTAAATGTATATACAGCCATGTGTGCGTGTATACCTGGGCGGGGCAGATAGCTTCACACAGCTTGCAGGCAATGCAGCGCTCCTCTCCTGAAGGATACCTGATGTAGCATAATTTCGAAGACTTTGTTAAAGTTTGATCTAAAATACTGTTACTGCACCAAGGGCCTCCTTTACAATTAGACAGTCAATTTGAGCTTTGGTGAACCCTTCATTACAATTTACTCCAAATGTAGGTTTTCAAGCACTTTCAGACTGTGAGCGGTCACTGCTGCAGCTACCAATGTTCTGTATTTGGAATGGACAGTAGTAACAGGGCATTACTCCACCAGCACAGCTCCCAGCTACTTCCAATCTTACTACCAGCCTGTACTACAGGCTCCTGAAATGGTTAGCAACATGACACAATGAATTAGGGGTGGTGAAAAACATCGATTATCGATTACTCGCGATTATGTTATGGAGGAGTATGACTCATTATTTTATTTTGATATCCCGCGGTCAACGGAAGTTGAACGTCACGCGCGCACTCAATTCCTCAACTACGTGCAGCGGCCGGAGCCTATTTAATGAAACATGCTCACCAAGCTAGCTGGCTAACCCGGTGGTACCGGCCGGCTTCGGCACCAGTTACGGTACTTTAATAAGCCGGTGTAACGTTATATGTCAATATCTCAGCCTCCAGCCGATCACAATCAGTCAGTTTCTGGAGTATAATAAACTTAAAATTTCTATTTTAGCAATACTATAGATATAAATAATTAGATTTGAGTTCGTGGATCGTCAAATTTTATGTTACTGTTTAGCTTCAATAACCAACTCCAGCTGAACCAATAACAACATCTGGCTTAACGTTATTTCTGAAAACATTCAGAAATGAGCTGTTAATATTTTGAAGTTACAAAAACTTTATTGCATTGACACACAGTTCAGTTTAAGATTACATAACATTAGTTAACAAACGTGGAGGGTTTTTATTTTCCAACATCAATAGACACCTTTTATTCTAAAGTATTCACACAAATTATATAACTTGTTATTAAGTTTTGACTTCAGCAGCTTTAATAACTGAAGCTACCAGACGCTCTAGTGTGCCGCGGTACAGTGGTTGAAAAACATTGTACTAGTAAACGAAAAAACGAAAATCAATAATCGATAATCGAGAATCGTTAATAATTGAAAATCGGTTGGTAATCGAATCGGGACCTCAATAATCGTAATTGAATCGAATCGGGAAATCGGACAGATTAACCACCCCTACAATGAATATAGCATAATTTGCTCATTTGTATCACAAAGTTTTATCGTATCAGAGAATCAGACTCACAGTCTGTTTTTCCTCATTATGTTTGCTCTCTGTTAAGGAGCTTAATCATTCAGTGAACTCAGATGAAGTAGTGTGTATCATTTCCCTCTCTGTAGATAATGCTGTTGCCATGGTCACACAGTGAGTCACAGCAGCAAGTTGAACAAGTTGATCCATCATCCAACTCTGGATGCAGTGGCATTTTGAGAGCTGTGCATGTTGACGAAGGCTGCGGCCGCCTTCCTTCTTCTTGACACTGCTGTCGTGTTTACATAAAAAGAAGGCGTCAGTGGCAACTGCTCGCTGTCTGAAAGCACCTTTCAGGCATGTTCTGGCAAATTCTGCCAGTATGTTTATTTCCAGTGTCAGAACAAAATTTTTCATATTATTTTTTCAGGAGTGTCTTTTAAACTTCATTAGATGAGCTCTAAACTAATAATTGGTTTGAGAAGCCATTTTTCTCCTTTTGGTGGAGTGAGAAAAAGAAGCAGTGAGTGAAAGCATAAGTGCTCAAAAAGAACTGATTCATATGACATATGAAGTGTTTACATACAAAGTGTAAACAGTTGTTCTAAATGGCCACAACAAATAATCTCTGTTTGAACAGTTGTTCATGGTCTAACCTCTGAGTGGCTGTTTCTTTTTAATCCATTTTCATTTCATGACACACAATGCACTGAGTGGTTGCTGACTGGTCGTCCTCACCTGCGCAGGGCGTGCTCTCCTCTGAAGCGTGGTGACAGCGGGCCCTTCTCAAATGGGTAGTTGATGGTGGCGGGCTCTCTGAACAGGTAGCTCATTGTCATGCCTAGGCCTGGCATCACAACACAATCATTCATGTGTGAATGAAGAAACAGACAGTCACAATCACATCTACTGTGTCAACATAATAACCTCCTTCAGAAAATATCCTTCACAAAGCATTTTAAAATATGAACATGTGACTGCAAATTACATTTTAATTATTTTGAAATGATTCCAAAAGAAACCCAGTATGGAACGACAAGCATGAAGACAAATCTCAGCAACCAGGCGCTGGCTTGTTTCGGTGGTGCTGATCAGGACAGTACAGCCTTAAAATTAGCATCAATGCATTCAGAAAAAGTTGTGGGGCTTTGTAACCAATATTTTTTAATCGGTAGTGTTGTGGTGTTCTCAGGGTGCATTTGTTTACAGCAAGTTTACACCAAAGATTTGCGACGAGATGCAACTACTTGCAAAAAACTGTGGTCTGCAACATTGTACAACCTGCCAGTTTACACCCATGTGACTACATGAGATGGTGTATTGTTTCCACAGCAACAATTCATCATTTCAGTGTTTGTCAGCTTTCTATAGCTCAGTTCCATGCTGCCTTCATGGAACGAGACATCAGAGTATCATCCATAAAATTTCACCAACATGGTATTTATTGTGTCAACTCAGGAAAATGGACACACTGCTTGGTATTTCCCAGGAGCAGGTTTTGTTATGATGGCATGAGCCCTGTCTGGCTCTTGGCTGCCACATTCATTATTTTTAGTGTAACTACTAGTAAAGAACATGACTTCCATTAGTTGTTGGTTGAAGAAAACTCAGCTTTATGTCAGCTTCACTGACGACTATTATTTATTCCTGATCTATAAATTAGGCTAATTTTAGAGATTGAGAACCACAATTTCATAATTACAATGCGTCACATGTGTAAAATGCATTGTTATTTACAGCATATGTGTGTATTTCAGCTGACCTCTGAAGAGCTCTGTCCACAGCAGCGTCTGAGCAGCTCGGTCTGTGATGGACTTCATGTCTGTAGGGATTTCCTGGGCATTCACATACTCTGCACGCACAAATACAATCAGTGAGAGAGCTGGGGTTAGTGAATGGTGTGTGTATACTGTCATGGGATTAAACGTATGACCATTGTGAAATGAGAACATTTCTGAATTTAAATTATTGGAAAAAAAAAACTGTGTTCCAAAACCAAGTGTTCTTTTCTTTCACTGCTTGGCAGTTGCAGAATATATAATTTGGGAAACTCGAACAGCCACATTTTAGATTAAATAAATAAATAAATAAATTTCAGTGGAATCTCCACAATCAGTGGACATACATGACATGCAAGTTTGCACAACAGACCAATAGTAATCAATCTTGACAGTGCTGACCTGTAAGGGACTAAAGAAATCCCGAGAGTCCAACAGAGAAAGCCATCATAATAGCTGTGTCCCACCATCCATTTATATATAACCCTGTTCCAGTGGATAAGATAAGATAAACTGCTCCACAGAACAAGACTGAAAATAAACAGGCTAAAAAAGTATTTACAAATTTACCAAATTTACAAATTTAAACGGGATAAACTGCTCCACAAAGGGGAAGCTACATGACCCCACATTCAAACATATGAACTCAAAAACTGGAGGTGTGACAGGATGCCATTTACTGTGGGGGTGGGGAAAAACTGTGATACTGTGTGTGGAGCAGGTTAACCCAGACTCCTAAGTTATTGTCCTTGGACTTGAACAAAAGTAATCTTAGTCATAAACTTGCCAAACACAGACAGTTATTAAATGCCTAACCAGGGATGAGAATATCTTGGATGACTGTTCACTGCAATAAACAGAGCCTATCATGCTGTCCCTCAAGCTGCACTGGCCAAACTCCAGACAGTTATGGATCTAAAAAGAAGAAGCACTCAAAAGTGGGGGCAGGGCAGGTTTAGAGTGTCCATGTACGGGTTTTAGAAGCTACAGCCTCCGACTCATCTCTGCTGGAGAAGACTGACCATCTGCTGACCAGGTGCAGGCAGAATTGATGATGGAGATGTTTGTGGACAGGAAGTGCTCAGCCATACCTGCACCCACCCTGTGTCACCCTGTGTTGACACTGTGGAGTCCTTCTGCTTCCTAGGCCACCATCATCACCCAGGACCTCAAGCTGACCATCACCACCATCATCAAAAAAGCACAACAGAGGATATACTTCCTGCAGCAGCTGAAAAAATTCTACCAGTAAAAGTCAATGATGGTGAACTTCTACTCTGCCATCACTATTTACATACTGCCAATAACTTGCTGCTGTAATTGAACTCATGTCACTTTATCTCACACTATGTCACTTTAGATTAAGATAAGATATACCTTTATTCGTCCCACAGTGGGGAAATCACAGATTGCCACTTTGTACTAGTTGTATATACTTTATATATATACTTTTATATATTTTATATTCTTGCCACTTCTCTTGTGCTGTTGCAACGACCAATTTTCCCCTCTGGGGGATCAATACAGAATTATCTTATCTCAGTCCATCTTCACCTTCCGTGTCATCAACTGGTGCGCTGCTGCCACTGCCAAAGACATTGGGAGACTGCAGCGTATAATTTGCTCCACTGACAAGGTGATAGGCTGCAATCTGCACCCCCCTCTGGCAAGAGGCTGCAGTCCATCAAGACCAAGACCATGATGCAAAAACAATATCTTCCCATCTGCAGCTCTTCTCAAATCAAGGCCCAGGACCCCCACTGACACTGACTCATTCTTTGCCAATTTAGTATTTATGATTCTGTATTTATGTCCATGTTAGGATCCCGTAGAAGCAGTGACTCATTTTTTCCAGTAATTGGTCTGTTTGAGCAGATGCCTGTACTATGAAGCGACGTATCTGGCTCATCAGGGTAAGTTCAGGGAGTGACTTTGTGACGTCAGGGGTAACTTCCTGATTAATGCGTACTACGAAAGGTGGATAGCTTTTACTCAAGGTATGTTGTCATGGCAATTTACGCTGCATCTCTAAACTGCTCAGAGCAGTTTATGTTTGTGGTTAACTTGAGGTTAGCCTGTGTTAGCTCCGCCCCTCGCTTTGTACTACAGGCCTCTGATCCTATGAAGTTAACCTGCTCCAGAGCAGGTTAGTCACGTAGTATAGATCACCATGGTGATGTACCTCAGTTAAAAGTTATCCATGATCCATGATACCAGATAACTTAGTTTGAGCCCAAACCTAGGTGGCTAAGCCACTAATCATAATCACAGTAGAGGCCCCCAAAAGAGGAGACACATTGCTAACAACAATACGGCACAATGAACTGTGTTTGTGTTTTGTAGTGGTACTTACTGAATCCTTCCCTTTGTGTGGACACACTGAAGGACCTCACTAGATTCTGGCTGGCCACAAAAGTGCCTAAAGCAAAAAGTGCATTATAATTAAGATTGTTATAGCAGAGACATGCATTGCACAGTACCATAATAGATTCTATTGACTATACAGCTGAAGGATATTTCACAGATAACTGATATGTGCCATGTTCTGCTGAGAGCAGGAAGACATATCGTTTAATCTTATTATTGACACACCTATGTTTGTTTGGGATTTTAAAACTTTTGTAGTGTCATTCCCAATATACATTTTTACTCATTGTTCAACTGCTGCTATGCAGGAATTTGTTGGACACTGGCACCACAGCCATCACAGTGATGAGTAGCTCAGCAGAGAAACCCCTGAGTCAATGTCAGCAGCTTTGTGATGGACAAATCCTCATTAGCACTTATGCTTCAGGATCAAAAATATCAATGAAATTAGTGTAAGATAAGATAAACCTTTATTCGTCCCACAGTGGGGAAATTCTTAGGTGTATGTCAATTTAACAAGAAATCAAACTATCTAGTTTAATTGCTAAGTCACAATAGCTGGACTGGAGTATTGTTTTAATGTGTTTGTACTCTATATTTTTGAATTGAATACACTTCTGTTTCTCTAGCTGAGAAATCTTACCTGGCCTTGAAATGGAGTAAAGTAAACGCAATTTTGCAGCCATCACGTCTTTGGAGCTGAAACCAGACACAATAAACATGTGGAACAGTTAAAAAAATAATAGTGACCGTATATTTATATCAATATATGATTCCGTTAAGAAAAACGGTTTCAGTAATCAACTTCTCGTCTAGTATAATCTAAACAGTCCAAGGTTGATCTTGACAAATACTAAACATAACATTTAGATTAGAATGGGAGCCCTTTAACTCTTAACGTTTCTGTAACTAACGTCAGGTTGCACCTGCTGTGCACCACAAAAACAACACTCACTGAATCGCAACACTGATAAACATGCACTGTTGTGAACGTTAACGCGACTGTTTTCAGCTTGCTAACGCTAACCTCATCTCATTTTGTGTTACAGTCATATACTGAGGAACAACAAATGAACCCTGATGTGACATTTTAATGTAGCGAACCGATTATTTGAATTCTTGACCTAAATTAACCCTGATGTAACGTTAGCACTTAATGCTAAAGTTACTTCAGTTGCGTGTCATCGCTTAGCCAATGTTAGCCAACATTAGCATGGAAACACACACACAAAGCGCCCTTGTGACCACAGAACATCACAACACATCACAACTGTACCGTGAACAATAAATTTTAGTTAGGTTTAATTTGTGAAAAGTAAAGGTTTACTGCTAAGCTAAGCTAGCACTGATTAGTAACCAGGTTAGAGAGCATACTGTCAAGGACTTTTGCACAAAGGTCGTTTGAGATGATTTAAAGGCAATTTCTAAGTATTTCAAAATCAGATATGAACGACAATAAACTAACAACTTGATCTGACGTTAAAGAACTTTGATAGAATTAAGATTTTATGAATTTAAATGGTTTTAAACTCACCCAAATGTCTCTATTTGGCCTTCTGGACCAGAACAGGAGACGATTTGCAGAACGGACCCTTGCGTGTACAGGAAGTTCCACAACGTGGTGACGTCAAGGACGTCAGACCAACGTGCCGTCTTTGAGGGTCCTCAACATTACTTGTAATTTTGAACTTCTACTGGAAAATGTTTTCTTTGGCCACTTAAATTTCGAAGTGAGACATATTAATAAATATTTTATCATAAATCTAATTATTTAAAAAATATTCCTAAAGGTTCCTCTTCTTCTGTTGAGTTTTATGGAGGTTGGCGTCCATATGAGTTGCATTACCGCCACCTACTGATCTGTACTGTTTACACTGTCTACCCAAAGTGATCCTATTTACGACACTGTGAAGACCATCCAGATCTTCTTCAGTTATCTCCTCGCAGCGTCCAGCGCCATCTTAATCCTTTCTGATTTCCCCTGTATTTCAACAGCACAATTTAGAACCACGGCAATAAATGCTGAAAATCTTTTCTTGTCTATGCATATATTTTGATCGGCTTTTTTGCATTCCTCCACATAGTAATTATCTTTCCTAGATCTCCCACATCCCCTGACTCCTCTACAGAGTGCAGCAACATGTCTGTATTCCTGACTGCAGAAACACCTGAGAGGAGCTCGCTCATATGGTCTCAACTTGTAAAACACAAGGTAAAACACAAGGTACGCTCTCTCCGACAGCTCCTTTTCAAAGGCCAAACACACCTACTGTCCTCCTGAAGTTAGGCACCAGCGGCTTGTCCGTCTTTGCTGAAAATGCCACTGAGCAGGTCTCCATGGCCTTTAGGTGGTTGAACCATGGGCTTAAAAACACACACCACCACGAATACAACTATTACAAACATTACTGAGAGGAATGAGATTGGAGGTTCTGAGTGACATTGCAGTAATATAATAGGACTCAAATAAGTCTGATGATAACACAGTTCATACAAGAAGATATGATGTATCTGTCTTTTGCAGGTCCACCTGTCTATCTTTCCCTCCCTCTTCATTCTCTCAATAAAAGGTACAGAGGATCTGGATCAGGGTTAATGCGATAACTGTGCTTCAGCATCTCAGGATTTCACTGACATATTCCTCTCACCAGGTCATCAGTGTACCTGCCCAGTGAAGATTAGATGTAGCAACAGTGACAGCAGTGGCAAAAGTGGGTGTAATTCTGGCATAATTTTGTTAATACACAATGTCACAGTTAATTTAAAAGAGAAATAACTCTATGTTCTTGCTACACATTTGTCAGGCTATTTGCATTTGATTCCTAATAGTAGCGTATTTTCCTCCCACAACGTGTGTCAGAGCCATTCTAGTTGAGTTAAATGAAGCATGTGAATTTTAATTGAAAATGGCTTTGATGATACCATCTGAGCTCTCCGCTACAAACACCTAGTAACCAATGTTGAAGGCTGTGGACTGACGGCTCAAAAGTAAGTGCAGGCTTTTCTCTATCAAATATTAAATAATGTCCAATTGACACTGATATTTACCTCTATGTCTGCCCATGTGCATGAGTAAACTGTCTTTGGCTATATGAAAACATCATAATCATAGTGCACTTATATTATAGATGTAAATTTCTCCAATGATTTGATCTTTTGTTGTTCCTCTGCTGTTCACACATTCAGATTATGCAGTGATTCACATTTATTCACACTTTCCATCATATATTTGCATTGTCAGTTACATCATGTCTAATAACAAGTTTTTGTTATTTTAATTTTTTTTCTTTGCTTTATCATGTCATTTAGCTTATGCAATCTAACCATTGATGTAGTATGAATTATTATGTTTGCCTTCTATTACTTTAGTTTTAAAAAAAATATTTTCAGGTTATTTGACATTGTGAAAATAGAGAACATTAAATGACACACAACTACAAAATGTGAACGACACAAAAAAGACATCCATTGTGGTCCTTGATGTGAAAAGAGCAAAGATGAGGAGTCCAGGTGACATGATATAACTAAATCATCATTGATAGAATTAGTCAAACATCCAAGAAATAGATTATAAAAGATTACAAGTATATTATGACTAGGATGGTACCATTCCATTAGCCACAATTTAAAAAGTAGTGATTACAAATTTTTTTTAATGTGCAAAAAGTATAATATAATTCCAGGTACTCATGTTGGCATTAAACCTCAGTTAGTAATACCAGCTTTCATCTGGTGGACATGAGTTCCCCCAACGCTATGCGGGTGGTTACTTTGTAATAAACTGTACTATGCTCTGTATTGTCTTCCAGTGAGTGAGTGGTTTAATGGGACTGTGTACATGGAGCGTCCATGGCCAGAGGCAGAGAAGTGGCTGCTGGTAGCTGTGTTGGGCCTGGAGATGGTCATGGGAGTTGTGGGAAACTGTCTTGTTCTGCTGGTCAAAGTCATGGTATGGTTGTTTATTATATTGGTGTGACATGTTATTCATGTTAGATGTGTCAGTAAGTACAGAAGACCATAGTGATCCATTGTTGAAATTAATTAAATGGTTTTGAATTAACGCTCATTTTTATGTGATTTCAACATACATTATGTTAACCTGTCATTTTCTGTCTGTTGTTCAGTGCAGGGGTCAGTTCTGCTGTCGTTACTGGCTTCCTTTCATCAGTCTCACCTTGTCAGATTTCGGTAAACTCACAATCTTTAATGCAGTTACAAGATTACATATTGTAATTTACTTTCTTGGTGTATCCCATGATCTGTCAGCCCACCTCATCATTTCATTTGATTCTAGTATTGCAGCACATTCAGCACAGTATCTGTCATGTATTCTCAGTGTAGGAAGTCATAGTTTCTGCTAACAAACTACTGTGTTGTGAAGGCTGCTCCCTCCTCATCGTCTCTGGCTCCTTTTTGGCCATGCTGACAGGAGGTCAGAGGTCACCATGGTGTGAGGTCGTCAGCCTGCTCAAGTTTGCCTTCATCACCTCCTCTATAGGGAGCATAGGTACCTCACAGCTCCAGACACACTCATAGAGATCACTTGTTAGTTTTATTGCCAAGTCGGTTTTCACCTATGAGGAATTTGTCTTGGTCTTTTGCATAACAATAATAATAATAATAAGCATACTACGTAGAAAAATATAAAGAAAAACAAGCAAGTACTGCAAATGTAGTAGGAAAATAGAAAATAGAAGAAAGATTGAGAATAAAATATGAAAAAATATATATATAAAAATATGTACAATATGTTATTGAAATGAAATAGCTGGAATGTGAAAAGTATTCACCAGGGAATGTGCAAAAGTTAACAGTATATTTGAAATGTGCAACATAGTAATCAGTCAGTGGAAGCCACAGTCACAGTCCTTCATTAAGTCTTACATTCATTCTGAGTTTTGGGATGATCTAAGATTGACCCATGACATAGTTTTAATTTCTAACTACAGAGGTTTTTGTGGCTATTAAATACCTTTACATTCCAAGTGACAGTTCAAGCCAGTGATTCCAATCACATGGGTGGGGTGCATGAAGAGACAGTGGTGTAAGTCCTTGTCCTGTGACAAAAAGACAAAAATATCTAATATGTTTGCACATATAAAGAAAGAAATGTAAATGCTCTGCAAGAGAGGAGTTCAGGCCATGTGTGCCATACCATTACAAAATAATGGTAGCAGTGTGTTTTTGGCGTGATTACTCAGGTGATTAAGTTTAAAATATGAGCAATTTTCAACATCCAAGGTGCTAATATACTGGTGACATTCTATATTTTACTTCCCAACAAGTCTAATGTGCAGAGCCAAACCAGCACTGAATGTGTCCTATGAACAAGTACTACACTGTGTGTATCAAAGCCTGCTATATCCTCTTCCTCTGTGCCATAGAGCTCCATTGTTGTCTAAAAACTATTAAAAGCACGTCAGTGAGCCACACTGTTGCACTGGGTGACATGTTCCTTCATTACCATGAGCACACACTGTAGTTTATTTTGACCCTGTCCCACATACACGTCTCACTGCCGCAAATATACTAGAGCACCAAACGTGGATTAATCCATCCATCCATCCATTATCTGTACATCTATACGATGCACGCCGCTAATCCTCTGCAGGGTCACGGGGGGGCTGGAGCCTATCCCAGCCGACTTAGGGCAAAGGCAGGGGACACCCTGGACAGGTCGCCAGTCCATCACAGGGCCACACACAGGACAAACAACAAACAACATTCACACCTACGGACAATTTGGAGTATTCAATTAACCTCAGCATGTTTTTGGACTGTGGGAGGAAGCCGGAGTACCCGCTGCACAGGGAGAACATGCAAACTCCACACAGAAAGATCCCAAGCGTCCGAACCGGGACGCGAACCAGGGATCTTCTAGCTGTGAGGCGCCAGTGCTGGCCACTGCACCACCGTGCAGCCCTGTGGATTAATCCGCCACTGAAAATAGTCCCTGATAAATGCACTATTTCCTCCTGTTTGAGTGACATTTGATTAAAAAACTACACTGACCAGATGTTTTAAGAAAGTACTTTCTTTTCTTTTTAAAAAAATGAAACTATGTATTTGTGAGGTGTTTATCAAGACTTACAACTTCAGTAGGAACTAATGGGATTGGAGCTGAGAAGCACAGACAGCGTAGGGAAGGCAGAAAGTATTGAGAGACAGAGAAATTTAACAGTTCAATCTGATTTGACTGTTGATCTTCAACCGAATTAAGACTTAATCCTTGATGGTGCAACCCAGTTTAACTACTAGACATAGAGACAGCGTGAACGTTATATGTGACCTCATATGTGAAACGTGAGCTGATGGCACTTGACTTTGCTTTGCACCCAGGAGATTGGAGATTGAAGGGAACAATACCAAATACGAAATGGACAGTGTCCTTCACAGAGGACAGAAAACACAGTACTCTCTTTTTACTTTCTAGTACTTTCTTTTTTTTCTTCACAGCTATCCTCTGTGTCCAGCGGCTTATTGGCATGGTCCCCCCGGGAAGTGCTGGCTTTGTTGCCATGGTGACAGCTTGCTTGGCTTCTTGGGTGACAGGGGTGGTGTTCGGGAGTGTCCCTGTTGTCTATGCCTGGATCAAGTATGTAGTTTACTTAAGGTTTTCAGTTCAGTGCTCCATTGTCGACATGCTCTTTCTGACCTGTACACGGCCATCATGTCTTCTATCTACTTCAGGTATGACCCTGCAGAGATGCTGTGTGCTGTCTTCTGGGAGAGCAGTTACTCAGACATGTTGGTCTACATTCTCTGTGCTTTCTCCATCTGTATCTTCCTCCCCTTCCTCCTCATCTTCTTCTGCTCTTTACTGAGGGCCTGTGGCTTCCGCTCCAGCGGCATCAGGTAAACCACTGGAGAAAAGATTATCTCAGGTGACACGACACAAGCTGGGGAAACTGGTCAGATGATGCTTTAGTCATTTAAAAATATAGTAATTGATGTTGTTGTGGACCTAAAATGGACATTAAGCCATGGACCCAGGTCAGATTTAGTCCAGTGATCTTTTACTTGTTATCCATGTAATATTGAACTGTGTTAAAAATGTTGTATGGTATATAAGAAGAAAAACTAAAATTTATAATAATACAATTATCTAGTTTGCCATCTTATTCAGGTTGAAAAGAAAAGATTGATATCAGTTCCATTTCTGTGTGTCCAGCACAAAGATAAGACCAGGACATCTTTAGCTTAGCACAAAGACTGGAGAGGGGAAAGTGTTGGCTCTAGCTTCTCAAGGGTGAGAATTTGTTGCTTTTCTTTATCATATATGATAATAAAACAAATAGGTTTGGGCTTTGGACAGTTGGTCAAATAAGCTTTTTGAAGACATCATTGATTGATTTAAAAAAGTCTGGGCATGAGACTCAGCTCGGCCCAGCTCAGGACCTTGGGGTTTAGGGACTGGGTTTACACCTATCTAAAGACCTCTAGTCCCTGCTGCCAACAACTGCAAACTTAACTTACTTACATTGAATACAGAAATACCTGTAATATGTATTGAAATAGCGACGGTATAACACTATGCTACAACAAGCAGACTGAGTGTCCATGCTAAGAATTCTCTGCGCATGTAAACAAAGCCAGTGTTACTTCCATCTCTCTCTATCTTGTTTGTCTCAGTGATGATGATGATGAAGCAGATCTGTCTGCAGTCACTCCTCTGCTGGTGGCCTCCTACATACTCTGCTACACTCCCTTTGTTGTGTCTGAGGTGATACATACATGAAACAACATATGAACTATTGTATCTGCATGTGCACAGATGTAAAAGTTACAGAGTGAACCCATACTTATAGACTGTCTTTGTTTCTTTCTCTCCATTGGTCAATCAGCTGATCCTACTGGGCAGGATGGACATGTCCCCCGCACCTGATTGGTTAAGGACACTGTCATCAGTGATGTCATACCTAGACTGTGGCCTGAACCCTCTTATCTACTGCTCCCATCAGGACTTCCGGGAGGCGAGCCTGGGCCTGCTGTGGACCAATAGGAAACCATCGTCAGAGCCTGTCCTCACTGCTATCACTAAACATGATCTGTAGACATGTGGGGGGTTCCATGTCGATTTATCAGAAGTTTCAAGAGGAGAACAACAATGACGCATCTCATAAGCAGCTGCATTTATTTGACATCAGTATGTAACTACTAGCATGTTTTGGGGGGGATTTCAGAGAAATTAAAGGCAGACCTCTGTTGTTATACTCTTTCTTGTTAATGTGTACAATATATATTCCAATTGCTACATTTATTTGTAATTGCAATGCTCCAAATTGATCAAAACTTATCATTGTGGATTCAAATCATAAATACCCAGGTGAGATACTCAAAGTTGTGTTTTTTTTATACCTTTCAGTCTGAAATGTTTTCACTTTTTTAAACAAGGATGTACTCTGAAACACATTCTTAATATGCAGGGTATGAAAATTATATTGTCTCAGAGGTTGTTTTATGTACAGTTATATTTTACTTTGTAGCAGGTATTAGTCACAAACCTACAGTTTTTTGTTTTCACCCAATTAAGTAAAACAGTCAAACACCCAATTCCAACATCTAATGAAATTATGTACCAGTTACTCATAATTAGAAAACAAAATGTTGCCATGATCATGCTGGAGCTCAGTGTTACCCAGAAGCAGTTCAGTAAGCCATTTATAGTTGAGATTATAAGTGATTTTATTTGATTGTCTGCTGTGGCTGTCTTCTAGTAGACTAGCAGTTGATCTTTCTAATAAAACTCCACTGTGGTTTCTACTCTTCAATCTGCTCTGTTGGCTCAATCTCCCAGCACATTCTGTTGGTCTATTTTATTCTGTCATCGCATGTCTGTGTCCCATGCTGGAATCTCTATTTGCTTTCCTTCCTCTCTTTTTTCTTGATTTGACAACTTGTTGACAAGTTCTGTGTATGGTGACAGAATCAAATAAATGATGTGGAGAATAGTGTTCCACTGAAATGAAGGTGTCTTCTGGTGTCTTCTCCTCTTCTCCTGATGGTCTGTCACTGTGCTGCTGTCTTGCCCTGCGCTCTCTGTGTCAGCGTGGTCAGGAAACAGAAGCTGAAGTGAAACTGCAGCACGTCGCACACTTTGGACCAGAAGTGTCCGGTGAGCCGCTGGAAGAGCCGGTACCGAGCGAGCCAGTGATCCGCCAGCTTGAGCGCCACGAAGCCCGTACAGGACAGCACGGCCAGCAGCATGTACCCCCGCGTGCGAGCGTCCCCGTGCTGCCGCTGCACGCGCACCCCCGTGTAGATCGCGAGGGCCACGTGACCGCCGAGAGCCGCCTCGAAGCCCCGCGCGTGCGCCAGCGTCAAGCCGTAGCTGAGGACGGAGAGCAGTTCGAGCGCCGCCGCGTGCGACGCGCGCCACCGCGCCGGGCCGCGCTCTATGAAGCTGATCCACACCGGAACCCAGGCGAAGATCGGTAAGGTGACCCACTGGTCGAGCACGGCGGGA
Organism: Holacanthus passer; assembly: GCA_025331565.1. Lineage (NCBI taxonomy): Eukaryota > Metazoa > Chordata > Actinopteri > Pomacanthidae > Holacanthus > Holacanthus passer. The sequence continues at coordinate 6,824,217 of JAFREQ010000030.1, read as the reverse complement.
GCGCGCCGCAGCACCGCCAAGCGCGTCCACTGCACCGGCGCGTAGAAGACAGCCATGAGGGCGAACACTTCCCTCAGGTAGCGGCCCTGGTCGGTTTCTTTGCCGCCTCGGTGCCACAGCAGCCAGTAGAGTCCCGTGAAGATGTAGGCCAGGTTAACCAGACAGTTACAGGGCATCGCCAGGAAGGCGGGCAGATAATCCACCCTCTCCTCCGCATAGTGCTCATAAGACAAGTCCACTTCCACCTGCTCAAACAGGCTGCTGTTCGCCAACAGGACACACAGCACGAAAGGCACCGAGACGTGAAGCAGCGCCGACTTCATCACTGCTGTTTAGAAAACATGTCAGACAGTTATTTTGGAATGACTGAAGTTCAACACGCTTATGTTTTCTGATAAACTGGGATCAAAAGTCCGGGCTGCTGCTGTTGTTGTTCCGGGTTTCATTATCACGTGGTGGAACGTAGGCCCCGCCCCCTTCATTGACTGTCGCGTCCACACAGTACAATACAGTCTATGGTCAACACATCCAGATTTTATACAGTTTATGATACACACAGGTGCGCTGCATGGTACACTTTAGCAGTTACCATCCAATCACGCTCTGTGGCATGTACAGTTGATTCTGAATTTGTGTCAAGATGGCAATAGGAGAAGGTCTCAGTGACTGAAAAAGGGTTCATTGCTGGGCCACAGATGGCAGGAGCTTTAGTGACAAAGTCTGCCATGGGAAAGATCAGCAGCAGGGTTGGAAATTGTGGTTGACAGACAGTGCACATTTGATGCATTGGTGTGATATGTATGGAAAAACAGAATGGGAACTCTTCCACACATGACTGATAATGTCAATGCAGGATGTGATCAGATGGTATCAACAAGAACATACTCAACCATCTCTAGACCCAGTCGTTGCCACTATCTAAATTTTTTCCTTCCACTCAATCAAAAATAACTTGTTTTTGTACTTAAAATAACTGTATGTATGTATGTATGCATGCATTACATAATGTATATAAGATAAGATAAACCTTTATTTAATTTCATGCTTTCCACCATGAGGCTTTGCTCACAACCTCTTACCAACAAACATGCACAACAATACCTTTATGTATAAGATAGTATATACTATCATTGGATAGTGTCATGACTAACATCTAACAGGAATCTGAATTACTGATGTTTGGTTTTATAATTATCTGAAGTCACATATGTTCAGTAGTGCAGTAGAGTGAGTGTGTATGTCATACTAGGCTCCTTGTTCTGAGTCGATTCAGCTTCAGTCAGACTCAGCCTCCTTCTTTAAGACAACAGGAAAAACCCACTGTGAGCTATGAAGAGTTGTGGTTAGCACTTGGATGGGAGATTACCTGGGAATACCAGGTGCTGTAATTTAAAACTTTAGTTTGTTGCCAGTACAGGATAAACAGATATTGCATAGGCATAGGGAATAATTACAGTGAAAGTGAAAACTCAGAAAATCTGAGACAATGAAAGCGCTGCTCTTTACTCTGCTCCTCTCAGAAGATATCAGCTATCAAATGCCAACAAACTGTGTGTCACCTACAACATGTGATTTTTTTTTACTTTTGGGAAGGGGAGCAAAAAGCAGCAGGTTTAAAAATACACCATTTTTTGTTTATCCTTTTATTAGTTACCAAAATATCACACATCATGACCTAAAATAACATATGACCTTTAATATTTCATAAGGTTTCGAATAATATACACATTTAAAGTTTATTCAATGATACAGAAAGCAAAGGTATGAGGGCGAGCAGGTAAAGGCAAATAAAGCACTGATGAGACTGACAGGTGGATGAATGTACACAAAAAAAAAAAACATTGGGTAATTTACTGATTTACCAATTCAAATAATTTCAGCCACAATTCTTGGCTCTGTTCAGCTGCAGTTATAAACTGATGGAGCAGAGTCAGTGAAGCTGGGCATATTATTTTGTCCATATCTGTCATTTGTTTTATGCGAATGCAAAATTTTTCATAGATATCTCTCTGTGACTGAGGCAGAACACGCATTAACACAAAGTCAGTATGTCCTTAGAAATCAGAGAGTGGATTCCCACTGAAATATCTTGTCTTACCTACAAAATGCTGATCCAAGTCGATTAACAACTGCAAGGTGGTCATCTTTTTAAAAACATAAAAGTCATGCAATTTTCTTCCAGAAACAAGGCCTTCAGGCTAAACCACACATTCAAAGAAAAACAAGTGCTTCCTGTCAGCAGCTAACATCAAAGTGATCTCCAGAGGAATGGAGAACTGTGTAGCGATGTTACTACACTGTTAGACAAGTTCATCTCTGCATGAAGAGAGGGTCTTCTCATGGTGCCAGCAGCAAACTTTGAACTTGTTTGCATGAGTTAAAAATCGGTCAGAATCTGTCCACCTTCACAGCTTCTATCTTCTCTTGGTTCCTCCAAAACCTGACAAAAAACATGAGTTAGGCAGTTGTACCTACAACATATCTTTGGATGCTCATGAATTCTTGAGATTTTCATTGTCACAACTAATCTGGTGAATGCGATGCATTTCCACAAAGAAAAAAAAGGAGGCATTAGCTCATAATTATGTCTGCTGAATTTCAGAATTAAGACCTACTATCATAATTACAAGACAACTATCTGATATAAAATCCCGATGTGATCATGATAAATGTATGAGAAAAATGTTTGCAGGATAGCGAAAATTCCTCATCAGAATTTGATAGGTCAGAGACTGTAACACCAACTATCTTGTAATTATGAGATCCAGATCTAGTAATTATGATAAACAGAAGTCACTCCACTCCATTTTCTTTCTTTTGAGAATTCAATGTGCTTCTGTACAAATTTAACATGGTGAGAAACTGTGTGTAAAGCTAACATCTGATTCTCACACTGTTGTACACTATACAATTGTGTTACATGTTTATCTTAACCTATTATATCTCCACGCTAGTGAAGGGAGGTGTCCTGGGGTGGTACTCAGATTTTAGTGGCTCCTGTCTTCAGCCTCCACTGTGATGAGTTTCAAGAAAAATTGCAGCTACAGATACTGGAGCATTAGCTCTAGACACCAAGAGGTGATATTTTGTGCCATTGACTATTCTAACATAAGTCTTTGAAACTTTTCTGTATGCAACATTTTGATCAAAAAGTTGTTTATATCTTGTCAATGTGTAAATGGCTCTGAAAAAGCATTTATGGAATGTGACATGGGACAGTAGACTGTCTATGGCAGCCCACAATAATAATACTGATAAGGAGTGAGTGACATGAATAAAGTCACAGTGTGTGTACTTTTATGGTATACACAGTTGAGCAAAATTTCTTTCAGTTGACACATTTCTATGGTCTCACAATATATACCATGATATGACCCCCAATAACAATCATCATCATCATCATACATCTGATTATAGTCTCAGGCTTCCCTTAGACAAACATTCAATTGTAATTGTAAATGTCCCCGCTGTGGGACAAATAAAGAAATAACTTATCAAAAGATATTTAGTATCAATAAAAATCCTTTCATCAATATCTAATTGGTTCAACTGCTTGATATCAATGGTGGTAAAAAGGTTAATGATATGTACAAAATGACTATCTGATGTCACAGTTGCCTGTTTGTAGCTCTGCTAGTGAACATGCAGTCCTTCTACCTGAAGTAGTGCGTGTCCCAGAGGAAGAGGAGGGGGCTCCAGCAGGAGGAGGTCTTCTGTCAGCGTAACTGGAGGAGTTATAATTGTGGGGTTGGCTTCTGCAAAACAAACACACGGTACAAATAACCTGAAGGCTCTGGATGAAATGCGAGTAGAATAATGTTAAGATTTGGTTTTCTGGGATTCCTGCTGTTATAGTACAATGTAATTGGAATTTTTACTAATTTCTCTCTCTCTCCATCTCTTTGCTAACCTCTGACGACCAAAAAGATATCCCAGAACCCCTCCCGTCCCCATGCCGGTCCAGAAGCCAGGGCCTGTGCCAGGAGTAGGTCGACCTCTTGGGTACTGTTGTCCGTGAGTGTAGTCACTGTGAAAACCGTAGCTTGGGTTGGCACCAGGATAGCCTGAACACAAAAGCAAAACACGTTCTTTTTTTTTTTTTTTTTTTTTTAACCTGTTCTGTACAGCAACTTGGGCAAATAGTGTGATGTTCCAGATGCCCAGTCGTGCCACACAGATTTTCTCTGATAGAGAGAGGTCTGAGATACTTCTCCCATAGTGTGATTTTTATTTTATTTTATTTTTTTTTTTTTTTGTTTGCGTGACGACCGGACCAGAACAGGAGGGAAAAGGATAGAGATAGAGAGAGGGGGATGTGGGGACAAGAGACAAGAGACAAGAGACAAGAGGGAACATAACAACAACAACAATCACAACTACAACAACAACAACAATGACAACCAGAGTATGGCAAACTTCAACATTCCTAATACCTACCGAAGTAAAAGGTCGTGGAACAAACCGATATGAAATATAATTTATAATATATAATTAGTGTAACGAAAGTGTAGTAGAAAGAACTCAAACAAGCAAGCAAATATAAGAAAAGACAGAATTACCACATCACTAAAGCCAATGGTGCCAAGGCTGTGTATGTGTGTGTGTGCGTGTGTTTTGTGTTTGTCCCTAAAGCCGAGGGTTAGTGTGAGACTACCGCATGCACCCCCCCTCACCCGTGAACCCACCCCAGCCAGCAGGCATGAACCCCCAGCACCGGGGAGCCCACCAGCCCAAGCAAAACACGTTCAAGATTTCAGCAAGGCAGTTGTAACCTTATTCCATATTTCATATATTTTCATACTACAGTGTGTATCCAGCTGTATGTATTGCTTTGAAGATACGTTTGCCAGGGAAAATATGCAGTGCAAACCAGACATCTATTGCTACTCTATCTGCACTGCATCATTCTGCATCAGCTACCTGTGAAATCAGGTTTGAATCCCGGCGGTGGTGGTCCTGCGGTGGAATGATGGTCACTATCTCTGGGGTAATCAGCCTGTCCATCATCCTGCCCCCACTGGGCCGTGTTCCGGCTGAGAAACAACTTGTAGACTCCATAGGCTAAGAGCAGAAGCACAGCAAGTCCCAGCAGGCCTCCTACGTCCTCACTGCCTGCTGGGTAAGAGCCCTGACGGCTCTGCTGGTTGTGTTGGTGATGTTGATGCTTGTTTCCAGAGAAACCATTGAAGAAACTGGAGGCAAAGCCTGAGACAGACAAACAGAAAAGAAGTGAAGAAGTGTGAAGATGAAGCCTCATAAATCTCACATCTCAATCTTCCTACCTCCAAATTCCTTGAAGCCACTGTGGGAACCCCAGTTGTCTTGGGTCCTCCTCCTGCCCTCTTCAGTCAGTTCCAGTGTGTACTCCAGCCCACAGGAGCCCTTCAGTATGTAGGCATCAGCTGGGTGGCTATAGCCCTCACAGCTCACCTCAATGTGACCAAATCGGTATGCGTTGTCCATATCCGTCTTACATTCCCACTGTGAGGGGAAAAATACAACCATTTACAACCAGTGATGAGATCATTCAAAACCTTATGCTCATATTCAAACACATCAGGTTTGAGAGTTCCTCACACATATACGCACTCATATGCTTACATCTATTTTCTGTGGAATACAACTCTTTTTTTCCAAAATCAAGGACTTAATCATCAGCAGATATGAGTTCTGTTACAAGTACAACTATATGTGCCCATATACATGCAGAGCACAAATATGCCACTGTATGAAATACTGTTATATTAATTGATTGATTGATATTACAAATTGGCCTATTATAAATATTATACATATGCATTTTATTCACTTTTACATGACACATGACACAGCCATGCAATGCATCAGGGGAAGTTGGAATGTAAAGAGTTCCTAATGGTTTGGAAAAAGCTGCATTTTGATTTTACTGAGTGTAGATGGGATATTACTACAAGGAACGGGCCAAAGAGCATTGTGTGTGCCAGAGAGAGCTCACATCGGAGAGAGCTTAAAGTGATGTTGGTGTCGCTCTCGGGCAGGAGTCGAGCTTGGGCTAAAAAATTACAGGCTTTGTCGGGCTGAGGTTGGGCTAAGGCTGGAGTTTTTTAGCCCATGCAAGTGCTGCGACAAGTACAAGATTCCTCAATGGTTTCCCACCAGCGACCACAGCACACTGTTTGTTGGAATTAAAGCCTGATCCATACTCAGTTTGTGAGCTGACACCAGTGGTGATATTTGAGAGTTTGGAAAGTCTCCACAAAATATGTAGGCAGATATTCTTTATTTTCATAAGCACATTGGATTAACATTTAAAGAGTTGTGACCAAGCTATGTACTGAGCAGAACATTTCTTGTTGCCTGCATGCTGACATACATACACTACTCACAAAAAGTTAGGGATATTTGGCTTTCGGGTGAAATTTATGGAAAATGTAAAAATGTTCACACACAGTGATATTATATCGTGAAAGTAGGACATTTAAGTAGAGGCATGCACTGGTGATTTCCTCATCTCAAATAATTTATTTTAAACTAAAGCCAACAACAGTGGTGGGTATACCACAACAAAAAATGTCAATGTCTCCATAACTTGTCATGTGCCCTTGAGCATCAATTACAGCTTGACAACGACGTCTCATGTTGTTCACAAACCGACTTATTGTCTGCTGCTGATGACACTCGGTGACACTCTAAGCTCAGTGGCCACTTCCGTCTGAGAACATCCTGTTTGAAGCCTCGCAATGGCGAGGTACTGTTGATCAATTGTTAGGTGTAGTCTTGGTGTCATGATGTCAAAATGTGAACAGCATGATGAGGAGGACTGTTTAAATACCAATTCTAATTGAACCAGGAAATGTATTGGTCAATTCATGGATCAAATACCTGTTGTGAATTTTGCTGTTAAGCTCCTTGTTAGAGAACAACAACTTGTGCAAAAAGTACTGAAACATTGAACAGTTGGACATGTGCATTCAAAAGTTTACAGAAGGTCACATTAAGTTCACCTGTAAAGGTCATAATGCATTTTAGGTTCATCCTGAAATTTCATCCAAAAGCCAAATATCCCTAACTTTTTGTGAGTAGTGTATATGCGGATACCAATATATTATAATGGCCCATATATCAGTCAGGCTCCGGTTGGAATGCATGACAAAGCTGGGCTTTTTTACCAGGTTTCTGTGATGCTGGATGGGAAGACTGGCACATGAACTTTACGTACTTTCTGGCACTAAGTTAAAGTCACCAAAGTTTGAGTACCTGAACAGCTTCTTCGACCATTACTACAACCAGTGGTACTCAGAACTAGAGCTGTAACAATTAATCAATGTATCCATTGATTTTGAATTTATTGTTCAGTACTTTTAAAAAGAAAAATGTCAGAAGGTCCCGGTTGCGGTTCCTATACAGTAAATAATTTTCATTTTTCCATCATCCCTGACAGTAAATTGAAGACATTTGGGTTTTAGATTGTAAGATAAAATGAGCTTTTTCAATACATTTACTTGCACTTTGGGGAGTTGTGATGGCCACTTTTCACAATTTTGTGACATTTTGAAGACCAAATGATTGATCGATAAAATAATCGGCAGATTAATTCATAGTTGCAGCCCTACTCAGAGCAAATGTAATACTCCATACACATTCATCTCTGTCCTCGCTGCTCACCTGTACATCCACTCCATCCCAGCCTTTGTTCTGACACTGGACCACCTCTGGGACGAAGGCTCGGCAGCCTGCTGAACCTCCAACACATTGGAGCTGAGGGACAGGGCCAGAGCGCCTCGCTGTGGTGTAGCGACCCTTGTACAGTGTCAACACCTGGACATCCCGCAGCAGCACACTGTCTGCATTGGGGAGAGGAGAAAAAGATCGGTTTCCATTACAATTTTATAAGTCATTTTGCAAAAAAATAAAAGCTCCTGCTCTAGAACATAATGCAAAGTATCACATTCAGGGATTTGTAATGTTTTTTGTCTTTTTTCTTGTACCAGCCAATGTGAACAGGATTTTAAAAAATACGCAGCAACTCAAGAAGCAACAGGTTTTCAAGAGACTGGAGTTTCAAGCATTTCATATGAGTCATTTTGATCTGTGTACACGGTGGCTGCATACATGCACACACACAACAATCCAATAAATCCTCCCTCTGTGAAGATGGACATGAGGATGGTCTGAGGAGATTCAGCTCTGTGGTCATTTTTATGGCTGTATTGGTGCTACTGAATAGCATCACGGCAGAACGTATCTATATCATTTTCAACATACCTTTGCCAGTAAGCCACATCAAATTTGAAATGTAAGCTCGTTAGTTTTCATCTTCCAAGTTTAGTGCTGCTTTTCAAGTTAAGAGTGTATAAGTGTAAGTATTGGGTGCCTCTCTGTGTACAGTCCCTCACAGGAAATGTGCTAAGTAAATAACTGAATAGCAAGATGTTTTTTTGTTAAGATATTGAAGAGATAAAAATAATAGCATGTCGTTATTATTATTATTACTGTTATCATTATTATATGTGAGCTAAACTAAAAAGACATAATGGGAATGGCTTGACTCTTTAATGAGCACAAGTGTCACTGAACGTTTAATAACACTGAGACTAATGTGAATATTCGTTTTAACAGCTCTGTGTCATATAAATCTTCTTGAAGCGTCTGTTTTTACTGAGCTTCGTTAAAAGAACCGTTAAAAGCTGATGTACTTTACACTTTAATAGCCATATACTACATTTAGTTTCAACATTGGCTGAACATTGTGGAGGGCTGTGATCGGAAGTCGTGGTGTTTTTGGTCTGTTTGCTGGTTTGTTCTGTCTCTGCCTACAAACACACATAACTGCGACATCAAATTCAAATGGTGCTGAAGCTTAAGTGAAACCTACCGTTGTCCCAACTCCTGGTAAGTCCCACCAACACAAGTTGTAACACAACTGTAATAAACCGTTTCATGTCCTTGCTGTGTGTTCCTACAGTTTCTACCAACAGCCGTTGTTTTTCTCGACAACTAATTAAAGTTACTATGAAAGTGGAAATGTCTGCGTTAAATTAATCCTGAGAGGTGGAGGTGCAACCATAGATGACATCCATGAAGTCCGAACACAGGAAACATTCACTTCCGTGTTGCGTCATCTGTTTTTTCCTGTCGCCAACCAATGGAAAGCCTGCACGACGGCTGTGCAGCTCAGCACAGCTCAGTTCACAGAGTGGACTGATCTCATCTATACACATAATCTATAGACATGAACCATAGGCTGATTAAATAGTTGATTGAGCTTCCGGGTCTGAAAAGTGAAGCCAATGCTCAAATGCCTTAAACCTGCAGTCTTTCTAATGGCCAGCAGGGGGCGACTCTCCTCTACTCTACTATAGGCTATGGGAGTTGATAAGACAATGACCCTTCCCACGAACAAGTACTTGGCAACAGCAGTGAAGTTTCTCTGAGGAAAATCTCTGAACAGAACCAGGCTCTAGATAGGCAGCCATCTGTCTTGACTGGTTGGGGAGAGAGAGAGTAAACAGTTTCCTAATGTGTTAATGGCCTTCTAAAGTCTTCTTCAATACAGCATGTTCATTTTGTAAATTATGGTCCCATTTAGAGTAAAGTAGACAATAAAACATTGTATGTTTTAATTATGTTTTTAATTATGGCTAATTATTATTGATTGACAAGTCAGAACCACAGTGTGTCCTTGGGTTCTCAGTCAGATCCAGTCCAGACAGAGGTATAGCAATCCTCCTCTCCAAATATAGCTACTTCTGGCTCCAAAAGACCCAAGACACGTTATATTTGAATTGAAGTACATTAAAGATTAATTGGATAAAACAATTTATGAGAAGCAATACACTGGTGTAGAACTTCATTTCTAAGTTTATTTTTGACCAACTTGATGGCATCCCCTTCTTACTGAAGTTTAATCATAAAATAGACAAAATTCCAATTAAACAATTTTCATTGTCATGGAAAATCAAAAAACAAAAACAGATCACCCACAGTGAATTTATCTTTAACTAGTCTTAAATAGTTTATTTATGCACCTATTTCTGTTTTATGTGAATACATAATCTGTAACAAGTAGGGGTATATAGCATTTCTACAGAAATGTCCTGACTGTTTACGCTGGAGATTTGGCTCAGAATGTTGGTATGAAATACGTGTGCACGGTGTGAAAAAAAAAATGTTGGCATGATTGCAATTAAAAAGTTCCTTCACTACTGTTTTTGTTGAGGTAATTCAGGAGTCAAATTCAACTAAGAGTCAATGGAAGTTCTTACGTTGACAGTTTGACTTGAAGTTCATGAATGTAATAATTTATGTTCTGTTACTTAATGCATGGCTACATTTTCATACATGTACGACAAGGGGAAGTTGCGGGAATGAGTTGAATTTCTTTTGTGAATAATAAGTGGTGAATATTGCTGGTGTTGGCCAGCACAATTGAGATATTAAAATCAGAAAACTTCCTTTTTATGTCCTTCATCCTTGTCAAATGATACATTACTGCTTTTACCCACCATACACTGGCAGTTGAGATTGACACACATATACAGTATTGTGCAAACGTTTTAGGCAGTCAATTTACAAAAGTGAGAGAACAAAAGAAAAATCTAAATCAAATCAATATTTGGCGTTACTACCCTTTGCTTTCAAACCAGCATCAATTCTTCTAGGTACACTTGCACAAAGTCAGGGATTTTGTAGGATTATATATATAATTATATATAATAATTATAATTATACCAAACAGGTGCTAATGATCATCAATTTCACATGTAGGTTGAAACACAGTCATTAACTGAAACAGCAACAGCTGTGTAGGAGGCTTAATACTGAGTGAGGAACAGCCAAACTCTGCTACCAAGATGAGGCTGTGGAAGACAGTTTCATGTCACAGGTCATACACCATGGCAAAACTGAGCACAGCAACAAGACACAAGGTTGTTATACTGCATCAGCAAAGTCTCTCCCAGACAAGGATTTCAAAGCAGACTGGGGTTTCAAGATGTGCTGTTCAAGCTCTTTTGAAGAAGCACAAAGAAACAGGCAATGTTGAGGATCGTAGACGCAGTGGTCGGCCAAGGAAACTTAGTACAGCAAAACCACTCAACTATGCACAAAAACATAGGAAATGGGGTCCAGAAAAATGGCAGTAGGTGCTCTGGACTGATGAGTCAAAATTTTAAATGTTTGGCTGCAGCAGAAGGCCGTTTGATCACCGACGAGCTGGAGAGCGGTACAATAATGAGTGTCTGCAGGCAAAAGTGAAGCATGGTGGAGGTTCCTTGCAAGTTTGGGGCTGCATTTCTGCAAATGGAGTTGGAGATTTGGTCAGGATTAATGTTGTCCTCAATGCTGAGAAATACAGACACTTATACATCATGCAATACCGTCAGGGAGGCACATGATTGGCCCCAAATTTATTCTGCAGCAGGACAACGACCCCAAACATACAGCCAATGTCATTAAGAACTATCATCAGCATAAAGAAGAACAAGAAGTCCTGGAAGTCATGGTATGGCCCCACAGAGCCCTGATCTCAACATCATCCAGTCTGTCTGGGATTACATGAAGAGATAGGAAGAATTGAGGAAGCCTACATCCACAGGAGATCTGTGGTTAGTTCTCCAAGATGTTTGGAACAACCTACCAGCTGAGTTCCTTCACAAACTATGCAAATGTAGCTAGAAGAATTGATGCTGTTTTGAAGGCAAAGGGTGGTCACACCAAATATTGATTTGATTTTGATTTTGATTTGTATACATTGTTTTTACATCTGTGCAATACTTTTTTTTATGTCAGATCCATTCACAGTGCAATACTTCATTTTATCCAATGTGCTATATTTAAATTTAGTATTTCATATTCACTTCATTGTAGTCAGTGTGCAATACTTTGTGTTTAGTATTTCAGATTTCACTCATTCTATTAAAGGTGCAATATTTTGTATTTAGGATGTAATATTTCATATTTCAATTCATTCCAGTCCATGTGCAATATTTCGTATTTTAGTATTTAATATTTCACATCTCATATTTAATCCAACAATGCAAGCCTCGTGTGAATTTCTATTGTAAATTTGTTAATATCGTCTTTTTAGCCTGTTTAAATTGCTTTTTTATATTTAACTGCTTCTATCCCCTTTGCTGCTGTAACTTGTGAATTTTCCCACTGTGGGACGAATAAAGGTTTATCTTATCTTATCTTGATTTAGATTGATGAAAATAAACTATTAACACTTCCATTTTTGAAAGTATTCTTAGTTTACAGCATTTTTTTCACACCTGCCTAAAACTCTTGCACAGTACTGTACATATCTGTGGGAAATTGTGGTGTGTGATGCTAATAGTAACTAATGTAGTCTGAAGCCTCCAGCCTGGAGCAGAGATGAGGAGCAGGCTACAGGGGTCTGGTAAGCGCCCTTTTTAACTCCATAACCCCAGAATGCAAACAAAATTCCATTCACTGCCACTATATTGGAAAATAAGGAAAAATTTCAGACCTCTCAAAACCTGGACAAATAAAACTAAAACTATCCGGACTGATAGACACCAAAAAGAGTTAGTGACAAAATACATTTTTTATGATTTCAGCTAGGGTTAAGTTTTTCTGGGCCCGGCATGATCCCAATCCAGCACCATCTCAAGGAGCAGTAACTTTGGGTGAAATCACAATAATCAAGAGAACACAGTGGTAGTAGTAAAAATCTGGTCTTTTATTTGCTCAATCACCCACTGTGTCAGCCCATATTAAATCTCTGCTATAAGTTAGATATTTACAACATCAGTCAAGGCCCTTCACAAAATGCATCATGATCATCTTTACAAAGAAATATATTTACATTGTACAAAACATTGCATACATGATCATCCATACACCAAACCCTTTTCCCTTGCAAAAACAAACAAAAAAGCAGTCACATTTTCTTCATTTGTTTTCCCCAACATAAATTGTGTATTTCTCATTGGTAGCATACCCCACTCCCAACAACCCCAATGTTTTTATTCTTTATTTTTTTATTTTTTTCATATTCAGACAGGCAGTTACTAAGTCACAGTCAACTGGTCAGCTACTGAATTACTCATCAAGACTGTCAGTAAGGCAGGCAGTTCATAAGTCAGTCAAATCACTGCTCTTAAAGATGTGCTCTCCTTAACATGTTTAAGTTCCTCTAGCATCTCAGTGTCTGTAGAAAATAAATTCAAGCCAATGGAAGACAACAGAAGTAATTGGCAACCAATCAAAGTTAAGAAAATAAAGTTACTTATATTCACGTCATTTTCCATTTGAAAGAATGTCCTAGGAGGGCTGGTTTCAGACATGACACACTGGGAGTGACATACCAGCGCTGTTTCAAGCTTTATGTAGGAGGAGAGAAGCATTGCTTGTTTCATTTTTATCTTCCACATTTCTGTTTTGTCTTGGTCAGGCTTTTGATACAGTGTGCTGAATTAAATTCTTAGATTACAGTTTTAGCTTCAGAAAAGGCCCTTTAATTGTAGTAGTAAAGTAAAAATGCCTTTCAGAGTCTGGAGTGCAAATGTGAAGAAAAAAAACCCCAATATAATACAATATATCAGTATCCTATTTAGCATATTCAGCATGTGCCTGATGGAGCTTTACTTACATCTCATTGGGATCTGAGGACAGCCTCTCCACCTTTTGTCTGATTTGGCCCCACAGGAAGGTTGATGTAGTTTGACTCACATGGCAACATTTGCCTAATAGCTCTTTAAGAAGCAAATGACTGACTGACAGGTTGTCGTTTTTATATGTTGATTGTTATAGCTGCATGTTGAGTGTCCTATCTTGAGTATTTCCAATAAACGTTGATGTTGGTTTTTGACAACCCATTTTACTTCACTATTCCAGCCTGAATCTTAATCTGACTCACAGACAGAAGTAAGCAGTATGTCAGCCAGTGTATGTGCCAACACTTTACCTGGTTAAACACACTGACCATGCAATTGAATCCTCCACCAATAAAAAGGTCTCTTTGGTGAGTGAGCTAATCAGTTTGGCTAATAGTTGATTGAAAACGTCTAATAAGAGCATGACTGTTCAATAGTCTGAGCTGATGTGATTAATTTCATAAATCAATGTAGTGGTTTAGACCTGAGAGCCCAAAAGAATAGAGAGACAGCATGTAAACACAATGAAGGACATGTCCAACATGTTTCCAGTTCAGTGTTTGTTCAACAGGTCATTCTGTGGACCATTAGCTTCAGCCTCCACACCAACCAGTTCTTCTGCCATTCAGAGTGTCTATGTGTCTGTATAATGCACCATCATATGGGCCAAAGTTTGACAAAGGCATATTTTAGCTGACACTAATGGTTTTGGGTTAAAGCTGTTAATAGTCAGACTCACTATCTTTAAATTGTACCATTTAGACTCCATCAAGTTGAAGGTGCACTGACAAGCTCATATCAAAAACATTTTTTCTTTAAAAAGGACAGTATCAGCTTGGTATATCTGTAAACTTATAGTATGGATGTGTTTCTTGGCGTGTGTTTATCAGTGTGTATGTCCTCATACAATCACCATGTTTTTCTTCAAGCTCCCAGTCTTCTTCATACAGCCACTATGTTGTTCATCTCCCATTTTTGAGTGGTTTTACTGGTGTCACAGTCTGATATGAACACTTTGTGGAGCAGGTCGGAGCGGTCCAGACATTTCCCTGTTAGGAGAACATAGATAAACATTAGTTTGTTATAGGAAATTCAAAAGTCCCTAGCAACAGGAAAAATATATCACTTTCATTACATCTCCTCCCATATACATCACTGGAAGTGAACCTAATGAGTGAGAGGTGTGGTCCAAAATAAATCTATTTAGAGGTGTTTCACTTGAGAACATTTGAGCTCATCTAGTTTAAGGCAATGTGATAGTGCTGTTATGTCTGAAAGAGGAGGTCTGAGGTTTGGCGACTGCACAAGCAAGGTTACTATAATAAACCTAGATGTAGTTGCTGATACCACACATGGACAAATTAATAAGTCTTATTACACAATGTGTCCATAAGCACCTTCACAGTGTCACCAAATCATATCAAATCAATAAAACCTTGCGGAAAAACACCAAATACAGCAAACTGTAAACAGTAAGACACCCTGAATCTTTGACATTTCTATGCTGCAAGTTCTTGCTACTTATGGGCTGAAACTGACATAGATACATATTTGCTCCGATAATAATGGCTCAAGTTTGAAAAGTTGAACTACACACAAGTTAAAAGTCCTGCCTCAGTTGCCATCTAGTGGTTCTGTCTGATCAGAGGTTAGTTTTATTCTCTAACTGTACAAACCAAACCATAAGTATTAAAGACCACACTAGCGGTAGTGTGACACATCATGTCATATCAATGGCTGCTAGTTTTCAGAGTGTGCCTTTTGAAAAAACTTCATTGAAATTAAGGCTTCCAAAAGATATATGAAAACTATTGTTGGTATTAAAAATAATGCAGATATTTACCTGTTGGCACATGAGTGAACCGATGGAGATCCTGGATAGACAGAGGGAAAAGGAGAGAAAAAGAGAGAGAGAGAGAAAGGGAGGAGAAGTGGGTGAATTCTTGTTCATTCTGATACATTTTCTGTCTAGCCTGGCTCAGACTGACCAGTATGCTCGTTCCTGTTTACACATACACTTGTGAGAAGAGCAAGGTCAAAAACAAGAACTAATGAGATACGTGTGTGTGTGTTTATTATTCATGTTGTGGGGACCTAAATCTGTCTACACAGTCACATTGGGGGGACTTGCTTTCCTTATGGGGACCAAACTCATGTCTATGTGTGGTTAGGGTTAGGCAAGCAGCAGTTATGGTTATGTTTAGGGTAAGTCTGAAGAGATGTCCTCTGAAGTGATGGAAACACGCTTGTGTGTGTGTGTGTGTGTGTGTGTGTGTGTGTGTGTGCGTCTCACCTTGAAGTACTTCCACTCAGTGTGCTGGTTCTGATCACAGTGTGTGATGATGACAGCTGAATTATCACTTCCTCTGGTCAAGCACTGATCGTACTGCATCAACTGGTTGGCTTCATTGATGCGGAACAACTGTACACACATACACACACAGTTTAAAGTCTGTTGTGACCATTGGTTAGTAATAATTGATTCAGTGTTTCCATTAAAAGCTGCATCTGGCAAAATTTGACCACAGCCACTAAACACAGGCATAAAAACCTAATTCATGCATTCTTTCCAGTCTGTAACAGATGACAAAGACAATCTGCATGGAACAGAGCTATAGAAGCCAAAGCAACACACCCATAAGACACTGAGTGTTTCATTACCTGGTTGCCCCCCATCCTGTGGCAAGGTCCTATTTCCACGTTACCTCCATTGGTGTGTCCCATACTGTCAATACAGTAACTTGTCTCAAAGCCCCGAATCTACACACACAGGGACAGGATACACACACACACACACACACACACACAATCTTATGGCACAGGACATTGAAAATGGTTAAAACAACAATGAAAGAAACAGTAACTGAACATGCTGTGTGCAGGTGTGTGTGTGTGCCTACCTCCCCCCATTCTACATTTTTAGGAGGCAGAGGGTAGTGCAGTGGAATGTCATAGGCTATTTCCTCCATGAACCACTTGAAGCTCTTGCATCGATGTTCCTCCCTGACAAAAAGTTCAGCCAACAAACAGCAAACAATTCATTTACAACCAGTGGACATCAAGTTTTAGGGTGAGCTAAAAAGGAAGAAGGAAAGGAAGGAACTGCATGAAATTTCATGTTATTTCAATTGTTAAGAATCTTTAGCATGTGTAAAGTTGAATTTAAGACTCTTTTAAACCTTTTAAATGCAGGGCAGAATAAAATATACACTATGACCAATTTCAGAAGTGACAGGAACAGGAAAACAAAAACAACTATAATCATCTGCTTGTGTCTAAATTTCTCTCCTGAAAACATCAAAACTGACAATTAGGATGATTTGAGACTCTCCTAACCCGAAGAGCTTACGTTTAGATACTCAACATAATTGCAGACATTCCTCTTTTTAAAACATTAAAAGGTGGACATTCTTCTCTTTACAATACACTTATGGAACAATACTTGTATTGCAGAGAATTTGGACACAGACCATTTTTGGTTGACAAAGCTCTAAATTGGCTGCCACTGGACTTTTTTTACAGTGTGATCTCTATGTCTGAAACAGCCAGACCATGTACATCACACCATGCACAGGAGCCCTTAGGAGGATAACTGGTAGTAAAATAAGAAATTCAGAGATGTGGAAAAGTGGGATCAAGTGAGACGTCAAATCACAAGCACAAGTATTTATAAGAAATAAATGCAAAGTATGCATATTTTGTTGTATGTATGTTATACCTGAAGTGTTTAAGCTCACTGATGTCTCCATAGGCTAGAGTGAGAGTCTCAGGACGACTGGCGTAGAAGTAGTCCTTATATTCATCCCACCATACCTCAACCACGCGAACATAGTTCTGTACACACACACACACACACACACACACACACACAAACACAGACACAAGTATTACACTTCTTATAACATGACAGTTTATCATTTGGAGCTTATAACATGATGTAATATCTGATTACATTTAGTAAAAAAAACATGCAAAATGACTGATAAGTGCTAAACTGGCTCTAAAACTGCACACATGGGTGCAGATGAATAACCAATATATCCGTACAAAAACATGCATACACCATTCCCCATACAAACTGGTATTAAAAAATATATAAATATTGCCGTCTACACATAGATCAGATCAGAAAATCTGAGATCACATTGAAAATCTCTAATATTTTCTCATAAACTGGAAATAATCAAGAAGTTTGAGGATTAATGATTTGAAGAAGTTATGACATGAAAAATGAAGAAATATTTAAGTTTCTGCACTATTTCTAGGTCAGCAATCAAACGCAAGCAAACTTGTGGTACTGACCAACTTCAGTCAGACCTCCTTGAGTTCTATCCCTTCTAATGCCATTTGCATTTAAGAGGACACTCAGGTGGATTTGATCTACTCATCAGAGGTTCATTCGAGTAACTGAACGTTGTCAGGTGTGATCCATGAAAGTCAGGACTCTTTGGTCTTCAAGTAGATCTTTCAAACCTTTGAGGTCATTATCCTGCTGCAGTATGAATCAGTTTCAACAAAAATGCAAACTAGAGGGTACAGCAAGTCTCTGAACAATAGAGTGGCGCTTCGATTTAGTCAGGGTGTGGTCAGCTCGGTGCAGGTGTCCAAGTCCAGAGCAGGCAAAACACTCGCAGACTGGAATATTCCCACCTCCATGTTTCACTAATAGTCAGTGATACACTGTGGTATCATTTTCTCTCCTGTTTGTCTCCTTACATACATCCTTCTGTTACTGTTAAAAATCTCACACTTGGATTCATCAGTAAATAGGACTTTTTCCAGTCATCCACTGTGAAATGCTGGTATTTCTTAGCCCACCCCAAGCGTGTGGTCTTGTTTCCCCTCCCCTTATCCTCTGACACCACTACAAGACAACCTTCTTTCAAGACAGAACTTTTGCAATTGGAGTCTTGTGTTCTTTATTCAGCAA
The DNA here is from genome assembly GCA_025331565.1 of Holacanthus passer. Classification (NCBI taxonomy): domain Eukaryota; kingdom Metazoa; phylum Chordata; class Actinopteri; family Pomacanthidae; genus Holacanthus; species Holacanthus passer. The sequence continues at coordinate 6,805,689 of JAFREQ010000030.1, read as the reverse complement.
ATATCATATCTGTGATGAAGTTGGTTTTCTATCTCTCAGCCAACTAAGCCTGATCCTCTGATGGTGTGGTCACTTTTGGTCTGCCTGATCGTGCTTTGGATACAACTGATCCAGATCCAGAAACCTTTAGTCTAGCCATGATTTGATGCCCCTCTTTGTTAAGAATAATAATTTGACTTCTGACACTTTCACTTAGTTCTGATGTCATGTTTCCCACTATCACAATGCTGCTTAATAAGTAATGATCTGCGGGAAACTTGAGGCACAGCCATATTTCTAACAGAAGAACACTGTCTTCAAGTTGAGCTACTGGAATGGAACGAGTCTCTCCATGAATAGATCAAATCCATCTGTAATCTAAACACTCAAGTTTGTCAATGTCACGAATTTGCTTAAATTTGATTGCTGAGCTAGAAATAGTACAGAATCTTAAATATCTATATACTTCTACTTCTTCATTTACATGTCATAACTGTGTTTTTAAATGATTCTGTATCCTCAAAATCATCTCTGAGGATCATAAATCATCTTAAATTAGAAAATTCAATTTTAATGTGGACTTTTGGACCCTACTGCAATCTTGATTCATTAATTTTTGTTGTCAATTTGATATTGGAGGCATCATTTTCCCATTTATGATCTTTACATTTTATCCTGTATTGTGAAGCTCTCTGGAAAGTCTGTTTCAATATGAGTGCTATAAACTAAATCATTGATTACCTTTCCGACATTTAATGATGGTAATTGAAATATCAGTCATTAAGGGCAAGACTGTGGTGTGTGGTAGTAGAACTTCCACAGTTTTAGTCTTGGTTCTACACAAAATCTTATGCATCTGGCTCCTGGTGTTTCAGGTGCTCAAAAGTGTGAGCTATTCTACCTTCAGAGTGGGTGATGATCCAACATGTGCAGGTGGAGGGTTGCCTTGCCATCCCTGAAGTCTGTAGATATGGCCAACACGAGAACATGGTACAAAGAGCAGCTGGCCGCCACACTGCCAGATCTACATATAAACAGAGAAAATAAATAAATAAATAAGCCAAGATGAATACTACTCTAAACCCTTTTGAATATGTGTGGGGACATTCAGCCCCACTGTGTATAAACGGAAGTACTCCATGTCTACCTTGTATGAGATTTCAAAATTCTCTCCTCCCCATATCTGCAGTCCTGGGTCATACAGACCCAGCTCAAAGAAGAAGTCTCTCTCTATAGCAAAGAGACCACCTGCCATGGCTGGAGACCTACAGGTATAAAGACACACACACACATCCACATCCAGAACATACTCACAGACACATACCCAAATAGGTACACCACTGTGTAGCTCAACATTATTCTTCACATTAAGGTTAATCTTTTATCTGTGAAAATCAAATAATCACATAATCTATTCTTTTCAAACAGTTCATTTTTTACATTGGCATCTACATTGCCTTTACTTAAAGCAGTCAGTCAGTCAGTTACTGTATTAATAACAACTATGAGAACACAGAGCACATGAGATCAAACTGACGAGAAACAAAGTCTAAGCAAAATAAGAAATTAGTAAAAGCAAAGCTGAGAAAAAAAGGACCGACAGGAAGGCATGATGAATGAAAAAATGATGGGGGAAGGTGGGGATGAGGGTGCCCCATTCCGAACCCGATTCACACCAGAAGTTTCCTTGTAGACCCAACACAAATTCATCACTCCCAGGGCTTTTAGATTAGGACCCAGTCATTTCTCATTGAAGACAATGCTGTTATGTTGCCCAAGTCCCTTTAGTTCAAGTGGGCTAAAAAGACAAGGTAGGTTCACAGAAAAACAGGAAAAGATTTGCTAAATTGGCCATAATTAATGTACTTACACCAAAAACATCAATAATTCAGAATAAGAGTAAAAGTTGTAAATCCCACTAAATTAAACAGGGCCCACAACACACTGTGGTGAACACCAATTAAGTCCCAATAGTGGAAAACATTAAAGGACAGAGGCAGTCAGTGGACAGGACAGTAGCAAACTACTTCCCATCAGATTTAGTTGATTTAGTTGGTTAGTTGTGATATGCAGCAAGGGTTAGACTCATATATTTGAGGTTTTCCAAATATAAATATCTGAAAAGTTGGTATTAAAGATCAGCTGTTGGTGCCCATACACCCAGCTCTTAATATTTTTGTTTTTGAGTCTAATTTAGGCAGTCCTAATGAGATAAGTTGATTTCTGTATATTTTGACCACTTGGTTTAAGATTACATTTCTTCAAATTAGTTGAGGTATTAATGTCAGACATATCATTAGCATTTGTCACGGTCAGTTGGGATGTGTTCGTCTTTTGTGTTGACACTGTCCAGATGAGTCAGGAGGCATTGGTTTTCTGTACCTATATGGCTCAGTCTGAGTTTTTCTGAGTTTTTTTTCTCCGTCTCCAAGAGGAACTCTCTTCCAGAGCATGCTCCAATCCCAGGCTCCTCTAGCAAAGCCGTCCTTGTCTCCTCCACCCTGGGGCTCGATTATGAACTTCTGGCCGTGGATGGAGTCGATCAAAGGCACCGTACACACCGTTCTGACAGAGTGGAGGTGGGGCCATGCATACAAGATGCATGGGGGGAAGATGTGTAGGGGTGGTGTACATGCAGGAAAAAAACACAGGCAAACACGGACAGCAATACCAGCGAAACACAAAGACATGGGGTGGGGTGTCAAAGACCAGGACAGAGTGAGACACAGTGGAGGATAGGACAGGTGGGATGAAGGGAAGGGGGATGGAGAAACAAACAGAACAGGGATGAGTGTTAGCATGCTGGCTACTGTGTTTGTACCGGTAGGGCTGGGTGGTATGTTTTCTCTTGGCTTTCTCTCTCTGGCTAAGTGGTACTCTCTTCCAGAGCAGGCTCCAATCCCATGCCCCTCGAGCCAGGCCGTCCTCATCTCCACCCTGCTGAGGCTCCATACTGTACTCATTACCATCTATATAGTCTATAAGTGGCACTGTACATACTGTCCTACACACACAGACAGACAGACACACAGACACATACCTTTATCTGTATTGGGCTTCGATGATTAGTTGAACAATATACACAAATGAATTCCTTTCAGTGCCCTTTCAGGTGAATTTTACAGGTGAGATATGGAGCCCAGACATGTGTTTTGCGTTATCACCAAATTTGACAGCCCAGTGTTGTTTTGCATTGCATAAAGCAGTGTTACAGGCGCCACAATTCTGAGGCTCACACATTTGGAAAAACTATCACAAAAGCTATGCAGGAGATGGTAAATGCACAGAAAAATAAGTCACATGTCATATCATAGGATTATTCCTGATGTTTATACAGTACATACAGTCTGTATATACATGGAATTGGCATCAGCAGCTAAAGTAGCCAATGCTGTGATAATAGTATCGAAGGTAGGTAACGAGGTGATATTGAATCCTGCAGGTGGTCAAACCCTCAAATATGTACTATTCCCAAAACAGTAGAGTCTTTCTTTAAACATCTCGCTCAGCCAGCTAAAATATGTGATGTTTCGGGTTGCAGTGCATTCAATTTAGTGTTAAGAATGAACACAAACTGAGAATCTTTTTCCAAGTGAAACATCTGGAGCAACCAATGGAGAAGTAAGCATCGGTAAAATACGAGTAACCCACAAATCTCTATCTCTGGATCAGGACAGAAAAGAAATCCTACATGAAGCATGGGTATTATAGTGTCTGCACAGTGACCCTTTAGTTAACAATAAAGGTAAGATCCAGTGTTGTTTTCGTCAACGATGACAATGACGAAAACAACACTGGTAAGATCACAGATCTGAATATTTGAGTACAGATATGGAAATACAACTGGACCCTAACACTGATGATGTTACCTGCCATCTGCATGTAGGCATGCAATAAACAGTAGGTTACTAATATACCGTATTTAAAAAAAAAAAAACCTGTAGCATAAAATATTTAATCTGCGACTGAAAAATTTTGCCTGCATTTTACAACACAAAAAGTACCAAATGATTAAAAAAAAGAGATGTGCTGAAAAGAAAAGTTATGATGATGATAAATGCACTATAACTGATTAATAAACCAGTCTGTAAACAATCTCTGTTGGATGACTGCCACCATTTATTAACTCAAAAGTCACTGACAGCTGTTATGTGTGAGGCTGAACAGGTGTGTGTGTGTGTGTGTGTTTGTTACCTGTCTTTTGAAATAGGAGCAACCAGAGGGGCATACCAGTTGATTCCAACCTCACAATGAGCATCAAGGTAGATCAGCACCTAAACAACAAATTCACACTAACATTGATGTCTATATTCCTAACGAGAATGTGACGGTGTCAGTCTGACCAAAGCTACTAAGTGTTGACTATACTGTTTCACACCTGGTTTAAGTTGAGGGCCCAAAGTTAGAAACCGTTTATGAAATTTTGTAGGTAGGTAAAGCCACTGATAAATATTCACACTTGTGGAAGTAGCTGTGGTAAGAACAGCTGCATTAGAAGGTGCAGCAATGGGGAATCAATAGCCGTAAGATCATGTGATACCTGTCCTTTAGAGGCCTTCTTGGCTCCTATACTCCTGGCCTGGATCAGTCCTTCTCTCTTCTCATTTCTGAAGAGTTTTACAAGACCGTTCCATTGCTTGATGTAGTCCTCCAAACGCTCTTTCAGATGGGCTAACACACACACAAACACACGCACGCACAGAGAATAGCTTATTCTCACTGTGATGGAAATGCTCACTTGAGATACCTGTTTGACACCTGACAATTTGGATTTAATAAAGTGAGTCCAGCTGTTATCTTTAAACTGGGTCAACTTAGCTCTCATATCCCAGCATCTTAAAACCACACTGTCACTGTTATAGCTCCGCTGTCACTGAGAAAGTATTTCACTTCATTTCATACATCCATGACAGTCTGGCCTCCATCAAATAAAATGGCAGTAGACTCTACTCTGGACTCTGCTTTAATAGAAAAAAATCCAACATCTTAATCATATCATAACTTGACATTTCATGCACATCCAGAGTCTGTCCTTTCTTCTTGGTTCACAGAATGAAACACGTTGCTTTTGCACTGTGCAAACAGGCAGACTGGCTAGTGCTGATTAACACCACGAGTTAATAACCATGCTACAAAATGTGATTTCACCATGGTGACAGAGGTGAGGTGATTTAGCCAAACACAGGTGCTTAGGTACTATAAAATCTGTTTACTTATTTTTTGTGCATTGATGATGAATTGCTCAAGAGATAATCACAATGCATCTAAGAAACCCCTGTACTGTATATGAGAAAAGTAAACCCACCTTTGTTGCTGAAGTCATCTATCATGACTATCTCAGCCAGGTATTTTCTGGGTGTCCTCTTGATGACACTGTGGATTGTTCGCATCAGTGTAGACCAGCCTTCATTATGGAAGACTATCACCACACTGGAGGTCAGCAGTCTGTCATCATAATGCCAGTACTTGCACCTGGAGAGGTGGGACAGAATGCCAAGAGCAGGTTTTCATTAGAAATGTTGCTGCTTTTCCTCTAATGCAACTTCATGTCACTGTGCAGAAATACTACAGAATCTCATCAAGGCCTACATAAAAGCTTCTAGGTACGGCTGCCTGCATATGTTTCATGACAGTTTCAAATCTAAACCTAAATTGTTAAGAATTAAAATATTACTATTAATATTACTATATATATTAATATTACTTTATTAACACTGTATGTAAACGCTTTAAAGAAGAGCATGCCAGCAATTTTACACATAAAAGGTCAGTCTATTAGTCTACTACCGAGCATTACTCTGAACTGAAAACAGCTGTGAGTCTTCTGGGTCTGTGGGGGAGGTATGACAAGTCTGAAAAAACAACCCTGATGTCATCAGGGTTAGTTTGCCATCATGGCTAATTGCTATTTTTCCTGTTCTTTCAGTTAAGTTGTCTGGTCTTCATTGCAATGGTTAAGCTTCAAGAAAAAGGTTGTTGAGTTTTTGAAATATGTGTGTTGGATAAATCTCCAAGGAGAGAGGAGGGGCAGAGGAATGAGATGAGATCAAGAATCATTGACAGTTTGCTTAATGACCCTGGATTAAAATGACTGGATGTGTGGGCAAGTCCAATGAACATGATGAGTGAACATCTAATGCAGTGTGACAATGTGCACATGTTGGTTTTGGAGAAGCTCCTTTGATGGAGTTGTGGGTCGTGAGATGTATTCTATGTAGTATTTTGTACTGTATCAGTTGAGTTTTAGAGTTGCATGTCATGAAGAAGATATTGGGAGTATAATTCAAAGCTACTATCCGTGTCTGTATATGTATCTGTTTATGTCACAAAAATATCTGTAATTTGATAAAACAGGAAATGGGTGTAGTTCACACCAGAAGTTGTTAGAAATGGTCTAATTTGCTTCATTTTCTGCACTCAAATGTTTTCTACAGCCATTTATATTCATACATATATCTGTATGTTTAGCTGTCAAGAAAATAGCACAGCATTTTAACCATGTACGTGAATTAATCCAATATTAAAATTTGAACCACGCCTTTAAAAACAGTACAGTACAGTTTCTCAGGTGGAAATTCAAAGTGGAAATAGAATGGTACTAGTAGAAAAGTACAAGCCTGAACTGCACTGGGCCACATTGCATATTGCAAACTGGAGTTTTTGTTTGTAATAGGAGGAGGCTAAGATTTAAATAAATTGGTCTGAAGTGTCTATGATGAAAAATGAGCAAACTATTGACCAAGAACCAATCTTGGTAGCGCATGCGACCTTTCTTTAAGGAGGTGCAATGGGAGGAGGTTCAGATTAAAATCCATTCGGTTTGAAATGTTTATTTAAAACATGATTGCTATTGGCAAACATTTGAAAAGCTCCTTTGGCATGCACTTTTGATATGGCCCTTAATTACAGCTCTGTAGTTTCCTTCTGCTGTCAAATTGTGTAGAGTAAAGGCTTCAATATAAAGGTCAGTCTGACTTTTCTTCTAGACTCTTTCAGTCAGACATGAAAACTTATGACCATTTAGTAACCTATGTACACCATGTTTTAACCAATATCCTATTTGTTTACATTCTGACACATCTGTACCAAGAAAAGTCATGTTGTTTTGGTCATAGCAGTCACCTGGATTGCTCTGGTACAGAAAAAAATGTCTAAATGACATAAGATCTGATGAGGTATCAAGCAGATTTTTAATATGATTTCAGAATGGATTAATGAATATCTATGATGGACTTCAGTGATCCAGACGAATTACACTGTACACTGTAACAATGTGCATATGATGCCTGTGTGTTTAGATATGACACACAGGCGATGAGAAGACCAAATAATGTATTTGTATTCTGTTACACCCCTAGAAGATATTATTACATCATTTTTGAGAGTTATCATGTACATTGAGATCTTTGAAGTGTTCCCTCTGGGGAGTGCAATCCTCCAAGAGATTATGTTTGATTCTTGCCTTACCGGTTAAATGTGGTGACTGCTAAGTTGAGAGGATGGGTGCACTGGAATCAAGGGTAGGAGATAGCTAATATTTGTCAGCCATTTTCTTGTTGTAACGGGTTTTTCATTTTTTTCCTGTTTCATTTTTGCCTTAACCTATCAGTTGTGAGAGGCATAGCTGTACAATTTTCAGTGGAAAAAAAACTGTGGTAGTGGTAGCTAGGAGCAGTTAATACAAAGTAGGGTTGGAAGATGACATTCCCATTCTCATTCCTACTTACAAAGCTCCGATTGATTTCTCCAACTGGTGGAAACAGCTGTCAGTGATCAGACCAACTGAATCACTGAACAAATCAGGAGACATGAATCCAGGCTAGCTTTACATTTGCTTTGTTAAACCTACTACTACTGCTACTCAAAAACCTGCCATAAGAATTGGAAGTTGCGTCACAATGAGACCATACTCTAATACTAATAACCATAAAATGAATTACCAGTCTAACACACAGTAAGGTGGCGTTCAGACCAACCGGCAGCATTGTGTGAAAAAAATGCAAATGCAGAGGGCTCCTGAAAAAATGCACAATGTGCTCCAGTAAAAAAATGAACCTGTTTTGAATTATGCTTCAGTGGACAAATATATACAAACACGCATTGCTGGTAAATTGCTTTTTAGTATGAATGTCGAATTTCTATTGTTCACCTTGCAACCGTCATCACATGAGACAAAATAATTGCTGCCGCACAAACTTTCCAGAGTTGTAAAATCCTGCCTTTTTTGTTGCCGCTGTAGGGGAGGGGAAGAGAGGCAAGGCACGAGTCCTTTACATAGAAATCAGTCCACGGGCCATTATAGGCAAGCAAAAAAAGTCGGGAAGGTCTCAATTTTTAAACTAATCTGTTCACACCCTGGCAATACAAAAGGATTATTACATGTAAATTGCATCACATTCTTACATATTACACATTTAAATCAGACTAAATTGTGTAATATGAGACAGACTTTCCCTTAGGATTAGTCATGGATAATGAGTACGTTTCTTTTATATCAAGCAGCAAAAAAACTTTTAGCGTGTCATGTTTGAGTTAATTTGCCTCACTTTTCATTGTATATTAAGTGGGACTAATGACACAATAGAGTCACTGTCTGCCTTTATAATACCCCGCTGTCAGTGCACTCAATTCAAAACACTTGTGTGATATGATGAAACATACCATACACAATTTTGTAGCCAGGAGCCATAAATACCCATGGACCCACCCATAAATACATATCTCCTCCTCTACAATGATACTGAATGGATATGTGACTGCTTGTCTTGTATAAAGTTTCCTGTTTCATTCACCTGTGGAGTCTTAGCATTTTAATGCCTAAAATCCACACTGCTGTTGCCATTGCTGTTTGTCCATAATGACTATGGAGTATATTTCTCCCCAAATCTAAAGTAAAAACATGGGTAATGGTAATGGGGGAGGGTAACCTTTCAGGCTGGATGTGAATTTATTTTCTGTGTTTGTTGCTGGATGTTACATTTGAGGCAATAGCTTAAAAAAAACTGTGGAATAATTCAAAGGCTGAGCTGTCAGCTTATGTTAGATCTAAGGAAAATACTGGGTGGGATGTGAAGTGATGCCAAACATGGTGGATCCATGATGTGGTAATGCAAAGGGCTGGCTTAACCAGCCTGAGCCAGAGTCTGTCAAACCAGTTAAAGGCAGTTTGTTCAGTGGGGTGTGTATGAGTCACACCCTAGTGGGTTCTGTGTGTGTGTGTGTGTGTGTGTGTGTGATTGCTTAAAAGACAAGTTAATTATGTGTTGTTTGGGCTGGTGTGGTGCTAGATATATTAGACAAACAATCAGGCAAGTGAGTATATGTGTGTGTGTACGTGTGTCTTTTTGCAGATATATCACTTTAACATGTGGAAAAAGCATGAATTGCATTCATTCTTCATTCAGATCGAATTGATTGAAAGCCATTTCTCAAATAACTTATAATAATAACCTATTATATTTTTATGGTATTATTGTTAGATATTGTATTATTGTTATATTTGATGTAGGATTTGGGAAGGGTGATTAAATTGTTAATACAGACATGCAATATTAGGATAAAGTTGCAAATTGGTGAAGTGGTCCTATAATACCAATCTAGGGCTGATATCAATTAAAACAAACAATACAAAAAGGTAAGGAAGGTGGCAAACTTATAGTCAGTATGAACTCACTCTTCATGGCGTATATCACTGATGGTTCTGTCCAGCGAGATCATGTCGCTAGCTACCATATTGAAGCCAAACTCTTTGATGGAAGCCTGGACAGCATCCTTGTACTCTGGCCCCAGGACAAAAGGCTTGGCTCCCTCTCCAGGACCACCGGGAACCCCTGGAGGCTCAGGTTCCTTGGGCTCAAAGTTTCCCAGGATACCTTTCTTCAGGACGGGGCTGGTGTAGGCGTGAGTGTGGGGCTTGAATGTCGCATACTGCTGCTGGATAACCTGCTTCTGGTTGGGCTGCTGGTCAGGGTTCTGAGGATGATTGGCCCCTCCTGGAGACGATAACCAGAAACCAAAAGATGACCCAAAAACTCAAAAGTGCAACAGCCTGTGCATCTTCGGTAAAAGTCACACAAATAAAACTTGCTTGAGCCACCATCAATAAAAAGTGAGTCTCTCAAAAATGTTGGAATGGGATGTTTAAAGACATGGAACCGTGTGTCTCACCATGTTTGAGTCTGATGGAGTTAAGGTCGACCTCCACCCCCTCCACATGAGGCCATGGCACAACAGGCTTAAACTGTTCTGCTAGGTCTCCTTTGGCCAGCAAACTGTCATCCTGTACGGAGGGATACAACAGAGGATACAACACATTACACAGATGCAAATTATGCAAATTATAAACAGATGCAAGTTATAAACGCTACATTAGAAAAATAATACAGTGTTTGACCTTGTTGGGACAAAGAAATAAATAAAAAAACAAAACAACACGGTTTAATATAGCTATGGACCAACTTTAGGTTGAGTTACAGTGAGCAGAAGGACATATTTGTACAAAGCAGCTACATCTAGGAAAATTAATTAGAGCTGATAAGAGCCTGTAACAAGTAGTTGCCAACAGGGGCTAGTGGGTACAAAACATTTCTGTGGGTTTGTCTTTATGAGCAAATCTACAGAGCATTTAAAGACTCACTTTGCTCATTATTTGGTTTTAAATGTCGCACATTTATTTTATGAAGTCTGACCTATAGCAGATATTATGTCAGGCCTGTGTGTCTGCCGGCTTGCTTTGATGCTTTTCCTCAGTCCCAATTAATCTATTAAGCCTAGTAATTATAGTCCATTAGTCCTGCCAATGACAATACTGTACACTTTGTAAAGACCATTGCATCTCCCTAAACCCCGCACAGCTGTGTGCCAATCTCTCTACCTCTCTCTACTCTGGCTTCTCTGTGTTGAACCATTGGCCGTCCGGGAACCTCTCTCGCCTGGCTGTCTGTGCCTCATTCCTGATGTTTTAATCTGGACCTTCATCCTCCCAGATATTCAGCCTCTCCTTCTGTCTTTTTCAACTCTCTGTGCATGCTTGTTTCTTTTCTCCTATCGGTGTGAATGGTGTGTTTGAGTTTTGCACGTGTGTTTGTACAGTCTATCCTCTACCAGGTCTCAAAAGTTGAGAGGACGTTGTGTGGCACACCTGAATCTATTCTTCATGTGTGTTGACAATCAAGAATTGTGTCTTCCTGATTGTCCACACTGTCATTTTGCTTTGTTTTTTCCCCCAAATCGAGGGTCTAAAGACAGAGGGTATTGTATTCACGTAATCAAATTGTAAAGCTCTTTGAGGCAAATCTGTGATATTTGGCTAGATAAATAAAATTGACTTGCCAGTTAACAGTGTCATATTTCACTACTGATGAGGCAGAGACATAAAAAGGCACCTACTAATTGAATTTAAATTGACCAAAAGTCCACCAGCCATAGACAGCCAATGTAATACTCTTATCACCAAAACCTAATTTTACAAAAATCCCAACTTGCACATATGGTTTTCATTGTTCCCCTGCACTTCGTTGGCACCTTATAGCTGAAAGCTACTTTTGTCAATAAGTAGACAGCAAAAAAAAAATGTTGCTGTTATGATGATGTGCTCTACCTTGCTGATATCTCTAACTCTAGAGCACATTTATATAGGTGTTATTTATTCCTAGGGTCATTTTGTGGTGTACTGTGTCACAGATTCATACACACTGAAAATTCCTTTATGAAATCTTAAATAGATTCATAAAGCTGTAAGAGGGACAGGAGTGGAGAAACAGATCTTGGTGAAGATAAGGCTGACGAGACTGAAAACAAGCTTTCAAATTTCAAAAGGATTTTACCGGTATATTAATATACATTAAGATGTGTTTAAGTCACATTCAGAGGGATTAATATTTAGGGGAATGTAGTGATCAAACATTAACCAATCTAATAACATTCATCACTCTGCTATGTTTATTCAAGACCAAATACAGGAGATAGGTTGTAAAAGATAACACATTCTCCTCACTACTCCACATGAAGTTAATCACAGCAAGCCAACATTGTAACACTGTACTCTCTTAATGGATTTCGGTTTTTTGTGCTTATGTAGTTTAACTTCTTAATTTAATAAAAACTGCAGTCAGAGCTGATATAATTAAATAACAAGAATAGAGCTCACAAATACCCAGAGTTCCCCCTGACAACACAAAGTGTTTCTCCAGATGGGACATCAATTATCAGATGACCAATTACAGGGACAATTTTTCCTGACAGGGTTATGTTATGACCCTGATCTAATTAATTAATAAGTACTGCCAAAGTATCAAAACGCCCAGTCTACGGACAAAATGCACACAGCCGGTATTCAGAAACTGTTCCTTTAAACCAGGAGTAAGGAATTCTGTAAGGTTGTAATGTCAAAAGAATTACTATAAACACTAGAATAAACATAGTAAAAAAAACTGCAAATGTCACAACAGATATCAGGCTATCAGCACTGGGAATGATCCTTACAGAAAATGAATTAAAGTAGAAAAATACTTTAACGTCAGTAAAATTGATTGCCTAGAAATTAAACACATAGAAGCTGTAAAAGGCTAGATTCAAGAATTATACAATTACAATGGGCAGGTCTCATCACTGGTCTCTTCAAGGGATTTAAAATTTTTGTTTTGTCATTTTGATTTCCTCTTGTCACACCTTGACATTAGCACTGTTCACCAAACAGCTACATGCCTCTCCTTCATTCAAGACCAAATTTCTCTTCAGCACATGGTTGGCACTGTTAAACATGACAGTACTAAGGTACAAGTTACACTAAATTTGCCATGTTTTACAGATTATCTGAATGACCTGATGAAGCTTCTGTTTGATGAGGTGTTCCTGGACCCACCAGACTCTCCTCACAGTATGAGGAACAATCAGGAAGTTATTGCTGTGCAGATGTCGCACTTCTTTCAAGGAAAGGTATGAAGACAACACAGCGGCCAGCAGCATCATTAAGTCTTAGTATCCACAGGAAGGTGTGTCAGGATGACCACTGTGACCTGAGAGCTCCATTACCAGCTGACACAACTTCAGTATACAAGAAACCCTTAACATCGATGGACATCCTGAGCTGGACTTTTGCATTCAGCACATGGCTACATTCACAGGGATTCAGGCAGACTGTAGACAGCAGACAGACAACACCTTCTGGGCAGCACGAGAAAACAAAAACAGCCCGATGGAATGGCAGGACAGCAAAACAGCACATGCAAAGAGGCTAAGAGAAACTCAGACACACCAGGATGCTGACAACATAAACACTGTGTGGAAGGATGGCCAGACAAGTTCTCAACTGAAAGAGTGTTCCAGGTTCAAAATGGTCTGCTACTTTAGTAATGCCAGCATCAGTGAAAACAGACATGTTAACCAAGCTGCATGAGGGCCATCTGGGAAAAACCAAATGCAGGGAGAGTGCTTCACAGTCAGTGTGGTGGCCAAGCCTCAGCAGAGAGCTGACACATGTGGCTGCGAGAGAACAAACCTCAGTGAAACAATGCTGCCTACTCAACTCCCATCAAGGCCATGTTCTACTGCAGGAGCACATTTGTTTCAGGCAAAAAACAAACATTACTTGGTCGTGGTGGACTATTTTTCAAGGTACTTTGAAGAGGACAAACTAATATCCACGACATTAGAAGCAGTGGTCAAGCACTTCAAGTCTTTCTTGACAGGACTATTTTTCTGTTTTGATATTACTACACCTTAAGATGTTTACTGAAGCATATGTTCAAAGTTAGGGAAATTTTTTGATAATACTTGAATTACAAAACTGCTATATATGTTACGATATATGAGGAAAAGCAAAGAGCTTTCCATTTACAGTTTTCAAAATGTTTATTCATGCATCTCCACAGATCTTGTATTTGGAAACAGGGGTGTAGTATTAGGTGAAACAGGTGGGTAGGAACCTTCTGTCTGCTGTACCGTGTTGCAAGGAGCTACACAATAAAGTTGGGAGTTACCTGGCATGCAGGTGCTTGTGCTGAGCCTCCAGCTCCAGATAAGGTTTTTAATGTGCCTGTAGGTGAGAGAACACTACGTAACGTCCGGTTGTATGTTACGTGGCGGAGGACGGTTAAAAAGTTGAAACATTGTCACTTTGGTCTACTGTCACCGGTATTCTCCGCCGGCCTCACCTCATTTTACCTTCCTGCTCTCGTCCACTAAAACGATATCCGGTTTGCCGTCTACCGTCTGCTTGAATCCGTGTCATTGCAGAGCGTAATGTCAACAGTAACATATTAATAGAGGTAATAAACGAGGGAGGATACAACGTGCATCCAAATGCATCTATTCATTAACATACAAAGTCTCAAGGCAGCCGCTGTTAGCAGCTAGCTAGGAACCAATCTCCATGACAACCAATGTAGTAAAGCTGGCCAAACAGCCGAATAAAAGCGTGTTCTCTATTAGGAGTGATGTTTTTACTGTTGAAGACACGCAAACCACCGCTACCACGACCCTTCTGTCACCATCCACAGACTTCAACTCATTTTGCATTGCTAAGTTAAATGTATGATACATTTTGACGTGCTGTATTGGAGTTATGCTAGCACTGGTAACTGTTAGGTGTAGTTCTCTCTGTTGGACGCTAACGTTTAGGGTTAACTGGTTGGCTATTGACAACTCACCCGTTTTCCAAAGGGGTTTTCATCGTTGGCTTTCGGCGACAAAGAAGACCAGAGCACCACCAAACCAAGGAACGTCCCAACGACAAGCAGACTCCGTAGAATAAATCCTACTTTCAGCCTCATCTTGGAAGCTAGTAGTCGAGAAGCCAACAGCTAAGCTAGGTTAGCTGCTACAGCTCCTGGGAAGAGCTAACCGGCTGGCGGATGTTGCAAGTTTGAAGTACAAGGCTGGTACTAACTCGACGACCGGCAGCAGTACGACCACGACTTCCTGTTAAAATGATATGTTATATTCCACTATGGTGGTGGAAGCTGCTCCTTTCCGGTTCTTGTCCCTGTCTCCTTCTTGACAGCTCTTGCCCCTGACCTGCTGCTGCTGACACGGCTCCAGCTCAGCGGCCCCCTGTAGAGCAGCTCTGTCTCGCCGAGAGACACACGCCTGGAGCCCAGTTAAACAGCTCACCTCCTCTGACAGTGCTGCCTGATGTATAAATTACGGTGTAATATTTTCAGTATACTTCTTAACATTCCAGTTGTAAGTACTGAAATTGTGGCCCTGAGTTCCTGACAGGGCTTTGAGTGCCAAAAGACACTCTCTCTCTCATGGACTCACGGATATGACAGCCGGGTTTACTGCATGTGGAACAGGAGGTCTGTCTGGTTGTTGGTTTGATGACGTGTGGGTCTGTTATTAGAAAGGCTGTGGCTCATTGTTGTAACGCCCACATCATATAAGTGTACTGAGATCAAAGTCTTCCGTGATTCCCATGGAGGCAAGGAAACAGCAGGCATGGAAGGACAATTGAATTATACACACAATTATTATTATCATTATTCGAATAATAATAATGAATGCTTGTAGAGTAGTTTGTGTAAATTCTGCTGTCAATTTCAACACAAACTGAAGACTGCAAAGTGAGGATTTGGATTATAGGTGTGTACAGGTAATTTCAGAGCATGCTGAAACGTCACAGCGTCACCTCTAAAATGTCATTGTCATGTTGCTATACCTGAGACAAAGGCCTAAGGAAACACATTGGCAAGCATCACGGCAGAACAAATGAGTTTTAGGCTACTGCTCAGGCTGACTTTGACTCAGAATCTTACTAGACTACGAGCTAAATGCCTGTTTAAGTCTGCTGTCAACCACAAATGATTAGTCACACAATGAACCCCTTGATAAATTACCTTTTGACAATGTTGACAAAATACGCAAACCCTGTAATGACGGAAACTGGGATACAAACAGTCCACTGGCCCCATGTACGGTTGTAGCAAACTAACAGAGGAACCCTCCTTTCTGCTCACTGCAGTGAGTGTGTTGGACAGGTCACTGAGGTCATGGCATGGATCATTTATTGGTATTTACATACACATACAGATAATTATGCCAACACAAAGACAATGTACTATCTACCAGAGTACTGTGTGCAAATCTTGAGGGTGTTTTGATGAAGTGATGTTGTAGTGGACAAACTCAACCATACAGTGTAAACCATTGTGATATGTTAACATGAAATGTGGTTAATAAGAGGCTTGGCACATCCAAATTTAAAATGTCAAAGAGATGGCATCTGAATTTACTGTCATGCCGCATGTGTGTCCATCATCCTACGTGTGCTCCAGATAGTTAGTGAGCAGGGAAGGGAGAGGAAGGAAAGGGAGCAGCTTCAGTCTGGATCGACCAATCAGATTCCTTATCTGTATACGACACAACTGGCAGAGACTTCTTGGAGAAACTAGAGAGAGAGAGAGACAGAGACAGAGTGATTTCCTCTTACTGTTACACAGCTCAGCTTGAATTTTGAGTGGTTCCATGTCTCAGTATTAAGAATCCCTGCAGTAGAGGCTATTGCAGTACCTTCAAATGTCAGTAGCAGTTGTTGTGTTTTTCCACCAGGAGGCGCTAGCTCCACAGGTCGCTTATTGTTGCTGTCTCTGATGTTGACATCAGCTCCATAGTCCAGTAACACTGACACCTGATCAGCACTGTCCTGTCTGACAGCTGCATGCAGAGGACTGTCACCTCCTCTGCCTACATTAACACTGGCTCCTAGAGAAGACAAGGGCAAGAGGAGAGGAGACAAAAATGTAATGTATTAGATTAAATATAAATGTAGTCATGGTGTAGATAGAATATAAAGAGAATTACACAGAGAATTTGTGTGAAAACAATGGTGGTTCATATAAAACTGTGGGCACCTGCTACCAGCACAGGAGGTAACACCAGTGTGCTACAAGTTAGAATGGCAGAAAGTAGCAGTAAGTGGCACACACCTCTGTGCAGCAGAATCTTTGAGCAGGCTGTATGTCGGTGCAGACAGCTCATGTAGAGAGGAGAGCCCAAGTGGGACACTTCATAGTCTGGATCCGCTCCATGAGACAGTAGGGACTCCACACACTGGCTATTGCCTGCGTACACACACACACACACACACAATGATAAAACATTTGCAAACTTTGAATGCTGAAGTAATATGTTTGAATTGAAGCGTAATTGTAGAGTGCAGGTTATACTCCCCCTGCTGCTTTGAATTTATCATCTTCAGCAGTACTTTTGTGCTCTCTGTTATCAGGTTTTCACCAGGATGTGACCTTCCTACTGTAGTTAAACATTAAAACCTCACCTATACATGTTGAAGCAGCCTTTAGCTAATCAGTTTCATTCTGAAAATGCCACCATGCAGAAGTAAGTTGAGTCTTTCAGTCAAATTCCACCAAACTCTGGTGATGTGGTGTTTGAGATATTGTGATACTGTGTACTGTATTTACCTCTCTTGCAGGCTTCATGCAGAGCTGAGGGCAAGTGTGTATGTGGCGTGTATGTGTGTGCCCCGTTCTGCAGCAGTAGTTCCATGCAACCGACACTCCCAGAGGCACAGCAGTTGTACAAAGGAGTGACACCATCAATGGTAGCAGCATTCACCTAGACACACACATATGTGAGCAATACAATACAGTTACTATGTCTACTACTACAAACACACACAAATCAGTGTATAAATGCAATTAACACTGTCACAGCAGCTGTTAAATAACAGTTTACTCATGGTGAGCATATAATAATGGTGGTGATACAAACACTTACATTAGCTCCAGCATTTATTAATGCTCTGACACAGGCCACATGTCCTGACAGGCAGGCTTCATGGAGAGGGGTCACATGATCGATGGTGATAATGTTGGCATGATATCCCTAAAAATGAAAGCACACAGTATCGTGACTAGCTGTGTAAGAAGCACACTTCCTTGTTTGAATCAACCTTTCTAATTTGAATGAATTCTGAGTAAATGATGGTGACTGGAGTTTGGGCATATTTCCAAGATTCACAGCTTTCTATCTGTATGTCTGCTGCTCTTGTATAGGAATATCATCATGCCAGCTCATGCAGTGTTTACACCATTGCGGTAGGTTACACAGCAGTGACACACCCCAACCATACTTTTTATCATTGGTGTATAAATCATTACATTAAAGCAGATTTAAATTTAAACCATGGTCTTCTTTTACTTACAAAGACCACAAAACCAAGAATAGCATCTTAGTTTTGTACAATGTACTTTCCAACAATGGAGAGAAATAACCTGAAGAGAGACTTAATAAACCTAAAATAAAAAAGCTTTTTTTATCTCATTTAGTGGTTATTTGTCAAATTGAGTGTGGCAATAGAGTGCACACAAAAAAAAGTTAATTTGATGTTTTCAGGTAGGCAACATAATCTGGTAATTGCTGGCCAAGCTTCTAGTTTAATGTTCAAATGTGAAATTTAGGTTACTACTCCCACAGTAATGAAAAAACAATAAGCCACAGGTTATTAGTTTCACTAGAGATGTGGAACAAAACACCTCAAGCAATTCAGTTTCATTCAAGAATAATTACTTCAATTTGAAAGGATACAGCTGAATGTTTTCCATATGACCAGGATGTACATCTAGTAAACATGACTAAAGATTTAGAGCTCACAGCATATTACAGTCTCATATGTCTCATATCAGTGTCCAGGAGATTCAGGACAAATTCAATTTTCAGAATTAGGACCATTTTAGATACTTTTAGATACATTTTGCATACTCTAGATTACATTTGGAAAAAAAAAAATAATAATAAAAAATGTGATAATTGAATATGTATGTTAGCATGTGAGTATGGACCTAAAAAGGTCATTTCAATTATACTCAAGCCTTCAGCAATTCAACAAAGAAACACACATTTAACAATAAAACAAAATAGGGAAAAGGGGCTAATCTGATTATCACGCAAGAGAAGTATGAATGCATACTTCAATGGAAAAGATACAATGAAAGGAAATAGATTGAAATCTCAATCAAATCTGAAATAGTGCAGAAGCTAAAATACGTCTTCATTTTACATGTCATAACTCCTTTTGTTTTTAATGAAAAATGAAAATATTTGAGATTTCCTATTATGTACTATATACACACACAGACACACAGTATATATGTATATATGTTACCTGGGCCAGTAGAGTGCGCAGGGCAAGCAGTCGGCCCTGGGAAGCTGCTTCATGGAGAGGTGAGCGATCTGCCCAGGACCCTGGACAGACACATACATATACAAAGAGAGAGAGAGAGAGAGAGAGAGAGGAAAAATACAGTTTTATTACAAATGTAGTAAAATGTTTCACTTAACTAGCATACTAAATGAGTCGCATTTTTAATACTCATTCTCCAATGTTTCCTATGCCATTGAATTCCAGTTGTGTTATATGCATCGTGTATGAAATTTGAACAATTCTGACTTTGGCAACCACCAGGGTTAGTCTCAATGATGAATGGGCTGAAAGCAACACACACACTTATTTTCACCAGGATTTTCTTATTTTCTACAAGACAAAACAAAGAAATGTTAAAAACACATATAATTGTGCATATAGTTGCTTTAATTTCAAAAACTGTAGTAATAATAATAAACTTGTAGCTTCACTCATTTTCAATTCAAGACAAATGTGTGCTCGGAACAGGTCTTCAGCAGCTCCATGTGGTTATATTTAGTGCTAGTGAGCTCCTTCTTGACAGCTGTGACTGCAGTAACTGCATCTGAGCATACGCCACATATACACACAGTCTGATCCACAACATACCCATATCTCCGTCTCCCCATGGCACATCCAGCCACTGGTAGATGTAAGACATTTTGAATTCAGCGCAAATGAAAGGACCTTCTGCTTGTCCTCATGTGTGTCAGACT
The DNA here is from genome assembly GCA_025331565.1 of Holacanthus passer. Lineage (NCBI taxonomy): Eukaryota > Metazoa > Chordata > Actinopteri > Pomacanthidae > Holacanthus > Holacanthus passer. Next base: position 6,785,853 of record JAFREQ010000030.1, on the reverse strand, counting down.
GGAAGGCCGCCTCAGCAGCCACACTGACAAGACACTGCAAATACTAAAAATAGCATCTAGCCAGCTTGCTAGCTAACTGAATGAGTAGCTAGATAACCGACTGGCTGCATTCTTATCAGTGTGTCGAGATCAAACCAACTCAGCCCAACCTATCTGCTTAGCCAGCTAAGTCACTGGCTCAACCACTGAGTCTGCTATGAGCGACCAAGAACAACATGTTTTAAAGCTTCTAATTCTCATCTAATCTGCTGAGAGTGGACAGTTAAAGAGGCAGGCGGGCGTATTTATTTAGATGGTCTGTAAGATCCTTTACATTTGTCTCCTTTCAATGTCTCTCTGTTTTCTCTGTTTCACATTCTGCATTGATTTCATTTTACCCCACATAGTACATATCATGGTGACAATTCTTTTAAAAAAACTAATTTAAGGGACCTTTACTAAAAATGTTTCTGTATATTATATATTCATGTTTGAAAAAAAATTATATTGGTTATCGATCTATAGTCTAACAAAAAATGCCCACTAACAACTAACTGAGCCTGACATGTACTATTTACTGCACCAAACAGAGATATGAGGAATATGTAGATGATGACATCACTCACCACCTATCAAAACTCGCACACCTGATGAACAACTATTTAACACTCCCTGAATTTGTTCAGTAAGTATACCTGTAAACTCAGTCCTAGAGATACACTCCACATCTACTCAGAAACTAACATCTGGGTCTACTGACATAATACTGTAATAAACAGTAAAATCTCCATAGATTCATTCATATCATCTCACATTATTGTCATATTGCCTACCCTACTATACAGCTTGTTTGAAATAATGTCTGGCTCGAGCAAATAGCATGGCTTGCTGAAGATAAGGGCCTATACTTGTAGCCACACACTGCCAAGTGCCAAGTTAATACAGGAATAAAAATTACGAATGGGCTACACTGCAGCATGTCCGATGTGAAAAACAAACACAGCCAAGCTTCTCTCCTCCAGTCTGTTCCTTCTTCTGCCTCTGTCCCTAACCTACCCCCTCACTTCATCTCTCGCTGTTCATTAATAATTTGAGCGGTCAGGACATGCGAGCTGTAAGCCTTCACAGGAGTTATGAAGACTGGGGAGAAAACACTAGTAGAAAAGTACAGTAGATAGACGGATGGATTGGTTTGATATTGCCCCAAAGGTCACACATGATTCTGTCATTGTTATCCACTTCTGGATGTGAACGTATCCTGCTTAGCTACTCATTTATTATATGATTGAACTGTCTAACCTGTATTATACTGAACTGACCCTCCTGTGATATTTTAATAAAACTAAAATCCTCCATGTTATAATATTCTTATAACTTTAGTAGTTGTAGTATTACCTAGTAGCAGTAGTAGCATTCTGAGTTTAACATACAGTTTTAAGCCAAAATATACTTTTTTAAAATGGCTAAAATTGATGCTGTGGGAGGAAGCATTCGCACACTCACACACAAATCTTGAGATGTTAAGAAATTTTTCTCTAAATCTAGATTTAAATATTCCAGTACATTTTTGTCACATCACATTTTCATTAAACATTGTACATGAGGAAAGAACTTTACAGCCCTTCCATCATGCTAGGCACCCCTGAACATTTGCTGCAAAAAGTGGCTGGACACTTTCAGCTTGTTACTTTTGAGAATCAAACATATTTGGACACATCCCCACTATAATCTGATCTTCCAAGAGTTTTTATACAGCTGTTTGCAGGGCCTGATGAACATGCCTTTGTTAACCATGATACTGTTCTTGGTCAACAGATGATTTTAAATTTAAGCTCATGAGATACAAATAGACAGTGATATGAAAATTAATAGTAGTATGACACAGGTATTAGCAGTCAGTAGAACCCATGGCATCCTATTTAGTTTTTTGCATGTTCAGAAACCAGTTTTTTGATTTCAGTTTATGTTTACGAGAGCAATGCACAGCATGATTATTTATCTGAGGGCTCACTTTTTCCTGACTGCTCGTTTTAACCCCATCCCTTTTTACATTTCAAGATATTATCATAAAAAAGAGGAAGCTATGCAAAAAACACTACGGCACTTGCTCATATAATGCTAGATAGGATATATGAGAAGTGGTTTATACAACTCCTATACATGAAAAGTTGGGACACTGTAAAAATTAAGTAAAACAGAATTTTTTATTTAATATTTCATTGATTTCTGTAAATATCTGCTTATTTTGAATTTGATGGCAGCAACATGTTTCAAAGAAGTTGGGACAGGAGCAACAAAAGACTGTGAAAGTTGTGGACTGATCCAAAAACACCTGTTTGGATCCTTCCACAGGTAAACAGGTTCATTGGTAACAGGTGATAGGATCATGATTAGGTATGAAAGGTTCATCCTGGAAAGACTCAGTCGTTCATAAGCAAAGATGGAGAGAGGTTCAACATTTTGTCAAACACATGACTGTATATTTTTACATTTATATTTAGATTGGGGTTTTTTTATGAGTAAACCTGGAAGCAAAGGACAGATTACAGCTGTCAAGAGTCCAGTTCAGCATCAGATGTCAGACATACTGTAAAAGCCACAGAGCTGCCAACAACTTGTGTACAATGTATTTAATCTGTTACATCATTGAACTCTTCACTGATGTTACAACATTATACTATATTGTCAAGGTTTAAGCAGTTTCTACAGCCAATCTCTACCTTCAGCATAAACAGCCTGTGCTTTTAACCACAGCACAGCAGAGTACCGACCTTGGCTGGTCAGAATGCCCCAGCAGGCCCTCTTCCTCTCCGGGACGTGCTCGGGCAGCGGTCCGGGCTCTGCGCCTCTTTTCCGGGACACCTCTGCGGACGGAAGCTCCGGCATGTTGCCCGGGCTGGAGCTCACACTGACTGCAGCAGAGCGGAGCGGAGCGGCGCTGAGAGCCAGCGGAGCCATCTGATTGGCTGAGCGGCTTTGTTGTTGTTGTGTGTTAAGCGCACATGACCAGCTCACATGTGCTCTCACGTGTTGGAGGAGGAAGACTGTGTTTGCCCTTCAAGTGGACAAACCCTGACCGACACACATCCATCAGCTCTGTGTGTGTAGTAGAGAAAACATGCGATAAGGTGCATCTGTCTGATATAAACCCACATGGAGTCTGATCGTTAACTCTGTGTTCCACATAGGATCATCTCATTGAATCTCATCAAATATGACTTCTGATCAAATTCCTATTTGGATATCCATCACACACACCAGGCTACATTAAGTACATTTAGTTTTGTAGTGACTTTGCCAGTGATCAACATTGTCATGTCATCATAGCTTTTTAATTCATTCTCAATGAATTCTTAGATCATCAGTTCCACCAGACATGTATCTTTACATAGATAGATAGATACTCTGCAGTTATAGGTCAACATTGGTAATGCAAATTAACAGTTCGTGCAGCATCCTACTCTCCAAGTCCCCAGCACAGAGCCAGCCTTCCTGATGCTGCAGCAAGGAGTATTTAATTATCCACAAAAGACTAGTAGATCATGTGCAGTATCAGTCCGGTCTGTAGGCATGATGGACTCAGACATTTATAGTATGTCCACCTCCTCACCGAGAATGGAAATAAGGTATTTTAGAGTAAATTCTTTTCCACTTTTTTACCACCTCCTTGGTCTTTGCTGCATTCAGGAGCAGGTAATCATTTCCACACCACCCCACAAAGTTTCAGCCCCTCAAACCATATCACTTGTCATATCTGACATCTGATATATTAACCAAAACTAAATGTGGATTGTTCTGGCCAGCAGGGAGGAGTCTCACCCCTGAGGTGCACCACATTACTGACTAGACCAGATACATCACATAACTAATATCAATCCTATTATTCTAACTTTTTTAACAGCTTCTTTTTCAGCAAGACATGGTAAGCAGTAGGCACTGCCCCCCACCACACATGAAAAATAGCAGTGTAACTTAAGCAGCAGCCACATATAGACCAGAGCTACTGACTGCTACTTCCTAAAGTAGGTCAAACTGTGGCAGCCTCAGTCTGAATTTCATGGTCACATTTTAAAACAGGAGCTTAATTCACGATAATGCTTATATTTGTTTCCAATTCTTTTTAAAAGCTGCTGTTGTCACAGTTCTGCCTGCTAGGCCTCGGCGTAGTTTTGTTTAGCCTTGATTTTCTCCTGCCTTAGTTCTCTTAGTTTACCTACCTTAGTTTTCATGTTTTAGTTTTCGGTCAGTATGGTCCTGTTCTTTCAGTTCTGTCGGTCATGTCGTAGTTCTGATGTCGTAGTTCTGTCATGTTGTGTGTCCTAGTTGTTTCTTAGTTCTATGTTGTAGTTTTCTGTCTTGGTTTTCTGTCTGTGTTCTATGCCTTGGTTATGTCTTTGTTGCCTGTCATTGTTTACCTGTTCTAGTTCTGTCAGTCTGTCACTATCCACCTGCCATAGATTCTCACCTCAGGTCCCGGTTCTTCTCCACTCACCCCGCCTCTGCCTCACCTTACCTGTCTGCCACTCCCACCTCATCTAGTTACCTGTGTTCTCAGCTGCAGCCCACTACTAATCAGGACTCTATATAAGCCATTTCACCCCACTCAGCCATTGCTGGATTGTTCCTCTTTCCTCTTCTCTTGTTCTCCTCTGTTTTCTTTTCTGTTCCCCTGTTCTTGTTGCCTCTTGCCATCAGTGCTTTCATCGTGTTTGGATTTGTTTGGTTATTCATTTTTGTTTGGACTTTGGACCTGTTCTGTTTAGACTCTGGACTATGCTGGACTTTACCCTGTAGTGAGTTTTTTTTTGTTATTTGAGATTTTGCATTTGCATTAAAAGACGTATTTATCGTCAATCCGGGTGTCTGCGCCTGAGTCCTTCCCCACTCCCCGTCACAGTTGTGTTTGTACCTCCAGATATGACAGAGACATACATTACTCATCTAGCAGATTACCATTTGTTACTTTTAGTAAACTATTAAAAACTTTTCCCTGGCTGTGAAAAAGCTTGACACAAACCTCACTTTGATTTGGTAGCTTAATGTTCTTAAAGTTTAGGGCAATAGGTTTAATTGAGCTGTGTGTACTTGATTCTGATAAAGACAAAAACCAGTGGAATGACAAATGTAGTAGCTAAGAAGGAGTCTATGCACACATTTCATAAAATTCAAATTTATATTTATTATTATTTATTTATTTTAAGAATATGAACAAAAAGAGCCACCTGTATGCTCTAGATACATGGCTATGCAAATGGTCCAATTTTAATCAGTTTGGATATGTACAGAACTTTGATGTGCACCTCAAAAGTTCATTCATGCTTTTATATCATCTTGGTTAGATTATTGTAATTATGTGTATTCAGGGTTTAAATGCTCGGCTCTAAACAAATACTAAAAGACAAGATCATCTTGCTCCAGTTTTAGCCTCTCTTCACTGCTTACCAGTACATTTTATAAATTATTTTAGACTTTATTGATCACCTTTAAAGCACCTCACGGTTTAGCTGCTGTTCCATATTGTTGAACTTGCTCCCCAATGAGCCACGGCACAGCCTCAGATCCCAGGTAGGGTCCCAGCTCAAGACTAAAGGTGACCAGGCTTTTGCAGTCAGGGTCCCTCAGCTCTGGAACTCCCTGCCTGCCTCCCTTTGTATCCAACATTCCTTTCTATTTCATTATTTTTTATCTTATTATTGAGTAATTTTGTTTTGTATTATTTTTATTTTAATTGGCCTGAAATGCATGCAAATGCAAATGCTAAGCATGGTAGTGCAGGCGTCCCTCTCCACCACAGCATTTTCCAGCACCCAGTGGGCATCCTCATCAGATGCCCAAACCACCTCAACTGGCTCATTCACTGGCAATAGGCGAGATGATTTGACACGCTCTGTACATTGTACAGCGACATCTAGCGGTCACGGTCCTCATCAACTTTTTTGAACTTTCAGTTCTATTTGTGACACCCAGAGTCACAAATATTTTTCACCACCAAGGCCTCATACTAGTCATCGTCACTTTCATCAGTGGTGGATGGGGTCAAATAGGACGCATCACAATCACAAAAGGATCCACACTAGAAAGATTATGTAAATTACAAAAAGTGATGGTTGTCTGGGGGTTATTCAAGGGAAGGTCATCTTCAGGGAATAAACAAATCTTGTGACAATGTAAATACAAAGCTAAATGTCACTAGTTTCCAATCAGAAATCACACACAAAGGCAACATACAAGGAAAAACTGTCCTCCTTTAAAAACATGTGACACTGTGTAATGTGTAACTTTTTAAACATTGAAGATGAGTTTATCTCTTTATCATTGCAGAGCTTGTCCTTCTGTAGCCTATAAATAGTGGACTTTGCTTCTTTGAGTCTTTAAAGCACTTAATATTGTAGTAATTCCTGATTGTTGACTAAATCTAACAGCTAAATGAATAAGCGACTCTTTTATTCATGTCTGGTGTCTAAATTCATGTATTGTTTATCTCTTAACACTATAATTTGTCGCCCTGCAGCCTTCTCCTCCCTGGCCCCTGTGCAGCTTGAAGCCTTCACGCCATCTGCTTTTGAACCATCAGTTGCTGAGTGACTCTGTTGAACCATCCAGCCACCATGTTCAGAGCACTGTACCATCTGTGGCTGGGGTTTGGTTAGACATGTGAAATTCATGGAGCGCCAGCTGTAGCTGCGGCTTTGCAGAGACATTACACAAGTCAAACAAAGCTGCATCCATTTTTGCCCAACGTCACGTTGATTCATCTCCTTGTCTGATGCAACCATCTAACCTGGTGTTCCACCTCACCCCATCTACACAATAACACCTTGCTTTTTATACACTGTATGTATACACTATATGTACCAAATCCTATATTAATGCTGCCTGGCCCTTCCCCATGGCTCCCGCTTTGTATTCTCTTCTGTTGTATGTCTCTTCCTGCTGCTGGTGGTAATGGGCTCAGGTGTTCCGTGACAGCATCCTACTGATGGGTGTGTGATAAGATTGCTGGAGTCTCCACCTTGGATGGTTCCCTTTTCCTTCACCACCCCCTTTGCAGATCACCACAAACCCCAAGACACTGATAGTTGAAGTTGGTTGATGCCTGATTGTATTACTGGTAAAAAAAAAAAAAAAAAAATCAATGAATGAAATTTAAATCTTGACCTCGTGACTGCAAAGCCTACATTCAGACCACCAGACTCCAGACCATCAGATACAGTCAAGTGCAGCTACATCCACACAAAAATGACTACTACGGCTCATTTTGAAAGACAAGGGAAGACGATTATCTTCTCAGACAAATATTATATATACTTGAGGTATTGTCAACATGTAATTATAATAATGCTCTTTATATTTTTTGCATTGCATTTTGTAAGTGCATACCATAGACTGGCGCTTTGTTGCATGCATTTGTTATTACGCATGCGCCCAGTGTGTGTTGTTGCGTTTCAATGTTCCTATGAATAAAGCTATACATATTGAAAAAAAGCATGCACTTCTTCCGCCTACTCATCGCTATTGCTTCAAGTTAACGGTGATACACACATAACGGAAGTACGTCAATGAAGCCTTCCCCACAGATAATAAAACGATAACAATCATTGCAATGATTTAAACAAATATTTCATCACAGCAGACTCTTTCGAACTGCTTGTCTGAAGTTGGTGTTTGAGATTATTGTTGCACATTCTTTGTCAGCCTGTTGCAATGTCGCAAACATGACTTACATAGATGAGGAGCGGTCCAAAATGATTTTATTTTGGAAAGCATGAACGGGAAGTACATGTTGATTCTCTGAAACTTGATTCTTCTTTCTACCCAGTAGCTAGCTACCGCGTATAGCTTAAGCCGTACATTTGTTATTGAATTATTGTTCTCATCTGTGTAGTAGTAGCTGTTATCTGAAGATGAACACGGTTCTGTCGAGAGCTAACTCTTTGTTTGCCTTCTCTCTGAGCGTCATGGCGGCCTTAACTTTCGGCTGCTTCATCACGACTGCGTTCAAAGACAGAAGAGTTCCTGTGGACATCCACGTCGCTAAAGTCATGCTGTAAGCTTGATCTTCGTTCAGCAGCTGTTAGCAGCATCACGCTCTTTCACAGTGGGCTCCTCTGTATGTGCTGGATTACAGCTGTGTAGCATTTATTTCCGATGCGTTAATGCTACGGAAATGCACAGGAAGGATGAGCAGTTCAAAGACTAACTGATTTACTGCGCGTGGTGCGTTCAGATGCTGCTCGTGTGTAAAGATACAGCTTGCAGGGCCTTCTGGTGGTTTTGGTCAGACTTCATATTTTGTTATTTATTGTGCTTGAAAAGCTTGTGGTTGAAGTTGACAGTTTTAGCAGGTTGTATAAGCCATAAACTGAATGTCAGTCAGAAGTGCATGTAAAATCAGGAACATTGTTAACCTGCATCATGAACGCCTCACATCTGCTCATGACATACGACAGAAATCCAGCAAAGAGTACAAGTACTGAGAGCTTTCACAGAGTGCTTAGTAACGTTATTATTCTTGTTTACTTACTTCTTTGAATTAGATGACTGCATTATCCATTTTACACAATATTGCATCGAGGCAAGCTTGTTGTATGACAGTTTGAGTGTAGGCATTATATACTGAGACATGGGAAAAGTAACAAAAACAAAACAAAAGTTCATCTAGAGCTTATTACTCATTTTAAACTATTCAACTAAATCAACTCTTTCATATGATCAGAAGATCTTACAAGTGCATCCCTAAAATCAGTGGTTAGAAAAGTTTTTCATGGGATGGAAACAGATCAGGGAACAGTAAAACAAGTGCTTTTTTCAAAGCAGAATTTTGGAACAGATTAGGTTTTTGCTTTTGCAGTTACAGTAAAATTCTCTTAACCTAAAATAACTGAAATTCATGTTAACAGATGAACTGCACATCTATAAATACAAGTGTTAAAACTACTTCAGCCTTAATATCTGCGTTACAAAGTGCATATGACACACTTGTAGACATTTAGTATTGCTGTTCTACAATTTCATTTAGCAGACGCTTTTATCCAAAGCGTGGAGCATGGAACAGTCATCTGGAGCAATTTGGGGTTCAGTATCTTTCCCAAGGACACTTCGACAGGACAGGTAGACTGCAGGGGTCAAGGATTGAACCACCAACCTTCTGATCGATGGACAACCGCTCTACCTCCTGAGCTATAGCTGCTATAACTCACAGGCTATGATTTGATTTCAATAAACCGTCCTCTGATAATATGTAATCTAGAAGTCAAAGCTGTTGTATATAGTGACACCAGTCCAAACTAATGTCCTAAACAGTAGGTGCTTTAATTCTAGCAAATCCAAATCCTTCACCCTCACGTATTTTCATGCAGCCTCCAAAGGAGACACTGTTCTACATGTATTCACCAACAACTCTGTACTGTCAGTCTTGCTGTGTTTTGACTTACACTTTAGGTTGGAGTCAGGTTTTCACTCAATCACTCTTTGTTTCCTCCATCATTTCTCTTCCTCCATCCTTCCTTATCGCTCCCTCCCCAGGAAGAATGTTGATGACTTCACAGGACCCAGAGAGCGCAGTGATCTGGGTTTCATCACCTTTGACCTCTCAGCTGATATCCTTTAGAATACTGCCACTCAAAATGACATGTACTGTAGCACACAGTATATGTAAGAAAAGAAAGAAATCTTATTTTAGGTTCAGTACTTTCTATGGAAGTCCCTAAGAATCAGACCTGTCTCTGTGTTCTGTAATAACAGTTTGAATCCTGAGTTGAAGTGAGTTCAAACAGCTCTAATGTCCTGCAGGGTAAATGTCTGTCTCTTGTTGTTCCTGAACTGCTCCTACATTTGCAGCCAATTTTTGACTGGAACGTTAAACAGCTGTTTCTCTATCTGTCTGCTGAGTATGCCACAAAGAGCAATGTAAGTCACAGTATCATGCTTGTTGTGATTTTGTGTTGTGTTGAAAAAGTGGCCTCTTTATTAGATAACGTCATATACAGAGTAATGCAGTCCAGTACAACAGCTCTGCCACATATTCTACCTTTACAAAGCTTATAACGTTCAGTTTTTGTTACTACTTTCTCAGAGGTATTAATTTAACTATACATTTATTGGACTGCATTAGATTGAAAGGTGTTCCCAGTATTCTTCTCCACTCATTTTTGTAAATGAAGATGGCAAACCATTGAAAACACCTCTCGATATGCCTCTCTGAACATTACTATCTTTGTGAAAGTAGGATTTATGGCTGAACAGTTGCATTAGATTGCATTAGATTTTACAGTTGTACTTAATAAAGTGTATATGTTAATACATGTCACATCTAATGCAATATGTAATATACATCAACATACATTCAACAAATTCATACAACTGATGTTAACTAACTGCTAACTGTATCTTATTTACAGTTTTTTTGTTGATCAATGGACTTAGAGACAAACTGAGAGTGAAAATAATCTGTGTGTGTGTATGTGTCAGTCTCTAAACCAGGTGGTGCTGTGGGATAAGATTGTCCTTCGAGGTGAAAATGCTAAACTGAACCTCAGAGACATGAAGTCCAAATACTTCTTCTTCGATGATGGGAACGGACTCAGGTGAGACACACACACACATTTTCTCTGTAGATTTCATGGCAATCTTCCCTTTAGCATGAAGCATGAATAAAAAGTGCAAAATGCTGTTGTGCTTTCTATTTTCTGCTATTTTATACTTCGCTACATTTTAGAGAGAAATATTGTTCTCATATTACACCACTTCAACCAGGTACAGCAACAACAATATAAGATACAGCAATAAAACACTGACAGTGGCCTTTATGTTGCCTGTGTACTTTTGATACTTTATATACATTTTGTTGTACTTGAACTTGTGTTTACTAAGGTGAAGGATCTGAAGACTACTTGCACCACTACTCCTTTTACATGGAAAAAAACTCTGTAAATTGTTTTCAAATCAAGCAGCAATCCAGAGATTCCATACATGCACATATGTTGGTTTCAGGTGTCAGTGTTAGCCTGCAACTCAAACAATTCAAAAACAACAAAAATGAGACAAAAAAAGTTAGTGAAATCAGAAAACAAAAGGATACATACTCGTTGAAAAGATACCTATCTACATCAGACACTTCCTTTGTTTCCTTTCCTTTCTCTCAGTCTTCAGGACATGGGTGCTCACAAGTGTGACCATACAGCATTATACTTATCCAGTGTTAATGTGTCCTGTGTTAATATCCTTTAAATAAAATGTGCAACATTATCTCTCCATTTACAGAAAATGAACGTTTTGGCAGACAGTCTCCTCTAATGTTGCTGATCGGGCAGTTTAACAGGATTAAACTAGATCAGGCTTTTTATTGACTTTTGTAACAATGCTAATTAAATTCTTTATCTTATTCATAGTCTTTGTCATTAAATAGAGAGATATCTCTTACAAATTAATATTAATCCCAGCAGGAGGCTTTGGGTAGTTCTTTAGCTTGGTTCCTAAAAGCAATAACAGCACTCCTGAATTGGAGGTTCCTTCACCATGGCAGCTGATTTGGAGAGATCTCTGCACAACCTAATGCAAGTTGTAGTTCCTTCATGCTACACAAGTGAAACCTTTTTTTAAATGGTGCAGCGCAGAGTAACACAGACTTAACTCAACCCAAGTTGAGAACTCAGATGACATCACTATGACATTAGTTATTTCCTCAAACTTGACAAAGCTCCTCCCGAAACACTTAAGATATTATACCACTGTTTTAATAGTCATATTTCTCATGACAGGTAAACTGAAGTCTATTAGTAAAATTGACCCTTTCAAGCTTTTGGATATCATTATAAAACTGAAGTGCTAATTTTTACAAGCTGCATGTTAAGGTTTGATGTCTGTTATGTAAAGTGGCTAACTGTCATGTCTGTCTCGTCTCCAGGGCCAATAAGAACATCACTCTGACACTGTCATGGAACGTTGTTCCCAATGCTGGAATCCTGCCTCTAGTGGCTGGAAGTGGACATGTCAGCCTCCCTTTCCCAGATACATACGAGACCACCAGGAGCTACTAGACCGACAGAAACACACATGCAGCCATTTTTGGCACACACTGTTCACTTTTGTTTCTTCATAGATGTAAAAGAATTTTTGGTTTGTAATAAAAGTTGAGATTGGACCATCTCTGTCTTTGTAAGGCTTTTAAAATAATAGCAAAACTATTGCATCTGCAGACATTGTTGGTGCTGGTTTGATTTCAGCCATGATATACTGATGTAAAAGGGCAGTGCTATTAACAACTCCTGTGTACTGTAAGTGAATACCAAATTCAATCTGAAAATCTTGAATACATTTGTAAGGTTGAAAAAGGAAACATATGCCAAATCTATGTTCACATTGTTTGTGTTTCAGAGGTATGGATTAATACAGGTTTAATAGTGATGTTGAGTGTTTGAAAAGACTGGATGGCACATCACCAGTCAAGAATCAGGCTTTTTCATTGGTGCAGGGGTGTGTGTTAACACCATCAAAGTGAACAGATTCATAGTATGACATGTATATATATTATTGGATGAACAGCTATCCTTTACTGTAACAACCTGCTCCTGCAGATTAATCCTACTAAACATCAGAAGGATACATCTGTTCCTTACACAGGAAGTGGTGCATGTTGTGGGCCAGAAGTCAGGTTATTCCAGCTCACACATACTACACTATTGCTGAGAAGGTAGCCACACAGTATATTATACTTGGTATGTCTGATTGTGGAAAACAATGCTTTAGCTACTGAACAAATACTAAAAATAGAAAGTTCAACAATTCACATTTTTAACAGAAAAAATTTACAAGTACAAAACAATTTTCTGAGAGAAACTTGAAAACAAAAAATAAACCAATACTGTATTTACACATGAAAATCAATGTACACACACAGAACACCACTCCATAATACATTTACACTGGCTTAGTTCAAGTTTAGTGAACAAACATAGGTAGTTTTCTACTGTCACATATTTCACTCCCAGAAATGATTAGGAGACCTCTTCCAAGCAGTGCTCCATCCTGTGTCAGTCTGTACAAAGTAAAAAGGTGGTTTCGCATTTAGCCAGACCTCTGGTTAAACATGTACATTCTAGCAATGACAGAAGATATGAAGAGAATGGGAACCATTCACAGGTCAAGTTACAAAACATCCTTAGAGTCAATGTGATTCAAGACTCTTTAAATACATATTTTGCAAAAATGCTTGTCTGCAGTCTTACAAATGAGAAGATTCATATTAATTTCAGTTTTGAGTATTTAGCCTAGGGCTAAGGGGAAACTACTAGTCAAGCTCCATCAGCAGTGAAAAAATACACCTTCCCACAACTCCAAAGAAGTCTTTATTTATATGATGTATCAAAAGATGAGATTTTAGGAGCTCAGGAGCCATTTTCTTTGGGTGTCAAAGGACTGCCACAACTGCCAGTCTGGTCATGTTTAATGTTTAACAGCTAACTCCCTCATGTTTTGAAAAGCAAGATACACAAAAGGTTGATCATATAAAAAATATATATGACAAAGCATTTATTGTCCTCTCCTAAAGCTGAACATGTAACACTGTGCACTGTATTGGTGTTTGTTCAGTCTATGCGCTGGATGAGCTTCTCCTCCATCATACAGTAGAGGGCGACATGGGACAGGTCAGAGATGAAGGCATCACAGGCTCGTCTGCTGATGCTCTTACAGCCTCTGAGGTCCAGCAGAGTCAGAGAGGAGAGACGCTTCAGGTAGGACAGACAGCCATCTGTCAGCTCACTACAACCTGGACAGACAAGCGAAGAGACATTCAGACATCAAGAACTGCTTTCATCCAAAATGAAGCTTTGCTGTTGTATGGTGAAAGTGCTCTTTGCTGATGTCTCTACTCAGCCAAAATTTGAATGAGGTAAAACACACATCACTTTGCAACACCGCTGTACAACCGCAAGTGGAGTGAGCAAGTTTGTAGTTCTAACAAATCAGGAGTCACATTCCCCCCTTTTATCTGTCATTCATATCATATAAATAACATATATCAATGTCATAGTTTTAAATCATGACCTTCAGTATTTGGATCAAGTAGCTCCTGAAAAATATGTTGGGCCAGGAGGCTATACCTGTTATTTCAAAGTGGAGATCGGATTCAGTTTCAGCAGATACCCAATATTGAAAGACTCAGATTGGGATCAGAAAAACCTCATCGAGATACTATTATCAGCTATAACTAATAACTTACCTATTTTTCAGATGGTTCATCAAACTGAATAGGTTACTTAAAAGGAAATCACTTTTGGTACTTTAAGAACATACAATATGACATGCACTGGTTATTTTACAAAGTAAATAAATGATTAAATTGATCGTTGCAGCCCTTTGTAATGACTTCTAAACCTAAGGAGTGGTGAACCAGGCATCATAAAAAGAAGCTCTGTCAGGAGGTTAAAACCCTTCTAGAGAAGTAAAAACTGATTTAACTCCTAGCAAAGAACCAGCTGGATGAAAGTCTATGTGATCAATAAGTAGGGGCACAACTGTACTCAAACACCCACCTGCCAGTGTGAGTTCAGTGAGGTTGTTGCGGGTGTGAGTCCCTGCAGCTGCCAGCAGGGCGATGGACGAGTCTGTTATGTCTTTGCAGTGAGCCAGGTCCAGCCTCTCCAGCTGGGGCATGTGGCGCTGCAGCAGCCTCAGAGTGGACTCACTGACGTCTAGACCGGACAGACGCAGCGTCACCATATTTCTCAGTCTGCTGCGAGATGACTCGGAACCTACAGGGACAGACGGAGAGGGAACAAATGGTCACTTGGCTTTAAAAGGTCAATATGGAGATCACAGACTTCCCTTTACAGGGTTCTCACACATTTTCAGGGACAAAATTTCAAAACGTTTCCACGAATTTAAGAGCCCATAAAAAATGTTCAAGACCATTCACAACCTTTAAGCACACAAACAGAACTGCAAGTGCAAGTAGGTTAACATGCACTTTTACTTGCAGTGCAACAGTGAAGCTATAGAGGATCTTCAGATGGCTTGAACCGTACTGACTGATACGCTTTTAGGACTGCTACCAATAGTCTGGAAGATTAGACAGAGGCTGTGTAATCATTGATTAGCTTCTGTGAGGACTGCTATGTACCATCATGCCCCAGGGTGAGTTATAACAATGACAAACAGTGGTTCACAGCCAAAGTCAGACAGATAAGGTTGCAAAAAGAAGAAGCATTCAAGAATGGGGTCAAGTTTAGAGACTCAAATTACAGATTTAATAATGCCGTTTCCACTACAGGACTTGTAGCGCTCATTTTCTACTTGCTGCCAGTTGCTGTTCGTAGTTTGGAGGCTGCTGACAAAAGGCCCCAGGATTAGAGACAAATTGTTGTTCGCTCTGCACTTGGTCCTGTGAGCAACGATCAATGTGTGCGCTGTTCAGAGACGCAATCCAAGAGCTTGCAGATGGCTCACGGATTTCTAAAATATATCAAGCAGGCTAAATAATCTGTTTGTGTTGAGGATGAGTCGGGGATCCATGCAACAAGCTACAGCCAATGAGGAGAGCAGAGGAGGATTGGAGCAGCAGCCAGAAACAACATGGAACAAGACAAACACTTTCTTTTTCACTGCAAATCAGCATACAAACAACTCATTCAGCTCATTTCTCACAGACATCAGTTTAGAAGAAAAAAAAATCATGGGATACCATGGATTTTTTCACCTTCTATTTCCCATATCACTTGTCACGCGTGTTTTCGTGACAAAGTGTAGTTTGATGACCAGCCCAAAAGTACAGACTCATTGGGGCTTCCTCCTGGTGAAAGATCTCATAATGTGTCATCTCCTGTCACTGACCAGTCATGTAGTGTGTAAACCACAACAACTTGAAGATTCCTGATTGTAAGACAGAAAGTTGTGTGGCATAAACAGTACATCGATCTGATAACTGAAATACTAATTAAATTACAAAGTCAACAGGTATAGCTGATGAAGGTTGGATATACAAAAACATCGATTTAAAAAAATATTTCAGCAGTAGGCGAGACAGTGTGGCCAGTTCCTGTTCTAAATTTGCACCTTTCTTCTTGTAAATCTTCTTGTATTAAAATATCTTTACTGAAAATGTGATCAATGTATCAACTAAGTAAGAGTAGTCATTAAGGGCTGGTCAGATGTTATAAAACATTTAAAACTTAAATTGTAATGTAATGCTTGCAATGCTTATGTTTGTGCTACCATATTCTAATATTTACAACTCCAGGAGGAAGTAGTGGCCATCAGTTCACCATTATGTACCCAGAAGGTCAGTACTTGAAACAGGTGATAGTACATAGGTTAAATTAAGCAAGGGTCCTTATGCTGAACTGCAGGTGACATGTTTAATAATATGTCACTTTTTCATACATTAGCAAACTAATTTGCCTCATCTTCACAGATCTTTAGATCAATTCCTTGAAAAGTAGTTCCTGGGACTAAAAAGTCCACGTACTTTGGGTGGAAACGCAGCTAAACTGCATGAGTTATGCTGTCCCTTTGAAAGACAAAGTGACAGCCCTGACCCCATCCCCCTATGACTTCAGCCACCAGCTCCACCTCCCCCTGCTCAGCAGGAGCTTGGCCCTCCCCACAACTGCGTCCCTCCCCTACCACATCTCCATCCTTAGCAGGACAATAGCAGGCTTTTTAAGAGGTAGAACCCCCGCAAAGCAGCTGAACCAGACTCTCATCTATTCTTCCTGCAAAAGGCTTCTAGTTCTCTGAGATTCTTGGGCTGTCTTGTCACAGCCACACATCTACCTGTATTGTAAATATTATATATATTGTAAATATAAAGTGGTTATTTTGCAACAGTCTGGTGCTGGTTGCACAGAATGAAATCAACCAGCTCTGACATGGCAAGACGCACTGATTCTTGGCAACAAGATTACAGTATATCACTGATCTTCATTCACAACACCTGCTACCATGCCTCTCCTCACAATGTGATGCATGATGAGCCACTAAGACAGTGAACCATTGCAGGCAAGGAAAAACCCTTTGTGGAGCCCAGGAAAACACCACTTCGCCGTCACCAAAATAGAGCCTCAAGCATACAATAGCTGAGCTTTGAACGAGCACAGTTTTGCTGCTACTGACCAGGCGGGGTGATGATCTCTTTAATCTGGGCATCTTTAATGCCTTCGCACCAGCGCAGATCCAGCAGCCGCAGGTAGGGCAGAGTGGGAGAGACCAGTGCTGACAGACAGGACCAGGACAGACCAGTCACCCTCAACTCCCTCAGACCTGAAGACACATACAGTAAGACAAAGAGAGGAATTGTAATTAGACATGGAAGGACAGGGGGGTCGGTGAGCGTGTGCATGTGAGTGTGTGTTTGCACCTGGGAGCCTTGTGAGCAGACAGTTAAGTTGTCTCTTGGCCAGGGGGGTCCAGGACAGGTCCAGAGAGGTGGGCTGGCGTTTGATGATGCCTGCCAGGGCCTGGTTAGTGAGCGGGCTGCACCGACTCACATCCACATGGCTCCACAGACGCTTGTCACAGCTCCTGCACAAGACAGTGAGATATGATTTGTTTATTCACAAGCTGCGTCAGAGCTCTATATTTTCCCCCTGGTCATCCAGATGCTCTGCCCCCCCTCCCGGAGGGCCTGCTCCCCAGTTTGAGAACCACTGAGCTAAAGACAAGGTTGACTAAAAGACTTTGTTTGCAGAATAAGAGCGTGTGACATACCATTTGTACCAGGCCTTACAGACGGTCATGCAGGCCAGCAGCTCAGCTCTAGTCAAGTATCTGAACACAGACACCCAAACCTCCTTCTCTCCTCCTCTCTCATTGCCCACGTCCTTAAAGGACGGCAAAGACAGCAGGGATGGAGGAGACAGGGAGGAGGAGGGTGGCGGATGAGCAGCAGATTCCTCCTCCTCTGAAGTAGACGCAGAGTGATCTCTAGTGCCTTTGTCGCCATGGTTACCCCGCAGACGAGGCCTACAAGATCAAAAATATCCGAAGGTATTTGGGTTAATGAGTCAAAGGTTCTGTTACTGTCAATAGTATAGTGAGTGAAAGATGAACTCCCCAAAAGGCATAAAGTTAAAGATGAATCATTATTTTCAACATCTTAAGATTAGAGTATTACAATTGTTTTGCACAATTTTAGAGTGAAAAAAAAGAAATGAGCACTGCACAAAAGTTTAGGTACCGCAGGAGATTTAAGCTCTTGGATAACTTTTATCAAAGTCACAGACCTAAATTAGCTTGTTAGGGCTATGGCTTGATCACAGTCTTCAAGATTAGACAACCCTGGCCTCGAGCTAAAATCATTTTACCAGTACTCCCTGTGCTTTGACAATATCAGTATGTCTATTTACACATATGAAACACTGTATACAAGATACATCTGCAATAGGATCAGCCAGTGATATTTGTGCATTTTTTGGCTCTCCTATGTATTGAAAACATGTCAACCGTGGTCACAAACACTGGACATACTGAACCCGCCATTTCTGTGTAGTGATACATCCCCAAATAATATTACTACTACTTTTAAGAGATAATGGTTTTCATGTTACATAGCAGGAGTAACAATTAACATTACTCAGATAATGTAATCCTCCCACCTCCTGTTGTGACTGGGCTGTTGTCTGATTTGGTCTCAAAGTACATATGTGAGTTAGTCGGACTTTGTATAAATAATCCATGGTGTTGCCACCCTCACTAGGCTTAATTTTAAATGAGAACATTTTGTATCATGAGTAGCAGTAGCAGTAGTAATGTACTGAACTGAATTTGATCATGTGTTTAGCGCTACCTGCCCGGTCCTCGTGGGGTTATGTTGTCAGCTGTGGTGTCAGCGCTCTTGAGTCGTGAAGGTTTGGACAGAGCTGTCTTTCTCTGGATGAAGCCCTGCTGACCACCAGCACCCACTGCAGCTGTCCTCGGACCCATGGCTGCTTCTAGCTTTGGAACTATGGAGCCTGAGCAGGGACAACAAGTCCGTTACAGTTTAACTTATGAAATTTTTCTTTAATGTTCAGTAATGAAGGCCTTACCATATACCTTAAATGCCTTTGTTTGACCAAATTCAAATTGATTGCACTGTAACTGGTGGGATTTTAAGTCGTACCAGATTGTCTCTTGGCCTTGTGGGGGCGCTGTAGAGTGACAGTCAGATAGGAGCCACTCATCAGGTCATCATTCAGATCAGACACCAGGAGGACTGGGGGTTCTGGGTCTGAATCCCAGCGTCCTTCCTCCTCGACATCCTCCTCCTCCTCCTCTTCATCTTCCAGTGTGTCCATCTCCTCCTCTTCAGGGTCAAACTCCTGCCCCTCACTGTCCTCGTCTTCATCTTCATCATCAGTCCGGCGCCTCCTCCTACGTCGCTGATGTCGTTGTTCTTTGCCTCCATCTTCACTGTCCTCTTCCTCTTCGTCCTCCTCTTCATCATCGTCGTCATCGTCTGACTCCTCAGAATCATCTCCTCTTCGCTGCATCCTGGAGCCTCCCCGCAGCCTCACCCCTCGTCCCCTCCGTGCACCATCCCTCATGCCCATCCCTCGCTTTAGCTTGAGGACGGAGGAGGAGCCAGGAGTCATGAGCCCTCCTCTGTTTCCTCTGTGGGTTGAGCCTCCTCTCAGCAGGCCTCTCCTGTTGGCAGCAATCCCCCTCCTAGAAGAGTGGCTCCCCCCTCGGGAATGGAGCACCATCTTTCTTCTCTGAGAGGCTGAGGAGATGGACGGGACAGACAATTAGGTCAGAGTAAAGTCATCACAATCACAACAAAAGCTATCTCTTTTTCGCAAAACAGTATTTTATTGTGTTTGTGTACTCAGGAACAAAATAACTGGCGGGCAGTAGGCGAAAAGTAAGCGCTTCAGGTTAACACAAACATACCTTCATCATCATCATCACTGGCAGAGTCGTCTCCATCGCGGCTGTGTCGCTGTCGTCGGTAAATCTTTGCCATACGAGCGTCCAGCAGGGAGGAAGCTTTCCGCTTCTATACATGCAGGGAAAGAAGGAAGGGGGCAGGAATAGAGAGGAATAGAGAAAAACAGATACAAAATGAAGTTGTTAGACACCATAAATTAAAAGTGTATTCAGAAATAAACTCAGTATCTTAAAGCAGAGACCCCACTATAAATACTCACCACCGGAAGGCCTTCACCGTTGTCTCCTTTAGACTGCTGAAGAAAGAGGAAAAATGTCAGAAGTGACTTCAGACACTGACAGCTAAATCACAAGAAATCTGCCAGTACTTCTTCTGACACTTGGCTGGCTTTGCGTTAATACGTTTTTGAAGGATGATAATATTTTATGGACAGAAGCTGCCATTATGTGTGCTGATGTTCAATAGCTAATTCTGATAATTTCCAACCCCACAATCAATATATAATCTGCAATCTGTAGAAGTGTGTTTTGCAAGTATTTTTATTGCTTCAAGAGTGGAAAAGCCTCTGAAGGCAAATCATGAAGGACTATACAAGTCTCCACTGAAAGCCATGGTGAAACACTTTTGGTTGGGTTGGGTTTCCCCTACCAATAAATACTTAGGCTTAAGGAAAAAAGAAAAAAAAAGAAAAAAAAGAGAATGCTGAGAGTTCTCTACCATGTCATGGGGTGGGGTTCAACACACACACACACAGTTGAAGTGAAGAAGTTCATGACAACTCAAGTAAAAACTAGAAAAGCAATATTTCCACCCGTTTTGTCCACAGATGTAGTTGTTCTACACAACCACAGTGCACTTGTTCATCTAATAGCAAATTGTTGTGAACAAGCTAAACTGAAAACTGTCTGTATGTAGCCTACAAAATACAAATACTTGTGAACTTAACTACTGGCTGAGACAACAGCCCCAACCTACAAACCAGCTCCTCCTCCCTCTACAAGCAATATCTGCAGGCAGTGAATCACATCAGCAGCAGCAAAGAGAGCAGGACAGAGGACAGGAGGAAGGATTGGTACTGTCTGTGTTTCATTCTAAATGTCAGTTCAAAAGTTGTACAGCTTGACAGACCTACAATGGCACAATGAAGAGAATATTCAACAATAAGCAATAGCAATGAGGTCACTATCAAACGTTTGGGACAGAGAAAAGCCTTTAATATCCATATTCTAATATTTAGGACTGACTCTGGCTCAACAGTTGTATTCAAAGACCAGAAATCGTTCTACCCTTTTTCTCAGCAGGCCAAGAAAATAATTAGCTTCTTGAGGAGGAGCACACAGGAACACCTTGACAACATCCTTTCCTAGTTAAGGGAATGGATGTTGTGATGGGAAAACCAGTGAGCAGGAGGGACAAACAAGGCCACAAAAGCAGTTCATCCAATGATACAAGTTGAAAGCAGAGTGAAGAGGGCCACTGAACAACATCAGCTTCTCTCACATCCTTTTTGACACAGAAGAATGGGGAGGCTCATGTGTCCAGTAGCATACTGATAAATACTGATAATACATTTTTTAAAAAGGAAATTCTGAAACTGAAATCCACTTATTTAAAGGTGAATAAACTGCACAAAGCTTTACAGCATGCTGTGTCCACAGTCACAAAATTACTACTTTTATTTTCTTTTTAGCAGCTCAACTCTTAAAGGTCTGAGTGCAACCCAAACCTGGAGAAAAGGCTGGTTTTGTCAATGAACAGCTTATTGTTTTGACTTGTGTTTAACAGTGTCCAACAAGATGAGAAAAATCATTTAGAAAGTATGGAGAAGGGAAAATTGGACACAAATCAACCGGAGGTGAAGGCAGCTCCAAAATGAAAACAGCTAACAGTCTGAGAGAAGAGGCACTACTCTTGTATAAACTATGAAAACTCAACTGTTAAATAGATAATCATTCTCTGTCACTAATAAGATAATTGGAATAGCAAAATTTACATCAAGAGTCGTGTCTGTTCTCTTGAAAAAGATGGAAAGGAAAAAAGGGGTGGGGTACACGCGATAGACGGGTGGATGTACGCAGAATAGGCGGCACCTCTCACCAGTCTCGAGCTGATTGGCTGAGAAGGTAGAGGGGCCGCCACCAATAGAAGTGACGCTGAGGAGGAGGAAGAGCAGCAAGGAAGAGGAGGAGGAGGAGGAGGGAAGAAACCACAGCGGACCACCTCCCCATCCTGCTGGGAGCCCACAGCACCCCCTATGGTAGCAGAGGGCCCGGGGCCCAGCCTGAGGACCAGGGGGCCATGGGGACGGATGTGCTGTTGGTGGCCGGCAGCCAACGATTCATCGCTGCCTGATGACTGACGGAGTCAAATTAAATTCAAAGAAAACAGAAAATAAATCAACCAAAAAACAAACACAAAAAAAAATAATAAAAATAATGAAAAAGAAACAGACAGGAGACACACAAGACCCATTAGCTTTGACACTGCAACCAAGTGTATGTGAACGCCGGGTTTATAGAATAAGATAGAGGGCGCAAGTGTTTGGAAAGAGACTCAGAAGTGTGTGAGTGTGTGTATGTGTGTGCACGTTTCTGACTTGGCCTTTCGAGGAGAAAAATGATTGGGAACGGCTTGTCCAATTCGGAACAAAAGCCATGTCCCAAATTGGGAAAAGGCTGTTTATTGGGTCAGTGGTTAAGGGTAGGTATGGTTAAGGTGAGGATAAAGGTTAGGCATGGGGTAAGTATTCAGTAAATTAATCTCAGTCTGTGTATGCAATGTCCCTAAAAGTGAAGTAAACGTGCGTGCATGCGTGCGTGCATGTGTGTGTGTGTGTGCCTGCATTGCTCATGTTGGGGACATAAATCTGTTTACAGTCACTCACCTTCCTTTTGGGGACAAAACTCAAGTCCCAATAACGTAAAACATTAAATTTTAGGACGAAGGTTTGCGTTAAGGTTAAGTTAAGTACTGCTGGTTTTTATTATTAATTATATTAATTCTTATTAACTAATGTGTGTGTGTGTGTGTGTGTGTGTGTGTGTGTGTGTGTGTGTGTGTGTGTGCCTGCATTGCTCATGTTGGGGACATAAATCTGTTTACAGTCACTCACCTTCCTTTTGGGGACAAAACTCAAGTCCCAATAACGTAAAACATTAAAGATAAACCTTTATTCGTCCCACAGTGGGGAAATTTGCAAATTTTAGGACGAAGGTTTGCGTTAAGGTTAGGCAAGTACTGCTGGTTTTTATTATTAATTATATTAATTCTTATTAACTAATGTGTGTGTGTGTGTATGTTAATAACACATTGTGTACCTCTTGGTCAGTGATCCCTTGGACACACTTTGGACACTCCCAACAACTGGGCAGGTCTTTATTCACCAGTCCTTCGCCCTGAACCTACAGAGACAGATGCAGACATATTATTAGAAAAAGGAAAGATAAAATATAAGGAGAAGAGTCGAGAGGAAATAAAAAAGAAAGTAAAAAAGACTAAATCTCTGCACTCTCTATACCTGCTACTTATATCCAAATTGTGACAGTATGTATAACTGGTATAAAACAACACTCCAGCAATTTAGTATTGTACTTCCATAAAGCCAGTAGACTCACAATAGACAGATTAAGGGTTCTCTGTGAAGAGTTTGACCTCTAGTGGTGATAATGAGCTGTTTTTCAAGTGGGTCCAAGTTTTGTTTATCGCAAGCACATGAAGCATGCATCCATGTTGGAATGTGTAACACACTCCTACACTATTCCGCTGATCTACAGATGGCTTTGATGCACCAAGATATGTAGCCATGAGCAAACAAAAGCAGGAAAGAAGAAGATGGCTAGCTAATAAATATGGATGCAAACAATGCTGGATTTAAAATACTTACTTTAAAAATTGTCTTTGCAAATGTTCTATGAGAAAGGAAATGCATTTAGCATGTGTGTATCCTTGGGGTCTATCAAATGTGTTTTGGTGAGTAACACTGTTAAATCGAGTAACAACCCAATTGTGTCTTAGTTAGAAAGAGCCAAAGTGAAACAGGAACTTCCAGGTTCTGTAGTCCAGAGGAGTAGTCAGCAGCACAGACACAGTTTCTGTATCATAGCTCGTGCTCCGTGTTTTTCACCGGAAGAAAGCACTTTAATAATGTCAGGATATGAAGAGTTTAAAGAAACGTAAAGAAACAGAGTCAGGGAGACTTGTTGACTGCAGACACAGTCAATTCATACATTCAGTGTTCTTGTGTCTATTTGTCTTACGGACTCTTCTTTTAATTGTAATATGACTGAGATGTAAGGACATGTAAAATAGTCTAAATCTAAATAATCTAAATATGTGAAAACCATGAGGATAATTCAGTTCCAGCCTCCACATGGCTCCATCTGTGAGCCATTCCTCTGTGTTAATGAATGAAGATCTACCCCGATAAACCAGTTACCTTGCTTCGTAGTACAACCCTCAGGATGTCAAGAACACTACTTGTTTTGTTCCACTGTGTGTGTGGGTGTGTGTGTGTGTGTGTGTGTAGAGCATAACTGTAACACTCAGAGTTCAGACACTAAAATGAAATGATGGACAGTAAATATAGTGGGCTTTACAGTAAATGGGGACTCTGGGGACATTGAGGATTTTCGGACACAGCACGAGTGAGTGTGTGTGTGTGTGTGTGTGTGTTTGTGTGTGTGAATGAATTACCGTGAGGCAGGCAGGATGGACTATCTGTGCACAGTTGGAACATTCCATCAGAGTGAGGGAGGAGTCTCCAGTTTCCTCCTGATTTGGCTCCTTGCAGATCTCGCACACTGCAGACAGAGGAAGGCCCGGCTGCAGGAGACAGAGGGGGTTAAACAAACTGAGCAAACAAACACATACAACATATGAAAATAAAGAAAGGAATAGAGTTATTTAGTTAGGAGTTATTTACCGAGAGACACTGCCGGAGAACACAGGTCTGCTTAAGCTTCCCTGGCCCTCCGAACTTCTTCATGTCTCTGCAGAAGTTGCACTCTCCACACTCTGGTCTCATACAAGCTTCACAGCGTTTACACCTGCAGAGAAAGAAAACATTGCATTTTTATTCAAATATAACAGCAAATGGATGATCACTGAAGACATAAATCATACACCTACACAATTACATGAATTATAAAGGACTTAAAATGGTATATAATGGGTCACAGCTCCAACACCGGGTATTTTCTGAGCTAAACTCTACAAACATCTACAATAGCCCATCTTTATTTGATATGAGAAACAGTGTCACAAAGAAACACGCTTTGTTACCTGACCCTGCGCCGTCTCAGCACAGACATGGAGGAGGCTGGTTTCTGTGGTCGTGGGATGATGGGAGTGGAGGCCAATTTAGGACGAGGCGGTGGTGGTGGTGGAGGAGGCTGGTACCATGAGGGCTGGTGAAGAGGAGCCGAAAAAATAAAGAAGAAACAATGGCAGAGGTAACAAGAGGAAAAAAGAAATATACAATATTTGTTACGAACACTGGTTCTGGTCATTTTCACATCAATATTGGTTGTGAAATGTATTTTTTACATATGGAATTTGCTAATAATACAGTGTAGACGGATCCTGAGCACACTCATTTCTTTACTTATTATGGTCAAAAACCAAACATTTGAGAATTCAATACAAACATTAATAAACATTTACTAGCAATACTTTTATTACCATTATTCTGTAGAGATAAAGATTTTCAGTCATTCAGGTCATTACTAGTATGCTGTGGGTCTCAAAATGAAGACTGCTTACTCTCTTTGGCCACCTGATGATTGGTTTTCCCGTGTAGGACAGTTTAGGATTGTCATTGGCATGTTCTTTCAGTAGTGCCTGCAGGACAAGAGTGGTGGAAGAGGAAGCAGTGGAAAGGACAAATGCTGTTAACAGGACAGCAATAAACATCAAGAATACAAGTAGACAAGTGTGTGTGTGCACTCACACACAGACACACCTTGATATGTGTAATGAGTGCAGGGGCGTTGTGTATTCCTGCTGGGACACATTTCTTGTTAGAGGGCAGAGCCTCCAGTTTACCCAGCAGGTTCCACATTCCCTCCAGCTCAAGGGGCGTCAGATGAACTTTAACTCCAGGCTTGTCAGACTGCTGCTCTGAAGTGTCTTCATCACTGCCACCACCCTCCTCCTCCTCCTCCACCTGCTCACTGGCTGGGTCTGAGCCAGGTGGCTTCTTCAGACCTGACAGGAGGAATAAGGTACACATTCTATTTACAACCAAATTACACCAAAAAACCCATAATGAAGACGTTTCTCCATAAATCTACCTCCCAAGTTTGTGTTCATACCAATGCCCAGTGAGTGTTTCTGAAACTCTGGTGTGAGGTAGGAGGTCTTGGTCAGGCTGAAGACGTAGCGCTCCAACACATACCAGCACATCTCGTAATAGAAGGGGTAACGAAACTTTACTGGAACCTGCGGTGAAGGTGAAAAATAGCATTTAACCTTGACAAAATCCATCACTTCCTGTCATTTACAGCTTATAGGAGAGTGTGTTTACACCTACCCGTGTTCTGTCTTCTATATTACAGATGTTAAGTTGCATTGGGATGTTGAAGCTGTGCAGGAAGTTACCTCCAAACACCATAGAGTCCACAGGGGTGTAGACAGCATGAATCCAACCTGAGCATAAGACACATTAAAAGAGTATTTTTGAAACTGAAGCTGAATCACGGAAATCCTTCAGTGTACTGCAAGTGAGTGAGACTTAAATGTATACCTGAGGGTATGATGAAGGTGCAGCCCTGCTTCAGTTCAATCCTCTGGCAGTCAGATGCTCGGTCTCCAAGAAAAACATCTCCCTGTTTCCCCGAAAGTACCCAGTTCTCATACAGCTCCAGGTTCTGAGGGGTGGGAGGGATCAGCCAGAACACCTGAAAACACACAACTGCAATTCAAACACACACTCCACTCTCCACACCTGTCACCAACATCATGTCACTTCCTTTACAGAGTGAAACAGAAATCATTTAAGATGCCCCCTCATATTGTGGACTATACATGTTTTAGTCACTTGTTTATTATAAGTTCTGTAATACATAACATCATTCATGTGTTTAGTTCAGAATGAACAATGAACTCCCTCTGGACCTACCTTGCTTCCTCTCAGTATGTGGTACCACACTGATGTTCCTCCAAAGTCAATGTGAAAGTCTGTGTAGCAACCCTCAACACTCATCAGACAGTATCTGCAGAGTGACACAAACATCAACAATGTTTACATTCAAATGTCAAGTCAATTAAATCCATGCATTGCTTTATTTCGAGATGAAAAAATGAATTATGTAAATTCTCCAGCCACATCTTCTATAGATTTGACTCCAGAGAAAAGCCAACATGGGGGACTTACTTTTGTACTTTGGGGTACTGCATGTCAGTAATGGAGTTGGTCGAGTCTCTCTGTCTCTCTTTCAGGTGACGAGGCCACATGTTGTCAACCCAGTCTATTAGATCTACCTACACAGCAATACAAGACAGAGAAAGAAAGAGAAAAAAGAAGAGAAAGTTCATTTACTTTTGCTCGGAGGTAACACTTTCAGTACAAAAGTTTAATTTAATTTCAAACTACTATTTTGAGGCACAGACAGATTTACTGTAGCTGCTGAAAAGCTTTTGTATATAAATGTATAATACACACAAACGGGAGGCCTCATGAAGTGTGTGTACATACTGTGGTAGGTCTCCTGACCAGGTTCTCTAGCTTGGTGTGGCTGAATTCCAGGCTGATGACATTGTAGAGCTTCTCTCTCTGAGACGGAGGGGTCTCGTAGTAACGTGTCCACTGGGCCATGGACATCTCTGTCCCCTTCTGAGTGCTCACGTCCATCACATCTATCATACGTCTGCTACCTGAGGGGGGTTTGTTTTGGCAATGGATTGCACAGCATGTCAAAGAAATCTGGCCAAAACAGCAGCTGATAGAATACAGTTCATAGTCAAAGTCATAGTTTTCAATATATAAATTTGAATAATGTAATACGTAAAAAATAAACAAACAAAATTGTACATGTATAATAAAAAGGACATAGCATCAAATTACTGTTTGAACTCTCTTAAAAAAGTGGACAAGTCAGTTTCCACTGCAAATAAACCCGTTTGTTACTTTGGTCTTGTCTTACTTTCAAGTAGAACAAATGAAGTGATTTGCTGATTGACAGTAAATTGAACAAAGACGTTTTTGATAAATAACTCAAGGATACATTGATTATCAAGTAAAAACATAAAACATGAGCCAGTTTCAGATTTTTGAATGTGAAGATGGACATATCACATGTGATATCATTGTAAATTTGGAACTTCAAGCTTTGAATGTATTGACCATTAGACAAAACAAACCAATCATATTCTAATGCATATCTCATGTATATCTGCATATAATCTCGTGTATATGTGTTAAATTTGTAAATATTTTTTAGCTTGTTATATTTTGCTTGTTATATTTGTTATATTTTTTATTATTTAACTGTCCTATTGTCTTTGCTGCTGTGCATTGCAAATTTCCCCACTGAGGGACGAATAAAGGTTTATCTTATCTTATTTGAATATCTTTTTTATATATTTTTTGGATTAAATTATTCATTAAAAAAACAAACATTCTATTCTTTAAAATGTAATGATTAGTTATAGTCTTTCTGCTCTGATCTTATCAAAGAACATTTTGACAAGACAGACAGCTGCTGCCAGTACTAAACCTGAGACTTGTAGTAATATCTAATTAAGTAATGAAGAAAACTTAATGTCTTACCAACAAACATCTTGACGTCATTGACACTGAAGTCAGGATTGGGCATCCTACAGAACAAGAGGTGACAAGTTTCTTGTTTTTTGGTTCATACATCAACTTGTGGGTGTTTTTTTTCCCAATGGAGAAAAAAAAAGCAAGTTAACAACATACTTGATAAAGTAAGACTCAAGTTGTAAAGTAGATGTGATGTAGATGAGAACAGAGGTGGTAGAGAAAAATAAAGAGGATGCCTACTTGATTCCCAGTCCATCGGGCTTCTCAAAAATGATTGGGTCCCTCAGGCCACCTCTCTGGATAAACTCATATGTAAAGTCTAAGAAACACAAAAAAATACAGACAACAAAATGTGATCATTTCATTTTTGGTTTTCCCATCATTCACTGTTGGCTGTTTCATTTTTCCAGATTCATGATGCCCTAATGTCTCCTGTTGTCATTAGACAACCCTTCATGTTCAATTCTCGTCTCCAACGTTAAAATGTGCCTGTTCCACTTAAATTTTCTAACCTGAGAACCACATGCCCGTATGGCCTACCTTTCCCCTCCAGGCGAACGACCCGGTCAGAGTTGAACCTATGACTGCTGACTTTCTCCTCCAGGTCAAACATCCTCCTTCCATCAATCTCCTCATCTGAGATGCCATCGTCGTGGTAGCGTCGCCGGGTACCAGCCCGCTAGGAAGGGGGAAGGAAAGGTGAAAATATAATACGAGGCATGACAAAGATAGGTGACAGAGAATGGACAAGCAGTCAAAGGATGAGACAATCAAACCAGAACCAGGTCCAAATCTGTCAATTAAACCTATTCCTATTCCCGAAACAACAGATGTGTCTACAAAGTAGTCTATATTGGTGGATTCTACACTAAACTGGATATTCTTCCTTACCGGGAATACTTAAAAACATTTAGACTGCATTCATTTCTAAATATTCATTGTATATTAAATGACAACAACATAAGGGGAAAACCCCATTAGCATGTGTTCCACTATGATAACTAGGTGCAAATAGCCTTAGTGGAGACAAAACTGGAAGACAAAAGTGGATGGAAAGCACGCATCAGGTACAACTGTCACGAAGTAAATGATTTCTTCTTTTACACTTTAAAATATGCTTCCCTGTAAACGACCTAACAAAACTGACAAAACATCTCAACATTGCTTTCAGACATTGGCAATAATTGATGGAAAAAGAATACTGTTTCAGTGGGGGTCCCAGGTCATGACAGGTGACACAGGGATAATCCCAGACTGAGCCCCCAACCCCCCTCCATAATCTCTCCCACCTCTTTAGTGGAGTCAGCATTCAACCATGCAATAAAATGAACCTAATACGGCCAGTGTTTTCTTCACGAGATCTCACAGTACAAATGTCAAACTATTGAGATTTAAAACTACAGATACTCAGTCAGGGGCTGAACTTTGTGGGAAATGTAATTTTTTACACCAGGCCTTGTCATTGTTTTTATACCTAATAATCTATACAAAACATATATACGCAAAGCACTCATTTATACTACAGGACATTGTCTTGGTTGGTGACTTAATCTATGGAAGCAGTGCTGAAAGTGACAAAAAAAATAAGGACCAATCAGATAAATCCAATTTCATTGATCCCGAGGGAATTGTTGTAAATGTGGCCAAATCCACTTTAAACTTACCAGCCTTTTGCTGTACCTTGGCTTGGATTCATCCATTATCAGTGGTCCCACCAAATGCAGGGATTTAATAATTTAAGGACGCAGAGTATGCGAGTGATTTAGAGCCATCAGAAACCACGTTCAGCTGCAGCGGAGCGCCGCTTGGCTCCACTGGATAGTAAACAAGGAGGTGGAGAGCGTGGAGCTTTACGAGTCAGTTAACTTAGCTGTAGTTGCAACAATAAAGTTACCAACTTATAAGAGTGTTGGCAAAGTACCTGAGATGACAATAATACATTTGCTGTCTTTGAAAAATGATAGCGATAACGTTAACGATCGTCCCTTGTTTTACGTGTCTTTTAAAAACACTGAAGCAACGTCGGCTTGATATGGGAAGCTTAATGTGGAGCCCGACTGATTCAAAGAGGAAAATTATAGTGATTTATTACAGTGAATGACAGCTAAAACTTATATAAAATGATCACTATCATAAAATCAAGTCTGTCTTAATAATGGAGCTTTGTTCCTTGCCTTCACCACTCCAAGTCGTCCAGCTAATGTTAGCGTTTAGGAAAGCGCCCTGCTTATACCGAGTGAAAACTCAACATGACCTGAAGTCTTAATAAAATCACTACATTACGATTTTTCTAATACACCACAAGCAAAGGGCGCACATGACTGCTGCTGTTGTTACTAGTACGGTGTAAAGTTAATGTGGTCTCCGAACAGCCGCCATTTTCCATCCCAACACAAAACATCACCATGTCACGCCCACAAACGTACAGTGGACCAATCACAGACAGGCCTCTGAGGCATTCATTGGACAACAGCAATGTCAGTCACAGGAATGATGTGTAAACTGTGATTGGATAAGAATAGCCAATAGAGATATAAACTAGCTGGCAAGCCACCAATAACAGCACAATTGGAAAACGACCTCATATCTCATTGGTTAATATAGCCCAATAATGTTAATTAGTGGACATGCACACAATCAGTCAAGAGAAGTGGCCAATCACGCGAGAGTACAACACACTAGCCACCATCCCATTACCCGATATAACTAGTCATCAGTCATCGCTAACCTGAATTAGCTGAATAATAATGGTTGTAGAATGCTTACCCCCATATTTACACCGGCCTCGTCTTACAAACGCCGTCAGTAATCCGAGATGTGTGACGTCTCCTGTGTCCCGTGTTTTCACCCCCACAACCTCGCATCGGAGGGACACGTTTTGTTGCCTTCACCTCAACGAGGAAGTGCCTGTTAGCCCATAAATGGAAGTGGACTGTGATCAAACTATTGTCGATTGGCTGGAAAATGTTGCAAGGCTCTTGTGATTGGTGCCAGTGACCTGTCTTTCATTCACGTGCTGCCAGAATACGGTGAGCGAGAGGGAACATGCCGCGCTGCAACGCGCAATACGAATAAAACAAAATATAAATAATATACTTATAAGCAAAACATATCACAGTTGCATTTTATTTTTGTCAACAGGAACTACAAAAGACGTCGTTTATTACAATAGGATAACTTCCCTTATGAATCACTACAAAGTGAGCGGCTTTAAATCATGTAAGCAGGAAAGAAATGAACCAAAATCCCCTACATGTTATCAAAGTGTCACACAAGCTAATAATAAACAAGGTAAACAGAAAGGCAAGTGATGATTGGACCATGGTTGACCAATTAGGACTTGCCTAATTTCCATCGTCTGTATTGAATCCATACTTCAGACCCAGGATTGTTTTTATTATGAGAAGATTTACCTAAATCATTCTTGTAAACAATTTGGTTGAGTTTACATTGAACCTTCTGGAAACCTGGCTCAGAGAGTGGGATCTTCCTGCTGTTGTGTTGACACCCACAACAGGTGATCCTAGCATTCAAGTCAAAAAACAGGTCAAATGAACAGACAGGTCAGCAGTGGAAAGTCACAGTTACCCAGATGTCATGTTTTCTTGTTGGGAGATATATTTCATCCATTTAAGTAAGTAGTCGTATAAGTAGGCCAGCAGTTTGCTGCTTGACTCCTAAAGAAAAGACTCTGGCTTTAAGTCTTGTTTCAAACCTTGGATGTCAGAAGGAGCTTACAAGGTGCATCTGATGCCAGCATGACCCAGTAACATGTGACATTTTCTTTTGGGCTAATCTGAGTCTGTGACCGATGTTAGTGTCAAGAAGGCTAAAATTGCAAGAGTTCAATTCAAATGTGGATCAAGAGTAGGACACTACAAAGAGTGGGCTGCAGTACAGTGTCAGTGCCAGCCCACAGCTGTAGTGTAGCCGACAGCATTTTTGGATCTAGAGCAAGAGAAAGGTTGCATATGTCAAAGACCAACCAGAGTCAAACCATGGCATGAAACAAGAACAGCCTCTTTGAAAATACAACTGTAGTCCTTTAAAAAACAAAGGAAAAAAACACACACATATTAAAAATGAAAGCAATCTTTGTAATAAATACACAAACAACAAAGAACTAAAGCAGTAAAACACCGTCAAGGCTGTGTCAGTGTAATCAGATGAAGCAGGGCTGTCTTTATGTCCATTTCTAATCTAACACCTTCAGAACTGACTTCTACTCGTTGGTCTTACAGGGCCTACTATCAATTATTTAATCAGTTCAACATCAGAACTCCAATATGTGATTTTAATGCAAAGTAACTGTCTTCCATCATTGAATAAGTTGGATAACGGCCCACTATGGAGTCGTAGCAGGTGCATATGAATTGTATCATCCGATGCAGTCAATAGCATAAGTATTGGCACAGTAGTGTGGTTTCCACATCAAAACACAAACAGACAAATGTACAAAAGTATATAAACAGGTGTCTCAATACTTAGGATACTGACTTCATGGATATGCATCATGATGATGGACAATGTGGTAGTCGTGCAGATGTGCTACAGGGATATCTGTCTGAGGTCGCTTCACTTTCACGTTATTCAAATGTTAAGAGCCACTGCTAGTCATTCCTTATTCATTTCTCAGTCTTTTTCAGTTGTTTCTTGGATATGACTCAAGGTCTCAAGTGAGTACAGTTGAATTTGTGAAGGCAGATCCTGACAACTTACCAATGTCTTTTAAGTATTGAATAATCTGAGATAGTAGTTCATTGGGATATAAAACTCCTTTGAAGCTTATTTAAGACATTTTGGTTAGCCAGATTTGTAAGGAATCTTTCCCTTTAAGTAAAAGGGAGACTGAGATACATAGGGTCTACAATTGAAGTAATCAACTTTTCTTCATATGCAAAAAGTGGACAAAGATATAAATAAAATCAAATGAGATACCCTGCATGGGCAACTGCCAGATAATATCTGCTGTGGTTATTCACGGCCCCAGACACTGAATCCTGAATATCTCGGTGACCCCTTGATCTATCTAGTGCTGCCATCTGGTTAACTTTTCCATTCTGCAGATTGAGCTGATCTAAAACCAACACTCCTGAAAAGGCCTACTCATATACATACACCACCATTAACTGACAAATACTGCACCTAATACCATTCAAATTCAAACAAATACTGCAACAGTACTCAGAGAGGTCAGAGCCAAAGAAGAAAGATGTATTTCCCAAAATGGGACTGCTCATTGTGTATAAAACTCACATTTATGAAGCCTATAATGTTCTGGTTATTATTGTTACAATTGATCTTTTGGTTCAATTATGGTCATTTGGGGATCATTTTGTGGCCTTAACATCATATGGTTCTCTGTGAGTTATGCAGCTGCCCATGAAATCTGATCCAAGTCTGGGTAGATAATGGCAGATAAATTCAATATAAATGTCTAGGAGTCATATTATGGAAATCTTCTTAGACCTTTCAGGACAGGAAGGTGGATAATCTTCAAAGCTCCATTTGGATATAACTTCAATTATCCAGACACTGCACTGACACTGAATTTAAATGTGGACCAACCTGAGAAGATTAAGAAAGTTGTCATAACATATTCAGAAATAGCTGAGAATGAATACAAATACCTGCAGCCTCTATTTCAACTTTGCATTCATTTAAAAGTAGTAAACTGAGCGCAGGCTCTATTTTGTGACCATCAGAGAACAGTTCTGCTCTGCCTCTCATCCTTTACTGTGTGGACTCAGCTGGTTGGTGGCCTCATTCACGTTTTCTATTTAATGAAGCTGTAGACAAATGAACCAAGGACGACAGCCAAGATCACGCAGCAGCAGAAGATCATCATTTGTTTCTGGAGAACAGGAGGGAAGAGGTAGAGAGACAGAAAAGAACATAGTATTACAATACCCTCTCCCACAATTTTGGAGTTAAAATCACACAAGACATTCCAACACTGAGCACAATCAAATTACAGTCATGACCAAGTTGAGGAGGGGGTCAAACCCCAGATTGTTCAATACCAGGACACAGCCATATCAGTCTCGGACTAGGATTTAACCACAGCCCAACCAATACTCTGTTGTGTATAATGGAGGATTGAAACGTGATAGATGGCCAATAGACCACAAGTGGTTTGGTATATTCTGAAGTAGAAAGCAGACTGTAAATTGAAATGTGGTTAAGTAATGTGGCTCTACTTGCCAACAATTTAGGTGGAAGAAAGGAAAAAAGAAAGGACCCTATTTTTAGATATACAGCAAACTGAGGTGTTTCATGTGTGTGTTGTTCTTTTGAGGATGTGATATTTAGCTAAAATTAGGATTAAAACTACAAGAGAGCACATTAAATAATAAAAAATGTTGGTTTTTAACCAACATGGTTATCAATGAAAATAGCGAAAAACTGGGACTGTTATGGGACTGTTATGACTTGTTTCAACAGGTTATTACATCCATGTTAGTGCTGAATCAGTCTCAACTTACCCTGCGCGCCTCCTGCTGGAATTTGGCTGCCTTTTTAGTGTCAGCCACTGCCCTCTCTACAAAGCCCACTGACTGGTCCATGTTGCTCTCAATTCTGTCAATCATGCCACCCTAAAGGAGGGCAGGACCAGAGGGAATAATGCAAGATAAGAGAACACAGAAGGACAGATAATGAGTGGCCTGCATACGTTTGTAGTATCGGCCTTATATATTTCAGCAACAAGGAAGTGCTCCAACTTCTTTGTCTTTTAACTTCCTGTCTTTACAGGAAGTGGTAATGTGTGGTGTAGTGTAGGTGGACATCTGCTGCTTGAGATCGCCTTTACCTGCATTTTATCAAACACCTGAGCAGTTAGTTAAGTATTGAGTGAAGGACTGACAGAGCTGGAAGAAAATTGGACACTCCTCCAGCAGACAGAGAAACATCCAGAGATTACAGAATACAGAATAAGTATTACATCGTTGAAAAGTTATGTTTTCATTCATTTTTTTCATATAATACAATCAACAACACACAACAAGAAATTAAAACTGTGATTGTTTGTGAAGAATATACATACTGTTCATAACTTAATAACCCGTATTATTGTATTGATTAGTTAGCATCAGTGGTCTTGAAATGTTTTACCATAGAAACATCAAGACACTGCTACAAAGAGTAAGCCGACATTAATTGAACTAGTTGTCGGCAAGTTGATAGTTAACACAGTAGGTAACTTTGCTCCAAGGATAGTTTATTTAATCTGTAATCTGTTTTATCTTGCAAATTTCCCCACTGTGGGACAAATAAAGGTTTATCTTATCTTAATCTCATATCTGCAGTGAATGCGATGGTGTCAGGTCACATGACATGAAAAAGTGGACTTGTGCATTGAGAAATGTATAGCAGGCCGTGTGAAATGATCAGGATCGAGACATTTGGCTTATATTCACAACGACAATCAGAAGTTTAGAGACAAAACAGAAAATGAAACAAACAAAAAATGGACAGGCTGCATGGTGGCAATATTGCTTTGACTCTTAACCGTGTTCCTTAAATGGATTTGATATTAACACCAGTATTTCACATGATTAATGATAGTGACTGGGGAAAGGTTATGTAAGCTGTACATTTTTCCTGAAAGATAAGATAAGATAAACCTTTATTCGTCCCTCAGTGGGGAAATTTGCAAAACATCAAACACTATAACTTGTATTACACTACTCTATGTAGTAGAGGACAAACAATGTTTTCCAGACCTTTTCAGTACAGTTTGCTAAATTTTCAACAAGAATAGTAGTAATAGTACGTCATAATAGTACTTCGTCCACTAATTTGTGTAAGTAAGTATAATGTCTTTGAAAAAGTGGATGATAAGTTTCTTTTTGTTAAAAACAAACAAACAAAAAAAACAAGGTAAAACATAACCTTCTCTTTATCTCATATTTGTAAAGTCCATATGACTACAATACAGGTGTCAAATGTTGTTAATCTTAATGTAACCCTATTATTAATCCACAGTTATATTATACTGAGAGAGTTTTCTTGAAATGTTTGTTCAAATGAGATTTTTCATACTTTTACAGTTTATCATATGTTGTTGTTGTGTGTGTGTGTGTGTACCTGGTTCTCAACCAGCATGGCAATATCAACAAACATGTCATGGAGCTCTTTGATGCTGCTTTCCAGCCTCATGATGTCTTTGTGACGAGCTTCAATCTCATTCAAGGCCTGCTGGTTGATCTTCGAATCCATGATCTGGGGAGGGAGGGGGTGTGTGATGAAAAGAAGGAAAGAACAAAGACAGTGAGGTCAGCGGAATAGTGGCACTATGTTAAAAAGATAAGTAAAAGATAAGTAGTGAGCAAGTTGTGACTGTGGCAATGTACAAAAACAGGAAGGAATTAAATGTGTTACTACTTCCCACAATTACTCACTTACTCAAACATCTAATGAAATATCTGGTCAAGTTCAATTGGTGGAATCAATAGAATCTGCACAGTCTAAGGAATACAAGCAAACAGCCCTGCAATAAATATCAGTTTTTGTTGAGAGCTCCTGATAATAATAATAATAATAATAATAATACATGTCTAATGTACACATCATTCTGCACAACAAAGCAAGACCACAAATGACCTCAGGGTAGAATGTATTTGTGTGACTCTTCGTGGCAGGTGGCTCCATGCATCTTTTTTTATGCATATGATAAATTTGTGCTTAAAACAATCTAAGACATTTTACCAAAAAAAAGTTTGGTGTATTGATAAAAGCAAAATCCGAAAAAGTGCAATGGAAACAGACTTCAGTAAATCATTGAACTTTAACGTCACATGCTGCTCCACTGAAGAGACAAAATGCTGGCAGAGGAAAGAGGAAAACACCAGCTCAGATTGGAGCAATGAGGAGACTTTAATCTTCCTTACACTGATACATGAGTAAAACAGAAAGGCTATAATAAGTAGCGAAAAATGTCCGTCACAATTCCTGAGAGTCAAGGGTGATGGTTTCAAATGTCTAGCTGTGTCTGACCAACAGTTCAAAAGCCAAATATACTCTACATATTTTACATATCATTTAAGACAAGGAAAAGAAAAAGAATACATTTTAGAAGCTGAAACCATTTAACTATTGTATTTTGCTTGACAATTAATTAAATTATTAATTGATTATCAAAATAGCTACTCATTCATTTTCTGTTCATCGACAAATTGATTAATTGACTTATTTCATTTCATTGTGCTGTTGTCACCATGTTGACCCTCTGCACATGTATTTACATATAGAGATGCACACGCTGTCAGTCTTACCCCAGCAGTGAAGACAGCTGAGTTGCCTCCCTCCAGCATCTCTTCCAGTTCCTCGTCAGTCGTTGCTTTCCCAGCTGTGATAAACAGACAGAACAGTTATACCAGTGTTTTAAGTAATATCTGTTAACAGCTGCCAGGCCTGGTTAAATACAGAAGATAGTGACAGACTGACAGAGAAACAACACATATCAAATATGTGAAAGTTCCACGATTTATTTGTGAACCTCATGTTTTAGCTCTCATCTTCAGTGACATCTGACAGACATGACAATAAAGTCACAGGAATTGACAAGCAAAATAAAAGGTGTTTGCTGTAATGACATTCTGTGATAATATATACTGTATATTTATTCTGTTGCTGACAGTGCTGTCACACACTGACTAACAGGCTAAACAACACTGCATTTCATATTTTGTATTTTGCACCTTCAATAGACACTGATGTGAAAAGTGATCAATAGACCCATATTGCTGCCAGTACCATGGTGAGTGGCACTTAAGAGATTTGCCTCACTTGACACCATGATCTGACAACAACATGCTGGAATGGTGAGAGACTTGAGATAACATGTTATGTTATCACATAATGTCATTATGTTTGACAACTTCAAAAATGAAATGTGCCATGTAGGAAAGTAATCAGTAGACTAATGAGAGGACCAAGTCATCTTTGTGGGAGTAATAACACCACATGTGAAATGAAAATATAAATTCATGTAACGTGAGAACTGATTTATGAAGCCTCAAATGTCCCTTAATGACAATTCCAAAATAATTAAAGTGTAACCCTGTGCTAATTTGTGCATGTTGTAATTCATGTTTTATTTTGAAAGTCTAACATCCACCTGTTGTTTCAGTTCCTGCCTGTATATATAGTCCTGTGATTTCCCTGTTGTCCTGTCAGACTGTCTTTGTTCATCCAAGTGTTTGTCTGTATGGTTTTTGACTTGACTTGTTTATTGATTTTTGGATTTTTGCCTATTCCCTGTCTGGATTACTTTGCCTTGTTCAGACTGACCTCCTGTGTATGACCACCTGTTTCTTCAGTAAAGACTTTGACCCTGCATCCTGTGTGTTTCTCTGGGCTTGAGTCTTTGTTGTTCAGAAACATTTCTGCTCAACTCAAAGCCCAAAAATGTACAAGACTTACTGCAGGTAATCATATCGTCCTTATGTCTGATTGTTGTAACAATCAAATGTAACTCACTGATCTCCAGCTGTCGGGCGATTCGTCCTTTGCTCTTATCTCTGAAGTCCATTTGAGCCTCGTTGTATTTTGTCATCACCTCTACAAACTTCTTGGCCAGGATAGCATGCTGGGGAAATACAGCAGATACCATTTTAATTGAGTGAGTAAAGTGAGTAAATGTTTAATGCCAGTCACATAAAATATCATAACGTGGATTGGTGTTTCCCCTGAATGTCAATTTTGCAGCTAACAGTAATGCAGTGCTTCCAATGAAAGAATTATAATTTAAAGTCTTTTGTACAGTTCACATACAAAATTTGCAGTTCAGCTTGAGTCTTCACATGAAGAAACATGTTTTGTACTGATCTGTGTGACATCAGAAACGGATCTCCTGCCTCTTCAGGTGTAAATATATGAGGACAGACTTCCTGTAAAATGATCTGTTTTCCATAAGTAGGTCCTTACAGTCTAAGCTTTGATATATAAGGACAGCTTTTAACCTCACAGGTATCTTATTTGGAATAATAATGACTTTTGTTTAGGAACAAATCACTTTTCTTTGAGAGATGGTTTCAAATCAGAATCACATTGTGCTGGTGAGTCAATTGTTCAATGGGGAGTGGCTGTTGTTTAGAATTATTATCTTCATACAGTTTCCCAGTAGCCCTGAAGCAGTTAGCTGTACTTTCTGATGCTATTCCAACAGGCACCTTAATGCTTTTTAGAAATGTAAAACCCAACTCTCCAGTACAGTAAGTATGTTTCTCTCTACATCCATAAAATAATTATAGAGCCATACGTGCCCTATTTTAAAGACATATTGTCTCTGTTCCATATGTCAAGACATATTGGAACTGGTTTGCAAATTATGTATATTGAAATAAAGTCTGGATACTTCCTCATAAATAATCAATAGTGAATAAGGTTATGGAGGTGTCCTTCAAAAATATTGAATAATCAATCAATCATTACATGCAGAAAATAAACACAAACTGTTCTTTCTGTGATGAATATCCAGAAACAAATTTACACCTATATTGGCTTTGTTCTAACACCAAGAAATTCTGGCAAACCTTTGCAGATTTGTCATTGAGATTTTAGAATATTATGGAAAAATGTGGTTTCTTCAAAAAGCCAAGAATAATAGAATAGAATAAATTTGATGTTCACCCGAACATCAAATCAAAATGTTTGCAAAATGTTTCATTATTATTTCATTCTAAACAAATGCAATACAATACTAAAGAAAAAAGCTATCAAGACACTCAATCTGTGTGATCTATATGTTTGTCTGGCTCTGTGTGGAGCTCCTGTCTGAACCAGATCCAGCTCTGGAACTCTTATGACTGCTCTTATAGAGTCACAAGAGCCATTTTGAATTCCTTAAATGGCTCCTAAATTCTTTTTTCTTTTTTGTGTGTTTGTTTCTTAAATGCTTGTTGAGAGTTTCATTAAGTCAGCAGTCCAGACTGGATAAAAAAGTAGTCGAATACACCATCAGAGCTTCTGGTTTACTACATTAAATATGATACATGGTGCACAATATGATGCATTTGTGAGTGAAGTGAAAACTATAGGTTATATGAGAAGGTTAACATCACATACACAATGCAGCACTAACTACCACAAGAAATCACCAGTTTTCTCCCCCAAGCCTTCCCTGCTGTTTATCCTTGCATTTCTATCTATATGCTATTATTGTTTCTTTTAGATTATTTTCCTTTTTATTCACAAAGGGCACAGCAGATCAGGGTAAAAGAAAAAAAAAGTAGTTTGTAGTTTTTTGGTGTTGAAGTTCCATGTCCTCATTAAATGCAAGAATGTGTGAACGCTTAAGCTCTTCACCTTTGACCACCACTTCTATATACAGTACAATTTGGGTGAAGAAAACTTCATTCAACGTTGTCATTTCATGTTTTCTGACCTGTGATTTGCGTATCCTGAGGTCGGCTGAGGCTCTCTCATCTGTGTTTGACTCAAGCTGGCGCTCAATACCTGATGCACACACACAGACACACACACACACACACAACAGGGAACAACCAGTACTGTCATTCTGTTGTTACTCTGAAAGACA
Source organism: Holacanthus passer (assembly GCA_025331565.1). NCBI lineage: Eukaryota > Metazoa > Chordata > Actinopteri > Pomacanthidae > Holacanthus > Holacanthus passer. Next base: position 6,744,705 of record JAFREQ010000030.1, on the reverse strand, counting down.
CTATTCACAGATATTGAGAATGAGGTGGCTTCAGATTTGTCATGTTCAGAAATATGCAAGGCGTCACTTTAAACACAAACACATTTCCTGCTTAACTCATGAAGAGGTTTTCGGATATCTGTCTCTAAAATCCTCACAATATAATGGAGCTGAGTGAAATTTACTTTTTTTGACTACTAACAGACTTTAGTAACACTTGAAAAACTCTTCCATCCTTTCATTGTTTTTACCCTCCTTATCCAATTTGAATTGGGAACTATTTTCTGCCAAAGGTAAAAACCAAAAAAAACAAAACAAAAAGTGAGCCTGAAAAGAAAGTAAAATGAACAAATACTGACTCTTAAGTTTGTTTCTTGCATTGTTGGCTGACTTCTTGATCTCATTGGTGAGGGCTTCAACGTCATCTTGTGTTTCTGAAAGAGAGTGAGAGCAGATTGTGAACAATATGAAGTAGTACAGAATATGTGTGTATGTGTTTGTGTCAGTACACTTACTCTGGTCAGATGTGGGGGCGGACAAGATGGTGGAATAGAGTTTTTTGATTTCTGTAACGCTCTCGTCAATCTTGTCAATGTTCGTACGGATGTCTTCAATCTGAAAGACACACACACACACACACACAGATCAGTGAGTAAGCAATATTTTGTCTTTTAGAAATATGAGGAATAGACAGGCATAAATAAAATACCTGAGCAAAGAAATCATCCATAAAAGCTTCGTTCTCCACAGGAACCTCAACATCATCACCCCCTGCATCACTCTTCTGCAAACACACACATACATTTTAAAAAGGGGGGTCAATACAGAACTTGAGGATGAAATGAAGTAGCCTCTACCTCAGAAACACACAGGTAGCTCAGAATAACTTATTATTATACAGCACCAATCAACATGGTCCAATTTGTTATTTCAAAGAGAGCTAAACATCTTTAGGGTTTTTTTTTTCTGCGTGGTGCTTCTGCTCATCTGCAGCTACGTGCGTGCCACTGTCACGTGATGCACACTGCAGGTCAAATCACGTGCTACTGCCTGCCCTCTGCACGCCTGACAGTAAACAGTGAATTAATCTTATTCAACTACTTAGCCTTAGATTATATGACAAGCTTTTACTCAATAATACAGATGGAGTAGTCATTAGGCCTATCCATTTAAGAATATTTACAAATGTATTATATTCATACATTTTCACAGAAAATGCTTCTATTTCAAAATACAACATTGTGTCAAATCCATTTCTTCATATATTTATGTATTTAATAGAACATTTTGATAGCTGTTGAAATATGCTATTGTTTGATGAAATTAATTGTGTGAATATGGAATGGGCAGATCTTTAATTGTCATTAGGGGTTTTGCGTTCACACATATGGGAACACACAAGCCTGCTAGTAGTAAAGTTATATTACACAGAAGGGCCTGTGTCAGCAGCAGGTGCTCCACAGGCTAACTATGACTAATAACTAGAGTAACACAGTTCTGCCTACCTCTTTCAGCTGTGCCAGTCGATCCTTCATCTTGAGAACTTGTAATTAGATAGATAGATAGATAGATCGATAGATAGATCGATAGATAGAAAAGACAGCCTTACGGGTCTCTGACAGCAATGCCTTCTCTAGAAACCAAACACCTATTAAGATGGCCTTCAAATGATCCCAGTAGATATGATTGACATAGTTCCTTCAGTTAATCCAGGAGGTTTGAGCTGAAGAGAGTTGCCAGAGCCAGAGCCACAGACATGAAGGTGAGTTAGAATAGAGAATAAATCAAAACTATAAGAAGGTCTTGGTTTGGATGTTCCTCTCTGAGGCAATGTTTGTGGTCAACCTAACCTGAAGTCCCACTAAGCCTCTATCCTCTAAGAACGGATTAGGACAACAGTTTCCAGGACGATAAACCTCTCTCCCCCCTCATCCCTCCACGTCCACTGTGAAACACATTAGGCTACGTCGCCTTTAGGTTTTACTATCAGTCTATTTATTGCAAATAGAAATGAATAATGAGTAACTGAAAATATTATTTCATGTCTTAATACTTGCTGTATTTGTATTTGAACGAAGTTATTTAAAAGAAGATGGTATAAAATTATATTCTAATGTGTTATTTCTATGCAGTAAGTGTAAATAAAGAAAATTCAGTGTTACTATGTAGTGCTACAGAAAAGCAGGCAAATCTTCACATATGAAAAGATGTAATCAGCAATTTTTTTTTTATAAAACTGGCAGAATCAGAAAAGAGTTAACAGTGCAAAGTAAACTATGGTGTTATTAATATGAACAATTGTGCTATGTGTCTTCATATATCAGTGTGCATAAAGACATGCTGTGTTAGGTGTGTTGTTATGAATGGAGGTGAGGAGGTCGTCATAAGACAATTATAATAAGAACTGAGCTGTACCATATAAGTAGAAGAAGAAGAAAAAATAAAAAAAACAAATCATAGTCATAGTATATATAACAACAATTATCATTTTTAACATGATCACCGTTGCCACCATACCATCTCTATCGTCACCTTATAAAAATGATCATACTTATGATACCCAGCAGCAGTATGAGGAGGGCCTCCCAGGAGATTGGCCTTTAGGCCCTCAGTCCTGGCCCCACCCAGCAGAGGGAGCTATTATTTATTTTGGGATTGCTCTGGATCAGCCTACAACTGTGTTAGTGGGCTGGGAGAGCTGGGACTGGTGGAGTTCAGAGATACAAGTTATTAAGATAAGATAAGATAAGATAAACCTTTATTCATCCCACAGTGGGGAAATTTGCATAGCACAGCAGCAAAGGTGATAGAACAAGTTAAAAATGAATATAAACAAGCTGAAAAAAGTATTTACAAATTTAACAAATTTACAAATTTAAACAGGATTATTTACAGATGTACATGAGAACATGAATATGAGATGAATATGATATGATATATATGACCAGTATATAAGGATTAAATATGAAATATTAAATATCAAATATGAAATACCTGGCTTGAATTTGATGGAGTGGAGTATTGCACAAAAAGAGTATTGCACAGATGTACAAATATTAAATATCAATACGAAATATTGCACTTGAATTTAACGGTATGGAGTATTGCACAGCAAATGAAATCTGGAATAAATATACAGATATGAAAAAGAGTATTGCACATATACAAACATGGTGGTGTATTGTCTATAGGGAGCAGTGCTGGCTGTACAGTCTGACAGCTGCAGGAAGAAAAGACCTGCGATATCGCTCCTTCACACACTTCGGGTGAAGCAGTCTATCGCTGAAGGAGCTCTCCAGAGCTGTTAAAGTGTTCTGCAGGGGGTGGGAGTCGTTCTCCAACATGGATGACAGCTTAGCCATCATCCTCATCTCTCCCACCACCTCCACTGGGTCAAGGGGACAACCCAGGGCAGGGCTGGCCTTCTTGATCAACTTGTCCAGTCTATTCCTGTCCGCAGCCGAAATGCTGCTGCCCCAGCAAGTTACTCCACTCTACTCAGTCTCCTGAGCAGATGGAGTCTGCTCTGACCTTTCTTGTAAAGTGCAGCAGTGTTATGAGTCCAGTCCATTCTGTTGTTGAGGTGAACACCCAGGTACTTATAAGATGTCACCATTTCGATGTCCATTCCCTGGATGTTCACTGGTGTTGGAGGGGAGTGAGTCCGCCTGCCGAAATCCACCACCAGTTCTTTGGTTTTCCCCGTGTTAATCTGGAGGCGGTTCCGCTGGCACCAGTCCATAAAGTCCTGTGTCAGTTCTCTGTATTCCCTGTCGTCCCCATCTGTGATGAGGCCGACGATGGCAGAGTTGTCGGAGAACTTGTGACTGTTCCCTGCGGGGCCCCCGTACTGCAGACAACCGTGTCAGACACACAGTCCCGTGTCCTCACATACTGTGGGCGGTTGGTATGGTAGTCCAGGACCCAGGATGTGAGGTGCAGGTCCACCCCTGTGTTCTCTAGCTTGTCCCCTAGAACATGGCTGGATGGTGTTGAACGCACTGGAGAAATCAAAAAACATGATTCTCACAGTGCTCCCAGGTTTCTCCAGGTGAGAGAGGGTTCTGTGCTGGAGGAGGATGACGGCGTCGTCCACACCGATGCCAGGCTGGTAGGCGAACTGAAGTGGGTCCATCGAAGGACCCACCAGGGGGCGGAGATGGGCAAGGACCAGCCGCTCCAGGGTCTTCATCAGGTGGGATGTTAAAGCCACTGGCCTGTAGCTGCTGAGGTCCTTTGAGTGCGGTGTCTCGGGGACAGGTACCACGCAGGATGCCTTCCACAGCTGTGGCACCTTTCCCAGCTTCAGGCTCATTAACATCTGAGCAACAACAAATTTGAATTTTGTGGGGGAATTAAACAATTGTTTGAGCCAGAAGGAAGAAAGAAAGGAGAATGAGAAAGGAATGTATGTTTTACGATATGCAGCTGTGTAAGATAAGAGAAGTTCCTGAGGTGTGAGGATTTGTCAGGGTCAGAACAAGTTAGGAAGCCATATAAGTAAATTAGGTGTGGGGGTCATTGTTTTAGATAAATAACCAACATCAAAGGGTCACTGCCCCTGGGAAAGGATGGGCAAATGTACAAAGTGCAAGTTGAATCGAAGGCAACTGGAGAAACTTCTTCAGTTCTGACTGACTGGCACGGAGACCCAGGTACTTATACCTCTGTAGATTCGTTAACGACGTCATTGATACCACTTAGTATGCGATGGGCAAATGGTTCACAGAAATACCAAGTGGTCATTGGTTTAGAGAATGACTGATCAACTGTCATGATGTATGTCATGTCACTGTTCTGGTGTTACATTGTGGAAGACAGCAGAGAACACTGTGGGTCCTCTCTCCATGCTGCATGTATTAAAGAGATCTGATTCATCACGGCGAGTTTCTAATTCTTGAGAAAATTAGCGACTTTCTTACTCAATAAGGAGGAAATTTCCCTTACAATTTCTTAAATTTCTTACTTCAATTGATACTTCAGGGTCCATGGGGAGCAAGAACATTTCATACCCGATATACTGTATGTACCACAAGGACTGAAACAGAAAATCAGTGTTGTTGACAACCTTATCTTTTCTTAACATACTGTACGTGCCTGTAGATAAACTTTGAAGATTTCTTTTGATGCATTTTTGTATGCATCTTTTTGACTCTCTCTGTCTCTGTCCTCCCACCCCCCTGTGCTGTGTCCCAGCTGAACCCTCATATTAGCTGCATATCAGCTGCAGACAGGAATAGACTGGACAGACTGATCAAGAAGGACAGCTCTGCACTGGGTTGTCCCCTTGACCCAGTGGAGGTGGTGGGAGAGAGGAGGATGATGGCTAAACTGTCAGCCATGTTGGAGAATGACTCCCACCCCCTGCAGGACACTTTAACAGCACTGGAGAGCTCCTTCAGTGATAGACTGCTTCACCCGAAGTGTGTGAAGGAGTGATATCGCAGGTCTTTTCTTCCTGCAGCTGTCAGACTGTACAGCCAGCACTGCTCCCAGTAGACCACACACCTTTATGTTATTACATCTGGGCAACACTGAGTTTTTTATTTATTTATTTATTTCATATTATTATTTATGTCAGTATATATATTCCATACATTCCTGTGCAATATTTCTTCTATTCAATGTGCAGTATTTCATTTATTATTTTTTCATATTTAATTCTCCTGTTGTAGTGTATTCCTGTCCATGCGTGTGTACACACTTGGTCACATTTTTCATATATTCACATGTAGATTTGTAAAAATTCTTGTAAAAATTGTTGTGTAAATTTGTTGTAAAGTGTTAATAATTATTGTATTTCTTTTAGTACAATTGTTAATACTTTTAATGGTAGCTAAGCTGTTAATACTTTATTAACCTCTCGGCTTATATTGTTTAGTTTTTATAACTATTTAACTGCTCTGTCGTCTTTGCTGCTGGACAATGTGAATTTCCCCACTGAGGGACGAATAAAGGAATATCTTATCTTATATAAAATACATTATTCTGAACTTAAGGATACTTTAAGCATATTTTGATAATACCTTTGTACTTTTACTTAAGTAAAAATTTGAATGCCGGATTTCTACACTGTGGTACTGTTACGTTTTACTAGAACAAGATCTGAGTACTTCTTCCGCTGCTGCCCACTTCTGTCGGCCTCCTCCTTGGCCTGACAAAGCTACCTGAGTTAAGCTGTAAACCAGAGTTTGTTGTTGTATGTGCTGAAAGAGTAGTCGACACACGTCCTTACAAAAGCTGATATAAGATGTCACAGTGTCGGTGCGTTCATCAAGGTCTGTCGCTGCAGTCTCAAAAAAGGCCTCAGTCAGTACAGCCAAAGCAGGCTGTGATTCCAGCTTTGCCTCGTTGGCCCAGCAGTGCCTCCAGTGCAGCAGTGTATGGGGTGCCAAATGTAAAAACTTGATTACAGTTTTCAAACTGATATATTTTCAATATTTAGTTCATTTTCTTCACATTTAGTTAATTTTAGACATATTTGAGACATAAATTATTTAAAAATTTGGTTATATGTGAACAAAAATCAAATGTTAAATCTAAATATTAAATCTAAATCTAAATGCTAAATCTAAATGTAAATGTTAAATCTAAATCTAAATATTAAATCTAAATCTAAATGTTAAATCTAAATCTAAATGTTAAATGTTAAATCTAAATATTAAATCTAAATCTAAATGTTAAATCTAAATCTAAATGTTAAATGTTAAATCTAAATATTAAATCTAAATCTAAATGTTAAATCTAAATCTAAATGTTAAATGTTAAATCTAAATGTTAAATGTTAAATCTAAATATTAAATCTAAATCTAAATGTTAAATCTAAATCTAAATGTTAAATGTTAAATCTAAATCTAAATGTGTCGCCGAGTGTAAAGCTAAATATTTAGGAAATTGGCAAATGTCCCACGCCCCTTAAAGTCTTCTCAAACGCATAACCACGCCCACACCAGAGGGCTACGGGGATAGCGATTCAAACATGGCAGTTTCCCTGCCGGTAGAAGATACTGAACGGGCGGTTTTGGCCGGTGTGCGATCTGCACTTCAAGGGGTAGTTCAACCGGTACCGTCCCCATCATTAACGGGAAGTGAAGTAGTTTTAATATTAGCGTTAAGTCATTTATTCATCGCTAAGATACCTTGCTAACGTGACTCGGATGCTACCTAGCAAACAGTCAGCCAGTTTTTGAGAGTGTGCCAATTAAAATTACACATTTTCACATTTGAGAAAGTGCATGATGATCATTACTGTTTGGTATAAGACATCCCCGCAGCCCTCTTTAACCTACCGATCCTGATCAGTGGTGTGGGCGTGGTTATGCGTTTGAGAAGACTTTAAGGGGCGTGGGACATTTGCATATTTCCTAAATATTTAGCTTTACACTCAGCGACACATTTAGATTTAGATTTAACATTTAACATTTAGATTTAGATTTAACATTTAGATTTAGATTTAATATTTAGATTTAGATTTAATATTTAGATTTAGATTTAACATTTAGATTTAGATTTAATATTTAGATTTAGATTTAACATTTACATTTAGATTTAGCATTTAGATTTAGATTTAATATTTAGATTTAACATTTGATTTTTGTTCACGTATAACCAAATTTTAAAATGATTTATGTCTCAAATGTGTGTAAAATGAGCTAAATGTGAAGAAAATGAACTAAATATTGAAAATATATCAGTTTGAAAACTGTAATCAAGTTTTTACATTTGGCACCCCATAGTAGTAGTGTCTCTAATGGCCAACTGATCAAATCCACTCAGTCAAAACAAAAAAACTGAACAAAAGTGAACTCTGACCTGTGGATCCACTGAAGTTGGCTGGAGATCACACCAAAGCAAGAAAGTGCTTGAATCTGTCTGTCGTTCGGGCTTTAATAGAATTGAATGAGAGTGTTCATATAATGGAAATGTAATGTGATCATGCCTTTATCCACTACTCATGTTGCCTTTATTTCAAACAGCACTGTTGTTCAAGATACTGTAGCTTTATTCAGGATGAACAACACAGTCCTCAAACTGTTTTCAAAAAACGAAAATAGCTGAATGAGAGTTAATAGGATTTTCATTTAGCACCATCATTAGGTCAAAATATTAATTTGTCCAAAAAAATCCTGTGTTATTAATGACATTCCCATCAGCCTCAGCTGTACTGTGTGTTGATTGCTAATTGGCAAATATGGGAGGATACCATGCTTTGTTCTTACATAAAACAATGTTCAGATATGAAACGCTGTTGTCTTTTTGTATTAGATTAGATAAGATTAGATTCAACTTTATTGTCACTGAATATGTTTATAATGAACAGATAGATATACACAGTGCAGGTACAAGTAATGCCAATAATGAGACATTATTTTCTCACATCTGTTTGTGCACAGAGCTGGCATCTTTTGTGTTTGGTTTGGTTTTAGACTTTCATCCATCTTTCAGCCCAAGTTTGGTTTCAGTATTGGGAGGGACATAACAAAATTATATTTGGCTATATCAGATTGTAATGGATTTTTTTCTTTCTTTGATTTTCAATTACATTTGGCATTTTATTCAATTAATTTAGTCTGGGGCTTTCATTAACATTTAAGATGAACATAGTAAATTAGCTTTTCTAAACACAAGAAAATAGAAATAATTATTAAATAGTATGCAACTGTATTAACAAATGGATAAAAATGTACAATGGATGTCTCTTTCCCAATATGGAGACGAATGTGTCCTACATTTCACACCACTGAATAATTCTTTCAACAACAATGTGTTTTTTTGTGTTCCACAGAGCACACTGTCAGTAGACTGCTACTTTGAGACACTTCAGTGAAAAGTTGACGGGGTGTGATTTGGCGTGAACTTAACTACATTAAAATGTCTCCAATTATAGTTCAACCAACTCATTTTACCGTGTGGGACTTTAGGATCCAGGAGACCCATTGGATTAGTAGTAGAAGATAAGCGAGGAAGGAGAAAGAGGTGTCGACTTTTGGTTTTGTTTGTATAGTGACAAACTATACTATTGAGCTGTTCATGGAGGACAGATAAACCTATGGCTTCCTACATTGTCAAGACTTCTAGTAGTTATTGAGAAACACATGAATAATCCCTCCTGTGGGTTTCCTGCTTGCAGCCAGTGGTGGGCCGAGGACGCTTATCATATGGTGTGGCCCCTGGATTTGCAGTGGAGTGGTGTTTGGTGGTAGATTGGGTGTGGTCACCTTGGTTGGGTGAGTGGTAGTAGGGATTCCGTTTATGTCACACTTATCTGCCCTTGGTGCCACAGTGTGCTGCATCGGCCTGATAAAACAGCACTTAGACACTGTTGTTTGTACCTTAAAACCTCCACCTGCATCTGTACATCTCTTCCAGCTTCAGGTATCAGGATGTACCTGTTACAATGATGATCATTTCATGATGCGTGACATCTTGATCAGTACCACCTCCACACGTGTCACACTGGAATCACCGTGTGTGACAATTTGTCGTCATTTTGTACCAGGATAATAAGAAATCTAAATAAACGGATGATGAAAGTGGCGTGCTCTCTAAATGCGAAGCCTACAGGTTATATAACATCATTGTGTTGGCTGATGTCATTTACCACACTTTAAACGAGATTTCCGAGAACATCGTGAAGGCAGCACTTGGCCGCTCCTCCGCCCATCTCCACTTCGGATGCAGGCTGACATACTAACCTACAGACTGTCTGTGTTATGAGCCCTGATAGACGGACTACTTGCACTTGAAGGTAAGTGAGACAGACTGAAAGCTGCCGGCAGGTTTTTTTAAACGCGGGGGTTTTTGCAGCACAGAGTCACATTTTGATCCCGAGCGTCCAACAAAACAAACCGGTTTGACTCTTGTGTTGCTGGAAGTCTAGCTGATCTGTGAGGTGAGACGATGGTCGCTAATACACGTGACTGCAATGTTTCTATCCAGCAAGGAAGAATGGAGCGAATTACTCCAGTGGGATGAGATAAAACTACATGATCCGGAGCATCCTTGAACCAAACTGCACCGGGAACAGTCCGACATGTTTCAGCCCTCACGAGTCTGTTGTAGCTACAATGGGCGGCCTGGCTACCGTCCTGTCTGCTGCTGTATGTCTGATGCTTTTTCATCTCTACACTCGACACCAGCTTGTTAGAAAGGCTCCAAAGTTTGGGGAGTGTTTGTTAAATTGGGCTCCAGCTCGTGTTGAAGAAGCTGCATTCAGGCTCTGTGCTCCCTCCCGCGGGGCGCGCGCCCGATGGGAGCTTTGAATAATGGACAGACAGGACGTATAGACTGATGTTTTATGGCTGCTGGCGGCCACACCTCTTCACACACGGTAAACACATCAGCACCGTCCACCTCTGTAAACGCTTCATATGACGGAGAGAAGTGAACTGAAGGTGGTGGAAACAACACAGCGTCTTGCCGCCCTCCTTTAATTCATGTTTATCTGACATGTACATCTGGCAGGGAGGAGACCCGGCAGGGCTGGGGCCTGTGAGGCTTTCAAGGGCTGCCGAAGATATCAATAGTGAGGGCTGATGGGGAGCCCCGCTTCCCCCCCTCCCTCCCTCGCTCTCGTTTGCTGTTCTTCATTGTGTCAAATTCATAAAAGAGAAAGACAATAGGCAACACTCCAGCACAACATGTTTCAGAATGGCATGTTAGAAGTCTGACGGATGTATTACACTCCAGATCGTTTTGCACATGTTGCACAGGCCAGTTTATTCAGAAGTTGAATCTTGAATTCAAAGACTGTTTTGTTTGGCACTTTTCTGCTTTATGTAGATTGTGCTGGAGGGAGACAGTTTAAGGCAGGGGAAAGAGAGGGGGAATGACATGCAAGAGCCCAGGCAGGAATCGAACCTGCGGTAAGGCGGTCAGCCTTAAGGTGGTATGTGCTCTCCCAGGTCAGCTAGTGAGGCGGTCCAACTGACCATTGAATTTACTGAGCCTTTGAAACAGTCTTTGCATGTGAGAGAATACATAGTTAACCAAAAAACACTAGTTATTAGGATGTTTTTGTATTTTTTTGTTAGTATTAGTTTATGCTTAAATGCAGTTGCGATCACTATTTATTTTAGCCTGTTGTTCATTTTGTTTTTTGCTTCATTCCAGGATAAAAATTGTCCTTTTATTTACAAAGGATGAAAGTGTTCTATACAGAGCAGCATACTTTGAGGAGTATTATTGCTGTTGTGCTAAATTAAGACCCAGCGCTCCCTCAGAATAGAAAGGCAGCAGGCAGAGCAGCTGAAAGGCAAACAGGTGCAGACTGAGTGCAGGCAGCCTGACTGGACTGATGGGAAAGGCGAGTATGTCAGAGAAGTTGTTAGTTAAAGAAACGACTGTTAATTCTGCCATTTGTTCCGGTAAGAGTAAATGAAAAAAAGTTTGAATTCTAATATGGAAATGTGAGTGGTCGTTGGTTTTTGTAACAGGCTGCAGTGTGAAGAGACAGCTGTTTGGAAAGTTGAACACTCTTTGGGAACTTTTTCTTGGCTCTGAATTCAATGTGCCACATGTTTTGTCTTAAAAATGACACAGGAACAAATGTCCCTTGTGTTGTAATATCTATCTATCTATCTATCTATCTATTGATATCTATAGAGGTTTGGCTTCTATTATAAAAGGAGGTTTTTTAAAAAATGTTGATACTGTTTTCCTCTCAACTTCAGGTATCTGCTGATACCAAAAACTGATCTAATAGCAGTGTTTTCTTTTTTCCCCATTTAAAATCTGCATCCCTCACTGTGTGGGACTCTTCTATTATTTTTCATGTAAGGTAAAATGAGGCCAGGTGTTGATGTGGCATTAAAAACATCAGTGGTTTGCTGTGAATAAAAGTAACTGTTTTTGCAGACACTGAATTTTATAATAACACTAACAAAGAAACTGTGTTTAAGGGAGATCAGTCATCTGACATATATCTGTGGCACTCACTAGGGTCAGTGTTGGTGCCTATAATGAGCCAGAATCACAGCAGCATCAGAAAATGTCTATGATAATACTATTTTTGAAGTCACCGGGTCTTCAGATCACATTTACACAGACGTACACTGTAGCTTCCTGAGAGTGATTGCAGACGAGGAGATTCATTATCTACTTGACCTACTGCACTGGAGCGAATTAAACCATTTACTTAAACAAATTTACAAGTCAACAGGGCCAGTCATTCTGATTAAATTACTACATAAATCAAATGAGTGGAGAACAAATGAATAGATGCGCAGACAGTGTGTACTGAAGCTTTGTTTCCACAGCAGGTCACGCAAGTTATCTTAACACTTCTCTCTGTGCTGCTAGTGATTGTTTGAACACAGTAGCTTATTGGTGACCTGTCACAGTAGAGGTGGAGGTGGAATGGTTCGCAGAGAGATAAGCAGGTTTCACCGGCTTTCTCAGTAGCAACACTATGTAACAGTATCACAAGAATGCCTTGAGTTTCATGTCCAGGATTACACCACAAAGACAGCAAGACCTCCCTTCTTTTGACCACTCTGTTTTCCCCTGTCAGCTCGTACTAACATGAAGCCAGCTACTTCCAGCTGGCTATCTGGTATATTCTCATATATCAGTGAAACAGAGAAAACTGCACTCCCAGTAGACATGCTGACTAACTAGAGCTGGACTGATACTGGATTTTTGGGGGCGATGCTGATAGCGAGGGAGTAAAAGAATTCTGATATCCACATATGTAGATCAGAGGATATCAGGTGAGAGTCTGTAAGTACTGTGGGTCAAGTTGTTGTGGAGTTGTCATGCCTCAGAGCGGCTAAATATGGTTTAATCAAAGGAAGAGTCAGACAATTTGGGAACATACTTGTGTGTGATACACAACATGTAGATAGTACTGTCATACCGTGTGGATTTTTTGAATGTGAAGAACCTTAATGGGAAAAATAATGTTAAAATGTTGATTGCACCCACAATTCAAAATGGACGGGACAAACATGCTGGTGACTTCTTCTCCTTAGGGCCTTACCAGTAGAAGGGCTAAAATGTAAACTTTGTCCAGAAGCTGACACAAGAAAAAAGGTGGAGTATCACAAAGGGGTGGGGCTCAGTAAATTTCATGGTGAACTGGCCAGCAGTTGTTGAGGCAGACAGACTGATTATGCCTCACGGACTGAAATGGTATTATTCCATAGAAGGTAATATGATTGTTTATATGAAACATTCTGTACAAGTGAGCATAAACTAAGTAAGGACCCTCTCTCTAGTGATAACATTGTGGATTTAGTCTACTAGTGGTTATCTTGAATGAAGTCTCTTCTGTGTCTTGTGTGCAGATGGTGTGGAGTGTTGTGATCCTGCTGGGCGCTGCCCTCAGTGTGGGTGAGTATCATCTCATTTCACCTTTTTACCACCTGATATCGTATGAAAGGTGTGATCTCGGTTGGCATTCTCTGTTTAGAAGCTGTGTCCTAGACAGACAAAAAGGATATTACTGTGTATGAAATGTGACAGATTACTTCAATGTGATATAGATTTAATGAAGGTACACAGGGAGGTGCAAGGTCAGACTCAGCTACTGATCAGATCATCAGGTAGAAATGTGCCAAATGTACTTAACTGTACTTAACTTATGTAACTTTGTGGCACATGTGTTCTGACTGCAAGGTTGTTGGTTTTGTAAAGTTACAAAATCCGAATAAAGCCAGGTTAATGTGCATTCTTTACACCAAGTCAGCCATTGCTTGTATTATGATTTAATGGAATTTTCCCCTTATTTGAACACTGTTAAACAGAGAAAGTGTGAGGTACTCACTAAATTGCCTTTATCAAATGTTGTAGAAAGCAAGACATTTTAGAAACATTGGCTATGGATGTAAAAAAAATCTTTGTAACTGAACATAATCCAGGCTTTACTAGAATGGCCCTATGTCAACATTGAACATGAACAGTCAAGTTTACCACCAGGAAGAGTCCATGCTGGAAGTATATGAAATGCGAAGAGCTATAAGAATTTGAGGCGTACTAGGATTTCTGCCTTCTACTTCTGTTTTACAGCTTCATACACCAGGTGAACATCAGTAACATTAACAGGTTTGGGGTTAGGCTTTGGTAGACAGGCAGCCAGGTGGGTTTGGGTACAGTCAACAGTGGCTTGAAAGCAAAAGTGCATAGCAAATAGCAACATACAGTAGTAGCTTCAACAATCTGATGCTGACTGGAGAAGTAAGTTTAAGTTTGATGCAGAAATAACATTGAGAACTAATAGCACGGAAGGCATTTATAGACATATGGCAGGAAGAGGTGTGTTTGAGGTGTGGTCCTGCTCCTGAACTGAACTGATCTCCAATAAGCCCGAACTGTTTAACTTTAAACCAGGTTATTATTTTCTTTCCATTCTTTTGTGTGAAAACATCCACATTGCTGTTGAAAGCGAGAATTTTAGAAACATTGCAAAGGATGTAAAAAAATCATTGTAACTGAACATAATCCAGGCTTTACCAAAACGATCCTGTATCAACATTGAACATGAGCAGTCACGTTTGCCTCCAGGAAGAGTCGGTAATAGAAGAGTGTGTGAAATGTGAGGAGCTATGAGAATTTGCAGCATACTGAACATAATCCAGGCTTTACTAGAATGGCCCTATGTCAACATTGAACATGAGCAGTCATGTTTGCCTCCAGGAAGAGTCAGTGCTGGAAGTATATGAAATGCAAAGAGCTATAAGAATTTGAGGCGTACTAGGATTTCTGCCTTCTACTTCTGTTTTACAGCTTCATACACCAGGTGAACATCAGTAACATTAACAGGGTTGGGGTTAGGCTTAGGTAAACAGACAGCCAGGTGGGTTTGGGTACAGTCAACAGTGGCTTGAAAGCAAAAGTGCATAGTAGACAGCAACTTTGCAACATACAGAAGAAACTTCATCAGTCTGATACTGACTGGGGAAACAGGCGGGAGCTGCAGTGCAGGGAGCTGAGGAAGTGAGAGCGTGGCTGAAGGGAGGAACTCTGGATGAAGGTAGACATTGTGACAGATAGAGGCACATTGTGGCTTTAACTTCTCTGAGTCATTTGGGATGATCACATTGTACATTGCAATTTTTGGTACAAATCTGGAGGATAAACTATATCCGTGGAACCACACTTGAATGGAATGTTTTCCTTGTTTTTCCGCCATTTTAATCAAAATTATTTTAGTAGCAGACATTCTGCCTCATTTTCTCCCCACCCTGCCTTTGTCTCAGACTCCTATACTGTCCATGATCTCCACGAGCATTTGAGCCATGGTCGCCAGCTGAAGATCTACCTGCCCAAAAGTGCAGAGAAGCTGGAGTTCATCCCAGCTGATGATCCCAACAAGACCTTTATGTACTGGGAGAAAGGCAGACTCAGGTTAGAAACACTCAGAGACACTCCATGTTCTGGTTGTGGACAGGATGAAGCTGTGAGTTGCTTCCGGTGTTGTTTCAGTTAGTGCATTTCCAAATGGCTATTGTTCTGTCTTCTACAGGATGAACAAAGGCAGGGTGTCAGGTACAGGCAGCGACCGGCGCTGGTACATCGACAAGGTAACCAAACTCATTTGTTTAAAGCCTGATTTAAAGAAATACTATTAATTGCTGGATTAGGACAGTGGTAGTGCTTTGGAGTTTAATTTCAAGTGAAAGTGATGTACCTCTGTCCAAACCCATTAATGTTAGTTTTCCATCAGCTATTGAAAGCAAAACATCTTATAGTGCTTACAGTGTGGCCAAAGATTCTAGATCTTCACCGTGTATTTATGTGGGCTGTATGTCTTTGTAAGGTGACTTATGAGGACCAAGGGACATACGTTCAGAGAGACTTCTGGAATAAAGAGATCTCCACTGTCAAAGTAGCAGTCACACGTGAGTTTGCAGAGGGTTTGATTTTCTTGTCAGTACCTGCAGCCTCATGGAATCCATTCAGTTTTGCACAATAAAAAATACATTTGCTGACTCTGCATGGTTTGACACCACAAAAGTAAGAAAATATTTTTTTTCTAACTTTTGTGAAGTGACTCTTTACTCTGTCCTTGTGTGAAACCATCCAGAGTCTAATTTGTGTTAACCAGGCTCTTTCACGATTTCTCAAATGACAGACAGTCTGCTGACAACTACACAATCTCACATATTCCTTGTCTCAAATGTATTTTCTGTGACTCAGCCATCTACTAATCCTACACTACAGTTATGCTAAAATACATTCAGCCATGAAGGTTTCACATTTTTTTCTATCAAATGTTCTCTAAGTGATTCTCTAAGTGATTGTAATGCCTCAGATGTGTAGCTAGCAATTACCTATTATAATAAAGAAGATACTAACTTACACAGAATTTCATAGGCTAACGGTAAATAACAGTAGGTGTGTAACAAAACCGTATGAATTACTTAATGCAGTTATAATGTGCCTACTTACTATTATCCCAGTGCTTCCCTGCTGAGCTGGTCACTGATAATTCAGTGATAAAACAATCGGATTGACGACAAAACAGCCAGTCAGAATTTATCTACTTCAGTTCTCTAATTGGCTGGAGTTATGCAACACTCTGTCAGGTTGAGCATCAGGCAAATCTGAAAGCACACAGAGCAAAGGGCAAATGAGGAAAACTGATTGAGTGTGCTTATTTGGATAATAGCAAGTGCACTGTTATTAAGTACAGAATAGATTTTTGTTTGCTCATCACTGAAAATACGCTGTCTAGAAAATATCATTTATGGTCTTGCATTAACATTTTTCTGTGCTCAAAATATCCCATCGTGTGCTCAGGGTAGAGGCGCAATATAACTCCATATAATGCAACTGTCTTTCTCCATCTCTCAGTTTCCTTATCCTTCTTCTCTCCATTCCAGCCAGACATAACTATGTGAAGTGTGTAGCCGGAGAGAGTCTCCGCATCTCACTGGAGGGCATTGACCTGGCTGACGCCTTCCTCTCCTTCTCTGGGGAGGCTGCCAACGTTACACTGGTGAGATGGATGGAAAGCTGGACAGATAAATGAATGATAGAGGGATAGATGATTGTTGGATGAACAGGTGGATGGAATGTGGATGGATAGATGATGATTGATAGAAGGTGCAGAGGTAGGGAGTTACATTTTTGTTGTGTGTTTTCATCTTTCAGTTTTTCCAAACCAAAATGGAAATGCATTTTTTCCATAAAAAATATGCTGAGTCACCTGTTGTGATTGTGTGTGTCAAAGATAATTGTTGAGGTGCATTAGCAGACCCTCAGGAATAATAATTGCCCAAACACTAATTAGTTCTCGAAGGTTTTTCTGGTGCATGTGGGAATGCAGCTAGTAATTCCGAGTGATGCTCTGACAGGAGTCTGTCTCCCTCAGGTGCGTGAGGGTGCTCGAGTGTCCCAGGACCTTCCAGCTTACTGGGACCGGGTTCAGACCCACTCCATGAACATTGAGATCAGGAATGTGAACTACACTGATGAGGGACGTTACACCCTGAGAGACCGCAGGGACCGGTTGGTGTCTGTTACCAGGATGGATCTTACAGGTGAGTTCCCATTTTTTAGTTATTCATTAAATGGATCATTGTTAGCTTTCACAAAGTGGTCACTAGTCTTTCTGGGGTCCACAACGTATCTGTGTGTGTCTGCAATCAGTGAATGAGTGAATTTGACAGTGAGTGGAAACAGGTTTGAAACACAGAACAAGCTTTCAAATGCTCTCAGCTTTGAGCTGTAGAGAATGAGACAGGCTTCCTGATAACAAGGGAGAGAGAGAGAGAAACAGGTTTGAAACACAGCACAGGAAAATCCAAAATCTCTAAGTAATTTACTAGATTAGGCCTGAAGATAGTTACTACTGTGGTTGCAACAATTATCTGGTGACGAGTGGGAGAAGAGCCAGGTTCTGCAGGCTGATGAGCTGATGAGAGGCAGGTGAGCAGACTGGGGGAGACGTTGGCCATCAGACAGGTGTGTATGATGAGGGATCCAGGAGAAATGAGTGAGCTGACAGGAACGACACACACAAACACAGAGACCAACATTGGACGTGGCAGAAGGGGAAAACACACAGAGACACAGGGACACAGCTGTGGCCGATGCTGACGTTTGACTGCAGGCAACAAGTTCTAATCAGAACTACCCATATGCTGTATCTGCCAATGCAGGATTGACTGTAAAATTAGCAAAATTATGACTTCCTGGGAAACTAAACTCAACAACATAAACTCAGTGGCTTGATAAAACCAATCGCTGCATTTTCACCACGTATCAAACTTAATTATGAGTGACAGCTGCTGCATCCCAATGCAGAAATTGGAGGTTGGTAAAATTAGGGGAAGGGGTGAGAAACCCTTAATTGGAATCAGGAAGAGATTGTTGAGATGAGGTAATAAAAACAGCAGGAACTTACTGCAGCTCAATCGCTGATTGAGTAACTGCAGTTAACAGAAACAGCAGGACATTTCTGGGGTTGGGGAAGAATAGCCAAATGAGTATTTGGAAACCCTGTGCTGGAAATGAAAACAGCATGAGGTTGCTGAAGCAAAGAGACAATAACTAAATGGGTTAACTGGCAAACCATTGCTGGTGTTGATTTGGAGGGAGAAGGCATAGGTAGAGGATTGTTGTTTAATTTTGGATAAGTGGTTCTGAGCCACAGGAAATGGGAGAGGATTGGATAATTGTTTTTGCTATCTTTGTGGTGATAGAGATTCAAAGTTCTCTGGAGGCTGACTACTTTTAAAGGGGTGTTAACATTTGGATACATGTGTATGGTTCCCCATGGCTCAGAGAGGCAGCTAACTGTCTTCTGGGTGCCTTGGACATTTTCTGCGTTGTAAAGGCTTTGTGAAAGCTTGGAGATGGTTGGTTAAAGGAAGGGAGTCAAAGTCTGAAACATTTCAGTGCCCATTTTTGGTCGTGCTTAGGTTTGTTGCAGGAATAACACTGAGAGCTAATTGGACATGAGTTTACACGCACAGAAAACATGAATAAAAGGCATTTATAGACATAGGACAGTAAGTGTTTGAGGTGTGGTCCTGCTCTTGAATTAAACTGACCTTCAATAAGACTGAATTGTCTAACTTTGAACCAGGTCATTCTTTTCTTCCCATTCCTTTGTATGAAAACATCCACATTATTAAAATCCAAGACTGATTCATTTTCCATAACAGACTTGAAATGTTTTCTTGGTTCTCAGCTCATTCTTAATACGACCCATCCCACCCAGTGGCACCCTGCTTCACAGTGTCAGTGGTCAGCTGTGATATTAAATTCACTGAATTAGAAAAATGAGTCTATGAAAAATGAGTCACTGAGCTATATCTTAAACTTTTCCTCCATTCTGGCTACAGTGCTTTTGTTAAATGACACCTGGAGGCCCACTGGCTCAAAGTTCATAGGCACCTACCCAGTCAGGCCAGTTTGACATGCTGGTGCTGCTTACAGAAAAGTTGCCATGACTCACTGCACAGAGAGACCGAATCGAGCTGCAACAGTAGCAGTCTGCTATAATACACCTGCCCTTCCAGTGGAGTGCCTGAGACCTAATCCGTATGGAAATAGGATATTGAAAGGCTTATTGTCTGTGTCACTTTCTCCCACTCAGGGTGTGGTCACATTGCACATTCCCGTTCACTTTAATTGAAGCAGAACGACAGAAGAATTCAAGCACTCATTCCAGCATTTCCTGTTTTGGTGCAAGGTCCTGCTGACTAATTGCGACTTCCGGCTGTCGGCCAATAAAAACAAGATGGTGTTCGGACATGGAGAAGTTGCTATTGTAGTGTGTTTTATCACAATGTTTAACCCATAATAACACATAATAACAGTACCATCAAAAACAGAGAAAAGGACATAAATAAATTTTTCACTCTCACTGCTGTACCCAGTCAACGTGGGCATGAGTGTGTTTTCAGATCTGTGGTTCAGGTTAGATAGTCATGGGTACCTTTTAGGTTAGGTAGACATTTCCGGACACAATGAGCTAAAAATCCTTGGGTAGGGTATTGTAAGGGTAGGGGTGGTTAGGGTAACCCTAACCCAAACCCCTATTGTCTCTACAAAGGTCGGCGGATGGGTTAAAAGAATGCCCTATAACTGTAGTGTCACAGGTACAATCGTAATGTATGTTGTCAAAATCTTTTATTTTAATGGTGATTCTGTTCTTTTTCTCCCTCTTAACTCATTTTAATCCCTTTCAGACTATCATTAAAGATATCATTCTAATTACCTATACCCTTCCCCTTTCTGCCACTGCAGATAAACATGAGTACACAGAGGGAAACCCTCTCATGGCTCTGCTTTTACTGCTGGGCATCCCAGCTGGGATTTGCTGTTGTTGTCGGAAGAAGATATTCAAGAAGAAAGGCACCACCGCTGCAACGCTACAGGTATCAACAGTAGGCACAGACACGTGTGACTCCATCTGGAGACACATTGTTTGATACAGAGTTTTTACAATCTTATTACATAAATAATGTAGAGGAAGTTTTCATTGTGAACCTTTCTTACAGGGAATGTTCCATAGGCTTTTGGTCAAAGTGCAAAGGCACAAACAGAAGCTATTAAAATGTTAAACATGATTTAAATGGATTAGAGTTTTGCTTGAAATTAAAAATCTCATTTAGCATTTGAAAAGCTGCTCCTCCACCCACTAGCAGGATCTAAGTCTGCCTTCCTCTAAGGGGGAAGTTATTCTCATCACTTCCACTCCCTGCAGTGCCAAGGCTTTTGGAGTGATGAGGTCAGAGCCCAGAAACCAAATATCAAGTTGATCAAGATGCCGCCATGCGAATGGCAACTAGTTACTCTGACCTCCTCTCTCAGTTTTTAGTGTGTTTTAGTGTATTTTGTGTCCTTTTCTACACGAATCTCCTCTGTACATGTGCGACCATGAATGTGCAGATTAGTGGTGTGCCTTTTTCTTACGTCGTTATGTTTGACTACTTTAAACTGCACCTGGAGACCCATTCAACCACGGCTCTATTGTTTACACACTGCAACAAGGACTCTCTGTGGAGTGGCTGGAGATCCCTGTGAAAGTAAGGAGCAGAAAGAGGGGATGCAGCGCTGGAACAAAGTGCCAGGAGAGGAAATGATGGGAATGTGAGATCTCTCCCTAATGAGATGGAAGTACTGACCAGGCTGCAGAGTGAGTCAGGAATGAGACTTGGCTGAATGAACCCACTTCAGACTTGCTAGTAGCTATGGATGGTTTTCAACTCATGAGAGTCAGACAAGAGAGCAACAGGTCATCATCACAACCATCCAGCCCCTGGCGAGCCCACTTATCAACCAGGTATTGCAGAGATCCCTCTCACACCTTGAGAACATTGGGAGCACTGTGAGGGTCATGTTTTTTTTTACTTTCAATACAATACAGCCATCACTGCTAAGGGGCAGCTGGACCGAGTGGGAGTGGACTGCCAACTGGCTGCGTGGACCACCGACTACCTTACCGACAGGCCACAGTATGTGAGGCTTCATGACTGTGTGTCTGATGTGGTTGTTCCCACAGGGCAGGGTGCGCTCTCATTTTCTGTTCACACTGTACATATCAGACAGGCATAACAGGAAGCTGTCTCCTCTGGAAGTTCTCTGATGATACAACCATTGTTGGATGCGTATCTGATGGGAACAAGCAGGAACAGCACAGGGAGGTCACCAAGGACTTGGTTGACTGGTGTGAATGCAACCACCTTCACATAAATGCCAGCAAGACAAAGGAGATGTTGATAAACTTCTGACTCGGGCATAACGTAATGTAACACTGTTGAAGATATATATAGATACTATATATGTGTGTATATATATAGTATCCCGTGAAATCCAAGTTCTGAGCAATTATGTTTACATACTGTATATTTTTTATATATATAATTTACCTTGTCACTTTTTTCTGTCTGAATTTCACCAAGGTGAGATCAATAAAGTTTATTATATCTTACCAATAATAATCCTTTGATGAGTTAGCTGAGTGAAATATCAGTCCTTAGAAACAAGTTGTCTTGCTTGTTTGACATGGTTTGCTTTCTGTGTACTAGCACAAAATTGTGGACCCTGTATTATCTATGGGTCCCTCCCCAAATCCACGGCTATTATCTTTGTGGGCCCTCCTCACACGAGGGCTGTATATGCTCTGCAACATCATCATCATCTCTCTCTCTGTCTCTCTCTCTCTCTCTCTCTCTCTCTCTCTCTCTCTCTCTCTCTCTCTCAGGCTACTCCTGATGCGATCCATGTTCCTCCCGCTGGTCCTGTTGGACCCTCTCCTCCCTACAACACCCCTGGACCAGGAGCAGTAGGATTATACTATTACATATCACTTTTTTATGTTTTATGATGTTGTTACTTTACAAGTCTTTTTTTTATAAAATTGACAATATGCGTGTCAATTTTAAATTCTTAAAGTGAATATGGTATTGAATTGATATTGAACAGAAGTGAAAGAATGTGATTGTGTTTTCTGTGTTTGCAGGTGTACTACCATGGCCCTGACCCTAGCATGGTACATAAGACATTACATAATACAGATTTATTACACAGTATAATACAAATCTTTTTGCACCGTGTTTACTAGATTTAAATAAATGAAGACTTATTAGTGAATTGACTGTCTAATGCTAGTTTATGACAAGTGTTTTTTCATGTGTGCATGTCTGTTTGTGTATTTGTTCCTACATAGGGTCCTACAGTCCATCCTGCCCCTCCAACCACTGGCCCAGGACAGTGGAATGGCCCACCACCCTCCCCTGTTAGTATCATACTACGAGCCTGCTTTCTTAAATTTGGATAAACTTGTTATGAACACCCCTTCAAATAAAGTGTTACCATATGTGGTAATATGATCTTACAACACTGGCCCTAAAGCTGTTAGTCTGAAATCAAGGCCGAGTGTTTATTTAGTCTTTTGTGTTTTCCATGACTCTCCACATTTCCTGTTGGCCTGCTTCTTCTCTCAATATTTACTGATCTAACTCCTGATTGTCTCCCTCTGCAGGGTTTTAACCCAGGCTACCCTCCCCAGAACCCTGTCTACCCTCCTGCTGGTCCCGCTATGATCCCTGCTGCCCAGCCTCCACAATGGAACGGTCCACCACCGGGACAGTACCCCCCTGGACCTGTAGCCCCAATGGTACAATCTGTCTCTTTGTCTGACAGGAATTCCTGAGAGGAATGCTGTTCACTTCAGTATTTGACCTTTGACTCTTCAGTTGCTTTCTATCAGGGGAAGACTTGAAGCTTTGAAAATTGTCTACATTCCCTGACAAAGAGCTGAACTGCATATAACTGTTTTGCATAGTCAGTGTAATGATTAGATGGAATATACCACCAGCAATTCTGTGGCTGCTGTGTTTTATCTTATCTTAATTCATTTTGTGGCTAGATTCATTATCTTTGATCATTTTGAATGACTCAGGTCAGGGCTGAAAGGCCCATGAGCATTGTGAGTTTCTAACACTCTGAAAGAGGCATGTGGCCTTCTTTCCCTAGCAGGAGGCAGGGAGTAAACTAAGACGCCAGTGTCAGCTAGACCTGATGCAGCAAAAACCCAGTTCTTATTCTCAAATTGTTCTAGTTGTATAGAATCATATTTATTAATGTGTGCAATTAGCCTTCAGAAATGACTCAGTAGCCTGCAGGCTCTGTTGCTGTATGTTAATAAGATAAGATAAGATAAACCTTTATTCGTCCCACAGTGGAGAAATGGTGGAATATGTGATCAAGAAAAATCTGTGGATGAAGTCAGGTCATATGCAAATGTGTTTTGCTTGTGTGTGTGTGTGTGTGTGTGTCTAGGGCTATGCTCCAGCTCCAGTCATGTATAGCTCTCCTCCACCAGCAGCAGCACCTAGTGAACCTGTTAAAGAGAATATGGTTTCCTCACCAGCCGACCCCCTGCTTTCAGCCACACCACAGGTATATATACACACACACACACACACACACTATAGGAGGTGAAAAGAGTCAGCTGACGATCAAAAGCAGTACAGCGCTGATTCCAAACAAGTTGGGCCCTGTTAAAAATTAATAAAACAGAATGTGATAATTTGCTAATGCTCTTTTACATACACTTTTGAAAACTGTACAAAGACAATATATTTAATATTTTACTTCATCACCTTACTTGAGTTTTATAAGTATCTGCTTATTCTGAATTTGATGGCAGCAACATGTTTCAAACCAGTTGGGACAGGAGCAACAAAAGACTGTGAAAGTTGTGGACTGATCCAAAAACACCTGTTTGGATCATTCCACAGGTAAACAGGTTCATTGGTAACAGGTGATAGTATCATGATTGGGTATGAAAGGTTCATCCTGGAAAGACTCAGTCATCATCGAACACTTTGTCAAACACATGATTGTATAAAGGATATTACTACATGGACTCAGGAACACTTCGTAAAACCTTTGTCAGTAAGCACAGTTTGTTTGCAAATAATTGCTTTTTTTGAATTCATGGTTGTACTTTGCTAATTACTTGTTTTCTCAGGGGTGATGTTAAAACTGTAAGAGAGAGAGCGAGTGAAAAAAATAGTCTCCCTGGGCTGCTATGCTGATGATACCCAGCTGCATGTGCCTGTAAAGGTCAATCCTCCCAAAATAATTAGAGGCCTGTTTGTCTTCTGTGAAAAACTGCATATCATGTAATTTCCTTCTGCTAAATTATGATAAAACTGACATGCTGGTCATTGGCCCTGCTCCCTCTCTTTTGTTCAAGGCATTAAAGAAATCACCAAGATGCCTTTTTTTACTTATGCAGCTGAAATTCTGTCTTTTCTGGCCATGGCTAATGCACAGGTCCTAATTCACATCTTTTTTTCATACAGACTTGGTTATTGAAGCAAAATGTTGTTGTCAGACATGCTGCATTCTAAAAAATACAACTGTTGTGTAAAAAAATTACTAATTGGTACTTCACACACAAATGAATCAAGTTTTTCAAAAAGAAGTTAAAAGTTAGATTAACACAATTTCTTTGAAATTTATTTGAAAAAAAAATCATTTGTGTTATCAATTTTTTAAAGTTTGTTGACAATTTTCTTTTTTTAGTGTAGTACAAAAAGTCTTCAAGTGGTTCGGACTGCTGCAGCTACAATTTTAACTACACTAGAAATTCCGTATTTCTTTGACCATATAGCCACCATTTTTGGCTTCATTGGCTCCCGAATCCATGTCTATCTATCATGTCAGGGTGCTTTTGATGACTTACAAATCCTTACCAGCTGACCTCTGCTGGAGGATCTCAGATTACATTTATGCATTACAATTTTAAAATTCTAAAAATGTAAAATGTACAGGTAACCAGTGTAGATATGATGAAATAGCCGCTATGTGGCCTCGTCTGTTAGATTTTGTGAGTAGTCTTCCTGCAACATTTTGAACTAGTTGAAGTATGAGATTGTATTGAGTAAGACATGAGTACAGTGAGCTGCAGTAGTCTAAGCAGGATGTAATGAAAGCATGAATAACAGCTTCCAGATTCTTAGCGAATACAAAAGTAGTTGTTATCTCGAGTTGCCGGGAGGAGAAGTGGGCTCCCTGCTGCTGCTGATCAGCTGGTAGAGGTCCAGGCTGCTGCTGAGATTGTTGTCGTAGGAGGCAGGGCGGCTGAAGAATGTGTGCCCTTCGCCACACTGGCTGCACAAACTCTCTGATGTGCACTCTTTGGCCTTGTGGCCTGAATCAGTGTGGTGATGTCCATTTGAATGGATGATTCAATAGACCAATCTTTCCAGCTTGGATCTCCACTTCCCGGAAGCGTGATAAAGGAGTTTCTTGAAAGAAGCACAGTTCAAAGTCTCTTCTGTTAGGCAAAGAAATGTGGTGTCATTCTAACTGGAGTTAAACAGTAGTACTTCAGCGACGTAATCACAGCTCGGGGGAACAGAGCTGCCTGTATAATTCAGTCAGATGATTGTCGAGCATTGTAACTGAATTTACTGTTTTCTTAAACTACGTTATATTACTAAAAAAAACTAATTGTATTTTTGAGCTGACTACGAGAGCGAAATTAACCATGTGCATGCTGGTTGATAGCCATGAATTATAATTTTCCAAAAGCTTGTTTTCCCCATTGACTTGATTTGTTTGAAATTCTGTCTGGAGAGAAAATCCAGAAACCTGGTTCCAGAGCAAGAAAATGCTAGTTTAGTCTTTGAATAAAGAGTCTGGTGGTCTAGTGGTTAATACACATATGTCCCTGATTCTATTCCAGTGGAGGGCCTTTGTTTCATGGTCCGTTGTCCCACACCATTTCCAGTCTCTATCTCCACTGTGACTAATCTCATAAAGGACAATTATATTCATATGTGTATGGAGACAAATTCAACATGTGTTCTATTTTCACCCCCTAGGCTGAATCTGCATCCTCTCCTGTGGCTCCTGTGCCCGTCGCTTCCACCGGTGCTCTCAGCTCCCCTGATGGTGCCTATAAATTCCAGGTCGATGGAGAGAAAAGCTCCACCAACTTCCTGTAGGGACACTGACTCCTGAAGCAGCTTCCTCCCAGTCCTTCCTCAGTTTGATGTTAGAGTGCCCTTCATTTTGCATTCCTCTCTCCAAGTATTCAAATCAGGGCTGCATAATGTTGCAGGTGGAAACAATGAACAACATTTGGACAGAAGATTCTATTCTTTGCTTCCTTGCCTTGATATGTATGTAATCCCCTATATGCCCCTATCTGACTGAAAATAATGTGTTTTTAGGCTAAATGAACAATTATGTTTGGTATAAAATATACAACCCTGATGACAGAAAAGCTAGGACGCTGTACAGCAGTGCAATTACTTGCAAACAAACTGTGTTTACTGACAAAGGTTTTAAGAAGTGTTCCAGAGCCCATGTAGTAATATCCTTTACACAATCATGTGTTTGACAAAGTGAGTCTTTCCAGGATGTATATGTCCAAGAGGATTTTAACAAATTATAATATTCTGTTTTATTAATGTTTGACAGAGCATCCCAGCTTTTTCGGAATCAGGGTTGTAGCTGTGTTATTTTGGGATCAAATTTCCAGAGGCAAGGAGGCAAGGAAAAAAGGAGTGTTTAGTTGAAGCGTTTAGCATGGTGAATAAAAACCAGATGAGTAAATCAGTTTACCAAATTTTAAGTTATTAGCACATAATTGGGGTTTCTATACACATCTACATTTTCACTGCCCTGTTTGTCCCTACCACCCTGTCGTCTTTGATTCTTTTTATTATTTCTGACAGTGAGAGCTGATTTCTCATTTATTGTTTCAGGAAGACCAAGAATTGAAGAAAGAGATTTACTCAAATGTCAGAGCCTAGAAGCAACAAAATGAAACAAAGCAGTCGGCCGAGGAAGCGATTGAATATACAATAGTAACAGCTAACAAATGTTTTAGATGACAAATGTTTCCGTGACAAATAGGCGACCTTGCGGTGTGTTCAAACTTCTGTTTTCAACACATTTGTCTCATTTTAATGCAGCAATTTGAGCCCTAAGGTGTTTTTGCAGTGTGTATGTACTAGCTATAAACAGCTGGACCTCACCAGATGTTTGTAGCTAGCTAACAGTAGGAACTGACTGTTTGTGTATATGTGTGTAGGATGTCTCAGAATGATTTCAAACTTAGCAGCAGCTCCCATCATGATTTACTTCTGTACCCTTTTTTGTTTTTGTCTCCATGAATTCCAGCTTTGCGATACATGTTAATATTTAGTGGGAACTTTTTCAACTTGAGCTAACGCCTTAGCCTTGCGCAACCTCAGGTCTGGTGGTGAGCCACTTATAATGTCCATTTAAAAAAAAAAAGAAGCTAAAAAACCCCACTAGCCATGTACAGTGGAGAAATCACAATACTCCTGTGACTTACTGTGCGATAGCACCTTGAATAAGCGTGATGCTGTTGTGAAGTTGCCAGCTTTGTCAAGCTTTGTACCATCCAGTCAACCACCAGCTAAATAGTGAAATAACATCAGTTTAGTGTGTGGATTTTTGTTGTTGGGAAAACAGAGACCTGGACATGGACTGATCAGTCTGTGATGGGGGCATGCAGGGCTAATAATTAACCTAGGCTCTCTGTCAACCACTATACTGTACACAAGTACATTGCACACTTGCTGCATACACACGATATCTTAATTATTTTCTGCCTGGTGCCCAAGACAACAACCAGTGCTTCTATCCTGGAGTACCACAGGGTCCCAGGTTTGCTGTCCAGTTGCCTTTGACCTAGCACTTCTAGATATACCGTGACCTAGATGACTGAGAATCTTCATAGACACAGACTTTTTTTATATGAGTCTATTTTGGCACCTGTACAAGTACAGGCCCTAGGTAACACAGAAGCTGCCTTAAGACCGTCAGTATGCCAGGTGATGTGCTTCAGTGGTGCATATTGACAACTGACATTCCAGCCCCTGAGGTTGCCTGCCTTGCCTTGGGACTTGAGTCAGGCTGGGACGATTTAGCCAGACTGGGTCTTAAAGAGA
The DNA here is from genome assembly GCA_025331565.1 of Holacanthus passer. NCBI lineage: Eukaryota > Metazoa > Chordata > Actinopteri > Pomacanthidae > Holacanthus > Holacanthus passer. The sequence goes on along the minus strand of JAFREQ010000030.1, from coordinate 6,716,326 downwards.
CAAGTATGGCAAATGGCAGTATCAGCAAAACTGTAATCATGGCAGATGTTGTGAGAAGAGCTGTGTGAAACAGAATCACTAAAACAATAGCTACGTACCTCATTTTTGGAGTCCACGCCTCTTCCTAGGTCAACACTGTCAGAACAGTTTGTGTTGGTTGACAGTATGAATTAGTGTGTGAAAGTCAAATTGAACTTGCCACAAACATCTTGAATCCTCTAATAGTGATATTTCCATTTAAATTTCCTGGATGTAGCGGGAAGTCTTAACAACTAAACCATAAGAATGCTAACAGAAGAAGCATTTTGACTGCCTTTCAGTGTAACCTCATGTCTCCTTACTATTACAGCAAATATATTACTATATATTACTCATTATCCATTCAGAGCCTTTGATACCAGTCATATATCAGCATATCACTATTGAGCAGGAAGTAGCATATTTTACTTTGAGCTTGTAGCAACTTCATGTTAGTCAGTTATTACCTTAGACTGGCCATCAGGGAAATGTAGTGGCAAACATTAACTTCTGTCATAAACATATAGGGATAAAACAATTATATATATTATATACCACCACACCAACGCTGCTTTAAGTTGTCATGCTTTTTAATACTTTGTTATTATTTGTTATCACTCGTGAAATGATTTGCTCAACTGGACGATGCGGCTGTATGCATAAAATGTGTCTACTTCCTAGAATGTTCACCTTAAAACCACTTGCAGGCATTCATTGAACTGTAAGTATCATCACAAATGTCTTTCTCTGACAAGGTCTGGTTTCATTTGCAGTTTCTTAGTCTTTCATTTTGTCTGTTAAGGTGAGTTAATACAGTGAACCTTAATACTGCTATCTAAATGGTAAATGGCTGCATTTATATAGCAGTTTTATCCAAAGTGCTTTACAAGGTCACACTCACACACTCATCACAGATGGCAGTGAGCTACCGTGCAAGGTGCTGGCCTGACCATCGGAAGCAATGTGGGGTTTAGTGTCTGGCCCAAGTAAACTTTTGGACAGGGGATCAAACCACTAACCCTGTGATGAGTGGATGACCTGCTCTACCTCCTAAGGCACAGCCGCTCCGTCCCATTCCCACAGGGTATGCAGACCAGATGTTGTAGACCTGTCAATATTTCATAGGTATTATCTTTGGTTGGCTGGATTCAGTTTATCTCCTGCTCTCTTGTCAGCAGTTCATGTTTTACATTTTTATAAACACAAGTCATACAATATCTCCTTTACGAAGCTATTCAGATGTTTGAACACAGTGAGTGCCTTTTCATCTCTCAATGCGAAGGTGACTTTGGCCTCTTTTCTCCTCAGTCTTTGTATCTTTGGGTAGATTGCCACATTAACAGCAGAATAAGGTCTTGTTTTTTTAACCTTTGTGTCTTAGATCTCATGTTCCTTACATCTAGCAATGGTGAGATTAACTGTGGTTCACATAAGATTGAAAAGGTGTTTTTTATTGTTTTTGTGTAAATGTAACCAATTATATTCACTAAGTGTAGTTGTAGTTGATGATTATGGGTGCTGATGGTGTCAGAGACACCATCAAACTGACTCAATTTTTGTGGTATTTTGGTCCCTCCAGTTCCACATGTACCTGTGGATTTAATGCCAATGAACTCTGACATTGGGTTCCTACCTCTCATTTTATACATCTTCATACTGTACATGTATGTGCAACTCTGTGTCAGCGCATGAATAAAGTGAGATTCTGGAGTTCTGAAACTGAAGTTGTCTGCCCAAGAAATTCACCATGAAAATTCTTTCACAGGAGAGAGTTGGAGAGTGTAGAAACTGATAACTTTATATGATAATGTCAAACTCAGTGCTGCAAGCACAGCAAATCTAATATGTCTGTAAAGGAATTGGTGAATTGGGAAAAGACACGTCAAAAACACCCAGGTACAGGTGCAGTATTTTCTGTCTGATTTCCTCCAGCAGATAGACTTAGAGTATCAGCATCCTTCAACCAAAGTGCTTGTCATTGTGTGAAAAGCCCCTCCCTCCATACCTTTCTGGTAATAGAACTGGGGGGCCTTGTCTAACAGTTTTTCCGATTTTTTATAGCCCAAAATCCCACTCACATTCAACTGTTTTGTCATGTTACAGATGTGAGAAAGTAGGCAGGGTTTAAAATCTCTTTTTTCAGACTTTACACAACTATTTGTATATTTTTTTTGTGTGGATCTAGAAGAATAATCGTGTCTGGCCTTGTTTTCGAGTGTAGTTTCTCAGAACAGCTATGAACAATTTTGCCTTAAGGTGCTGTCAGATGACACCGCATAAGCCACAAAGTTACACTACTGATGATGTACTGCCCATTGAATCAATTTTGTTTTCCATGGTTGTCTTCTTTCTGTGAATAACTGGTTAAACAGATAATTCTCACAGATGCAGTGGCATTTGACAGAAAATTGTTTCAGCTCTCAAATAGCAAACATCAGGATTCCGCCTCAGTGCATGAGCATCACATAGTGCCCCTATGTGATGCTCATGCACTGAGGCTGAAGCATCTCAAGCATTTTGCATACATTTTCAACAATCATACAGGCAGAACATCAGTGAAGAAACAGGCTTCTAGAGACCATGTCAACTAACATCCCATCCGGAGTTATGCCACCAGTTTCCTTAACAATCAACATAAATGTTAGATTTTTGTACAGTAATAGTGGACATTCCTGTCCCAAAAACGCAACCTGGTGTCTGACAGCAGAATTAACACTTTGTGGTAGTGTAGAATTTCACACAGAGCTCAGGAAGAATATATGAAATAAAGTGATAATGGACTATTTCTTGGCCAGTAGCAGTGACTTCGTGGAACAACTTATGAGATACAAGCGAGATACAAACATGGTCGTCGGTGATCTTCAGAGGTTGATTTTGAGATTTTGTTACCTTTGGACAGAGCCAGGCTGGATCTTTAGCCCTGGAGGGACCTAGGGTAGACAATGAATTGTAGTCAATGAACAGCCATCTGACATAGCTCTCTTTCTAGTCCAGGTGAGATATGGAGATGTGAAGGCACTATAGTGTCCTCTGTTCATCTGTTAGGACAGTGGATAACCTGTAATGGGTCCAGTGTGCTTGGTAGTGCGGAGCAGTCGTAATCACTACAGAGGTGAGTGCCACTGAGCAGGAGACATTCAGGAAGGCTCGTCTTGTTTTCTTCATCTAAGAATCATTGAAACTCTGACCCAAGAGGTTCAGTGTGCAATAGTGGAAAAGGAGGCACCAGCCATCAAGTGGACCCTCACCTCCTTCCATTATTTACCTCCTGAGTAGAGAACCCTGGAGATTGATGACAAAGCGCTTCAGTGGAGAGAAAGATGTAGGATACCACCTGGTGGTACCTGGCAGTTAGTTTGCTGTGCAGTCAAGCACACCCAAAGAGGACATCACACAGTTTATTTGGAATCTGTTTATTTACACTGTACCTGTTATAGTAATCATTTGCTTCTTTGTCTTTCAGTTACCATGTTTGTTGGGGAAGGTTCCTTAATGGTGGAGCAAAAGGTGTGACTGAGGGCTGAGGACTCTCAAAACCTACAACCAGCTCGTCAGGTCAAACCATGTGCTGCCAAGTCATGGGAGGATTTGGATTTAGTTTAGTGCTTGTATAACTTTCTGATGTGAGGAAAACTGCTAAGTGTGCAACCTGCATGAGAAATTTCCAACTGATTGCAGCTGGAAGTGACTTAACTCCTAGCTCATTATCTACAGGAAAATAAAATAAATGTGTTACTGTGCATGAACAAGAAAATAATGTACAGTAACATCAATATAGACAAAATAACTGATGAATAAATATTGCAATTTTGGTCCATAGTCACCAGTATGATTACACATTCAAGCAGACCATGAATTGCTCGTCTCTGAGCTCTGGTCATTAATATGAACTGTAATAGTGGTAAGTATGGTGAGCAACATTTAAGGAACAAACAGTATTTTGATAAAAGACTTAGATTTGTTGAGACAGATTTGAAATGATGAGTTAAGATTTTGGATCTCACTGTCAGACTGTACAACTTCCTCTAAAAACACTGTAGTTTTTTTCTCTCAGAATGGCTCAAAATCCTTATGGAATCAAAACCTTGATGACTTCAACATGCACGCACTTCAGCATGTACCACATCCAACCAGAGCGCAGATCCAGCCTTTGTATATCAGGTTGAGGCTAAACAGAACAGAGGCGATGACCTACCAGCATGTCCTGAGACATTTCTCTTCTGAGAAACACCAGAAGAGTGGACTTCACTGACTGGCACTTTTTTACTATTATAGGAAATAAAAGAATTTGTTTTAGCTTGGCTGTGTCCAAAGTCAAAAAAAATACACAAGCCAGCACCTCTAAAGCTCACCGATGGACACTTCATTTTTTCATCGCTGTTGTTTGTCAAGAAATTGTTCCAGCAAGAAAATCACCCTAAAACCACAGCTTGCTGTTTTTACATTTTTGTTTGTGTAGAGGTTAAACATATAAGACACAAGAGCAGAGCCAGACTCGCCATTTCCCCCTGCTACCAGTCTATGCTAAGCAGGGCTAACCACATCTGTGCTGCACAGAGACTCCAGAACTCCAAAAAACAAGCAAATACAGTACAAGCATTTCCAAAAAGGTTTCTTTAATGTAGAACAAGAAAGTTTGCAGCATTGGACATAAAGGCATTTTATCCCCTGCACCTTCACGCTGTAGCAATTTCTTAGGATCAAACTGCCATTTTAAAGGGAGAAACAGTAAAAAATCAGAACATATAGACAAAAAAAATCACTGTCTCCAGGAATGATGAAGTAATTATATTTAGTAACAAATCATGAGTAATCAATTACTTTTTGAACACATTATACAAAACTTTTCTCCTGAGGTTCCTGAAGCCCACAAAGGACAGCAGTGCTCCATCATCTGTACATGAGAGACACAGATGACAACAGGCACACTTCTCTTGTTTTCACTCCTCTGTCCTCCTCCACCTCTCCATCTCTCTCAGCCGTCTCTCCAGGATCTTCACCTGCTCTTCCAGGTGAGCGGTTTTATCAGCCACATTAGAGCCCCTCGAAGTCCCGACGCCCAACAGGACGCAGACGCACACCAAGACAGCCAATCGGATGGCTATGGTTTCTGTGTCCACGCTCCGGTCGCTCAGGATGAGTATGAAACAGGCTAAAGCCATGCTCACTTTCAGCAGCCACAGAGCCCGCCTCAGAGTGGAGGCAACCAATCTGAAGGCAAGGGAGAGCAGCCAGTAGCCAATAAGAGCCACAAGAACCCACTGGGCAACAAAGATCAGGCCCTCTGGGGTCACTTTGCTGATGGTAAAGTCAACTGGGGAAAACAGGTAGACAAGGACAGCAAGAATGAGCAAAGAGAACAGTTTAGTAATATTACACTGCAATGTCCAATTATATCTCATTTTAATTCATTTAATTCATGCATAAGGTATAAAAACTAAGCATTTTCTCTGACCAGGAGGTCCTTTTGAAAATAAAATTTGGGGACAATGGATTCATTCCATTTTTGGGCTGAAAACAGTCTAAAACCCCAAAAAGTGTCCATTTATTTTTACATAAGACAAAGAAAAGCAGCAAATCTTCAGATTTGATAAGCTGGAACCAGCAAACTTTTGGGATTTTGCTTGAAAATGATTTAAAGAATGAATCGATTATCAACATGGTTGGTGATTTTTCTTCTGTCAAAGAAACTATTCATTTCAACTCTACAATAATACTGAATTATAATAAATAAGACAATTCTTATTGATGTTTTTTGTTCTGTCCCATGCTTTCTTTTTTGTGACAAATCTTTTATTGTATCTTGAAATAAACTGTAACATGGTCAGTCTCAGGAGAGAATTTCCTTTTGATCTACTATATTACATGGTCATACCAACAGTGAGTCCTCCCAAATACATACTGTCCCATATCAAATAGCTCTCTCACCTTGTGCAGGGGAGTAGTAAGAACATTAATGCAGACACACATATACACACTTTAACTGGACTTTAGATTGTTAGGTTTGTGTATTTATTGCTGTATCTTCTATTTGATTTCGTGCTTGTGATCATGATCTGGATGAAACCCCACAACAGTGTGTACAGATGATATGTATCTGAGAGGAAATGCTTAATTTTCTCAGGTAGAAGGGAGTGAAACGTCTCCCCACCAACAGCTAAATGATATTTTCAGTTTACTACTACATAGGTCTTATTTTTGTAGTTTTGCTCATCGTTTGTGTCTTATATAAGAATTTCCCCACTGTGGGATGAATAAAGGTTTATCTTATCTTATGGTTCTCAACCATTTAACTGCTGAAATCAGCATCATCACTACAAGTCCAAGAAGTCAAGAAACGTACAACAATTTGGCAGCAGTCAGACAATCAGACAGGTTGGAAACAAGTCAACAGTATAGATGATCAAAACCACTTTATTTGGAGGTCAAACACCTGAGATGTCAAAAATAATCCCAGACTGTACAGGAAAACTGAAAACACTGCTACAGTAAGTAGGATGGCGCGCACCCTTAAACTGTGATCAATGTTTAAAACAAGACAGTTGGTAATTTTACTCTTTTTTTTTCTTCTTACGAGTTCTGTAAGTTTTTTTTTTCAAACCTGCTGCTTTGTTTCTAACCTGTCTAAATTTCTAACTTATTTTCATTGTGTTCACAGGATCTCACTTATTCATTTGGTGACTACACTGTTATTATTATTGATACTAATGAGAGAAAAAAAACTAAAGAAAAGATGGTGATGGACAGTACAGTATTTGTTGTGTGTGTGTGTGTGTGTGTGTGTGTGTGTGTGTGTGATGGCTACCTTCCACTCCAGCAGCCTGCAGGAAGTGTGAAACATACTGTAGGAGCACGTTCAGACCTCCAGCCAGACTTTCTGCCACAACACCTAGAACCTGAGAGAAAGCCTGAGGGAGGCACAGGAGGACACAGGGGGACAGAAGAAGAGGGGGACAGAGGAACAGGGGGGCAGAGGGACAGAGGAACACAGTGGAACAAAGGGGCAGAGGAACAGGGGGGGGACAGAGGAACACAGGGACAGAGGAACAGGGGGGCAGAGGAACACAGGGACAGTGGAACAGGGGGGCAGAGGAACACAGGGACAGAGGAACAGGGGGGCAGAGGAACACAGGGACAGAGGGGGACAGAAGAACAGGGGGGCAGAGGGAGACAGGGACAGAGGAACAGGGGGCAGAGGAACAGGGGACAGAGGGAGACAGAGGGAGACAGGGACAGTGGGACACAGGGACAGAGGAACAGGGGGCAGAGGAACAGGGGACAGAGACAGAGGACACAGGGACAGTGGGACACAGGGACAGAGGACACATAAGTTACATAAGTTAGTCCGTATTTTGTGTATTAGCCTTCTTCAGTGATCCACACACTTTTGGAATCAAACTCTGTTATTTCTATCTCACCTTCTGCACCGACAGCACCGTCTGCTCCCCGACCAGCCTGCCCAGGTAGGTCCTCCCCTCCTCGGCCAAGTGAGCCAGCGCTGCTCGGAGCTCACTGATCGTCCCGGAGCGGCTCTGGAACACTTTCTCCCCAGAAACAGACAGCAGCAAGGCGCTGAGCACACACAGGCCGCTCAGAGCTCTTTGGCTTGAAGGAGTAAACATCCTGAAAGTGTGTAACACAATGACAACCTTTGGAAACACAAAAAGAAAACTTCCATCTACAGGTAAGAAACGACCGGAGGCGACACAGGATGTGGAAAAACTTAGTAGTACGAATGAGACGTCTGCCCCCTACTGGGCAGAGTGTGCAACAGGTTTCCACCAAGGCTTCACGGTCAGACCCTCACTAAAGCCTTTCTCCAGCTTCTATTCTTTGTGGTTCTTACACACTGTCTGAAGTGAGCAGAGCTACATTGACTGGCAGCTGTCAGATCAACTATCATAGACATTTTTCTGCTGGATCATCCATTCATTCGCGGCTCAAGTGCTGCGTTCAAGTGCCGGTGGGAAAGCTCGGATTCCAGCGGCTGAGTTGGTCGTGTTTACGTGCCATTTTGTAAAAACAAAAAACAATAATGAAAGACAAAGGGCAAACTAAAAACTAACGTAAACGTGTGGATTTACGTCACAATAAGAAAAGATCGTATGCCATAACATGTGGAACAGCAAAGATGATTTCAAACACTGTCACATTTTATACTTTGAGGGAAACACCACACACTTTCAAACTAGACAACAGCTTCATTGGATTCAGCGCCACTTTCAGTATTATCTGGAAACCCGGAACTGTGTCTACATTCAGCATGTGACCTCTAGTTTTCTCTTTAATGTGGATGTCGTTTAACATCCGCATTGCATACAAGTCCTCTCTATGTCTTTAATATGAAATTTGCGCTCTCAATAAAGTTAATTATTACCAGATACAAATGTTGGCTGTTGTGACGTTTTCGGTTTTTATTCAGATCAGAGTCCTTGTGTAGAAAATGTGTAGCAACAAAGACAATAGACTGATAATATCACACTGATAAGTATATTTTTATATATTTAATTGACTAAAAGCATTCACCAAACTCATAAAATATATTTGAATAAGTAACTCACATTCATCTCACAGGAGATCTTTTCTCTCTCACATGACAACAATCACAACAGTCTCATCTCAGGACTCACTGGTTACTGGTGACACATGAGCATAATCAGATGTAGCTGGAGAGGCCATTCAGAACCAAGTTATGTTCCAAACGCAAAAAAATATTGCAATGGGGGGATTTACTTACTTAATGGGATACTTAATACTTTATTATGTGTAAATATATATATATATATTAGAACTTTTAGAAACCACCTAAAAGAAAAAATGACAATAAATAGTCTGTTGCAGTACACAAGTACACTTGCCTGTGCATCCTTCAGCTTTATTCTTGCTTCTCTATTTGTGTCCCAGTTTGTGGTGGGCTGGGTCTGTGTGAACCAGTCCAGAAGGGGACGCCTCTCCCTTCTTTGTGTTGAGGCAAGCCCAGCCCAAGGAGTTGGACTGCTCAAGGACAATGCCAGTGCAGAAATACAGGAGGTCCAGCATGCACTGAGCTGCTATGCTTGGTTTGCTTTGTCTCTCATGCATTCTCTCATTGAATGTGTGGGTAATCATGTGTAGCATCCAGTTTCTTGATTTTATTTCCATTCTGTAAAGGCTTATGAGTTAGTCCAGCTTGTCGACTCCACCCATGGCCTGGTTGTATCTCTTCCCAATTTCTGGGCACTTTATATCGATGTATTATTTTCTTTTCTTGTCCAATCTCTGACCTTCATCTTCTTGTCCCACACCCACAAAGTTGGATGTCAGAGTGACAGGGCAGTTGTAATACCTTTTCTCGATGACAATCCTCCCATCTCTGCTTGTGGCTTGATCACTGTTTCCCATCTATTTCCATGACATCACGTTGTCTGTTTCAAGCAGGGGGTCAAAAATTGGTTGAAGCTTACTGTTCCAGCACCAAGAATCTTCTTGGCTGGCAATATCTCAAGCAGAAGCAGAAGAGTACAGCTTGTGGATGGATGCTGGCACTCTTGGCACAGGTGGGCCACAGCTGTGGTTCCATGCCCAAGGCCACTTTTGTTCTCAAGCATGAGCTTTGTCAAGGCCGCTTTGCCTGAATAGGAAATATAGCTTAATTCCCCATGGTCCTGGTTTTCCTTTCACATACAGCTTTATTTGTTCACTCCTAACACTGCCAGGTAATCTTTGCCAGTGACGAGTCCTGCTCAAACTGGCCTGATAAACTTCATGTGTTCAATGCTGTCTGGATCCAGGGAGAATTTCCACTGTGGCACTCTCTGTTGCCTCAATGGGACATTAGTGTACTGAAAGACAGAGACACAGATGAGGAGGTCTGGATTCAGATTTCAAACACACTTTGTGACTCAGTTCAGTACATAGCACACATCTTTATGTGCCAAGACTGAGATGACAAATAAAAGTGGGATATCCGTGACACAAAAAATAACAGGTAAACTAGTTTACATGTGTGTTCTAGTGGTGGAACAGTCATAGTTCAGGGTCTGTTGGGTTGGGCAACAGACTGCTTGTCAAGACTGTGTGTCATTTGTTTTCAGAGGACAAATACTACTGACTTTGGTGATCCTCTGAACCTCTAAACTATTGGATAGATTGTGATGGAATTTGATTCAAATCCCAACCTAACCTAATGAATTGTGACAACTTTGGTGATTGTCTGAACATCTAGTTGTACTGTACTTTGTGTTTAATGCTAATGAGTAAATGTTAGTATACCAACATGCTAAAAAAAGATACTTAGACCTATTAAACATCAGCATGAAAGCATCATCAGTGTGTGTCACGCTGCAAAGAAATAGTCTGGCACATGTCTATGAACAGAGAATAGAAAGAAGGGTTCAGTGGGGACCCACTGTTGATTTTTTCCTCAAAGCCATCAAGTGTAATTCACCCGTGTCTATCAGTTTATTAGTGTTCAAATGGTCTCTCCCCTATTCCACCTTAATGGAATCAAATGTTTGTTCACCTAAGTGAAGCTCAAGTACCCCTTACTGCAGTATTCAATTCCTGTTGTTCCTGTAGTTACATATTTGTTTAGGATTGTAACAAATACTATATTAAATACTGGCACAAGAGGGGTGCTTTTTATTTCAATATTCATTTGGCGGTTGTTTGTGATATACATTGCAAACTGTGATACAACTACTCATGTTTGTCTGCCGCAAGAATCTAAACATGTACAACATAATGTGTGATTTATGTATGTTATGTATATGTCGTATCCAGAGACCGGCACATAGTTTAACTTAGAGTGATTTTATTTATTAAAAACTAAATTAATGTTTCCTGAATATAAAGAAAAAAATGATGCAATTGCAAATTGACCTGTTAGCTGAATGAAATTTAATTGCACATAAATAATACATTTTTAAAAACCCAGAAAAACCCGGGCATTTTGAAATATTCTTGAAATATACCTTTGCACTGGTCCAACATGAATATTACAAAGGTGAGAACAGTGACACCAGAGGCAGTGGAGATGTTGCTACTGACATTTAAAGGTTCACTCTGCTGTATATGTGACAGGAGGTTTAAAAAAGATCCAGTAGGTGGCATCATTGACCGATCAGATACAATGCTTGTTTGTTGCAGTGAGTATTTCCCATGTTCAGGCCGTCATTTACCCTCTTATGAGTTCAGATTAATCAGTACGATTGCCATAAAAATACAGAAAAGCATCCAGCAGAAGACTGATGATGTGGAGTCTTGATCAGTTGCAGATGAGTTAAAGGGATAGTGGAAATGTGTTAACATTGTCACCAAGATAGTGGTACAGTAGCAGTTGGTTGTAATCCTTCATCCTCTGCATGCTTGCTGTGAAATGATCCCTTCCTAACACAACTACACAATAAGAAATCCACAGTCAAAAATTCTTAAGCTCTGCTGAAGTTAATGTGAGGCTTCAGCCATCTGAGTAAACAAATCAAGTGGATACGGTAACCTACAAACTTACAGCCTGTTTAGTACAAAGTTCCCTTTGTGTAGTTTGCTTTTCCCTGAAGTCTATTTGCCTGAGTTCCAGCAATGTTTGCATTTTGCTCACCAATACAAGGTATAAGGCCCATTTATTTGTCATTCAACAACACAGTTGTACAACAAAATTCTAGTTATTGTCCCTTTATGCTACTCACAAAAACAAAATATTATATACATATAATATGATGAACAAATAATAAGCCATAAAAATAACACTATTTTTACAGTGGAGTGCAGAGGATGAATTGAGAAGTCTGACAGCCTGAGGAAAGAAACTGCTCTGTGGTCTGGTTGTATGGCAGGAGATATTTCTATACCACTTACCAGGGTGAGCAGGCTGTGGATAGGGTGGGTATTGTCTGTTAGTATCCTGAGACATGCAGGTAAGATTGTGGCTGACCTCTCCTACCCTGGACACAAAACCTTTGAAACCCTGCCTTGACTTCCATGCATCCATCTGACTAAATGTGCTACATTAATGCACATCAACTTTTTTGGATTACATCTTCTTTAGATTAATACCTTGCACATTTCAAATATTCTTATACTGCATACTGTGAACTTTTGCACATTCCCTCCTGAAAGCTTTGCACATTCCTGAACAAAACTGTAGAGGTGAGGTCTATTTAAATAGCATTCTTATTCTATATATTGTTTTAAAAATATTTTTTCATATCTTATTGCCAATTTTCTATATTCCACTTATGCTTCTTGACTCACATTGCTTGCTTTTTATCTTTATATTTTTTCACTTGCTATGTTTGCTGTTATGTTCCCAAACACTGAGGCAAATTCCTCGTCGGTGAAAACCTACAATAAACTAGATTCTGATTCTGATTCTGAGGTGTGTCTGGGGACATGTGGGTTGGACACTGGGAGTGCAGGGAAGGCTGTGTCCAGCGTGTATGCATGACAGTAGTGGAATGAAGGGGAGACAATATACAGGTTTCAAAACACCACCAATGTCAATTTCAAAGTGGAAAATACCAAGAAGAAGAATCCACCAACGCTAATATGACCACCATGTACATTATCTGTTGCGGAAAACAAGATTCAAAACTGCAACAGTTGCTGATCACCTGTGGCCCGTACTGACTGGTTAAAAGGAGTAAGGAGTCAGCAGTCAACAAGATAGGCATTTCAAAAATTGCGAATTGCCTTAATCACAAGAGGTCCTTGAGTATACAGTCATAAATGTGCACAAAAATATATATAAAAATAAAATATGTCTGTTCGCTCTCCAGTGTGATCTGAAACACTTGTGGCACCAAGTGTGTTCCTAGGTTACAGAAGTCCTGGCTGCCATCTGATCATTATCTCCCTGCTCCTCTCCACAGGCATCACATGTACTGATGTGGTTATGTTACCTCAGTTTAACACCCACACCCTTCACCCATGCACATCACATAACACTGACTTTACTGATTTCCGCACTCCATGTTACAAATATTTAGCTGGACACTTAATTTGGTCCAATGTGATTTAATAAAATATTCTTTTAAAACAATAAACTGTTTCCCATGGTGTGTCTCCTTTTTTTGTGGCTGAGAATGTGCAGTAATGAAGAGCGCATGCTCAGTACAGACACAGTTGCAGCTCTGGCACACGGCCTCAGACTTAACATGTATCCTCATAGACTGTTCTGGTTATATGGCTTCATGTGATACTGTTGCAAATAAAACTCAACACCCAACACATTTCTTCTTTTTAGCCAGCAGGCTGATGGCAATCAACAAACAAGAGTACTGAACCATTTTCATGCAGTCACTCCGACTCCCTTCTCAGCAAAAGAGAGATAAAGAGAGCTCTGTGGACAGACAGGAAGAGGAGGTCAGAGGGACAAGGCCAGAACCAAGTCCCTAAACAGAGAGACAGAGCAAGAGACAGAGAGAAAGAGAGCACATATAACATACCAGTATACCAGTAACAAAATATCTTTACTATTCTATTCTTGAGGCTTACAATTGTGGGGCTAATGATGATGTAAGGTTTGTCTCAAAGGTGGCGTCAGTATGATTTGTCTATAAAGAAAACATGTCAGCCCATCCACCAGCTGTTGAGTTTGGAACAAAGCAGCGCCGTTTGGGAACTATCTCTGAAAGTCAGTCCTTACAAGAATTTGTGTTGTTGCAATCACAAGAATTCAGTAAGTCCTTTGTCATGGCCTGGCTCAAGTGGCCACAACAAAAAGGAGACACACCATGTGTTTAAGATAAGAACTTTATTAATCCCAAAGGGAATTCTTGTTTAATCCCAAAGAATACTTTCTTTAAATCAATCTACATCACATTAAACCAAAGTAAATAACCAAATTAAATATTAACTTGATAAGTAGGTAAATCAGTTGAATCAGTAGTGTAGGATGTTGCATGAGTGAAGGTCGTGTGCAGATGTTGTAAGGTGAAACCAAACCTGAACCACCCGTGTGGAGGATCAGAGCAGAGAGAGAGACTAATGCTGCAGGCGTAGCTGAGGTAACTTTCAGGAGACTGAGCCATCTAATCAGCTGCAGGGGAAAGAGAGGTTAAAAGAACACAGCCTCCCAGCATGCACCACAGGGGCATCACACCGTGCATTATTTTTGAGAATGTTTGCCCAATCTTTATAACATGTCAGCAGAAATTGGTCAAACAGAAAGAAAACTCTTATGTTCTGCATAAAAAATACATTTCAAAATCAATATTTCCCCCACCTGAGCAAGACTAAGAAAATATGTTGTATCTATATTAAGGCAGTGCGTACTCCAGCAAACACCTGAGTATTTTCCCCACAATCTCAGAATTTTTGAATATTTATTACTTTAACAATGTGTTTTTAAAAAATAGTGTTAATTAAAAAAAATACAGCAAATAATTGCCTGAAACCACCCTCAACCCATCTGAAGTGTTTAGGTGATAATCTGTCTTCCATGATCAGTGAATGTAACGAGGGAAAGTCATTTACACAGACAGAATGAAGTACACAAAAGCATTTGTGAACATTTGTGAACTCTATACATCTTCATTTCACTGTATTTTGATTCGTTTTACTTAAAACATAAATTAGTTGACTTTAGCTGACATTACTCAACTGTCCTGTACTAACGCCCTGATGCACAGCTGACATGACTAACATCTGGACATCGTGATGAAAATCTAAATGTTTCCATTTGTTCCACAATGCTCTGGCACATGTGGCTTTGATAGGATTATTAAAGCAGAGCTGTGTGTGAATCACAGCAGTTTGTTTTGTTCTGTTGTTTTCCTGCTCACATGTGCATTTGAAGGCCTTTTTCAACAGCCCACTCCCACAGCTGCTTTTGTAACTTCATACTTTTCCTCCTCACAAACATGTTTTTGACAATTGTATGTCATTAGTCCACAGATGTAATTCATATACATATGTGTACATATGGTTTTATTTAGTATAAAACAAACAGAACTATGTCAAAGAGAGTACAAAATTGATTAACACATCTTTTATGACACTGTTTCAACAGTCTAGAAAAAGAAAAATAGTGCACATTTTAATGTATACCTTTCCCCATACACACATCTTTTCCAAAAGTGAGAGAGAAAAACAGAAGACTGCAAATCTCCATGAAAACATTTTCAAATATCAGAGGGCTCTGAGTCTGCAGGTGAGGTTTCTTCCTCACATACACGTGGTTGGTGTTGTTTCTGGCAACTCTCTGTGCACTGCAGTGGTGGTGCGGTTCTGGCCAAGATAGAAGTAAAATAACTGATTGCATAAGTACTCGTCTCATTCAAGCCAATATTTAGAGGAGGCACCATTGGTGGCAATTACAGTCGTGAGTGAGTCTATATCAGCTGTGGACAAGTGGACATCCTGTTTTATTCATTCATATACAAATCTGCTCAAATGTTCATGAGGACTATGAGTGAACAGTCTTTTTCCACATCCACAGATTCTGGAGTGGATGAAGGTCTCTGACTTGTTTAATACAAGACATTAACATTGTTGAGGGTGAAAGTTCATTACTGACCTTGGAAAAATGCCAACTCAAAGTCCACTTACTAGCTGTTTCAGGTGCTTTCGACCACATCATCCAGCCGTCAGTGGATGGAGCTGATGCAGCTGAACTACTGAGCTTACATGTCAACATCTTGATTACATGCTGATGAAGACCATGTCAAATGTTTGAAATCACAGGAAAAGCTCGTAAGTGAAACTTGTGTTGGGATTGTTATTTAAAATGAATGGTGCTGTTTTAAAGGCACTTATATTCAGTCTTGATGGAAAACAGATTTTCTCCAAAACAGCAGGTCTCTTACAAACACCATCAATTCTCCAGGATTTCCCTGCATTTAGCTGCATTGATCCTTTTTTTCACCCTCTACCCTAACAAGCCATGCAGACAAGTAGCCCTCAGCATGATGCTGCCACCACCAGGCTCTACTGAGGGGGTGGTATTTAGATTACACAGTGTTCAGTATGATATTCAAAAAGCTCATCTCAGCAGACCATAAAACCTTCTTCCAATTTGTTTCAAGTCTCCAGGCTGCCTTCTGGTCCAGATGTCATATTAGTTTTTTCAACAGTGGATACCGATCAAGCACCCCGGCAATTTGACAAAGTTTTTGTGACTGAGTTGGCCAACCAGGTGACTGGACCTTCCAAATAAAGGTGTATTCAACCTAAAATCACTTGCCACATTTTGATTACATGCAGGTGCAGCTTTTAATGTACATTTTACTGTATGTAGTGATGGTTTAGGTTTGTCCTAAAGGAGGATGATACTTGTGTAATCAGTTACTTTGTCTGTGTGACAGAATCTTCCTGATGCTGCTCTGTCTCCATCTGTGCTCCAGGTGCACTGTGAGCCTGAAGCCACAAAAATGCCCACCACTTCCTGCACACATGACTGCGCTTTGCGCCCTGTACCACCCAGATATTTTCTACCATTATCAGGATACTTTTTCACATTTCATTTCCACAAAAGTGTCTTGTGATCATATTACCACAGAACTGTATCGTGCATCAGAATTTCTTTGCTACATCTTACCTCCATCTCCTTTAATTCATTTGTGTTATATCTGAACCATTATGCCAACATTTGAAAGTTATTATTTACTCCATTCATTCCTTCTTTTCTTTTATTACAGCGCTGTGTTCAATGAACCTTTGAGTCATTTGGTTGAAGAGTACCAATAAACTAACATTCAGGTCTTGACAGAAATTCTTAAAAACAATTTGAAAGAAGATGATCAGGTCACATCAGGTAGCACAGTGGATAAGTCATAGATACAAGTAGATAGACCAATTCAATCTGAACAACACACAGTCAGTGAAGAAAAGTGATAGTAATCACCATCACCTCAATGACTACTTGTCCAATGATTAATCAGTTCTGATCCGGTGGTATAAGTGCTGCGGGGGATGATGGACCAGCTTGAGTGAGAGACTGTAAAAAACAGAAAGACAGCATCAGCATTCATGTCAGCACTTTGGACATCTTACTCTTCTTCTCATATTAGGAAGATGCATTTAGGTGTTCATGGGACAGCTATGTCTGCTCATGAACTGTATTCAGTCTTGTAATGTGGACGTTGGAGGAGGCAGTCTATGAGCAGGGACTGGACTCTCCAGTGGCTGACTGATTTGTATTATCAATCTTGGCAGACAGGATGGAGCATAAACCTGACGACTGAGTAAATACACTAGACGACTCAATGAACCAGTGGTCAATAACTGCTAGAGTCCCGGCAGCAGATGAACTCACAAATCCTGCAAGAACCCCAAATGACACATGTTCTTGTACCAAAACAAACATGGAGGGCAACCAGCAACACGCCCTCTTCATATGTCTTTTCATTTCAAACCACTGGTTACAGGACATGGCTTCATCAGCAACTTTGATTCATTCTGGCCAAAGAGGGATGTCTACAAAAAATGGTATTCATCTAAATGCAAAAGGGATAAAGTCTCTGACCATTAACTTCACAGCATCACAAGCTGACGATCACCAAGACCTTTCATTTACAACTGAAGAAGTTGATGGCCGTAGCTGTAAAAACTGCTTTGCTAGATTACTTTTTTTATACAAGTGTTCAAAAACTATCAACCACTTTATCACTGCTCCTACACCTGCTCTTAAAGCACGTTTGCCCTGTGGTTGTTAAAATTCACAATCTTCTTTTCTGACAGAGTTGACAATATTAAAGGATTGTTCCCAGGAAATGGAAATGATCCGGATGTAACATCAAATTTGACTTGTTTTCAATACTTATCTGGTCATTCCCTCATGAATAGTGTGTCCTATGAAATGTGTTGCTGGCATCAAATTGTATATATTTACAAAAATCAATTAAGTTAAAAAATTAAATATAGGCCTATGTCTTTGTACTTTAACTGAGTATATGTCAAATATGATTTGCAAATGATCACATTATTTATGTTTTACACACCGTCCCTACTTTTTTGGAATTGGGGTTATTATTTTTAAGACATTTTATATGGTTTCATTTTTCACTGTATAATTTTATTACTGTATCTCATGTCCTTTGTTAAAAAGCTTTATAACTGTGTTAAGAAAAGTGCTATACAAAGAAAAGTTACTAATATTTTAACAGCCAGATCTAACGTACAGTACATTTTCAGATAAGATGTTAACATGACTTTTTAATTGGATGTTAAAGACTTTCAAATTTTTTACAGTACTATTTTCTGAATTATATTTTTGTCAGTATTTAAACCATCATGTGACACCACATTACAAAGCTTCTAAAGATCTACAGCTGTAAATGTACTGTTGTGGTTTCTTGAAATAGGTTTTGTGTTACCTTGTAATAATTTAATTCATTTTGAATTCCCTCGCACGTTCCCTCCTCCCTCCTTTCTCTCACACAATGCTTTTCTCTTCACGTTTCTTACAGTTTAGGTTTAACTCTGGGATAACAGACAATTCCTGAGGTGGAACTGTTCAACTCACTGTGGTGCTGATTATTACTCACACACAGCAGCTTAATTAGCTCAACTTTACTTCAGTTGATTCATATGTCTTCAAGTCTTGTTGTACTGTCAGCTATTTATGTCTCAGTCCTGCCTGTCTCAGTTCTGCATCGTCTCAGTTCTGTCTTAGTTCTTCCCTGTCTCAGTTCTTCCCTGTCTCAGTTCTGCATCGTCTCAGTTCTTTCTGTCTTAGTTTGGCCTGTCTGTCTCTGTCTGTGTTCAGTCTCTCTGTCTGTGTTCACTCTCTGTGCCTTAGCTCTCTCTCTCTCTGTCTTGTCTTTGTTCTGTCAGTTTTGTCTTAAGTTCAGTCTTTCTGTCTCTGTTCTGTCTGTTATAGTTTGCCACAGTTTAAATTCCTCCCCACACCTCCACGCCCGTTTTGGTTCAACTTGGGATCCACCACAGCCCTCTGTTTCTGTTCTGTTCCTGAGTACCTGGTTTTTGTCTTCCTGTTTCTCTGTGGCTGTGGGCATTTCCCTTTGACGACCCCACAGTAAGATACCACACTAGTTTACTTTCCTGTGTTCCTTGTGGCTCAGAAACTCTCTTGTGTTGCCTCACCTGCTGCTGTGTCTTGTGTGTAAAAATGAAAGTCAGTACAGACTATTCCAGCTCTCCTGTGTGTGTTGCTATTGAGTCCTACCCCACTCCCCATCACAATTTATAGTTTTAGAAGAAGCTGAAGTCTACAGTAAACGCATTTTCACTAAAACACACAGTCACTGTTAGCTAGTATTTACTTCATCGCAATAGCTACAGCCACAAGACAGTGACATAAACCCTTTGGCATGTTTCATGGATGAATTGAGCCTTGTCAAACTGTTTCCAATTGAAAGAAATAAGCTTGCTACAGTTTTGTCAGTTAATGCTGTAGTCATGTGTACGGTGGTGTACTCTGGTCGGTCTTTCACCAATTTCAAATTGCAGCTTTGGAATTATGCAACACCGCTATTTCAAGATAACACAGAAGAATAAAAAAAACAAACTTTAAACTGTACACTTTCTGTCGGTTGCAAAACTCCGTACTGACACAGACTGTTGACATTCTTTCAGGTGGGTAAGAAGCTGAACAGGTTCTATTGCAGAGGTTACATACTGAATGAAAATACGAAAATTCTTCCTCACCAGAATATAGATATAGAATATAATAGGGAATATTTTTTTATTATTAATTCATTATCATGTCATGCTGTATGAAAATATGAATAAAGACAACATGTGGACAAAATGAATAGAGCAATAAACCTATACCAAATCAAAGGTGGACCACACTGATTGATCAACTTGTCTTACAGCACAATGACAATGTGAAATCCAGACATAGGCATTTGTGCTGAAACTCTTGCTAATGTGATTTTGATGCACTCTGAGTGGATTAATCAAGTCTTTGCTGATTAAGAGAAAGTGTTGGAGTCTTACAGCGTACTGTCCGAAGCTGCGTCTCTGTCTGAAGAGAAGGAAGCAGAGAATGGCAGAGATGACTGTCTGCGCCAGAGTAAAGACAAGGAGGGATGACTTCACTCCTCTGCTCAGCCTCTGTTGTAAAGGACACACAGCACTCACATTAACTTTTGTCATTGTAACACACAACACATTCATCAGGTATGACAGCAAGCTCATTCTACCAGCAGCTGGGAGGGGCATCAGCGAGAAGGCAGGACGTATATATATTGATTTGTCTGTAACAGCAGTGTCCAGTGAGGCTCATTTTATTTAATTTATAGATAAATCTTTTCACCTCACCCTTAACATAGTTTCATCCCATCTATACATTTCACATCAAAGGTCTCTGTGATTCCTAATAAATCAATAAGAATAAGAATTCCACTGCTCAACAAAATCACAACTGTTTGCTGTCCTGGCTACACAATGGTGGAACAAGCTCCCCACTGACATCAGGACAACTCCAACTCCAACTTCGCCAGCCCTGTCTTCTAGAATTTACGTTTATATACAACTAATTTGCAAAAGCAAAGTAATGTTTCATTCATTCAACTCAAATGTGGTCTCTGAACATAATCCAGGCAGCAATTACGTTGTCACCACAATGTAATTATGAAAATTGAGTAATATACAGACATAATTTCTAGGAGACAGGGTTGCACTGATTCTTGCATTTTTTCCACATGGTTGAATGCACTTATTGTAAGTCACTTCGGACAAAAGCATCAGCTCAATAAATGCAATGTAATCTGGAAGTCATACGGACAAGGCAACCAAGGAGTTGACTGACCAAATTAGTCAAGCTCTCAATCAAATGAAATGTGTTTCGTGGCTGCAGACCAGACTGAAGACAAAAAATGACACAGAAACAAGCAGGAAATCGAAATGTCAGTACAGGTCTGTCAGAACATCAGCAGGAAGGACTGCTGATGTCCAAGACTTCACACAGTAAGTCAACTGTTTTAACAGTATAAACTCCAGAATAATTTCCTGGAGAAAATACATTTGCATTACTTTGGATGACTCTACAATGATATTAAAGCAATTGACGTTCGTTTATTGTCTGAGTTGTACTGCGCATCAAATGAGAGCAAATGGGGGCTTTAAAACACTAGTATTAGGCTTCAATGCATTACATCATATAACTCATAAACCTTGTAAGTCATTGTAACGACTTATAATGTAATTCAAAGTATATCACTGTGCAATACTGAGTATCTTAAAATTTTAAAGGAGTTTGTGCTGTATACTTGTGCTGCACTATACACTGTGCATACACACTGTCATTATCATAAACCTATTAACACTCGATTACTATGCAGCACTGAGTATTGTGAAATCTGAGTGGAGTTGTACTAATTAAAGTGAGAGATATATAGACATAAACACAGTGTAGATAAACTAGATCCATAGCCTTTAATACATCATGTAACTCATAAACTGTACATGTCATCATAATGAGCTTATGTCCACCTGATTAGTGGAAAAAAAAAGTCATGCTCAGGAATTTACACACCTGTTAACATATAAACTGTATATGCAGTAAAAATCATTTTCAAGCAAAAACCACTAAGTTTATGTAAGACAATATGATGACTATTTTGAAGTTTATGTTAACTGGTTCAGTTGCTTTCTGTTCCCTAAAATTGCGTAACTATAGTACCCTATGTACAAAAAGTGCTGATGAGGCTTTAAACGGCCTCAAAAAAAAAGCTGACAGTTGGCACTTTATCTTCACAGTCATCATTATTTCAGAGAGGCAGAATGCTGCAGTACAAAGAAAGTACAACAAAAAATGTGCCCCTGACCTTCTGCTTCCTAACTGTACTATCGAATTCAGAATATCCAGAGGAGCATGGCCATTAGGTCAACAATCACACCACCCACAAGACACACTTAACATTTTAAATATCCTAAGCTTTAAGCTATGTTGTCTGTCATGACAGCATGGTGACAAAAAATGAAGTTGATACCTACTGTGGCATAGTGACTGTCGTTACAGTTGCCACGCATTGTCTTGGTGCAGGGTATCTCAGGATTCTTGCCCATGTCCACAGAGTAGATGATCACAGCAACCACTGACAGCACGGTGGACACCACACTCACTATTAAACACACCTGCAGCTGAAAAAACACACACAACATTTCATCTTTCGGACGGGGCAGAGAAGTAGTAGTATTATGAGCAGCAGCTGCAGTGGTATAAATACTGTAGCAGTCGACTTTAACCCTAAATGTTTTTAGGCTGGTCACAGATCTTTGGGTGTGCTGAATATTTGCAGGTTGTTGTTCATTCATTCCATACTCAGTGAGGAGCCCAGAGGGATGTGACAGCAGGCCTCTCATGAATCTCATCAGTTATAATACTGGAACTCTGCTTACTGGTGACACATACTTGCATGGTATTTTAAAGCTTAAGGATGATGTGATTTAGTCTATGGAAATAATTACAAAACACAAATAAATATTGTATAACTAAAGTGCACCAGAGATCAGCAAATTACCTTATTTGATTTTAAAAAAGTCTTTCTTTTTTTCTCTTTCTTTCTTTCTGCAACAGCGCCTTGACTCATAGTCTATGATGGCTGCCGCCTGCTTGTACATAGCCAGCTGCTGTGGGATGATACATCAGTAGTACTTGCAGCTGGTTAAAAATATCATTGGTTTTTGTTTTATGTACAAAGTGAAGTCATTTGAGTTTGACCTTGAAAGTCACCTACAAACATAAAATGTAGCTTTTAGGAGTTGGAATGATCAAGATTTCCCCTCAGGAAAATGACACTAAGGTCAAGGAGCAGTCATATTAGAAAGGAAGGGGAAAGGGGAATGTATGAAACAAAGACTGCTTCTGACTCAGTAAAAGAGTGTGTTTGTACACAACCATGAATATACACACACTGTCCATGGCATGTGTGTCTATGTGTTGTCTACAGACTTACAATCTTCATGGTGCTGTGTTTGTCCAAGATGATAGCGACCACTCCTGCTGTCATGAACTGGGAGCACACATACCGAGGAGACAGGAAGAGAGCACAGAAGAACACAATGTTACATCACAATAAGATCCCTCTGCTCAGCTGACCAAAGTCTTTAAAGGTTGTGTTATTTTTTTTCTTTTAAGAGCACACATGATATCATGAGAAATCAAAATATAAGGCTCGCATACACACACAGACTCACCGTCAGACCACTCCACCAAGGAACTCCCAGACTGACCACCTGAGTGGCCTCAGTTAAGTGTAGAGGAATAGAGTAGGACATGACCATCAGCCCAAGCATCACCTGACTCACCTAGCACAAACACAAACACACACAATTCATTATCAGTAACCATGTTTGTGACACTATTGCTCTAAGAACTGTCATAATTCTCTAACACAATTCAGAACAGCACATGCACACATTTTTTTTGTGCCATTTCAAGGTCCCCTGTGGAGTTGCTGACCTCTAGTAGCACAATGGAGCTTTTTTTCTATGAGCGAGTCATTTTGTTTATCTCATGCCTGCACATGACACACTTGTACATGTATTATG
Source organism: Holacanthus passer (assembly GCA_025331565.1). Classification (NCBI taxonomy): domain Eukaryota; kingdom Metazoa; phylum Chordata; class Actinopteri; family Pomacanthidae; genus Holacanthus; species Holacanthus passer. The sequence goes on along the minus strand of JAFREQ010000030.1, from coordinate 6,692,869 downwards.
AGGTAGACACCTCTGCCAATGGCTTCACACTATTGTACTGATCTACAGGTGGCTGTAATGTGGCCAGATATGCAGCAAACAAAGGCAGTGAAGAAGAAGACTACTTGCTAGTAAATACGGATGTAAACACTGCTGAATTTAAAATGCTTAAAAAATCTTGAAAAGCACAACGTTAAGCACAAGGATCATGAATCTGACCCTACCCAAAACATCCATTCATCATCTCTATAAACTCTGTGTTGATTCAGTTTCAGTAATGTAACTACAGTCACACAGAGAGAGAGAGACTCACCCCCAGACATTTGGGCTCTCCTTTCTGGATGGCAGCGCGCAGAGCCTGCTGTCTGTCAGCCAGCTTGACAACATTCGTATCTTCAAGCACCTGCACTGTCAGATCCCTGGAGACTGCCACCGCCATCACCTGCACAGGACAGCAAAGCTAACTTACCAAACTGCAAGATAATCTTATACAAACCAATTTCCCAAAAAGTTAGGATGCTGTGTAAAACATAAATAAAACAGAATGTGATAATTTGCTGGTCCTTTTTCACATATACTCAATTGAAAACAGTACAATGACAATATATTTAAGGAGCAACAAAAGACTGTGAAAGTTGTGGACTGATCCAAAAACACCTGTTTGGATCATTCCACAGGTAAACAGGTTCATTGGTAACAGGTGATAGTATCATGATTGGGTATGAAAGGTTCATCCTGGAAAGATGAACACAGCGAGGATGGAGAGAGGTTCAACACTTTGTCAAACACATGATTGGATAAAGGAGATTAATACATGGGCTAAAAAAACTTGATAAAACTTTTGTCTGTAAACACAGTTTGTCTTGGAACATTTATGAAGTCTCTATGAAGACATTCTTTTGAAATGTCCCACCAAGCAATTCCAGCAAGCCATCATATACAAAACCAGGGCCCTAGAACTGGTTAATCTACATTCAGTCCTTATTAACATTATTATTTACAGATCTGATTTCATTGGGTTGTATCCTTCCATTCAAGCATGTGTTTAGATGACACTGGATTTGACGTAGGCCTACTCATCAGAGGCTCCTTCAAGTCACTCATCTTGCAGCCAGTGTTCACCATCATTTTTTCTGCAGATCATTCTTTACTATAAGCAACATTGTGATAGTGGGAAACATGACAACAGAACTAGGTGAAAGTGTCATAAGTCAAATAGTTTTCTTAGCAGAGACTGGCTCTCTCTGTGTCAAATCACGGCTGGATTAAAGGTGTATGGGGGCGGGGCATGGAACTCTTTGCAGAAAATGGATCAGTTGTAGCCAAAGCCTGAATAGGCAGACCAAAAGTGACCACACTATCAGAAGACCAATACATCAGGCTTATTTATCGGACAGGAGCAGTTTCCAAACCTCTCCTCAGGAGGAGAAACAAAATGGATAAGGAGGAGGAGTGTGGAGGAACTGAGGCGGATTGAATGAAGCCTGGTTGCTGAAATACTCCCAACCAGCTAGAAGCTACCAAGCTCGCTAAGGCTATTGAGTTAACCCATATACCATAAATTATAACACTTCTCTATTATGTTTTGACTTTGGTGTGTGCTAGCTTAATAACTAATTGTTGCGCTAGTTGTGGCTACCATACACTAGCTCCGGCAAACAAGCTACCCAACAGACCCCAAGGCCCACTTCAGCACTGGGGCTACTCTGCAACATTTCAGCCTTCAGCCGATCACAATCAGTCTGTTTCTGGAGAGTAATAAACTTACATTGCCTGTTTTAGCAATAATATTAATTTAAATAATAACGTTTGAGTTTATGGGCCATCAAATTTTACATTAGCATGTAGCCTCAATAACCAACTCCAGCTCAACCAATAACAACATCCAGGTGAACATTATTCCTGGAACCATGCTGAAATGTGGAGCTCATATTTTGAAAGTTACACACATCTTATTGTATTTGCACACAGTTCACCACTTTATAACTTGCCTAGCCAAGTCCAGCATAATGTTACATTAAAATGACATTTCCCGTATGGCAAGTTCAACATTGCATAACGTTAGCTAACTATTGTAGTGAACCTCCTGAGTGAAAGTCCAGTGTTTGTTGGGGTCATCATTCATTCCCACCTTTGGAATTCTCTTCCACTAGACACTCACAACATTTACTCTCTGTCCACCTTCAAATCTCATCTCAAAACACAACTTTTTCAACTGGCATAGGCTATTCGGTCTGATTCTGACTTTGTACCAACCGCTCTGAGTTTTGTACTGATGATGAGTTTATAGGTAGTTATTATATTGACTTACTATTGTATTTTACTGCTTTGTTTGATTTTATAATGTCTTGATACACTGGTGTCTTGTAAGGTGTCATATGAATAAAATTAATTTTCATTGTTGTTGTTGTTGTTGACCAGCAAGAATGTAAAGAATAGATGATTTGACATTGAGGTGCTCTAACACATTGGTGTGTTCCTTTGAGGCTATGAGCTGGAGACTTGTGACAGATAACTGTTCACAGCATGTTGTCACAGTTTGGTAACAGTGTAGTACTCAGTGGAATTGCCTCATCTTGTAGGGATATAACGAGCTGCGTTAGGTCCAGATGTGTTTTTTACGCTCACTTTACGCACAGAATAATAAAGACATTGCGTAAGATCGTCGCTCATTTGACCGCTGAAGTAGCCTGTCAACTGATCATCTCCTCAGTCATCAGTTCATTCTACATTTGACAGACCTTATCCTAAACACCAAGTACTTCTCACTCTGACAGTAACAAGATACTTTAAGCTGTTGTCTAAATATCATAAAGCACAGAGTGCCTCATTCCTACCTTTTTCTGTCGAGATAAAGTTATATATGAAGTCCGTCTTTGTAAGTCTGAGCTTCTTTCGACCACTTCTGATTTTTCATGCGCCTCCTTCGCTTCTCTTTTTTCAGGGGGTTAGTGCGGGGATGTGTTTATGATAGAAAGAGGGAGAGAGAGAGAGAAAGAGAGAGACTGTGTGGGAGAGAGGGAGACAGATAGAGAGCGAGAGAGGGGGGGACATTGTGCTGTGGATGAGATCCAGCTGAACCCCTCCTTCCCTTCCTTCCATAGTTTCACTTCCAGAAATCGTGTTGTTTTCGTCGTTTTTCACCGTTATAAGTTCACCTGAAGGACAAGAGAGAAGGAACAGACTGTTTCCTCATTGTAACACACAGCACTGTTGGTGTCTCAGGCAGCTTTTCGTCGAGGTAAGTAACCCACTGCTTTATATGAGACAGTTTAGATCACTTTAATGTGAAAATGCTAAACAGAGAACAACATGGTTCCTTAAGTACAACCACAATTCCAAAAAGGTTGGGACACTGTAAAATGTTAATAAAAACAGAATTTTATGGTTTGCAAATCATTTAAACCCAATATTTTATTGACAATAGTGCAAAGACATATCAAATGTTGAAACGGAAACATTTTGTTTTATGAAAACTATATGCTCATTTTAAATTTGATGCCAGCAATATGTTTCAGAAAAGTTGGGACAGGGTCATGTTTACCATTGTGTTGCATCACCTGTTCTTTCAACAACACTCGTTTGGGAGCCGAGGAGGCCAGTTTCTGGATTTCTGAAAGTGAAACGTCGTCCCATTCTTGCCTGATGTAGGATTTGAGCTGCTCAACAGTTCAGGGTCTCATTTGTCATATTTTTCATTTCATGGTGGGCCACATGTTTTCAGTAGGTGACAAGTCGGGACTGCAGGCAGGACAGGCCAGTTTAGCACCTGGACTCTTCTACTATGGAGCCGTGCTGTTGTTATACGTGCAGAATGTGGTTTGGCATTGTCTTGCTGAAATATGCGAGGTCTTCCCTGAAAAAGACGACGTCTACTTGGCAGCATATGTTGCTCCAAAACCTGTATATACTGTTCAGCATTAATGGTGCCTTCCCAGATGTGTAAGCTACTCCGTGTCATGGGCGATAATGCATCCCCAGACCATCATGGATGCTGGCTTTTGAACTGTGCACCGATAACAAGCTGGGTGGTCCCTCTCTCTTTAGAGCAGAGGACGTCCGTGACTTCCAAAAAGAATGACAAATTTTGATTTCCTCTTTGCATGGTGCAGTTTTAACCTACATTTGTGGATGCAGTGACAAACTGTGTTCACATAAAATGTTATTTGGATGTGATTTTGAGCCCATGAAGTGATTGCCACTACATTGTCATGTCTTTTTAATGCAGTGGCTTAGGGCCCAAAGATCACGATCATCCAGTATTGGTTTTTGGCCTTGTCCCTTTTGTACAGAGATTTCTTCAGATTCTCTGAATTTTTTAATGACATTATGTACTGTAGATGATGAAATCCCCAAATTCTTTGCAGTTTTAAACTGATTATTCTGAACCTTTTGGAATTGGAGTTGTAGCACAGTTTCACAATTTCTATTGTTTTGGCACAGTGGATTTGAATACTGACTGACTGATGAGAATAAAGTGCCAATTTTCACCTTTAAGCCTATTGTGTTTGCATCAACATCAGATGAGAAGATGGAGAAATATTTACTATGGTGCCCCAATTTTAGATGGCAAAAATGTATTGGACAAATTAACTTCACCTTTAATAAAGTTGTCATGTTAAATATTTGGACACCAGCAGCCACTGGGTACCTTCACTGGTGAAGCTATACCAGGCCTACACTGCAACCAGGTTCACATCTTGCTTGTTTGTGGGACTTTTTACCTTCATAGTGTTGTGGTCATAGTTTTGTGTCATCGTGTTTGCCTCCTGTATTCAGCAGCTGATTATCAAAACTGATTTCTATTGTTGTACTATGTGACCTGATTAAATACATAACATCTCTCTGTCTATTCCCACATGTACCATGCCTGTGCCTATACCCTTATCTACCCTGTCTATACCTCTAGGCACCCTCTGTAATCTGTACCTATGTATGCAGCCTGTATGCCCCCTGTCATTCATTTCCCACCAAATTGGCTGCTTTGTGACACAAAAAAGTTTGCCTTTTGTTCCTTCTCTTGCTTTACATGTCTACTCTCACTTAACCATTTATCGGGCAAGTGACTATTTTTGGTAATTTCCACACACTTAACATACTGAAAAATTGTGAAAAAAAAAAATCAGAAATAAAGTTTTGTTATGTCCTCCAATAACACTGTAAGGTTGAATTCTTGAATTTCAAAGTATTTTAATGAGTGCCCTATAAAGGGTTAAGAGGATAAACATGTTGTTAGTTATGTTTGTTAAGGAAATGGAGTTCCACTTGTACATCCTATGTACATTTTTAAACTCCCTAAATGCCCACATTGGCAACTGTATTGTGTAAGTGAAAATCTAACTAAAATGGAAAGAATCTTTCTGTCCCCTGCCCTTTGATTTTCTCAACAACCATTCGATACACCTTGCACTTGGCAGGTATAGTGCTGAGGACCCATGGAAGTGCTGTGTCGAATGTGAAGTTGTTTGGATGAATGTGAAGTTCTTGAGATACATGCAAGCAAGCGATACTGGAGGCCGAGCAACTGGCCATTCAGAACATGCAGATGGACAAATGTGTGCATGAAGAGAAATAAGTGGCTTTCTTTCTAGATTAGTACTGGACAACCCCCCCCCGTCCCCCCGTCCCCACTCTTTTCTTACTCTCCCTGCCCTCCTCCTCCTGTCACCACATCTGCTTCTCATCTTCCAGCATTCCTGTCTTTCCTAAGAGGATTCTGACATGTGGTTTTGATGAAGTAACACATTCACACGCACTCTCTCTCTCTCTCTGTTCCTTTTTCCCTCTTTCACTACCTCATTTTGTTCTCTGTTTCACAACCCCTTACTCCCTGTCCAAACAGATAAACTGCACACAGCAGAAACACACGAGTGCACTTGCACAAATACACCACACATGCTACTTAGTTTTATTGGTTTCCCACTGTCTTTTGCCCTCTCCAGTGATCTGTCTCACGATCATGTGGTCTTTCTCTGTTATTCTTTGGGTCTATTCATGTCTTTTCTTGTGGAGTCTGCTCCTCTTTCTCTGTGATGAAGAAAAGATTTTCTTCCCACAGTCAAAATAATCGAAATGAACCACTTCATTTGATTTATATCATATATTGTAATATGCGGAAAATCAGAGGGAACATATACCCTGAATCATTTATTGTAAGGCTTTGGGTAAACAGGTGCTTACATCTACTGTACTGTTTACAGTACAGAGTGATATCACTAGGGGCCACAACACAGGGGGTTCTGCTTTCAAATCCATACCACTACCTCTGCCTACTATGCAGCATTATCCAATGCACACTTTTAATCATGGCAGTGTTCTTAAGCCATCATTGCTGTGGTCACTCTCTCACTGCACGCCCGCTGCCAAATGAATATAATGTGATGTACATGACATACAGTATGCTGGAGGAATTTTGGCTGAGGTAATGGCAGCTACTTTTTGGTGACAGTACCCAGCCATCAGAACCAATCATTGAAACATTATAGTCCTGGGTGTATGGGCTGCAAAATAATGCAACCCTTTGTTCATTCCTTTTTCACAGGAGGCTTTGCCTGATAATTACAATTTAACATTGTTATTACTGAGGAACACTCAGAAGATTTCTTTATCTGTATAGATTTCCCCTTTCAGGTGTGTGCACAATGATAGTTAATATATAATGTTTATGTTAACCTTTATAATATGCCTTTTGTTGTTTTTCTGGTTTTACCAACTAATTACTAAGTAAATACCCTGCAATTATTTAATATCTACTAGGTAGTCAACAAAGTATGTTCAGTGTAATTTATTTCTAGGTCCCTCCTAAATACAAATTTATTATCCATTCAATCCCTGTAACTCTTCAGTATCCTATTTGTTCTGTATGCATTGTAGTCCTCTAAATAGGAAAATCCCTCACTTCAGTTCAGCTCTACTGTTGTTTCTGACTTCAGTATCCTGTTTTGCAGTAACATGTCCTCTCAGGTGGTGCCAGCAGTTGAAGCCAGGTTACATCGCCTTACCACCTGGTTTGACCCTGAAACTACTGCGGTGAGATCAGGAGACCACACAGTCTATGTGGAGTCAACTTTATTTGAAATTTAAAATCTAATGTTCATAAATGAGTCTCCATTAGAGTGTAATTCCCAATCTCTGTGTCTGTGTAGGTGGTGACCATCCTGTTTGGGCTGTTCCAGGTGCTGCTGTCTGTCCTGCTCGCTTACGCTCATGAAACTATGCCAAAATTCTTCGTACTGCCACTTGTCATGGGAATTTTAGTATGTACCTCATGATTCTTTGTATGATTCTCAGTCTGGCTGTCGGTAGTTTCAGGAGTTTAAACTATAATCCTTCAATAAATAGACATGTATATGATAAAGCACTTAGCACAGAAGAGAAAATCATGTCTTAACTGATGATTGTGCACTCTTCAAAGAGCCTTTGCTGACATGGAGGAAAAATGGTCAAAGAAACCATAAGGTGACATCATCCCGCTTAACACAACATTTCATTCAGAAGACCGTCATCAGGCAAGAATAAGACATCCAGATATATCTAAAATTGAGGTCTTCAAACTGAACAGTGTACTGAATCATCGGTGTCACTGGCTGAATCGAAAGATTTTTGCTTTAGAGCTCCCCTCACTGGTCAGCAACAACCTTCAACTGTCAGCTCAGCTACTTTTATATGGAACGTTACCTCAGGGTTACAAGCTTATTGAATTACAGTGCTGCCCTATGCAAGATTGTGCATAATGATGAAACTACTGCAAGATTGACTTGGAAAAGTACTGACACAGTCATTGCCTGCTGATCTTGAACAAATTAAATTATTTAAATTTGCAAAGTGATTGATAATGTCCATCTCTATCTTAAAGCACAAAATCAATCTGTGCATGGAAAAGACATTTTATTGTCAAAGTGGATGAACTAATATTTTGTAAAAATGTGTGTATGCATCTTAGAAAACACAAGTGAGAGATCGTATGGTGAAGTACAAGGTTCTCTGCTTCTCTGATGAGAGCAGCATCAGTTCCTCAGTTAACAGCCCAATACTGTGTGTGTGTTTTTATATTCCAGTGGGGACCTCAACCTGACTTCACACCAACTGATGAGGGCTTTCAATTGAGGTCCCCACGGGTCTTAGACTTTTTAGGTTTTAGGGTTAAGGTTAGAATCAGTTTAAGGTTAGGGTTAGGCTTGGTTGGGCTATGGTTAAAGAATAGTTATACAAACGTGTGTGTGTGTGTGTGTGTGTTGCAGATTGTGGCAGGAGGATCATTCACCATGGCCAATGAGAAGAACCCCAACAGACTACTGGTATGTTCACATGACAAGCTAAGTTCATGGGAGATTTTGATCCAGCCAACACCTAAAACATTATAGAACTGTTCTGCCCTCTCTATTTCCATTCAAACAGCAAACATATAGTCTGAAAGCTGCTGTTTTGAAGGTTTTTAATATCACAGTTCCATTTTTAATGCCAGGTCAGACAACATATTCAAGGGTTACATTATATAATCTAACAATATAAACTAAAAATTCACAGCCATATAATAAGTAAATAATACATTTAGTCAGCTTAAGACATAAAGTGAAGTGTATAGTGATGGATCTTGACTGCCCCTGTCCACAGCTTCAAGGTTGTGTATGCAGTAATGTGGTTGGCCTGCTGGGGGCAGTGCTTGCCTTCTGCCTTTACTGCTACAGCCTCAGCACTATTCCCAAGAAGATGTGTGAATCCGTGCCTTCTGACCATGATTACTACTACACACGTTCGAATACAAATTATGGGTGTCCCCAAGAAATCCTGGCGGTCAGTGTATTCCTTTCATCAAACTTTTCTTTTCTGAAGTGAAGTGAAAGGATAAATAAAAAACAGACAATATGATTGAGAGCTGAATGGTGGAGGTTAGGAAGGCTGGAGAGATGGCAGGATTGAGGAATTGTGATGATGGTAAGCAGAAATGAATCGGTGCATAGATACAGTAGAAGGCTGCAGCACCAGAGATATCTGATGTAAGAGATAAGGAAAAGTGGATAGTCCTGTCTCATCAGAACATTCAGTGCAGATTATGTAATGTGGATTATTGTGGAAGCCTGTAGATCTAGATGAAGTTTAGTCACTTCACTGAGTTCAAGTGTATGATGTGTTTTCTTGTCTCTTGCAGGCCTACGCCTCGAGTGTGACACTGCTGCTGCTGCTCTACGACTGTGGGGCTATAGTCCTGCACTCCCTCCTGTCTGTCTCAGCCCTCAAAGCACTCAAAACAAACTAACACACACACACACACACACACACACACACACATACACAGGAAACACACCTGGCATACATGCATAATTACTTCTTATCAGCAATATAATTGAAAAAAGACTTGTTTATGGGCCCCCAGACCCGTGGGTCTGCCCCGGAGTTGGAACCCTGTCCTGGACATCTGAGCCAAAACAATGAAAAACACAGACTCCACAAAATTTTTCGATTCTAACTTGGCTTCACCTGCTGGTCAGGTGTTCACCTGTTGTTCACCTGTTGGGTTCAGTCCTGGAGAAGATGGAGCTGATATCACAGCTTTTTCAAAACAGAAAAGCTGCAACATTTCATAGTTTGTTTCAAAGTTTGAAAAAGCTTTTTAGCAATATGTGACTACAGTAGTTTCATGATTTCATATTTTTGTTGTTGGCCATTTTACTTAATATTATAAGGCTTTTATCATGAAAAAACTATAATTAATTATGGATAAAATAGTTGCCTAAAAGTAATGAATGAACTGGTGAAACAAATAACTGAAAATAAAACATAATACTAATAAACAAACCAACCTAGATACAGACAGTTCAAGTACATATTAAATATTAAAATTTCACTTTTGTTGTGTTACTCAGAATCCAGGTTAAATCAGTTCAAAGGAATGTGGCTTTATGCAAGACAAAAAAAACACACAGCAAATTTAGAAGTTAGAGTTCAGATTCTGCTGTTAATGAGATTTTAGCGAGTGTTGAGTTAATTATACTCTGGATAGAGTCAAATCCCTTAAGTTTTACTCTCAGTTGAAAAATATTTGGTGACAAAACATAGTGTGTTTGAATTCAATCTGTCATTGAAGTAACATTAAGTCAGGATTTTTTACTCCTGACACCAAACTTGGATGTGATGCTTCAGGTGTTCATTCAGTTGCCCCCATCAGACTGAATGGAAACAACATTTTTACAAGCAATTATCTGTAGGGGGCGCTCCACAGTGTTCCAGTGGTCTCTTGTTGAAGATTCAGGTGTCTAAAAAAGCTTATTGTTAACACTGTTTGAGCTATAATCTATTTTTTTTCTTATATATAACATTGTGTGTAATATATGTATAGAATTTGTTGTCAAAATATTTCCCAGTTTCTTTAGTTTGTGTTTTCACATTAATCACCTACCTACAGTAATCACGTCAGGTTTTATTTAGTGTCTTTTTGGTGCTCTCTGTGACGTCAATAAAACTTTTCTCTTAAAAACGGCAAATGCACCAATGTCTTCTCCTTCCACTGGAAGTTATAGCAATAATCACATTTCTTTCATTGTTTTTCTCCTGCCTGATTGTCTCCATGGCTGGGATCGTGATCTCTCATTGCTCCTGTTGCATCTCCTGCCCTCGACATCAAGAGGTCATTAACCCTGTCGTGCCAAAGTAGTTACCCCCGATAGAAAGTGTATCCCCTGCTGCGGGAGCGCGCATGCATCCGGATGGGTGGAGCTACAATTTCGTGTGTAGATATCAGTTTAGCTTATTAATAAAACAAAATGTGGGTTGTTACGATCATGCTTTGATTGTCAAAGATGTTTGGTAATGTAACACGTGACGTTTCTACCGAAATAAATGCTTTTGCTATTCTGTACATTACGTGTTGCCCAAGTTAATAGTATTCATAGCGCTGCCTGACAAGGTCTTATCCTTCTTTTTCCAATAAAGTGTAATATTGCTAGGCGATCACCCTGCAAACTAAACGTAGCTTTATATATATATGTTATAGGGGGATACACATTATTTCAGCCTGCTTGACTGCGCCTGCCAGAAAATGTATCCCCCCTCTATAATCCCCAGGTGATGTACTAACATCATGTGGTTTATTCTGTAGACATTTCTGATCATGTATCATAAAATTTGTGAATTTGGACTAATTTCATCAAACACAGCCAAAGTTATAGGGGGATACACATTATTTCAGCCTGTGACATTGCGCCTGCCAGAAAATGTATCCCCCCCTCTATAATCCCCAGGTGATGTACTAACACCTCTTAAAAGTACTTATCTTACCAATAATTTTATAAATAACACAATCACTTACAATTTGTTTTTGGGCAAAAAGTATATACAGCTGAATATCTTTATCAATAACAAAGATAACACACAACAAACATACTGGTCCAACATTTTAACAATAACCACTCTCAATACGTTTCAGCCAGCTAAGGACTTTAGCAAACAAGACAAATATAATCCTCTTCTGCTGGTGGGCCCTGAACACACATTTGGTGGAACCACCGTGAACAAACATCACACTGAATCTGAAAGACATAGAATCTAGGTTTTAAAAAAGATGTCTTTCAAGAAGTGTGTTGTTGTGTTATTGTTGTAATCAATTCAACAAATATTTCAAGTGGAGCGAAAGTAGAAATAAAACAATAATCCTAGGTACAACAGAAGAATCTAACATAAGCATTAAAGACAAGTCCCATTATCAAAACAGTATTCCATTTCAGATTTAGAAATCACTGTTACTGAATTGTTTAAGTTACCCAGTTCACATCTGACTCATGTTCCTGTTCCCCACAAAAGTGACATTTGTCTGTCAGGTCATCTGTTAAAAAAAGAAGAGGACAGAAAAAATAAGAGCATGTGTGATATCGCCATGCATCAAATTTTCATAATATTTAGGTAACTTGGGAGTATTTACTATAACTAACATTTATACAGGATTTTTATGGACAAGTCTATGAAATACCAAAATATGTCCTACCAGTTTCCAGGAGAAGAGTAACTGCAATCTGCAGCCTGTGTCTGTTTATGTCCTCGTTTGTGGCAGGAAAACTTCTGTCTTCCTTTTTCAAGAGCCATTCTGCAAACTGAAAGACATTTTAACATAACCTTAAGCTATGCCTCTTGGTAATGAAGAGCTTATATATCACCAAATAGAGATGTTAATCTGCTGTAAGTTAATAACTTCTGTGTTTAAATGTCTCAAAAAAGTGTAATATTTGTCTTCTAAAAAAAAATTAATGGACAATAATGTTGCAATACAGAAATTTGAGGATGATGACATTGTTCTGCAAAGTAAACATACTTTCAATGCAAAGACTCCACACGATGTACTGTCAGGTTGTTTTGTGTGTTGTACGGTACCACATGTCCACCTTGAAAAATTGCAGCCTTTTTTTCGCATGAAAGCCCTAGAGAAATGAAAAAATAATTTCAAAATATTATGTTTTTCTACTTTGTCAATCACAAAAGCAAACAGTTTAATGTTACCCATTTACACAATTTTGCATTGATATTACATAAATGTGTGCCAATTTTGTAGCGATAGTTGACATGCCTATTACCATGCTTTTAAAACAGCTATCCTCACCTTGTTGTGTCCAAACATTTTTTGATGGCTTCCTTGGACTCCCCCAGCGAATCCAAGTACAGGGATTTTTTTTCTTGTGGGTAGATGACCTACAAATATTTCCCCATGAAAAAGAAAATATTAGACATTATTTCTTCACTTACTCTATTTTATACCAAGCACTGCATTAGTCTATTTACTTTTTTTACATTATATATTATTTATATAATATTTTTTTACGGCAAGTGTCCAGTGATGATGCTCATTTACAATTCCCAGAATGATGTCATACTCCAGGGGTTGAATCTAAAATTGAATACAAATTTTTGGGTGAATAATTCGATACAAATATGAATTGAGCAGCAGTTCAAAGCACAATATCTCTTGACATATGTAAAATAAAGATTTACAATAGATGTATTTGCAATATTGAAAGCATTAGCTTTCCTTTCAGCTTTGAAATTTCAAATATATTGAAATCTGAGTGAAAATCCATAACATTCATCATAGCAATGCATACCTTGATTCTCTGAGTCCTTTTTTGCCACATTGCAGTCATAGCAAATGAATCAATGAATGCTGCTTTTACAGGATTCTGGCGATTGTGTTCACGCACTATGACAGCCAGATATGCATTGATTACCTGTAAGAAAAATTAAACCACATTAGATGGTAGTTTTCACCATAAAAATACATTGACTGTTTTAAAGCTGACTTGTAAAGCAGTAAAACCTATCTATATAGCAAAAAATAAAGTTAAATAAAATCACTGTACCTCGCTTTCCAACTCCATGTCAGGACCAACTCTGTTAATGTCCCAGTAATATAATTTGTATGCCCCAATTTTGGAGAGGAGGACATGGACGTCTTTTCCTGCCCAAACATCCTTAACATCTATCAAAATTTTAAGAAAATTAATGAGGAGAAAGAAGCAATTGATATATATTTTGCTACCCCCTCCAACACACACACACACACACAGATATGAAGAAAGACATAGCGACAGGGAGGAAACAGAAACAGGGAAAGGACATACACACAGAAAATCTTACATTTCTCTGCAAGAGCTTGGGTATATGTTGGTGTTTGTGCTGGGTGTAATGGCGGTATGGAATTTGGTTGGACTGTGGCTGGTGGGACGTGGGGGGCTGTAGCTGGTGGGGCTGTAGCTGGTGGGGCTGTAGCTGGTGGGGCTGTAGCTGGTGGGGCTGTAGCTGCTGGGGCTGTAGCTGGTGGGGCTGTAGCTGGTGGGGCTGGTGGGGCTGTAGCTGGTGGGGCTGTAGCTGGTGGGGCTGGTGGGGCTGTAGCTGGCTGGGGCTGGCTGGGGCTGTAGCTGGTGGGGCTGGTGGGGCTGTAGCTGGTGGGGCTGTAGCTGGTGGGGCTGTAGCTGGTGGGGCTGTAGCTGGTGGGGCTGTAGCTGGTGGGGCTGTAGCTGGTGGGGCTGTAGCTGGTGGGGCTGGTGGGGGGCTGTAGCTGGTGGGGCTGTAGCTGGTGGGGCTGTAGCTGGTGGGGCTGGGCTGCTGGTGGCTGGGGCTGTAGCTGGTGGCTGCTGTAGCTGGTGGAGCTGTGGTGGAGCTGTAGCTGGTGGGGCTGGTGGGGCTGTAGCTGGTGGGGCTGTGGCTGGTGAAGCTGTGGCTGGTGGAGCTGTGGCTGGTGGAGCTGTAGGTTGTAACGGGGATGATGATGATGTCTGTACTACCACTGATGCTGTTTTTTTTGTCATTCTGTGTGGTACTCTGGGTGTGTCCTCAATGGTTAGCTTTAGTTGGTCCATGTTGATTTTGCTCAAGATTGCCCCTTTGTCATCCTGGAGATCTACACTTTTGTCTGTGATTGCCACAATAGTATAAGGGCCTAAAAAGTTGTTCTCCAATTTACCCCCCTTTCTCTGTTGGCTCCTGATGTTCTGTCTCCAAACTTTGTCCCCAACTTTGAAGTGTAATGTTTTGTCTTTTGATTTGACTTTTCCCCTTGTGTTTTCATGTCCCTTGTCAAGATTCCCCCTGAGCAGCTCCAAGAGGTCCTGTTGTTGCCTCATGTCCTGTGACAAATCCTCCTGTCCCATTATATCCTCCACAGAGTTGTCAACCTTTGAAAAAAAGAGATTATTTGCTGTTTCAATCAAAATCTTTTATAAGGTCATATAGGTCAGCACAGATCACCACCAAATTTCCTCTTTATATGAAATGATTATAGATAAATATAATAATCCTTGGGCAGTTGTCATCTAGATATAGAAATCTTGGAAGCTGACAGGAAGACAGTGTGCTATAATGCATTCATAACAGTCTGATCTGTCAGTGTGTAGAGAGAGAGAGAGAGAGAGAGAGAGAGAGAGAGAGAGAAAAGATGGACAGATGAACAGGTTAACTGATGGACCAAGAGACAAATACAGATTGATTTTGTACTTAGACTGACATAGAGATAGCAAGGTAGATCATTAACCAACCATGTAGTGTTCTGGGACTTGTGAAGGGTAACGAGCCTCTCTGCCAAACATCAAGAGGTATGGGGAATATTTGGTGGTCATCTGCTTTTTGGTTCTGAGACCAAACATCACTGCATCCAGATAATCATCCCAAGTATCTGGATGCTCACCGACCACTTTGCTCAGGGCTCTGAGGAAATAGGTGATTTCAAAGCACTGACATTCATCACTGAGACAAAAATATGAAACCAACTTTGAAATAATATTTCTCCATATGGCTTGGAAAGCCACATCCTAAAACACATCTATACATACATGATTTAAGTAACAAAGTTTAAAATGTTACAGTTCAATTTAACAAACACTCAAAGTGACATGGATCTGGGATTAATACAACGCAAGCAAGGATCAAATCAGAAGAGAAAAACACAATGTGTCTTAATGCTTTGAAAGTAACTCAGATAGCATGCTATTGTAAACAGGAAATGCACAGAAGCAAATTTAGAGTTATCAATTTAAAATTATAACGAAGAACTCACCTCTGGATTGTGCCGTTCATTTTCTCTACCAACCCATTTGTTTGAGGATGATAGGGAGAGCAGAGGCTTCTTTTAATTTGAAGGATTTCACACACTTTTGAGTTGATCTACAAGAATAAGTTTTTTTGACAGAATATATTATATGACATTAATAATAACACCCTGCAAAAAATCGATTCATGAATACAGCTAGGTTACAGGAACAGAATGAATCAGCAACAAAATGAGGGGTTACCTGAATTAAAAAATAATAGTAAAAATTGTTGGTGACTAATAATTCAGAAAGTTCTGCCTAGGATTTAAATACTTACAGCATTGACGAATTCTTTCCCCTGGTCTGTTAGAATTCTTTTTGGGGATTCAAACTGATAGACAAACTTGATGATACACTGGGCCACTTCCTTGGCTGTCTTTGAGGTCAGGGGGTAAGCCTGTGGCCATTTGGTGAAATAGTCTATCATCACGCAGATGTATTGATGTCCATTGTTTGTCTCAGTCAGTTTGCCAATTAGATCCATTCCCACCAACTCGAATGGCTGGTAAACCTTTCGTAGCAAAAGATTGTCATGTTATAGTTTTATTCAACACATTGCATTAATGTATACTGCCTTGTATGTTGATATATAACAACTTTGTGAACTCACTGTGATACAAAAAATGCACTCACAGCATCTTTACTCTCATTTAATACCAAGAACAATACTTCTATGGTTTTCACTGCTTGCCTGGCACGCAGAGCACTGGGAAACCTTATGATGACATATTATGCATGAGTAGCACTTTTTAGATAAGCACATTTACAGTTAATACCATGATGATTTTTTATTATGCAATTTGAGCAATATAAAAAAGAATTTATGAGAAACTGTTTTTTCCATGACCCTATAGTAATTACATGTGGTTTCAATTTAGGGCTGACTTACCCACTTGTTGATATCCACTGACATCCCAGGCCAATAAAACCTCTTGGAGATAGCATCTCTCGTTTTTGTCTGTCCACAGTGTGCCCCAGTGGGACTTGCATGAAAATCAACAAAGATTTCATTGGCCTCATTGGCCCCACAGACCACTTTGGTTTTGAGTGCTTTGGGAGTACCTTTGTATCACCAATAATAAAGCTCCCCTCCTAAATAAAAGAGAAAAAGAGCAGTATTTCAAAACTTGGTACTCTTAAAGGTGATCACCAGCATGATACATATTGGATGTTATGCGTTATTATGCGATACGGTTTCAAATAACGCTTGAAAAAAGCCTTAATGTTAGACTTACTGTGGAGATTACATAGGTTTTATCTTGCAAAACATAATACCAATAACTTTAAGATTTAGACATAATTTGTAAAACAATTTATTATGAGACGTAGAGTCATGTTTCATTAATAATGACATACTGAAACTGCTTAAGATATGCTTTTATGTAAGTTTATTTGTTACGTGTTTATTCTGTCACATTTGCGAAATAGTTATGACGTCATTGGTCTTACCTTCAATGTCATACAGATGGGACTTTCGTCGAAGTAATAATTTGTCCGTTTTCGTGAAATTTGCGGGATACTCTTTAATTTTATATTGAATAATATGTTCGTAATCCGTAGGATTCATTGCTATTTTTTTTTCAGTGCCAAAATCAAGGTTAATGATGCAGAACCTCGCCCTGCTCCAAAATGCTGACCTTGTGTAATTTGCATAATTGATTGAAGGAATCACATGTCCTACACATGTAGGCACCTGAGAAACTTTTCATCATAGAGGGGGGATACATTTTCTGGCAGGCGCAATGTCACAGGCTGAAATAATGTGTATCCCCCTATAACTTTGGCTGAGTTTGATGAAATTAGTCCAAATTCACAAATTTTATGATACATGATCAGAAATGTCTACAGAATAAACCACATGATGTTAGTACATCACCTGGGGATTATAGAGGGGGGATACATTTTCTGGCAGGCGCAGTCAAGCAGGCTGAAATAATGTGTATCCCCCTATAACATATATATAAAGCTACGTTTAGTTTGCAGGGTGATCGCCTAGCAATATTACACTTTATTGGAAAAAGAAGGATAAGACCTTGTCAGGCAGCGCTATGAATACTATTAACTTGGGCAACACGTAATGTACAGAATAGCAAAAGCATTTATTTCGGTGGAAACGTCACGTGTTACATTACCAAACATCTTTGACAATCAAAGCATGATCGTAACAACCCACACTTTGTTTTATTACTAAGCTAAACTGATATCTACACACGAAATTGTAGCTCCACCCATCCGGATGCATGCGCGCTCCTGCAGCAGGAGATACACTTTCTATCGGGGGTAACTACTTTGGCACGACGTGCCAATATGGAGCAGGCAGGAAATCAGGTGAGAGCTGAATAATGTCCAAATACCAATAGTCAGTCCGAGATAAACAACAATCCAACCAGGAGCAGGTGTTGCCCCCCCTGGCCTAGGGGTGTCAGGGAGGGATGTGGTTGCAAACCCTGCTGCCGCCGTCTGAATGTAAGAACAAAGAGGCAGACAAGTTTAGCTTGTTGTCAGCTCGACTGCAGGATTTATTCTATCTCCATAAAATAGGAAATACAAACAAAATACTCCTAATTTCAAAATGATTAACATATGACCAAAAGACATCAGTGACAATAACACCTGACTCTGAGGCGATAACACTTGTAGTAGTTCCAGGTAAGTCACAAAATCTCTAAGTGTAACATTAACAAGAAATACACTTAAATTTGGCAGTAAAATTACTAAACAGAAAGCAAAATATACATCAAGATATGCATCTATATATACACATCAAACACCCTGTGTCTTAGCATTTCTTGCCGTACATATTACCATTAGCAACAGGCCCGCTAGCCTAGCATGGGAGCGTATAGCAAAACGTCGTTTAACCTTTAACTGAATCACCGCAAAACACAACACTCTAAACATTACACATTTTTACCAACGATTTACCACACTCTTGTCCCTTATCCTGGGTTACAGGCATAGGTTTTAAAGGAAAGTTAACCCACCTGAATGAGTGATAGTGTGAATTATAGCTGGTGATAGCGTTTATTTTGTTTGACGGTGTTTCCTGATTTAACCATTTGTGTTTGTGTTTCAGCCTGGTCTTCCTTTTGAAGAAGTCCTTTTCCGTT
Source organism: Holacanthus passer (assembly GCA_025331565.1). Lineage (NCBI taxonomy): Eukaryota > Metazoa > Chordata > Actinopteri > Pomacanthidae > Holacanthus > Holacanthus passer. The sequence continues at coordinate 6,674,214 of JAFREQ010000030.1, read as the reverse complement.
TCTCCCTTTTGGTGAACTTTTCGTTTCCTCATAAATAAATATTTATGTTAAGAATAAACTCTGTTTCTCTCTTTTCTTTCAAAGGAATCCCTGCCATTATATATATGTGTTGCTCCCCATTACTCCTAGACCCTTCGGGGACGTAACATATATTTGGGGGCTCGTCCGGGATCTATATATGTTACGTCCCCGAAGGGTCTAGGAGTAATGGGGAGCAACGGAAAAGGACTTCTTCAAAATGAAGACCAGGCTGAAACACAAACACAAATGGTTAAATCAGGAAACAACGTCAAACAAAATAAGCGCTATCACCAGCTATAATTCGCACTATCACTCTGCTGAGGACCGCCACCAGCACATCACCTATTTTATTCCGTCACACGCGCGCGCACACAGCTCCACGCTGCCGAATGGCCCACTGGCACCACACCTAGAGTCATCAGGGTTTAAATAGCCAGGCCCTGATGACGAACCACTACCACCTGCAGGTAATGGGGAGGGGAGGAGGAGACACAAACGGCTCAAGGGCGTAACAAAGAACAAAGAGGCAGACAAGTTAAGCTTGTTGTCAGCTCGATTTGCCTCTGTAGGGTTTTAGGGTTCCTCGCAAGCGATATGCGCCCTCTGCTGACCTGTTTCAGTATCGTTCTCATACTGCAACAAGTGGTACAACAATGAAATTGGCATTGTAAATACTATCCAAGACACAATAAAATAAAATAAAAAATACAGGGGTGTCTATTTTTAACCACATTTAACCCTTAAACTTCTTTTAGCAAAGAACTGTACCATAGTACCACAATGAACTGCACTATAGTCCCAATAACTTCTTAATAGATTTTAACACACTCTAGCTATTTATCTTTTTAACCAGCCTGTAAAAACCTTTAACTCTGCATATTTATGTCTATGTATTTATGGTGTCTGCACCCATTATTGAACCCTTTACACAGGCAGCAGGGGAAGTCAAAGCCAGGCGGAGGTCGGGAAGCCGGTAGGAGGACAGGACGCCAAAAACCACGAGGTCGGACAGGCAGAAACGGAGACGCCAGAGTTTTCCGAGGTCCAGTCAGGCAAACAGGCAAGTGAGTTAACAGGCAGGGTCGGTAACGGGAAGGTAATCCAAAGAAGTGCGCTTGAGAGTTTAGCATCGGGAGCTGAAACAATCTAGTAATGAGTCTCTGAACCGGTGAGGTTTAAATACTGTGCAGAATCTGATAGGTTGCAGGTGAGCGGAAGAGATGGGTGTGGCAAGCAGGTGAGCCGAGGTAGAGGCGGGTCAGAGGCCAAGTATGGGAGACGGCATGAATGCAGGATGGTGACAGGTTCATGTTTAAAAATAAATGTTGTAACCAAACATCACCTCTTAATTTTAGCGAACTTTATTTCCAAGTCATTTTCACTAATAAGAGCTAGAAGAGCTATATTTACACCTTGTAGTGTTGATATTTATGAACACTTGAAGTGTTAATAAATGATGCTAATGTCTAACACTATACAAGTGATAAAAAAAAACTAACTCTGAATAGTGTTCAAAAGTGTTCAGATTTAACTCCAATAAGAGTCAGCAGTTACTCTAAGTTGGTGCTGGGTACCAAAGAGTTGGTGTGGACCCATAGGGACACTGACTGTAACATAAAGTAGAGCTGCTGCATCACCCTGATGGTCTCACTTCATCCCTCACTGAGAGAGAGAGAGACCATACTGACAAGTAACTTTACATGTAGGCCTGAATATACATCGATTTCAAGTTGAACTCCAGTCTCACACCATCCTATAAATGCTGTCATTTACAACTTTTCAAACACGGGGTGGAAACTGATAAAATACTCATTTCTGTCAATTCTGAGTAGCAAATTTTTGCATATTATTAATCTAGAATGACAATAAAATTTTAATTTGACCATTCATCGATCTTTTCACGTGTTCTGTTTTTTTTTACTATAGATGTCATGAGGTTTTTCAACAATAAGAAAACAACTGAAAAGTGGCATAAAATGAGAGTGAAGACACATCTTTATGTCAAACACCAAGGAATTATTGCTTTACACGTCCGTTACAACAACATGAGTAAATCACCATTGGTAGGCAATTTTCAGACATTGAACATCAAAGGCTATTTAAAGAGATCACCTGTGTGTCATCAAGCCATGTTGTTGTTTCACATATAATATGTGTGGGAGGAAAACGGAGAACCTGGAGAAAACCCACAGTGGACACAGGTAGCATCACGGTGCCACCCTATATTGCCAAACCACTGCTGTGGACGACTCTGTTGATGCAGCATCTGTTGGTACTCTGCCTGTCAATGGCAAGTGAAACAGTGGTGGCCTGAAAACAGCTACTGTTCAAACCATTCAAACACAGGTCCAGTGACAGCTAAGACCCTGTCAAATGAGGCTTGAAACAGCAGCTGCAATAGACCTGGAGAGGTAGTGAGGAGCTGTAATAAGAGTGGCAATAAGTGGCAATTAAAGAAGTGGCAGTATGAATAACAGTAACAAAAGAAAACTAGAAAATGTACTCAATGCAGAGCTTCACATAGATCTTCCAGCTCAAGGTCATAGTGCTGAAAGACTTTAAACACCTTTCTATTGCCATGTTGACAAGTTTGATATCAGAAACAGGAAGTTTGGTCTGTTGTAAAACTTGGAAATCTCTGGCCATAAACTGGCGTGTAAACATTAGAACAAAATGGCAGCCTTCCAGTTGGTGCTTTTCTTTATTGTGGCTCAAGCTCCTGAATATTATTACTGAAGTGGAGCCTCATTATTCAGTGAAGGACTGGTGAAATATAAAGCTTTGACATGCTGTTATTTCTGTTTTTGTATATGTATTGGTTCATTGTGCTAAATGCACTTTGCTAATATTGTAAATGAGTTGTACTGATATTGTGGATCAGGTTAAATGATCAAAGGTTTTTCTACTCTGTATGTTCTGTTGTTCATATCATGTCAAAGTGTTCATATAAGCAGCAGAAGATGCTCACAGATTTATAACAGTGATGTTTCTGTTTAAACACAAGCTGGTCAGCAGCCGTAACTGAATGTGAGTTGTTTTCCATGATTTCCATAATGTATAAGTTATATTTTGAATTAATCTGAATCAGTAAAGTGTGATGGAGGAAACATCACCACTACTGAGTATTATGGATGTATATTTGTATTAATGTATCATGCATATTAGTACATGTACGTTCACTGTGTACTTCTTCTGCAGCTGGTTGTTACTGAAAGTTTAGATATTTCAGATTGAGCTACAGTTGAGTCTTTGTATGGGGGAGGTGGCGGAGTGAGGCAAGCAGCGACTGCTCCTCTCGCTCCACGATGGATCTCTGCTCTCTGCCCACCATACTTTGCTTCACCTTCAGTATCATTTATGTGCATCACTGGGAGCAATGATGCAGCAGTCAGAGTTCAGGTTCTCATAGAGATGATCGGATCCATCAATACAAACACGGAAAACAGAACAGAAAAACATCACATTCACCCTTAAATATTAATTCTCTTTCATGAAATGTACAAAAAGACATTTTACACCATATAAAAAGAACTGCAGTACAAATATGTGTTCTTTTACTACCAGAGCTGTATTTGTGTGTTTGTAGAAAGTGTTTAATGGTTTTGTGTCTTAGTGGAACATGAGTGTATTTGTAGAGTGTTGATGGGAGAATGAGGGACTATTTTTCTGCGGCGTCCTCCGTCCATCAGTGAAGGCGTGATTGGTCCCAGGTCAGAAACAAAAGACTGAATCTTCAGTAGCAGTGAAGAGAAAACATCATCTTTGGACAGAAAATTAGACCTTTTTCCAGTTTGACCTTTATTTGACATTTGTCTCACAGTTGAACACACACCTGTTCTCGCCTGACTGTCCTCACACTACATTCTTTGAAGAGCCACATTCGCTCTTTGGCAGCTCTTTTTTTCAGTTGAATGAGCTGGTCTCACCTGTGTTCCTCCCTCCAGGTGTCTTCAGACAGTGTGTCTCTGGGTCAGTTTGTCTTTGTGCCTTGAGTCAAACCTTCCAGTGCTGCTCACTGTTTGTTCCTCATGTTTTGGATGGTTTTCCTCAGTGCTGCTGGACCTCACCTGGTTGTGGACTTGATGATTCCTGTCAGAAAAGGACGGGTTATTTTTTTAAGTATTTGTCTGCAGGACAGGCAACAAATAACAAATAACTGTCTCTCTTTATCTCTCTCAGGTTACTAAACAGATGCATGAGTCATTGATATTTCACTGAGGTCAGAGGTCATACACAGGGCCAACTTGACCTACAAGCTGCTAACAGGAATCCTGCTGAAAAAAAGTGCTGCTGGGCCCCTACACTTTATAAACCCAACACTTTATAAACGTAAATGTTTAAAAATTAAAATTAAAGAGCAACTATTCTGATAATCAGAGTCATTTTTCATGCAAAAACATTTCATGGTTTCAGGTTCACAAATGTTAAGATTTGCTGCTTTTCCTTGATAATAATTAGAATAATTTTAATAGATTGAATGTATTTGTAATATTTTGAGTTCCGGACTGTTGGTTGGACAAAGCAAATATTGTGAAGGTGTCAGTAAAATAAGCAGCAGATTAAAGTTTGATTAGGGAGCTACTTTGAAAGTGTGCATCTCTACAAACTATCATGCTAGATGAAGATGGACTGTAGGGTGGTTTTTGTCAGGAGAAATCTCTTTCTGCTGAGTTTAGCATTTGAAGACGTCGGCTGAAATCGAGAAGCAGTAGCTCGATGCGGAGGTTCCTGTTGGATCACTGAGCCCCTCGCACACAGAGCAAGGCCACACACCTTTCCAAGGAGCCTCATTTCAGCCCACAGTGTCCATGATGTGATTCCCTCTGTTAGGACAGACCCTGCAGGCACTCAGGTGAAGGTCAGAGGCTCAACTGGAGGCTGAGGAGCTTTGACTGTGACTCAGCTCGGTGATCAACACAGCGTCTGCTGGAATTGCACGGTGTGGAGATAATGTGCAGGGTGGACATTGAGAGGATGAAATGAAGTGTGATTAATGAGTTATCCATAGAATCTCACTTTGATTGTACTTGCTGCTGTAACATAACTGTCTGCAAACCATTTCTCTTCAGTTTAGACTCCGACAGAGGAGGTTAAATAAAAGTGAACATTGTAGAACAGATAAAAAGCTTCCTCTGTTTTGGACTCTGGCTCTCCGTCCTTCTCAAAGTTCAGTGTTGGTTAATGTGTCAAAGGTCACAAAAGTTGAACTGGATTCATTTTGCCTCTTCCAGTGGATCCTCTGATGGTGCTGATTTCTCTAGCTGATGGACGGTATTTGATCATAAACTAAAGGATTTGACAAATTCAAATATTGACTGCTGCTAGTGGCGCTAAATGTAAAGTTAAGGCATAACTAAAGTTGTTACAATTCCTCCTAAGTGGGACATGAATATCTGAACCAAATTTCAGAGCAATCAATTAAATGGTTATCAAGATATGTCCCTGATAAGTCACTGGAAGTCAGCAGGATTCATCCTCTGGGAGCCATAAATGTCTGTCGAAAATTGAATGAAAATCTGTTTGATTGTTGAGGTGGGACATTTCAGTCTGGACCAAAGTGGAGGACGAACCCAGAGACACGGTCAGATGTTAACTTCATCCTCTGACCTTTGACCTTTGATTCAACACAGTAACATAGACGATTTGTTTCGTGTGCTGTAATGGATTTTCTCTCATCTCATGTAATTTTACTGTCTGTTTTTTATTGCTGACTCTGTTATCCAATGTCTTACTCATAGTTACACTCGTAGTGTTTTTTTTCGCTTTGCGCTGCTCATTTTAACCTCTTTGAGAAAGGTGTCACATCAGCAATTGATGTCAGTGAAGATGTTGGCTGTTCCACTTCCTGTGTGACTGAAGGAGACTTTGTGTGTCTCAGTTTATGTTCTGAATAAACATGTGGTGAGTTGAAGCCGTGCAGGTTGTGGTTGTTGGTCTGTGAGCTCATCAACAGACTCTCTGGATGGTCAGCAGCCTTCAGGTTTGATTGATTTGGAAATGGGCAGACTTAATGCAGCACAGCTTCCTAAAGGCAGGACAAATATTTACATGGCAGGTTGATGTTTTACTTCAAATATTTATATTGTTTGAGAGACAAAATTGGCAACTTATTTCCAACAGGTACATTTACATTCAAGCACTATATTAAAGTAAAAACTTGGGGCCATTTTCTTTAGCTTCACTTACTTCACACATTAATATAATTGAAAGCAAAACATATGAAGATCTTTATTGTGAAATTTCTACAAGTGATACTTCATGTAAAACCATTTCATGGTTCCAGCTTCACAAATGTGAAGATTTTCTGATTTTGGAATTCTAATCTGGAATTATTTTAATAATCAAAATTTATTTGAGTATTGTTACAGTATAGTAATAGTACTCTTACCTCAGTAAAGGGTCTGAGTACTTCCTCCATCACTGGTCCCTGGTTGTGTTTTTCTCCTTCAAACCTTCAGGAAACTGTTATCAGACATTAAAACCATGAAGTCTGGAGGGAGTCTGGAGCTGCAGCCTCTTCACTGTGTCCAGTTCTGTAGGTGGTGCTGAAGCTGAGAGAAAGAGACAGAGAGAGAGAGAGAGAGAGTCAGAGAGAGAGACAGAGAGAGAGAGAGTGTTTTTTAATACTGTTGTCTGTTACCATCACATCATCCTTACATATTTTTTAATAAAACATCTTTATCAGCATGAGCCTCAAAAATCCAGTATTTGTTGGACTGTTACATACATGCCAAGCAACTTGTTTGGCTGCTGTCTTTGAGACTTAATCAAGCAATATGGTCAACAGACATGTTTACCATTAATCACATTATTTAAAGGAGAGTGAGATAAGGAAACTGATGTTAAGAGTTAAAAAGTACCAACATTTCTAAAGCTCAATTAACATATTAACTCCCCTAAAACCACAACTTGCTGTTTTCACATTTATGTTTGTGTATGAATTAAACGCTGTACTTAACCCACAGACATGAGAGCGGTATCAATCTGAATAGTGAAGTCAAAGTAAATATGCATATTTCTCACAATGTCAAATTATTCCTTTATGAAATAGACAGGTCTCCCTTGTGTCCAATGAATTTAAATTCAAGGCAAAGTCTACTAATATGGTCAAGAAAACACTGTAGCACTCTCCTCATTCACCTGGACTTTTATTATGTGGAACTTTGGCCAATTTCTTTTCTTTTGTGTCCAATTTTCTTGTGGTTCCCAACCTGGGGGTCAGGACCAAACGAGGGATCCCAACATAAATTTAAAGATGATTACATGGATGGGAAAGAAAAAAGTATTTCTGCTGAATTCTGATTATTTTCTGACATTTCTGTGGCCACATATCCCTTATTTAATTATATGTCCAACTCGTTAGAGCTAAAGTAAAGTCCAATATTCACTGTCTTTTAGCTCTGGTTTGGTCTCCACCAACTCCTGAGAAAAACATCTGGCCCTTTAACTGCTAGATATTTGACTTTGTCCATCCAGTCTCTGTGTCTTTTTGTCATCTGATGCTGGACAGACTGCTGAAAAAGGTTGATAAGAGGAGTAACCATAGAATAAATGAGCAAACAATGTAACCAAAACAAAGAGCTAAAATAGGCTACAGTACTTTGTAGAGCTGCATAGTAGGATGATAATTAGACATTACAGATTTAATTTGATTGAAAAAAAAAAAAACCTGATAAGTGAAGCTTTAAGTCAGGATTCCGGTAGAAATGCACTGTAAACAACAGTTTACCAACTGACATCCAAACACACACTTCCTACTATGATAATGCTTTGCTAGCTACTAGGACCCATTAGCTAATGTTCAAGTGTGGTTTTATATGATGGGCAGGGTTAGCTAGTAGCAGCATTTTTTTGGCATATATGTACATAAACAACTGATGCAGGGACACAGGATTAGAAATTGTAAAAATGTGTTTTTTATTTTTTTTAGTCTTGCAGATCAATCTCTTGATCTGGAAGTGGAGTGCTTAGGATCAAAAAACCTTTATTTAGTGAAACTTAGCTTGCAAGATATGTAGCTTAAGCTTTCCCACTGAGACCGGCTTGTTTCGCTGTAACCCCACCCCGTTGACTGGATTGGTTCCTCAGGTATGTGACATATGAAACCTTGGCTGTCTGAATCCATGTTTCTGAGACTGTCTTTGGTACACTGCTGCTTAGCAATGGCGTTGACTTATTTCACTCATGATTTGTCTTTTAGCATATAAAAACACCACATGGAATGAGGTTAAAAACTTGATTTTGTCTAATCTATATGGCACTGTAAAACATCTGTCTCAAAGTGACTAGTTAACATTTTCAGGGGAGGAAATATGAGAATGTGATAAAATGACGAGTGTATCACTATAAATATTCAAACAGAATCTTTCAGCAACCTGCTCTTCATCAATCTGTGAATAATATTTTACCCATAGCAGATACTACAAACCCAATTCCAGAAAAGTTAGGACACTGAGTCAAATGTTGATAAAAACACTTTAAACAAAGCCTTACAATATAAGCCTCAGAAAGATGGCATTTACTGCAGGTCTGAATGCTGTAATAGATTACATTTGTGACCAAAGGACAGCTTCTTCCCTGCCCATTTTTATTAGTTGTTCAGATGCATCATTAGCTCCCGTCTATGACTCCAAATGCAACGTTTAAACGTATCCACTGAATTCTTAATGATTTACATGGTTGCCTTCGTTTTTCACGCAACTATAAAACTGAAAACAGCCTGTCCCTTAAATTGGGGCACTGTTATTGATAAGCTGTGCTTTCAATCAAATACTGGTGCTGTCTGTAAAAAGGCCCAGCCGTGTTCTTGTGACTGTACGTATGTTCTCTGTAGGGCATCCGTATGGGATGCTCACAGCAAAGACAGACTCTCCACTGAGGGACTGAATCTCATATAATAAAGAGACTTGCTTAATGTTCCATGTCAAGTCTATGATTGGCTTGGTGTTGCTGCTGTTACTTTTAATATACATTTATATACAATTAATGTGTGTGTGTGTGTGTATGTATTTCCTAATATAAATTCTTGCTATTCATTGGTTCATTGTTTTGATTTTTATGTTAGGATAAGATAAACCTTTATTTGTCCCACAGTGGGGAAATTCACAATTTCACAATCGCCCGGCTACAAACCAGATTTCCTTCAGGTTAGTAATCTACTATTTTTTGACTGGATGAAGGTCCTATACCAAAAAGTTTTCACATGCAAGTCCCACCAGTAGCTGATACATTTGTGTTGACATTTGTGTTGTCTTTCTACCAGAATGTCCGTTCTTGTTATGAGCTGAAAACCTTTTCAGTTTTATAAACCTTTAAGTTCTAATAGCCTTAAAAAAACATTACTACTGCTGCTACAAGTAACACATAAAACTATACTGTATCATTAGTAAAAGCAGTGATCCTCATTCAGGCTGGGTGGATTCTTGTCTAAATGCTTGCTTCCTGTGGACACACTGAGCTAATGGATAAATCTGTCCTCAGCCCCATATTTTTTTTTCTCTTTTACTATCCAAGCCTAATCTCTGTCTGTACAGAAAATCCTGTCACTTCGGTCCTGGGTGCTAAAGAGAGTAGTGTTGGGCAGCTCCTCCACCACAGCCAGCACACGGTTGTTTTGCCATTTCAGATGGGCTGGAACATTAGCCGTCACATAGGGGTTCCCCTTATATCAGCTGAGCACCGGACCCCACCATTACCCGACAATGTAGGGGGCACCACAAGGAACACGAGCCCAGTTAAAATAACTACACGCAAATATATCGACAAACAGAGAGTTGTCAAAACGTTTATAACTACATGAGTTCGTTACAGTTTACCGGTGCTGTTTTAGAGCATTTTAGTTTGTTCCGGTCACCCCCGCAAACAACACAACGTGGATGGTTCCTAAAATGGCGGCGGTTTGTGTCAGTGTAGAGTGAAACTTTCCTATTTTTAGCCAAAATTTGTCATTCTCAAACATATTTTGTAGACTGTAGTCATCTGTTTATTAATGTAAACATCGTCGGAGCACAGAGACGTTTGGCATTGATCGTCAGGACCGAGCGGGCTCATTCAGGGCTGCGGTTTTGATCGCCAAATCGCTGGGCTTCGCTCGAAGTTGACGGTGGCTAAGTGCCTGACATTGCGATCATACCGACTGTTGTTGTCATCAGATTTCCCAACGCGGAACCGTCAGGTGAGACTGGACGTCTGCCGGATAGCTAGCTAGCTTGCCGGTCAAAGTGCGTCGAAAACGACTTGGCGGCTTTTCGTTCGGCTGGATTCCGTCAGGGCAGGTCGGAGATCCCGAGGACGTGTCACGTCACCTGTCAGTTGAAATAAATAGGTGGTGTTGGATGTCACCACCAGTCAGTGTCAGGCTGAATTTGGTTTGCTAGCATCGTGTAAGTACCAGTTCATTTCCACCCGTTTTCTTGCTTCACTGTCACTCGTGTTCGTGTGAACAGCTTGTTCTGTTTTGTGGCCTACAGTCACTTACCTCGATAGTATGACTTTAAAATGCTAGCTAGCTATTAGCCAGCTGTGTACAAAGTATTACATTATAAATGTGTTACTGTTTGGATCAAAACTATTTATCCCTCTATACTATTGATTAAAAATCCCCACATTTTCCATATGCTATGGACATGGTGGTTATTTTATAAAAAGACTGGCTGCAGGTGACTATAGTTTGTTTTGTCTAGAGTTGTCAACGATGGCTTGATAAGGCAGTGCCTAATAATTATCCACTCGAGGTTAATAACGTTAAAATACAGAAGTTAGGCCTGACTCCACTTTCTGTTTCCAAACATTGTTTTTAACTCTTATTTCCTGGTTCTTGTATGACGGACAGCCAACCTGGCAAATCAGATGGAGAAGCTCCAGGACCTGAGCCAATCAGAGCTACAGGAGCTCCTGGACAACCCAGAGAGGGTGGTGTCTATGGCTTTGGAGTCTGACGAGGTAAAAATGATGCTTCACTTTCCACTTGGCTTCCATTTTTGGCATTCAGCATATTATGGCTTTCAAAGAGGCTGAGTGCTCACATGAAAGGTTCTTGTGAGAAGTTAGGGATTTGATTCAAAGTATTTGAACCTTGCACAGTGTTTGGTTTGCTGAAACTCTCGCTGTAGGTTAGATCAGATGACACAGACCAAACTGACACAAACTGACTGTGAAATGCATGGGTAGTTTAAAGTTTAAAGCCTCAAAGGTATTGGACAGGAAGGAAATGAGTAAAGTAGGAATGACCCCCACCCTCCACAGCAACACGAGGGCACACCCTGCCACTAACAGACTATGATTTACCATTTGGTGAGCTAGTAAGAGTAATAAGAGTAATTTATTTAAGCATTCAGTGTCTTAGAACTGAGGAGTGCAGAAATGATGCATGGCTGTATTCTGATCATTATAATAGCCCCTTGCGTATGATTTAGTGAAATCAGTTTTTAATTGTGTAATGATAATGTCTTTTAAAACATAAAAATTATTTTCAAATCTACTTAGTTTGCACCTGCCTTTCTGAGTTAGGAGGGGAGTCTTTAATTGTGTTACAAAACTGAGGACTTAAAACTTTCCTACCGAGCAAACTTTCCTGTTTCCTGGGAACCCAAATTTCAGAAAGGTAAAAGTCGGACTACTAAGCCTACTAAACATGAAGCAAACGGCTACACCTGTCTTAGACAAATAAGTCAGTATATTGTCAATAAACTTTTTTTTTAACTATGTCTCACCCTGTACACTTAACTGAGAATATTTTATGTTTAGTTTAAAAAAAAATCGATGTATTTTTAATATTGTAACGACTAAAGGAAACTCTGCTGATTTATTGTCACATCCTGGCTGTTAAAATCCTAATTTTCCACAATTCATTTGAAGCAGCCTAATTGAAATTGTCAGTTTTCTCAGGGGGCAGTTCATGGAACTCTAAAACACTTGACAGAAACTGGATCTAAAGCACAATTGGATGGTCCAAAAGTGACCATACCATCAGAAGATCAATACATCAAGCTTAGTTCCCTGAAAGATATAAAAGTAACTTCATCACAGATACAGATGCTAACTGAAGAAAGCAAAATTCTAATCACCAAAAGTTCTGTCAAAAGGCTGTCTTGTGATGGTCTCAGAGGATGAGCAGCAGTTTCTTAACCTCTTCTCAGAAGAGGAAATAAGGCCAAATGCTTGGGGTGGGCTAAGAAATACCAGCATTTCACCTTGAGTGACTGGACTTTTCTCCACTGTCACCTAACCTTAACCCCATTGAACATTTATGGGGGAACTGAGAAAGCAAGTTGAGTTATTTGAATGTGACTCTGATGATTAAGTCCACCTGAGTGTTATCTGAATGTATACTTCAATGGAAAGGATAGAACTCAAGGAAATCTGACCTTTTGTACAAAGAAGAGAGAGACAGACTGTTATTAACATTAATATAAAAAAAGAAAAATGTGGATGTGCAAATGAAAAAAATGTGAAGTACACAAGTAGTAGCGTATGGCTGTCTGCTGTGCCACAGATAGGCTGCCCTGGTGAGTGAGTGGGTAGGCAGCAGATATTGTTGCAATACACATCACAGTCGTATGACCAATTTCTATGTTGAAAAGCACCAGTTACACCACTGAAAATGGTGGCATAAATGGCATTTCACTCAATGGAGGTGAAAAGAGATGGCTTTTAAATCAGTCTCTCCCTTACCCAATCATTGTGTTTCAGAGTAAAATCACTCCAGCGCTGCATTGAGATGTACAGAATTATTACTTTGAAAAGTAACAGAGGCAGTAAAACTGTATTTTGCATGATGGTTAAATTAATTCGCTACTCACATGTGTGCTGAACCGTAGGGGGGATCTGTACTCATCATGGATCAACTACATTCCGTTACACCAGTGGAGGAACAGTGGAGATCAATTGAGGTCTGGATGTCCAAGAAAACTCTGAATGAGAACTGTCCTTCAGGAAGATTTAACAGATTCTGGTGTGGTGGTGCACTTTTCTATTGTGCAGCAACACCTGCACAAATATGACCCGCATAAAAGAGTCCTCTGAAGAAAAACTTTCCTGTGTCCTCACCACAAAATTTAGTGTCAGAAATTTGCAAAGGAACGTCTAAACCTGATGCATTTTGGAAACAAGTACTGTGGACTGATGAAGTTAAAATAGAACATTTTGGCCACAGTGAGCAAAGGTATGTTTGGATTGATTCAATTAAATACCAGCAAATTGTGGAAGTGAACATCACACCATCGTTAAAAAAGCTGAAAATAAAAAAGAGGATGGCTTCTAGAACAAGATAATAATCCAAAACAAACCTCAATATCCACATTGGACTACCCCCAGAGGTGCAAGCTGAAGGTTTTGCCATGGCCTTCACAGTCCCCCAACCTGAATATCATCAAAAATCTGTGTAACCTGAAAAGAGCAGTGCTTGCGAGACAGCCCAAGAATCTCACAGAACTAGAAGCCCTTTGAAAGGAAGAATGGGTGAAACACCCCCAAATAAGAATTGAAAGACACTTAGCTGGCTGCAAAAAGTGTTCACAAGCTGTGATACTTGCCAAAGGCAGTGTAATTGAGTACTGACCATGCAGGGTGCCCAAATCGTTGCTTTGGGCCCTTTTCTTTGAAACTGTAAAATATGGAAATAAATGTAAATCTTGCATAAAATTTACGTTAGAAATTAGGTTATCTTTTACTTACTGGGCTATTCACAGTAAAAGGAATTTTGACTAGGGGTGCACAAACTTTTGCATGCCACTGAATAAACACTCAATAAACCTGATTTCCAGTGTGGTCAGACAACACATTGTTCAAACTAGTTCTGATGGAATATCATGGATTCTGTAACACTTCCAATACTTGTGCCCTTGTACAGATGTACAGACCACAGCAACACATGGTTATCCAGACAGAGACAGTAATTACTCACACATCTTGTTTGACTCATTAAGAGCACACTATAAATTTATCACTCAAATCTCTTTTGCACAAAGAAGATAAATTGGGTATCACAAACCAGGAAACACTTGAAATTAGTGAATTTGCAGTACAGTACAGATCAATCTGTAAAAAGCTGTAAAAAACTTTTCCCCCTGGAGTGGGGAGTAAATGGCAATAAAAAACAAAAACATTATTAGGAATGTATTTTACAATCTTGACAACTGATGAGAAAATGTATTAGGAGACTCACTGTGAAAAGTGGGGTGAGCATCCCTCATACATGATATATCATTAATTAAAGTCCAACTGACAACTTTTGTTGTCAAAATAATAATGTGAACATGTTTTTTTAAGATGTATTTTTAATTGTAAGTTATATAAGAAGGAGACTTTAGCAGGAGAGCTAATGTGGACTGTTGTGAGACTGTTGCATAGCAAGCTGTTGTCTTGCTCAGCGTGACCACCTGCTCTGCCTATAATAGGATGCTGACGTCACTGCTTTATGCAAGATTTTATTTGCTGTATTGAAATAAAGTTTACATCAAAGAAGATGGTCACCATAATGACATTCTGTCAAGTTAATGCAAAACTAGGGTGCAACATCCTAAAACCAAGAAATATAATATGAATATCAATATATAATATCAATGTCTCTCTTTTGATTTCTTTTGGATCTTTTCTCAAAGGAAAAGTGAAGGAAAAGAGCAGATACTATAGATTCTATAGCAGACAGATAATATTATTTATTAAATTACTTCTGTTTAATTTCAGCTGAACGTTTAGGCCTCAATGGGAAAACAAAGTTTAAAGTCCATCAGCAATGCACTCCTCACTTTTTATATTATTGCTTTTTCACCACTGCTGTGACACCGCTACCTGACATCCTGTCATGTCTGAATGAAGCCGTAAGGAACATTGATTTATAACTACTGTATGTCTGAGTGTCCAGAAGATATCACTTGAACAAATAATTAAAGTCAGCTATGCTACGTGAATCCATATCTGTAAAGGGCTGTTGTTAAGAGATGCTAAAACCTGTGATAGCAATAATACTGTACATGAAAATGAGGTTGAAAGCAAAGTGTTCACATGAGTACATCTTTTCTAACATTTATTTCTAATGTGAAATCGCTCTTCACCAGTTCTTAAAAAGTGCTTCACTGTGCCCTCGACCCACTAGAACTGGGTATCATTTCAAATTGGTTTATACTAGTGTCAATGTGATACCTGAAATTTGGTAGCAAGACTAAAAATGTTAGAAATACCCTTTTCCACTACTTTACCTTAAGAAGTATAGTTTTCTCCAAACCCTCCTTTTTTCATCAAACAAAAGAAGCCAAAGTCAATGACTGAACTATCTTAATAGAATATAAGTAAAAAAGATGCTAAATTTGACCAAATGCCAGCTTTTGGCACTTGACACAGTTTGTGATACTTGGTGACACATTTAAGCAAGCCCTACACCCCACAGACTGGGATTTGCATTGCAAAAAATAAAATAATAATCTTTCGGCATTTAGTGATGTCCACAAATTTCCTAGAATGTAAAGCCATGGTGCTGAAGTTAAGTATCTCTCTTATTTCCCTTCAGATCCAGAACATTCAGCTGGAGAGAGAGATGGCACTGGCATCAAATCGCAGCCTGGCTGAGCAAAACCTGGACATGAAGCCTCGTCTGGAGTCACAGAAGGAGGTGCTGGTGGAGAGATATTCTCAGTTAGAGGCCGTCAGAGAAACCTACAGACAACACTGCTCCTTAAGAGGTAGGAGGGCAGGATGGAGGAAAAAGGGTGGATGAAGAAATGGAGTGAGGCCTTCAAACAGTGACTCATTAGCTGTGTGTGTCGGACTATTGAGCAGACCTTGGCAATGCCACAACAAATAATCTTTCCTGCAATCCATCAGAAATACTCAAATTTTTCTTCATACTGATTAGTGTTAGGATCATTGATTTTATTACTAAGTCAAACACATAAAACCATGTTAACTGAAGGGGAAAATTCCCAGCTTCTGTTATAGACTAACCATTAGTTGACTGACAATCCATAAACAATGCCAGCAGCTGCTGAACTACACAATCGACTAATGTCTTCTCAAAGGAGAGTTTCTTAAAATTGACCTTCCTACAACCCTGTAGGAAACTAGTTATACACTTGAATCTCCACAGGATGACAGCAGGGTTCAGGTATCGAATAATCCGTAATTCATTTGTCACTTGTGCTTCCTGTTTGTCCACTCTTCTACAGTCTGTCCCAATGCAAAGAGGAATTTGCAAAAAACAAAATTTGAAAATTTTCAATTTTTTATATGGTCTCTCATTTTTTATTTGAAAACACAAGATGAATAGATCATATTATTTCGTGATTTAGTCATTTTTGGTTTAGAATTAAAAAACAAAAAACTTCCTTTTTGGTTTCAAATGAAATAACAAACTGGCTGAACCTACACAGACCTCTTCGTTCTTTAATTCAAAAAGGAACAATAATGAAAGAATTACTATTATTTTCAATTATTATAATTATTATTATTATTGTTTTTTAATACTGACACCAAAAAAGTTTTCCACTTTTTGGTTTTGAAACAAATAACAGATTTTCAGTTTTTCATTTTGAAATGACCAATGAATTACAGATTACCTGAGATATCAGCTTTTTCACAAGGTTCTTTGTGTTAAATGTTGGTGCTATACATTACAAATGGGAAAAGTAATCAATATGGCATGGTGTTGTGATATGTTGTGTGACGATACATTAGTTATTCATTGGTACACTGGTCTAGCTTTTTGGTATTATTATAGTAATTTGCTATTGCGAGTATAATGTTAAAACCTCTTATATATATACTAAATAGATCAGAGAAGGTTAAAGCACTCACCATTGAGAGCCTGAGTCCTGACATCACTTCCTGTCTAGCCTCTTGGGGTTCACTGTCCATATTCTAATACATATTAGCTCCACTAAAGCACTTGCTGTAAGAAAATGAACACTTTGTGATTTTAACAAAAAACAAAAAAACCCTGCAGCTCCCATGAAAATCTGCCTAAAACATCCCTAAAACACTCTCTTCTGAAGTCATTTCTCCAACAAATTAGCTGTAATCTCTGCTGCTAAAACGTCTATTCAGTCCTCTCTGTCCTCCTGTTACAGACATTTTGAACTGACCAAGGACACTAAACTGTCCCTCTGTTATTACAGACGCTCCTTAAGTCTGTCTGTATTATATTCCAGTCTGTCCATCTCCATAACCATAATGGAGTGAACTGTATGACATACTGGTAAGAAAGGCTCTGTTCCAAGGTCGTAAGTAGTTATTTATGTTATTACAAATGTTAGTGGGATTTTGAATGTTTTCATGAATGAAAGTTTTCACTCCAGCCCCATCCATAGTTGGTGCACAATTTGTCAGGGTTTAGTGGCAATACACTCCTATTCACTCAATTCCATGTACTGAAGATTTGGGATTTTATAGCATTAGTAAGATAACATATGCAGGCTTAGAAATGCAGCTATACAAAAGCTATACAAATAAAATAAAATGAAGAAAAAAATGATATGGGTAAATCATACCATATGTATTGTATATCACAATATTGATAGTGCATATATTGTGACAGAGTTAGTTAAACTGTTTATGGATTTGGCAAATTAAATAAGATAAGATAAGATAAACCTTTATTCGTGCTACAGTACAAACCCCATGCTACAAATACCCCATATGATATTTTAATTAATATTTCTGATGAACTGATCAAATATCTAATAATCTAATATCTAGTAACTAACCTGTCAACCAGCTTTGATAGCTTTTATATTAAATATGCTACTTGCTATGCAACACACATGTGAAATCAAGGAAACATGTCAAATCAAGTCTTTATTTCTGTTTCTTTTTTTTCTTTTTTTTTTACAGC
Source organism: Holacanthus passer (assembly GCA_025331565.1). Lineage (NCBI taxonomy): Eukaryota > Metazoa > Chordata > Actinopteri > Pomacanthidae > Holacanthus > Holacanthus passer. Next base: position 6,656,369 of record JAFREQ010000030.1, on the reverse strand, counting down.
TGTGTGGTCATGTCTATATATGATACGTATGAAGCAGTTTGATCACACACAAATCAATTATAGAATCGTCTTGGTTGGCTGTCAGTTGGAAAACCAAATTCTTGGTGATGGCTTTTTATTAATTGTTTTTAGCGGTCGCATGTTTGGTTTCTCCTCACTGTGGATGCCCGGTGAAGTGTTCAGATGTTGAAAGTTTAGCATAAAACTCTGAGTCAGCTACTGAGTTTATTGAATGATGAAAGTTAATCAGAGTAAACACAAAACTTCGAACCTGGTTCTTCAGTGAGAGGATTTGCTGCTGTGGTCAGAAGTTCAGTCTGTTGCAACTGTAGCCACACCCAACAGTGATGCCACGGTACACTGACCTCACTTCACTATGTTTGTCAAACAGTCTTACATGTAGGGAAGTATGAAAATAGTAAATTGTTTGCTTTCACAATTCATATCTGTGGAACTCGGCATCAGCTCACTGATGCACTCAAACACTTACAGTACGGTTGTTGTTTCAGAGAAGTCACCATTTGACTAGCAAATGTTTCAGTGTATGTCATGGTAATAGTGTCGCTGCACACTGTTGTCAGAAGTCACACATTGAACAAAACTGTTTTTTCCTGTGCTTTGTGTGCTCTCTCTCTCTTTCTCTCTCTCTCTCTCTCTCTCTCTCTCTCTCTTTCCCTCTCTTTCCTCAGATGGGATGGTTGGTCAGGTGTCTCCAGAGGCGCTGTTCTCCAGACTACAGACAGATGGCAGCAAAATGGAGGCAGAGTCAGAGGTCAGAACTTAACCGTTAAACATGGCTATGTAACATACACACACTCACCCACACAAACACAGTGTTTTTGTATTTGGCTTAAAAGTTCTTAATCAGTTGTGTAGTTGCAAACACATGACAACTTAATTTAAACTCAGTGCGCAAACAGCCAGACATTCCATGCCGTGATGGTTGTCGGCTGCTTGTTATGATAATATTGTTCTATATCATCATGCAGCCTCTTACATCAGCTGCAGTATCACAATACATTCTTTAATGATACTGAGGCAGAGACATTTCCCTTTATTACTATCACACTTCCTTCCTTTGGTCTCTGGCAGTTCTGCCAGGTTACAGCTCTTTGACATTTACTGGTGGCACATATATTTGTGTAGCCACATGAAGAGTGTAGAAAACTGTGGAGGAAAAGCTGAGACTCTGCCTGTCTTAAAGCTTTTTGTCATAAAGTGCATTAATATACTATATTATTCCTGCCTTTTATAAATTATTTAGTCTTTTCAAGGGACGTTTTCCTCTTTAGTTACACAGGTGATTTGAAGAGTCACAGACAGTGTTGGCCAGTAACGTCACTACAAATAGCGACGTTAGTAGTTTAACTACATTTTTCAGTAACAATGTGGTAGGGTCGTTGTTTACTAAATCAAATAATGTTTCAATAGCTTAGCTGATTTTTTTGGTCATGTAGTGCGGTAGCGAATGCAAAAGACATGTCTGTTTAGACCAATAGAAGCAGAGGTGCTGTCGTGTTATGATCACGTCACACAACAATCCTTGAGCTGTTGCCCGCTGCTTCACCGCATACACACACAAACGTTCACTTCACTGAGAGACGGCGGAGGAGGAAGGTGAAGAGGAGCTTTCAGCGAAGGAGTCGCTGTGGCCCTACCTAAACACTTACATGAGTTTATATAAAACAACGGAGAAAAATTATGTGTTTAGAGGAAGGAAATTTGACAGTTACAGAAATGTCTTTCCATTAATAGAGACTCATCTCTTACAAACATGCAAGGGAATTGGATTTTTTTAAGTTGCAATATTCCTGTTTGAAGTAATATACCTGTTGTTGACCTTGTAGTGTTTGAGTTTTGTGATAACTTTATGCCAGATATTTTGTCCTGTAAATTTGCCTCAGCCTAATTTACATACAGTTACAAAGAGTTAGGTCAAAGACACTTGTTTGCATGGTTTAGTTGCCACATTGGTTTAGAGCAGTGTTTTTCAACCTTTTTTGAGCCATGGTACATTTTTTTATTGAAAAAATCACAAGGCACACCACCAACTGAAAATGTTAACAATACATTAGTGTATTAGTAGTATATTAACAATACAAAGTCATTCTTGTCAAAGTGTCTTGAATAGGAATCAAATAAACACAAAGAAATGATATGATCTAATATGATATTACTTATGATAAAAAATGTTTTTTAGACCAATTAGATCAGGGTTGGACAATTATTTTTTCCATGGGGCCACATGAGAAACAGAAAATATTGTGGAGGGCCGGGCCAAAAGGCTGAACTCAATTCTGCATAATATTAATTGTGTTTCTTTATAAAAAGCAGTAAATAGCATTGTTTTGACCAGCTGGTAAGAGTAGGCTATATGTTATAATTAAGCAACGAAAAGGTGAGGTTGCCTTACAAAAAATGTCATTTATTCAATCAAATTTCCCAAAGCAATGGTAAACAAAATGTGAACTTTTGTTAAACTTTTTTAAAACATTTGTGACTTATATTAGTGAACATTTTCAGTCACATTCACTCCAAAACACATTTTGAGTTTCAAATACTGTTGGAAAGAGGTTCTTAGCATTCTACAGACATCACAATATTGTCTTTGTGTTCCAAACATTAAGCAAGTTTTTGTATTTCTCCGCGTGTTTCGTCTGGTAATGCCGACTCAAATTGTAGTCCTTAAAGACGGCGATCTGCTACCCGCAAACTAAACACTCGGCTTTACCTCCGACTTCAGTAAACAAATATTTAGCAGTCCAAGTTTTGTTGAAAAGCCTGCATTCAGCATCTACCTTTCTTTTTTTTAGCATGAGCGGACATTTTTGAGGGCTAAAGTCATCTTGGGACAACGATCCAATCACGCGCACGTGTTGCTATACGTATCGCGTCATTATGTATGTGAATAAAAACCACTTCAAAATAAAAGCAATGCAGCTTTAGTCCATGCATGAGATAAAATGAGAAAATACGTTTATTTTGTAATTTCCAATTAACCTTACAGGGGTCGGTCAGAGTCAACCAAAGGGCCGTACAATGCCCAGGTCTGAATGTGATGAAAATGGATAATTTCAAACGGCAAACCTGGCGATCTCTCGGCACAGTGGTTGAAAAACACTGGTTTAGAGCACTGAGGGCAAAAATTGTTTAATAATAAACAAGTTAACATTTTCTTGTCTCCGTTTTACTGACAGTTTCATTAGTCCCTGAAACTTATTGGGAATTAAGTCAGTTCAGTGTGGAGAAAAAAAGTAACTTGAATGTATTAAGCTACTTTGGCCATATTGCTGTAGCTTAGCTTGCTACATCTCTGCGGGTCATAGCTTCAGTGTAGTGAAGCTTGATTTAACACAGGGTAACTAGTAGCTTAGCTCACTCCATTTTCCAAGTGGCTTGCCCAACACTGGTCACAGATAACTATAATGTAAAATCTTTTGCAGACTCACCTATGTGGTCATATAGTGGTTATCATGTTATGTCAGAGTTTCCCAACCTCTTTTGGCTCTGGAGCCCAGTTTTAGTTCTGAAGCTTTTTGTGGCCACAGCTATTTAAGCTAAAGACTTTTCTTTGCTACTGGATTCTTTCAAAATGACAGACAGGAATTTTAAAGAAAAGCTACGAAAGAAGATTTAGTCAATATAAGATATACTTCATTTTAACCCCATGAAGAACTTGGTTTTGCTGATAACAGTTTAATAAGAAAACGTGCCTATGTAGGAACTACTTGCAATAGTATGATCTGCTCAACAGTAAACATCAATGTCACACTGGTTGTGTGTCTGCAGGCACTAGCTGATGAGTTTCTGGAAGGCTCTCTGCCGCTGGACTCCTTCCTCGATCACTTCCTCTCCCTGCGCTCCCTCGCTCACAAAAGACGGGTGCAAATAGAGAAACTCCAGGAGATCCTGCGACAGAGGAGTGAGGGCAATCCCACCACCATGACATCATCAGCTGGCATCAGCCAGGACCCCGCCGCCACGCCCTCACCATGGAATCAGCTGACAACAACAGCAACGACGACAAATCAGCAGCAGCCGAACTCCAAACCTCAGTCCTCCAGCTACCAAAACACCTCACAGCCAGCTTCCTCCTCTGCAGGGTGCTCTTCTGGCCTGCCCTACAGCCCATACCCTGGTACCCCTTCCAACCCCTCCCCTGTGGCGGCAGCAGGCTCCGGTCCGACCAACCCCCCATCACAGTTCCCTCCATACCCAGGTTCTGGCTCACCTTTCACGCCAGCAGGGAGCTACTCTGGCCCCAGGCCTGCTTTTGGGCCTCCGGCTTCAGCTGCCTGCCCTTACCCGACCCAACTCTCCTTCCCTACCCCACACCCGGGCTCAGTGTTCAGCCAGTACAACCCCAGCCACCCCCAGAGCGGCCCCGCGCCCTACCCAGCCTCCTACAGCTACGGCGGCTACAGCTACCCAGCCGGGCCTGCCTATTCCAATTCTCAGTCGCCAACGGGGAGACCGATCTACAGACCAGGATATGGAGTTCCACAGCCGTACTCCTGAAAGCACTACTGCTCCTCTGTCTGACATCTTCTCAATTCTTCCCTTCTTTGCTGTCTCACCCTTTTCTTCTCCCTCCCTGAACTCCAGCCTCCTTACCCTAATTTTCTCTCCTGCTTTGGTCTTTTTACCTTTTCTGCTCTCCCTCTTTCTTTCTCCCATGGTCCCAGATTCAAGAGGTCTCTTGCTTTACTTATCTTTGTTGCACTATTTCTCTCTTTCTCTAATTATCAATCTGTTGATCTCCTAGTCTTTCTCTCTTTCCTTTTCCTTTTCCCTTTTTCTGTCACCCTGCAACCCACCAACTCCCCCACACTAGTCTCAGGTTGTTGGTTTGTTCTTAAGTGTTAAAACACTTGTATCTTCATACACTCACTGTCTCCCCTTTCTCCATTGCTCCCTCCCTCCTCCTCTTCCACGTAAGTGTGTGTGTGTTGCTATTTGGCAATCAGAAAGTCCTTATAAACACACAAGTGCACTCCCCCTTATGAGAAATACATGAAAAAAATCTGTCTTTGTAACATTACTTCAGTGTCCAATAGCTGTTTGGCCAGAATCTGTCTGATTCATATTATTATTCATGAGCACAGTCTACATTGAGAAAACAGCTCATAATGGAAGGTTTATTTCCTGGGCTACTTTAATTTACTAACTGATAATTAAATTGGGAAAGTGGATGGCTTAAGATGCAACATTATGAAGGAACCGTATATAGCTGTAGCTGCCCGGTCTATCAGCTCTTCCAGACACTTGCCTACTCTAAACATTAATGTGGCAGGTGATGAGAGGGACAGGTGCATTTCATTATTTACAATTGCGTGTGGACAGTGGGCAGAAGGACCACCAGTAACTCAGAAACTAGTCATGCTTTAGTTTCTTCAACCAAAGAACCATGTGACGATGACAGTGCTTTGTATTTTCCTTTAGTATAACATTAACATTGAAAGAGGAAGTTAGCTGCAGCTGTGTGCCAGCAGCTGTGCTTCTGTTTCCATTACTGTAAAGACCCGGTCAAACCAGAAAGTGGCGCAGCAAAGTATTTTGTTCAAGCTTGGTGATGCAGTGACAACTCGCAGGACTGGCATGTGGAAACAGTAGTTGTGAACCAAGCTTGTTTCTTCTTTTTTCTGTACTGGTTTCCTCTCCCTGGTGTTTTGTTCTCAGGATCCTTAAACGTTTGCAGGAGAGGGAACAAGCATGTTAACAGCTACTGTAAATATCTCTCAATAAGTCACACATTAGCCAGGTGCTGGGACTACACAGGCTGTAAGCATGAAAATTATTTGAGAGCTGCCAAGCTGCTCCAGCAACATTTTTGGAAATGACCCAAATGCTATTTTAAACCGTACCTTCTAAGCCTTCATGTGTTTTCCACAGTGCATGAAAGCCCTACATTTAAGTTACAGAAATAAGCGACTTTTTCCTCAAAAATAAATAGAAGCAAAGGTTTAATGCTGCAGCATCAATTGGCTTTTTTTTTCTTTGGCAAACTGGGGGCAGAGGAAGACTTGTTCCACTGTCACAACACTGACATGCCATGACCTCGTAAAGCTGATATTGCGATTGTGTTTGCGAACAGTTGCCTATGTGCACATCGAGCAGACACAGAGCAACATTAGCATTCATTTGGAGTCATGCTCTGGTTTGGTCTTCGTTCCTGAGAAAAATATCTAGTTCTTTAGCTGCTAAATGCTCAATGTTGATGAGAACAGAGTTTGGTTGGAAGATAAGATAAGATATTCCTTTATTCGTCCCTCAGTGGGGTAATTCACAGAAAACCAACACAATGAGCTTAAAGAGGCTTTTAAAAGACTATGTTAGATAATTATGTTATAATTATTAGATTGTAAGATATAGAAATGGATGAGTCCTTAAAGAACCTTTCTTTCCCATGAATTCAAATTTAAATGCCTTCCCCAGGGCATGTTTTTATTCCTTGACACAAATGAGGATGGTCACTGGTCATGGAGGGAGCTTTCATCTTCAGTTAGTTAGTTTTGTAGCATATCTTTGTAGTTTTTTTGGAATGTAGCTTATTCCACAAAACACAGCTAGTAAGACAAGGCAAGACAAGGAGTGCTGCCAGATGTTTGTAAAATTTAACAGCGTGCTGCTGTGGAAGGCAGATTTCTGCTACATGAAGCTAACATACAACTCACTAGCTTCAGTGACTAATATTACAGATTGCCCAACTGTACAACAATCATAACACCAATTCCACATCAGTCTTAAAGTCTTTCCTTTTTAAATACTTGTGTTGCCAGCCCTTTTGGGGAAGCTAGGGGGGATTGAACCATTTCCAGCAAATACACAGAGTGAGGAGGGTTTATTAACAAATGCATATCCCCACTGATAAAGAATGGTGTTTTTGTATTCAGAGCAAGTAAAATGAAAAAGTCTAATGTGGGTTAAAGGTGTTGACAATGAAATATAGATTGTTTGATGGAAATTTAGGGGGAGTTAGCAGCACTGTGGTCCTGTAGTCTGTAATGTCCTGACTTGAGACAATGATACCTGCTTGAGTCTCTGTCTTTCCCAGACCAGTTTGAATCAATACAGAACCAAACATGGCTCCACCTCTTAGTTCCCGCGTTGTCTGTGTCCTCTCTCCAACACTTCTCTGTCCTCACCTCCTCTCCATCACTCTCCTCCTCCTCTTCCTCTCCACATCTGCTTGTTGAACATGAACTGATGCTTGACAATGATTACCAGAAGAGAATAGTTTTATTTCAATAAGTTCACACAGTCATTGAGAATACATGTGGTCTGTATAGTTTGGAGTGAAAATATAAAGGTTGGCGATCAGTTCTGTGTCAATTGAATCAATTCAAATAATATCATTGAAACGGCAATGTAGGTAATTGATGACGGATCATTTATGTATAGTTTAGAAGTAGATACCACCTCTCTGAATTTGTGTTACATTTTGAAATAACCACCAAACTAGAATATCAAATGAAATTGAAATGTAACATTTCATCAAACTGATTATTTTTTATCTTTTACATCTCCTCTTGGAGCACTGTATTAGTATATAGCTAAAAAGTAGCGATACAGTACAGTAAAATCTCCTGTTCAAAACATCATCATCAAGTGGGCAGTTTGGAGGGAATTCAGGCGTGATGAAGCAATGTCAGGAAGTTTGTCTTTAAAGTGCCAATATTGTCACATACATATGTTGTAAATTCAGCATATCAAGTGTTGGAAAATATTCAGTGAGCCAAGCTATATCTTGAAGTGATTGAATTGAATCCAAATTGGTCCCAGCCTCTGAAATACTGTACAGCACTCCCCAAAAACAAAGCAACTGAATCACTGAAGGGAGCTCAAACTGAGTGCTGAGTCGCAAGGTCAAATTACAGGTTGAAAAGTATAAATGCAGCGAGATGAAGAATGCTAGAAGGTAGTTGCACTGAAGCAATAAGTGGTGATGTGATTGAAGGGAGGACAGTGTTCTGTATACACAACTACAGAGCAGCAACACACAGGTTATTCTGTAATACTGCGTGACAGAATTTGGTGCCCAGAGAATTCAAAAGAGGATAATTTTTATATGAGAAGGGACTTTTACCTACTGGGTTCTTTGATAGAGCTTTAAGTGTTGCCCGAACCTCAGTAGCAATCTTTCAGTGCCCTGTCACAGCTGGAAATTCATCAGGAGTCACAGCACCGTGTCCTTGACAAGCAGCCAATCAGTGATCTCATGACAGCCGCTGTTCTGTTACTGTGGCCTGCACTTCTAGATGACTTCAACACCAACCACCATAGCTGCCATTAGTAAAAAGTGTTTTGTTATTTTTATTATTACTTACAACCTGAATTTGAGTTTCCTCACTCAAAATCCATGGCATAGTAATATCTGACCTTTTGGGCACTGGTGTGTCTATTTTTATTTTCTCCTCTTCTGTTCAAACCTCTCATGTTGTTTTCCTGAATGGACCGAATTATGAAGTTTGTCTACCACATCCACAGATCTCAGCATTCCTGGTAGCTATTGTATCTGATAGAAATCATCAGCAACATGATGAAAACAAGACCTCGGGCCAGATGTATGTAGAAGTGATACACATGCACAAAAACCATTTCCCCACACACAAGCTAGCATTTATAAAACTTCACACCAGGCGTACACTTGGTGTAGAGATAGCTGCTAGTGAAAATACTAAGGTGGACATAAAATATGAGGTAAGACATACCTCATCCTTTACCTTTGAGTAAAAGATTGTTTCTTTAGGTTGTTGCATTTCTGAACTTTATTTCATTGTTGAATTGTGGCATTTTCTTGATTACAACCATCATCAATCACGCAATCATCTATCCCGTCTGATATTTAATAATCATGATTGAGATATTGTTTGATACTGCCATGATGGGGGAAATCGCCAACACGTTGAGATTTTTTTCTTTAAACATATTTCCATTGCAACTCTTCACATGAACTTAAGACCGGACATTGGTATTGTCTCAAAAAATCTACACAGATAAAAAAACATTCCAATAAATAAAAGCTTGTAACAAATGGTATGTTTACTTGCATTCAGAGTTGGGTAGCCAACATGCACTAACCCAGCTGATTCTCAGCATAGGTAGGAGGACTAATTGGTGGAATCAGCTGGTTTAGTGCTTTTTCTTACTGTGTTACATACTTTTTTCCTGTCATTTCACTTTATTGCGCATGACTTGTTTATGTATTGGAAGGCTATGATTTCTTTATTGGTGTAGTTCTATCGAGTTAATATCAGTGTCTGGTCTAATTGATTATTGAATTGAATTGAAAATTGAATTAAAGTTCAATTGAATAGCTGCATTGGAAGTATGTTTAATAAAATAAAAGGTGATGTGTTGAATACTTATTTCCCCCACTTTACATGTAATGAATTAATGCTACAGGCAAATAGTTAGCCACAGTCGTGCGTAATGACTGTTGTTGGTGCTGTTGGAGAACCTCACTAATGCAACACAACCAGTGAAACTGTACTTCTGCTTGGCCGTGGCCTCATCGACAAGTCTAATGAGTGGTGGAGCGGTGTGCACCATGCACCAATGTTAAGGTTATGATTAACTGTGGGATTAGAAATGAGGCTTGTGCATGTGCGCCTCGTTCTACCATGACTGAGATTTATGAAACAGAATCAGGTGTACAAGCAGCTTTATTAAACAGATGAAAATGAGGCACATACCAATTTCTGTCTTTGTGCATGTGAGTTTTATGCATCTGGCCTCTGGTGGTTTTTCAATGGCAACGTCTCTGGTACCAAGTGGACATAGATATTCAATTCAAAAAGTTTGGCCCAACTTTCTGTTTACAATGTTTTCTTCATATTCAGAGCTAAATGTGTCCATTGAATATGTGCTGTAACTACAGCTCTATGATGCATTGATCACATGCATCAAAAGACTCACGGAAACTGTAGTTGTATATATAGATGGCAGTGGGCATTTTGTATTTTCTCCTCCCAAATATTACTTCACATTAAAAAAAAATCTGCTGTAACATCTTTCTTTGGAAAGGAAGGAAATAGCTCATCCAACAATGTGACCAACAAAGTTACCTGAAGGTGCAGCACGACCTTACATCACTAGTCGCTCTTACCTTGTTCCAAGCACAGCAGAAATTTAAAAATCAGAATTTTCTCCATCAAAGACACATTATATGATTGGAACAACAAATGTAAACATATTTTTGAATGATGTGCTGGGTCACTCTTCTGTTAGATCAACAGGAATGTTTAATATATGAGGTTTTGTTCAGCAGAGAGTGTCATGGATCACTGATGTACTGGTTGCAATGGCAAAAACTGTGCAGTGCTCTCGATCACTTGTTTAGATGTCATTCTGACAGGCCAAACAACCCTCTGCTGGTTTGGAGAAAAATAGCTCAAACCAACAAGAGGTTAAAAAAAGAAGAATTGAGAATGATGGTAATTTGCTTGTTTGTATGACTGGATACAGACCACGAGTGTAACAGAAGTTAGTTTGAATACAACGCACTGCCAGAGTAAGGCACCCTTCATAAAGCATTATAAGCAGTAACTAAAGGCTTAATAAAAATGGTTAATAAATAATGTGCTAATACCTCATAGATTCGTTTATCTATGAAAGTCACTGGCTGCTAACTACTTCCGCACTAATGATTACCTAAATCAGGTTGCACCATTAAAAATTTAAAAGACTCTTGGCTGATGAAAAACTTGTAAACGTGTAAATCCGTTTCAAGGAAACATCTGTATTATAATAATTGATTATACTAACCTAGCTAATGTTGTTAGATAATTCAGTTTAATTTGAGATATACTGCATTATATTTGTGAAATGTAATTCAAAATCTTCCCAGCTCACATCATTATTAAACAAGATTTTGATGATTGATTTTGATGATCACGTGTCAGGTCAGATGTGTCGTCCAGATCCTGTTTACTCTTTTGTCAAAATTGCTCATGTTTGCAATGGAATGTTACTTTTATCAGTTAACTAAACAGTTATACCTGCAGTTAGTGGTGTGAATATATAAGAATGAATCTTTACATAAAAACTAATTTGTGTGGCAAACCTGTTCTCATTTACTAATGTGTTAGTCTCCACTTAGTGAACAGTCTCTCAGAAACCATTAATTAACAACTTATTAACATTTATGGCCGCAGACCTGAGAAAGTGATCAAAGGTCAATGGGATTTTTCTCAACCTGCCAACCCAAATTGTGTTCTCATTGATAGCTTAGACCTGATATATAAACATTATTAAAAGATTCATTATTCATTACTAAGCCATTACTTACAATTTATAAACCCTTTATGAAGGGGTGCCTGACAAGACCTTGTTCGCCTTCAATACACAACCAGACAAGATATCTATCCGCAGGTCAAACAGATAATCAGACTAGTTAGACAGTATCGTGCATGTGATGGTGCATGCTCCACCTGAACTCCCTGCTGCTGCCACAAAGCTCCACAGGATGGCACAAGCTAGCAGGCTGACACCAGCTGGGTTTGACACATTCGGCGTGACCTGTTGTCAGTCAGTCATGTGATATACTTGTATGAGAAGCTGTGTGTCATGTTGACCCCCCCCCAGTGAGGATCAGTCAGGTATTGATCTGCTCACAGGACATGATGTGCATGAAGAGTCAAAGGCCAAGGATAGAAGGCCTGCTGATGTCCTGTTGCTGCACTACTTACAGTATGGTGCTGACATCATTCTCTTTACTTCTCTGTCACCTGTGTTTTAATTCAGTCTTACCTTTTATCCACCACACACACTCACACAGACCTTGTGTGTTTGTGTGTGTGTATGTCTATGTGAGTGTGTGTGTGTGTGTGTGTGTGTGAGAGAGAGAGAGAGACAACAAGGCAAATCCGCTTCGGATGAAGATACTGAAAAACTCTGAGCATGACGAGCTTTACATATCCAACTTTAAGACATGAATGATTTTAGTGTCTTTGTACTGAGGACTTTAGTGTCCTAGAGAAAGAATGACAGTAATAATAGTATTACAGTGTTTTAGAAGAAGCACAAAGGAGATGTTCTAATATAATCTAGCATTAATATTATCCAGAGGGAAATAACATTCAGATGGATTTATCTGTTCTTCTGATGGTGATGAATTATATGATGAGAATGATGACTGTGGATTGTTAAAGAGCCTTTTTTGTTTTCTGTCTCTTTTTTTGGGGTTGTGAATAATTAAACAGAAGTTGATCTAAATTAAAACACTGAGTCTTTATTTCTAAAAGTGCTGTTTGTTTATTAGCATGGAGAAGGAAATATACATTCAGATACTGTATATGTGTATAAATATACATATATACTGTATATATGTAAGTACAAACAGGAAAACTTTCAAGTGTATTGTTATGTTGAAGCAAATTTGTTTGTTTTCTTGATATTATCATGTTCCTATCATATGACTAGTCTTAAATAGAAAAGGAGTCATTTTGAGTGTGAGCTCCAGTGAGCATCGATCACACCTACTGTATACACACCTACACTCCACAGCCGTATTCTCATTTACACAACACGTTCTGTAATGACACTCACATGGCAGGGCGTTTCCGGTAAATGATCAAAGTCTTTAAGCAAACCAGATTTGATTGCTGGGCGCGGAGTCAGTCATTGTCAATTATGGAAGAAGAACATGGGTATGCTAACACTGCAGCATAGAGAGTCATATGCGTCATATGGCAGATTCAATGTTTCTGAATCTGAAGCTGAAATCAGGGTGAAACGCACACGACATCTCTCTCAGTTTGAGTAGCAAACCTTCTACTCTCAGATAGCCTCTCAAACCGCCACGCAAGAAAGACATGACTGTTTGCTGTCCTGGCTCTAAAATGGTGGAACAAGCCTCCCATTACAGTAGGAATTCTACGATCTTCCATCGTAGACTGAAAACTCATCTGTTCACACTGTACATTAGCCATTATTTTATTCTTTTACTATTCTAAATGAAGCACATGAAGCAATTCAGTATATTTGATTCTGTTTTTATGTCCTTACATAATTCTAACATAATGTCATCCTTCTCTGGTCTGTCAAACCTCTGCGACATCCCGAAACCTTCATGACCTCATTATTTGAATAGGAAAAAGATCAGAAGTTGTGGGGACAACGCATGTGCATGTCTCTCCCACATTTCCTGTCATTTCTCCAAAAAAAAAAAGACCCAAAATCTTAAATAGATCACAATCATGGCAGTGCATCAGCTTTCTATTCCAACTGACACTTCCACTGACAAACTTTGATTGGCACGTGTGATGTACGTTGGGGGAAGGTCACCTCACCAACAATGATACAAGCATAATTTTACTTCTTTTAGTCCATATCACAATGTTGACAGTGAGGTCTGTGGATAACCCACAGAAATTGGCACACCGTTTCTGGAAAGAGATGTTGTGGCTGATTTATTTAAATGTCATTTTGTAATCCTTTGAGCAGGTGGAGTTCTGTCTGTAATCCATCAGGAAAAAATGACATATCTCCAGTGATCTTCATTGTACCGCTTTTACTCACTGCCATTAGTCATGCCTTCTTTTCGTTCACACCATCCCCACTGTGTCTCATTTTCCTCCTAACCAGGCAGCCTCTGTTAAAAACTCCCTGGCCCTCATCCAATTCTGTTGTCTTGTTTGATCAGCAGGATGTGGTTTTGACAGAGCGAACAAGTTCTGCACAATTTAGTCAGTCCAGTCACTGTGCTCAGGAACAGAAAAATGATTTATGAGAAAATCAACAATTTCTCAGGGTCCAAGGGAAAGTCTTCAAATGTCAGGTTTTGTCCGACCAGCAGTCCAAAACCTGAACATGTTTAGTTCACTGTGATAGAAGACTGAAGAATAAAAGCAAATCATGGTTTAGAAGCCGGAACCAGTCTTGGCATTTCTGTTTTAAAATTACTTAAACACTTAATCAATTGATTAATCAAATGATTTTTTACATATAATAACTGATGACAGTCATGGAATAAAACTACAAAATAAGAAAGCTGCATAAAAATGTAACAAAACTAAGACAAGAACAGAAAACCCTGCCAGTTAGAGTAAGATGATTTACACACGACACAGCACTGTCATGTCAGTAACATATACTCCCCTCGTCACAGGATGCATCACTCTGAGCTGTCAACAGTTCAATCAAAGAGCGATTTTTCCTTCTCAGATTGTTTGATTGGAATCATTTTTAGAGGTCTGAATGGGGAAAAACGTAATTAAAACCTTTTTTTTCTTTTTTTGGTAGATTCATTTCATTTTTTTTCTTGTGACCACGTAGATTCACCTCACAAACCTTTTTTGAGGTCCAGACCCCAGTTTGAGAAGCACTGCTTGAAAAAGTTTGCTCTTTCTCCTTACAAATGTGTTTTCTTCATTCTTCCATTGTCAGGGTTTTGGTGATCTCTCTGAGTCGAGTGTGCGAAGAGAAAAAACAGTCAACATCTCAAGGTGATGTCTCTGATGTTTTCATGTAAGGTCATCGTGTTACATATTCTGACCATGGTGTGTGAGACGTAGCTGTAGATGATTAGCAGAATATACATCAGTTAACACTGAAGTCTGCTTGACACACAGTATAAGCTGTGCACACCCATCTTTTCCAAATTCATGTCAATTCTAATGCCTCTGACTGCTGAGAAGAGAGTGTGACCTGGCTGATGTGTGCCGGCTTTGAAGAGCGGCAGCTTCCTTCTCACGAGAAAGACTGTGCAGAGCAGAGGGAGGAGGAGGGGGAGGAGGTGAAAGTCTGCGGGGCTGTAGTTGTCTTTACGGCTCCGTAAAGTTGAGGCGGAGGATGAGAGAAAACGAGAGTGACGGAGGGGATGAAGTAGAGCGTCGTGTGAAGTCAAACCTGAGGTGAGTCAGGAGAAGATATTTCCCTTCTAACAGAAACACGAGGTGATGTGTTTAAAATTCAACAAACAAAAATCACTCCCTCATTCACTCTTCCTACAGAAACGGTTCAACACATTGAGTAGTACGTTTTGGAAATTTGTCATCTCACAGGCGTGAAGCATTGCATCATGGTACGTTAGTATTAGTTTACATACTTTAAAATTTGGACTACAACAGGACTTTTCATTCAATCTGAGTATATGAATGAACAACAGCACACTAGGTAGCCAATACAGTCACTGAAGTCACCCACTAATGAGTAGCCTTCACTGATGTAAGCAGCTGCGAGTGTGTCTCAATGTTCAATCCGCCCCTGTTGTCAGAATTAACTAGACATGGTTAAATTCATTAATTGACTTTTTTGGGACTTGATGAATGATCATATCATCCATCCACCTGATGAATTCAGTGTTTTGTTTATTAATCACAGCATGTTAGAGGAAACTGACCGGTCACAGTTCTGGTGGTCGCCTCCTGAAATCGCCTTTGCTCCAGCATGTAGGTATATTTAGAGAAGAGGGTGGGAGCAGGAGCAGTGTGAAATGTGTGATGGATTGATTCACTCCTGCTTCAGTACGTGAGCACCTCAGTTAGCTTTTTTGTCATTTGAACATTTAAACCCTTATTTACTTACCTGTATGCTAGATACTGTTCATATTGTGTACGTGTACATACATGTGTATAAATAAATTACTTCTCAGATAGAATTCCAATAAATCAATCTGCCAATGCAAGACATCAATATACAGTTTCTACGGTTTATGCACTAACCATGTACAACATATTACCAGGCAATATCACTGTATTATATTATGGTACATATGAATAAAATAAAATAAATAAGATCTTATTGTATCATCAATGTCAAATGTTTTTTGTTTGTTTTTTTTTTACCAGTAAGTGCAGAACAAAAAATATATATATATAGTACATGTAGTTTGTACAACAAGAAAATAAAAAATAAAAAAATAGATATCTAACATAAGGTTTGATTTGTTATATTTGTTATATCTTTTTCAATGTCATCATAGTGTTGTACACTAAAAGAGAATTTGTCTGTATGCGCTATTGAAAATACATTAAAAATATTCTAGTTTTAAGAACAGTGATGTGTGTATACTGTAAAAGTAATTCAGTCAGTTAAGATAACATTGATCTTGAGCTAACAAATAGAAAATGAAAAATAAAAACAATCTATTATTGAAAATATACTTTTTAGTGGCACATTTTAAAATTAGCTTAATTCCCGACTTCTATTATAACGCCCCCAAATAAATGAACACAATAAAACACTGCCTGCGATCAAATGTAATCTGTAGAACAAAACTCGTGAGAGAAGGCTTGGTATCTGCTCATTTCAATTCAGCATCATCAAATGAAGCTCTCAGCAACCTGCTGCAGGACCAGTCATTACTAACTCATTACAAACAAAGTGCAGCAAAACACTGTTAAAACACACAGACCACTGCCAGACTACAGTACGTTGTATGTCAGCTGAATGTATGGTCATGTGGAAAGCAGAATTTTCCATCTAAAACATTTCACTCGGTTAGAATGTTAGAGCTGGAACGCGGTTGTTAAAAATCTGTCTGTGAAGGTTCTCAGTCATCCAGGTCATGGTATTCAAATAACCTTCAGTTCAGAACTGAACAAGCTTCTTGTAAAGTGAAACGTCTTCAAGTGTCCAATCGCCGATTCAACCCTTATTCAAAAGGTTGTTAAAAGCATCTTATTCCACACGGTCTGACACATATCATCACATATCGCATGTGTGTTTATCGTTGTGGCAGATCTTGTGGAAGAAGGCCATTTTCCAACATTAAAGTGACACACAATTTTCCTCCTACAAACGAAAGTTAGTTATTTATGAGCAATAAAACATACTCAGTTCAATGAAGGGAGAATCAGGGGGTTAACTGATACAGTGTTACTTGGTCTGTTATGACCTCCAGGTTATGGTAGCTAATGTGAGTAAATGTTAAAACTTTACTTAGATACTACTGTATGATGATACAATAAAATATAATAGAAATATATAATGTATACATAGTGTTACTGTTTCACTACAATTACAGCATTTACTCATTATTCTCATTATTTCCACTGGTGGGCCCAGTTTCCACTGTTCAACCACAGTTACATGAGCTCACTTAAAAGCTACATCAGGGAGAATAAAAGACAGGGTGCAGTGCATTTAGCCTCAAAAGTTCATGCAACATGTCATTTTTTCCCCAATTCAACCGCAAAGCAAAAAGTTCAATTATTTGAAGTACATGAAAGTAAATAGAAATAGAGCACCTGAGTATACACATTGCATGTCGCATAGCACACTTGACTTTTTTAACTTTTTAACTTATACTTAAATTCCTTGTTTCTACGTTGCTATTTTTATTATGTTGCTATTTTTATTACTTTTATTCCTTCTATTTTTGTACTGACTTGAAGGGAATGGACAAAGCATGAATTTCATTGTATGGTGTAACTGCTGTGTTTCTCACTATATATATATGACAATAAAAGTTCTTGAATCTTGAATCTCAGTAATGTGTTATGCCCAACTTTGTTGACCATTTTAAGTTGCATATATATATTTTTTAAAAATTACAATTATTGCATATAATTGATGCACTGATAATAATTGCTTACTAAAAAAAAAAAAAGTCAAAATTAAGACCAGGGACACTTAAATTGGTGTTTCTTAACATGACAACATCACCTTAACTACTTCTAACCTTAACTACTACTAACATGTAGCAATGACTAAGAGAGCATTTTAAAGTAATAAATAGTTAAGAAGTAACTTGCAGTATTACATTTTTTAATCCAGTATGATTATTTCATTTGTTTACTCGCACAGTTTACTCCGTCCATCATACATGTTGCTTCTCCTCCCTCGATCTTCCGTGTCATTGATGCAGGCATCGATGTCCTTTTGTACACTGTCACTTAGCAGAGGCTTGTGACTCACAAACACTGAAAAAAGGTGAATTTAGTCTAGAGTCACAGAACTCTTCCCTTCACCTCTTCCTCCTACCTCTTCCTCCTTCCTCCCTTCTTGTCACCATTTCTTATTTTCCCCACCCCTCTCTGCCGCTCTTCACCCAGCTCTCTTTGAAGGGAGGAAATCTGCACTTTTGCACAAGTAGCAGCAGCAGAAGCAGCAGCAGCAGGCCGGGGATGAAGTGATTCACTGTATGGAGAGAGAGAGAGAGAGAGAGAGAGAGAGAGAGAGAGAGAGAGAGAGAGGTTGAGGAGTTTTACACCTCTGCACCGTTTCCTTTCTGATCATTTTTTCTGGTGTCGACGTCTTGATCTGATTTTCGTCGTCTGTCTGTCTATTTTTCTCTTCCACTTGTTGTTCAGTGTTACAGCGATGGATCTCAGGACTGTTATGACCATCTCAACTCTTTTACTCATGAGTACTGGTAAGTACACAATATTTTTGGGACATATAGAATAGTGAAAAATCGAAGAACCAGTTCACGTCAGTTTTGTCCGTTGGTGGCCTTAAGCTCACTGAGGAACTGGGACATTCCCAGGCCTGAACTGAACTGAAAAGTCATACAATATTAAAGTGTGAAAACTAGCAGCAGTACGATACCACTCAGACAAAAACTTGAGTACAGTGTCTAAGAAAATGCAGAAAGTATTTTGATGCATCCAATACACAACAAATGACACAAACATTATAGAACGTGGAAAAAAGCGTGTCCATTTTCAGATGAAGAACGTTTTATTTCGGACCAACGTCTTTCCCAGACAAATGTGTCGACGTGACAGCGGCGTTTGCTGTGGCTGCCAGCTTATGACAAACTCCTGATGAATGAATGAGGACCGCTAGGTAGAGCTGACCGTTATGGTAATGCTACAGTATGTAGGTAGAGGTTTTTCATGTGTGGCCCACAGTTCTACTTACCAATGTCCTGTTTGGTTGTAAAATCATAAATATAATATGGCTTTGACACAGTGCTCAGTGTTATATATAGTAGATTTAGGAACAGTATAGGAAGGTGAACTCGGCTCTTCACTGTGTGAACTATACAGACAGCTGTTTCTAAAAATGAACTGCATGACATTTGATGACAGGTCAAGCTAAAAAATATGCTTTTTAATAATAGCACTTTAGTATCCTCTAAACCCAGTCCTTTCTCTATCATTTCAAACTACATTACACACAGTGAAGTTAGTGTGTGCCTTCATGTTGTCCCGGCTTTTTGTCTCTTCGGTGGTGAATATTTCTTCACCTCAGACTGTCAGAGGCCTCTCGGACAGTTCAACCTCAGTCTGCAGCTCGTCTCCCGGCATAAACTTGTACATACTACCAAAGTAAAAGATCTTTCTCACAGCACGCATTTGGACTTGTCAACAACCAGGTGGGACATGCTTGCATTCTATTTAGATGTTCTTGACCCCGACAAGACTTACTAGCTCAATAAAATGGAAGCGTGTCACAGTTTGTGTTAATTACATCTGTGCACTGCCGGCCAGGACAAACCAAACCGCCTGCTGTAAAACCCAGTGAAACATAAACGATACTGAGAGCGTGAATTACACATTTGTGCTCGTGCAGCAACAAAATAATTAATGAACCCAACAAACAAGCAGAAAAGAAAATACCTGTCAGGCTCTCTAGATTTAGCATACATATATCTTCATACGTTTGACTGCTAAACAGAGGAATTGTGACTTTGTGATTTGGCATCACTTCACATTTGCTGCAGCACACTGTGTGGTCTCTCAGGGGGCTGCATTGATGCACTGTAACTGATATAACGTGATAGTAAACAGTAAATTATCATGGATTAATATCATGGAGGCAGGGAATAAACTGATTGTCACCATGTTAACTGTCCAAAGACGTAAACTCCTGTCGGCAGCATTAAAAACCTCTGTGCAGTGTTTGGGTCTGACACTTCACACTCATGGTTCTGTTTCCGTATTCATCCCTTTCATTCCGGCTCATCCCTTCTGGGTGGTTTTTTGGTAATACAGAGCTGTTTTCTGTCTGACCTGGTAAGGGCCCCTTGGTAGTTGTGAAACCACTGTGAGTTGGGCACTGAAGCTGTTATTGATTCACTGTCACAGCATTATGACGTTGGCATACTTGGTAGAACTGAGTCATTAATGATACTACATTACACTACGGGGATTTAGACTAAGTAAGCCAATAATTATTTACAAAGTAAATATTAGATGAAATTGTTTTTGGTTTGACCATTACATTTTTAATCTGCTTATAATGCATCAGAATGAACTTCCAATAAAGTTTTGAGTCTTTATGTTTTACCGCAAATTATAACCAAACATTGGCTTGTGAGACAGTAGGGGAGATTGATGTGGGACAAATCCAGGCCAGAAAATGTTATAACTTTGTTACTAGTGTCTTTGTTGGGAGGCATAACTAAGAAACTGCTGATGGTAATCAAACTTTTAAAATAAGACTCGACCTGTTTGTTTTGGGTGTGTGATGGAAAAGCATGATAAACTACACTGCAAAAACTATGTAACAAAGGAAGTACTAGTAATTTTATATTTGGATTTAAAATCTCGTTGGTCTTGTTTTAAGAATATGAGGAATATCTATTGCTGCCTAAGCAATCTATCTGATTGCCACTTGTGTTTTCTTAATACGCCCTTTTCACTCTAAACATTTTTTTGTGATCATATGAAAAGAATAGGTGTAAATAACCAAATAAATGATGTCTTAATTCTATTTAGCTGCTTCAGTTTCAGGGTCCTTGTATTGTTCGTGCTGGCTCGCTGTCACACTTGCAGAGTCATGCAAATTTTATCTATGTAATTTGTAATTGGATGCGGGGATTATGTTTGGCACAATGCAAGACTGTTGAAAAAAGATAATTTTGTCTATTAGTGAGTACTGAAAAATTACTTCCAGTATAAAAAGATTTGCTTCAAGAAATCGGCCTTTCTCGAAGAAGAGCTGTCAGTGTCCGTGTCCCTCACCAGCTTTGGACTCATTGTCCAGCAACTGTTCTTATTCTTTTATTGATATAACATTTTATAAGTAAAAAGAAAGAAAACAAGTAAGAGAAAGAAAAATATTAATATAAAAATTATGATAATGTAAACACTTATGCAGAATTCAAAACTAAAAAAATACTCTTTGGTGCAATTTTTTTAAAAGTATGTTTATGAATGACGTTGATAATTATACCACAATGTCCTCTATTTAAATAACAGTAAAAAAAAGAATTCATATATTTTTACTTGCTAACCCTGCAGACATTCACACATCCATACATGTGACGCGCGCGTACAGTATGTAGAGACCTGAAGTCGACCTTTCAATAGCAATAAGGACATCTGGGGTTCAGCCTGACTCAGCAATTATGTGAAGAAAATAATCTAGTTAATGTTCAATGTTCATAACAAATAAACAAACAACAACATAAAAACCCACAAAAAAATCATTGTGTGAGAGGTCGGCCTCCTCCTGGCAGGTTGCATTCTCCTGTGGAGATAGGCGTGGGATCAAGGTGTGGGAGGTAACTGTACATTACTTGAGTACTTCTGTTATTATATATATATATATATATTATAGACACACACATATATATATATATATATTTATATATGAGAGGAGCTCAGGAGGTAGAGCGGTTCAATCCCTGGCCTCTGCAGTCTATGTGTCGAAGTGTCCTTGGGCAAGATACTGAACCCCTGATGCTCCTGATGGCTGTTCCATCAGTGTGTGAATGTACGTCGCTTTGGATAAAAGCGTCTGCTAAATGGAATTGTAGAATTGTATGTACTTTATACCTCCACTCCGCTACATAAAGAAATATTCCTCTGCATTTGTTTTACAGTTAATTACTTAGTCAGTTTGTAAAATATGATGCATATAATTTTAAGTTATAGTAATAGTATATAGTAATATAATATATGCATAGATACCTTATGGCAAAATCTCTGACACATTTTTATTATTTCACAGACTTCCGCATATATAAATATATATATACTCATTATATAGTACATAATGAGTACTTTCACTTTTTATACTTTTTGGTGCATTTTCTGATAATACTAATGTACTTTTAGAATTTACAATTTCAAGTTCAAGTACAAGTTAACATTTTGAATATAGGATTTTTATTCACAATGGAATAAAATGGTTACACCCTTCTGGTTAAATTCTTGTTATATTCTTTGGATAGTTGTGTTGCAAGATATAAAATTTGGAAGTTTCATTACTTCATTACTATCAAGCTAATCAGGTTTCAAACTAAGTCCTTTTTACCTACTGGTATTTCATAGCGGCTCTACTTAAAAGGTCAGGTTTGCTTACCAGGTTTTTGGCTTGATACTAGAAAATGTACTCACTAGTTTGCAGAACACATTTCATAGTGCGTATACATATTCTAAGTTCTTGGAATGTAACTGTTTTATTTATTCAAAAAAATTGCAGAAGCACATTCAGTGCATCGAAGTTCATGGGCTAAACACGAATGATTTGACCTTGTTGAATTTTGTGCTGAAACAAAGTGCAGCCTCAACCTCTGTTGAGAGGTTCATGTTTTCCTTCAAAAATCAATTAGAGCATTTAGATAGACTTGGTCAGTACTGTGCTGTTGTAAGCTTGCTCCTGAAATGATAGGCAGGGTGCAGTCTGAAAAATATATATAGTATAGTATAATGTATATAGAGTATATATAGTGTATAATAATAGCTGCCTAATGGTGCAGGAACAGAGGAGAGTCACAGAGAAACAAAGAAACAGCTCGCTTCGACTTCATTGAGCCAAAAATACAAACAAAAAATCTCTACTATCTAGCTATGCAGACTGTTTCACTTCTGTGTGCAGAGGCTTTGAAATCCATGTCACGAAAATTTGTGCCGCCTCCCCAACACAGCGGCGCTGAATCGAAACAGGTTTGTGGTGTTAAGAGCATAAAAAAGTGACATTTGAAAAACCAACAGAGCTCGGTAGGGGGTTTTAAATTATAAAAGTGAAGTGTTGCAGGTGAATTTAAAAAAAAAGTTTCAGCAAAACATATTATACAATTATTATACAACATATTATGAAATTGATCTGTATTGCACTTGTTGTGTATTGGCAGTTTATCCTAAACTGATTGTAATGCCATGATTTGTTTTGATATAAGTATAATGAATGGGATTTCTTCTTTTGTTGTTCATATTACTTTAATTATTATTTAGCAGCAGTAGAAAAATAAATATTAGTAAAGCTGTTTCATTTCTATTCATTAAATGCTAATCGATAGATTAACAGTAGGGGAGTTACTGTGGAATAGCACTGGCATGGTTCTCAACCAATCCGTTAAATCTGGTCTGTATTTTTTGTTTTCATTGGTTCATTCGATGTATGGTGTACATCAAGGATCAGTTCTTGGACCAGTTCTCTAATTTTTTAAAAAGACAGCAGTGAGATGATGCGTAGCTATTGGGTAGATGTGAACAACTGGTGAGAACAGCTGCTGTCTCAATTGACAGAAAGATGCCTCTTCATAGTGTGCAGTGCAGCGTGAGGCCACTGGTACTTAGCTGCCTTTCCAGGATGAACCTTTCATACCCAATCATGATCCTATCACCTGTTACCAATGAACCTGTTTACCTGTGGAATGATCCAAACAGGTGTTTTTGGATCAGTCCACAACTTTCACAGTCTTTTGTTGCTCCTGTCCCAAATTGAAATGTGAAATGGGTTGCTGCCATCAAATTCAGAATAAGCAGATATTTACAAAAATCAATGAAGTTGATGAGGTCAAACATTAAATATATTGTCTTTGTGCTGTTTTCAATTGAGTATACATCAGTGAGGATAGATGAATGATAACTTTCTTTTTATTTATGTTTTGCACAGTGTTCCCACTTTTTTGGAATAAGGTTGTACTAATTATTATTTCCAACCTGAACAATGAAACTACAAACTCAATAAATGTTTTCATTCCATCTTTACCACAAAGCGCACCGTCCTCTCTGTCCAGCATTTT